>JAMKCF010000035.1:0-1200000 GCA_023634235.1 Pisaster brevispinus
GACGCTGGCCTCGCCTACAAATTGGTGACCTTAACAAAACTCACGGAAGAGAGAGCCCTTGAGACGGGCTTTTGAATGGTGTACAACTTGTGAAAATCCAGTATTATTCTGAGGGTGATTTGACCGTCCTTACTTTGTCTTTGTTTCTTTGACAGCTCTTTGCACAAAAATCCCATTAGTGATGCTTTTGAGGAGCGTTCGGAATAGCCCGACCTGCTGGTCATTTCCGGTATGAAGCTTGTCCTCCGCGACCCTAAAAGTTTGCTTTTCGGAAGCGGGAATATCCAAGGCAGAGTCAGGTACAAATTTTGTCTCTCTAGCATTTCTAGTTCATGAGTTATTTCCAAGCTTAGCACAGAATTTATTTCGGACTTTTTTGTGCCGGCTTTTTCTCACTGGCGATGACGTAGGCATGTCATACAGTGAAGTTTCGGGCAGCCCTACTTCCAGGACGCTGGCCTCGCTTACAAAATAGTGACCTTAACGAAACTCACGGAAGAAAAAGCCCTTGAGAAGGGCTTTCGAATGGTGTACAACTTGTGAAAATCCAGTATTATTCTGAGGGTGATTTGACCGTCCTTACTTTGTCTTTGTTTTTTTTGACAGCTCTGTGCACAAAAATCCAATTAGGGATGCTTTTGAGGAGCGTTCGGAGTAGCCCCACCTGCTGGTCATTTCCGGTATGAAGCTTGCCCTCCGCGACCCTAAAAATTTGATTTTCGGAAGCGGGGATATCCAAGGCAGAGTCAGGTACAAATTTTGTATCTCTAGCATTTCTAGTTCATGAGTTATTTCCAAGCTTAGCACGGAATTTATTTCGGACTTTTTTGTGCCGGCTTTTTCTCACTTGCGATGACGTAGGCATGTCATACAGTGAAGTTTCGTGCAGCCCTACTTCCAGGACGCTGGTCTCGCCTACAAAATGGTGACCTTAACAAAACTCACGGAAGAGAGAGCCCTGGAGACGGGCGTTCGAATGGTGTACAACTTGTGAAAATCCGGTATTATTCTGAGGGTGATTCGACCGTCCTTACTTTGTCTTTGTTTCTTTGACAGCTCTGTGCACAAAAATCTCATTAGGGATGCTTTTGAGGAGCGGTCGGAGTAGCCCCACCTGCTGGTCATTTCCGGTATGAAGCTTGTCCTCCGCGACCCTAAAAGTTTAATTTTCGGAAGCGGGGATATCCAAGGCAGAGTCAGGTACAAATTTTATCTCTCTAGCATTTCTAGTTCATGAGTTATTTCCAAGCAAAGCACATAATTATTTTCGGACTTTTTTGTGCCGGCTATTCTCACGGGCGATGACGTAGGCATGTCATACAGTGAAGTTTTGGTCAGCCCTACTTCCAGGACGCTGGCCTCGCCTACAAATTTGTGACCTTAACAAAACTCACGGAAGAGAGAGCCCTTGAGACGGGCTTTTGAATGGTGTACAACTTGTGAAAATCCAGTATTGATCTGAGGGTGATTTGACCGTCCTTACTTTGTCTTTGTTTCTTTGACAGCTCTGTGCACAAAAATCCCATTAGTGATGCTTTTGAGGAGCGTTCGGAATAGCCCCACCTGCTGGTCCTTTCCGGTATGAAGCTTGTCCTCCGCGACCCTAAAAGTTTAATTTTCGGAAGCGGGGATATCCAAGGCAGAGTCAGGTACAAATTTTGTCTCTCTAGCATTTCTAGTTCATGAGTTATTTCCAAGCTTAGCACAGAATTTATTTTGGACTTTTTTGTGCCGGCTTTTTCTCACTGGCGATGACGTAGGCATGTCATACAGTGAAGTTTTGGTCAGCCCTACTTCCAGGACGCTGGCCTCGCCTACAAAATGGTGACCTGAACAAAACTCACGGAAGAGAGAGCCCTTGAGACGGGCTTTCGAATGGTGTACAACTTGTGAAAATCCGGTATTATTCTGAGGGTGATTTGACCGTCCTTACTTTGTCTTTGTTTCTTTGACAGCTCTGTGCACCAAAATCCCATTAGGGATGCTTTTGAGGAGCGTTCGGAGTAGCCCTACCTGCTGGTCTTTTCCGGTATGAAGCTTGCCCTCCGTGAACCTAAAAAATTAATTTTCGGAAGCGGGGATATCCAAGGCAGAATCAGGTACAAATTTTGTCTCTCTAGCATTTCTAGTTCATGAGTTATTTCCAAGCAAAGCACAGAATTATTTTCGGACTTTTTTGTGCCGGCTTTTTCTCACTGGCGATGACGTAGGCATGTCATAAAGTGAAGTTTCGGGCAGCCCTACTTCCAGGACGCTGGCCTCGCCTACAAAATGGTGACCTTAACGAAACTCACGGAAGAGAAAGCCCTTGAGACGGGCTTTCGAATGGTGTAAAAATTGTGAAAATCCAGTATTATTCTGAGGCTGATTTGACCGTCCTTACTTTGTCTAGGTTTCTTTGACAGCTCTGTGCACAAAAATCCCATAAGGGATGCTTTTGAGGAGCGTTCGGACTAGCCCCACCTGCTGGTCATTTCCGGTATGGAGCTTGCCCTCCGCGACCCTAAAAGTTTGCTTTTCGGAAACGGAGATATCCAAGGCACCTGCTGGTCACCTGCTGATCATTTCCGGTAAGAAGCTTACCCTCCGCGAACCTAAAAAATTAATTTTCGGAAGCGGGGATATCCAAGGCAGAGTCAGGTACAAATTTTGTCTCTCTAGCATTTCTAGTTTATGAGTTATTTCCAAGCAAAGCACAGAATTTATTTCGGACTTTTTGTGCCGGATTTTTCTCACTCGCGATGACGTAGGCATGTCATACAGTGAAGTTTCGGGCAGCCCTACTTCCAGAACGCTGGCCTCGCCTACAAAATGGTGACCTTAACGAAACTCACGGAAGAGAGAGCCCTTTAGACGGGCTTTCGAATGGTGTACAACTTGTGAAAATCCAGTATTATTCTGAGGGTGATTTGACCGTCCTTACTTTTTCTTTGTTTTTTTGACTGCTCTGTGCACAAAAATCCCATTAGGGATGCTTTTGAGGAGCGTTCGGAGTAGCCCCACCTGCTGGTCATTTCCGGTATGAAGCTTGCCCTCCGCGACCTTAAAAGTTTGCTTTTCGGAAGCGGGGATATCCAAGGCAGAGTCAGGTACAAATTTTGTCTCTCTAGCATTCTAGTTCATGAGTTATTTCCAAGCTTAGCACAGAATTTATTTCGGACTTTTTTGTGCCGCTTTTTCTCACTGGCGATGATGTAGGCTAGTCATACAGTGAAGTTTCGTGCAGCCCTACTTCCAGGACGCTGGCCTCGCCTACACAATGGTGACCTTAACGAAACTCACGGAAGAGAGAGCCCTTGAGACGGGCTTTCGAATGGTGTACAACTTGTGAAAATCCAGTATTATTCTGAGGGTGATTTGACCGTCCTTACTTTGTCTTTGTTTTTTTGCAAGCTCTGTGCACAAAAATCCCATTAGGGATGCTTTTGAGGAGCGTTCGGAGTAGCCCCACCTGCTGGTCATTTCCGGTATGAAGCTTGCCCTCCGTGAACCTTAAAAGTTTGCTTTTCGGAAGCGGGGATATCCAAGGCAGAGTCAGGTACAAATTTTGTCTCTCTAGCATTCTAGTTCATGAGTTATTTCCAAGCTTAGCACAGAATTTATTTCGGACATTTTTGTGCCGGCTTTTTCTCACCGGCGATGACGTAGGCATGTCATACAGTGAAGTTTCGGGCAGCCCTACTTCCAGGACGCTGGCCTCGCCTACAAATTGGTGACCTTAACAAAACTCACGGAAGAGAGAGCCCTTGAGACGGGCTTTTGAATGGTGTACAACTTGTGAAAATCCAGTATTATTCTGAGGGTGATTTGACCGTCCTTACTTTGTCTTTGTTTCTTTGACAGCTCTGTGCACAAAAATCCCATTAGTGATGCTTTTGAGGAGCGTTCGGAATAGCCCCACCTGCTGGTCATTTCCGGTATGAAGCTTGTCCTCCGCGACCCTAAAAGTTTGCTTTTCGGAAGCGGGAATATCCAAGGCAGAGTCAGGTACAAATTTTGTTTCTCTAGCATTTCTAGTTCATGAGTTATTTCCAAGCTTAGCACAGAATTTAATTCGGACTTTTTTGTGCCGGCTTTTTCTCACTGGCGATGACGTAGGCATGTCATACAGTGAAGTTTCGGGCAGCCCTACTTCCAGGACGCTGGCCTCGCTTACAAAATAGTGACCTTAACGAAACTCACGGAAGAAAAAGCCCTTGAGACGGGCTTTCGAATGGTGTACAACTTGTGAAAATCCAGTATTATTCTGAGGGTGATTTGACCGTCCTTACTTTGTCTTTGTTTTTTTTGACAGCTCTGTGCACAAAAATCCAATTAGGGATGCTTTTGAGGAGCGTTCGGAGTAGCCCCACCTGCTGGTCATTTCCGGTATGAAGCTTGCCCTCCGCGACCCTAAAAATTTGATTTTCGGAAGCGGGGATATCCAAGGCAGAGTCAGGTACAAATTTTGTCTCTCTAGCATTTCTAGTTCATGAGTTATTTCCAAGCTTAGCACGGAATTTATTTCGGACTTTTTTGTGCCGGCTTTTTCTCACTTGCGATGACGTAGGCATGTCATACAGTGAAGTTTCGTGCAGCCCTACTTCCAGGACGCTAGTCTCGCCTACAAAATGGTGACCTTAACAAAACTCACGGAAGAGAGAGCCCTGGAGACGGGCGTTCGAATGGTGTACAACTTGTGAAAATCCGGTATTATTCTGAGGGTGATTCGACCGTCCTTACTTTGTCTTTGTTTCTTTGACAGCTCTGTGCACAAAAATCCCATTAGGGATGCTTTTGAGGAGCGGTCGGAGTAGCCCCACCTGCTGGTCATTTCCGGTATGAAGCTTGTCCTCCGCGACCCTAAAAGTTTAATTTTCGGAAGCGGGGATATCCAAGGCAGAGTCAGGTACAAATTTTATCTCTCTAGCATTTCTAGTTCATGAGTTATTTCCAAGCAAAGCACATAATTATTTTCGGACTTTTTTGTGCCGGCTTTTTCTCACGGGCGATGACGTAGGCATGTCATACAGTGAAGTTTTGGTCAGCCCTACTTCCAGGACGCTGGCCTCGCCTACAAATTGGTGACCTTAACAAAACTCACGGAAGAGAGAGCCCTTGAGACGGGCTTTTGAATGGTGTACAACTTGTGAAAATCCAGTATTATTCTGAGGGTGATTTGACCGTCCTTACTTTGTCTTTGTTTCTTTGACAGCTCTGTGCACAAAAATCCCATTAGTGATGCTTTTGAGGAGCGTTCGGAATAGCCCCACATGCTGGTCATTTCCGGTATGAAGCTTGTCCTCCGCGACCCTAAAAGTTTAATTTTCGGAAGCGGGGATATCCAAGGCAGAGTCAGGTACAAATTTTGTCTCTCTAGCATTTCTAGTTCATGAGTTATTTCCAAGCAAAGCCGTAATTATTTTCGGACTTTTTTGTGCCGGCTTTTTCTCACTGGCGATGACGTAGGCATGTCATACAGTGAAGTTTTGGTCAGCCCTACTTCCAGGACGCTGGCCTCGCCTACAAATTGGTGACCTTAACAAAACTCACGGAAGAGAGAGCCCTTGAGACGGGCTTTTGAATGGTGTACAACTTGTGAAAATCCGGTATTATTCTGAGGGTGATTCGACCGTCCTTACTTTGTCTTTGTTTCTTTGACAGCTCTGTGCACAAAAATCCCATTAGGGATGCTTTTGAGGAGCGGTCGGAGTAGCCACACCTGCTGGTCATTTCCGGTATGAAGCTTGCCCTCCACGACCTTAAAAGTTTGCTTTTCGGAAGCGGGGCTATCCAAGGCAGAGTCAGGTACAAATTTTGTTTCTCTAGCATTTCTAGTTCATGAGTTATTTCCAAGCTTAGCACAGAATTTATTTCGGACTTTTTTGTGCCGGCTTTTTCTCACTGGCGATGACGTAGGCATGTCATACAGTGAAGTTTCGGGCAGCCCTACTTCCAGGACGCTGGCCTCGCTTACAAAATAGTGACCTTAACGAAACTCACGGAAGAAAAAGCCCTTGAGACGGGCTTTCGAATGGTGTACAACTTGTGAAAATCCAGTATTATTCTGAGGGTGATTTGACCGTCCTTACTTTGTCTTTGTTTTTTTTGACAGCTCTGTGCACAAAAATCCCATTAGGGATGCTTTTGAGGAGCGTTCGGAGTAGCCCCACCTGCTGGTCATTTCCGGTATGAAGCTTGCCCTCCGCGACCCTAAAAATTTGATTTTTGGAAGCGGGGATATCCAAGGCAGAGTCAGGTACAAATTTTGTCTCTCTAGCATTTCTAGTTCATGAGTTATTTCCAAGCTTAGCACAGAATTTATTTCGGACTTTTTTGTGCCGGCTTTTTCTCACTGGCGATGACGTAGGCATGTCATACAGTGAAGTTTCGGTCAGCCCTACTTCCAGGACGCTGGCCTCGCCTACAAAATGGTGACCTTAACAAAACTCACGGAAGAGAGAGCCCTTGAGACGGGCTTTGGAATGGTGTACAACTTGTGAAAATCCGGTATTATTCTGAGGGTGATTCGACCGTCCTTACTTTGTCTTTGTTTCTTTGACAGCTCTGTGCACAAAAATCCCATTAGGGATGCTTTTGAGGAGCGTTCGGAGTAGCCCCACCTGCTGGTCATTTCCGGTATGAAGCTTGCCCTCAGCGACCCTAAAAGTTTGCTTTTCGGAAGCGGGGATATCCAAGGCAGAGTCAGGTACAAATTTTGTCTCTCTAGCATTTCTAGTTCATGAGTTATTTCCAAGCTTAGCACAGAATTTATTTTGGACTTTGTTGTGCCGGCTTTTTCTCACTGGCGACGACGAAGGCATGTCATACAGTGAAGTTTCGGTCAGACCTACTTCCAGGACGTTGGCCTCGCCTACAAAATGGTGACCTTAACGAAACTCACGGAAGAGAGAGCCCTTGAGGCGGGCTTTCGAATGTTGTACAACTTGTGAAAATCCAATATTATTCTAAAGGGTGATTCGACCGTCCTTACTTTGTCTTTGTTTCTTTGACAGCTCTGTGCACAAAAATCCCATTAGGGATGCTTTTGAGGAGCGGTCGGAGTAGCCACACCTGCTGGTCATTTCCGGTATGAAGCTTGCCCTCCACGACCTTAAAAGTTTGCTTTTCGGAAGCGGGGCTATCCAAGGCAGAGTCAGGTACAAATTTTGTTTCTCTAGCATTTCTAGTTCATGAGTTTCTTCCAAGCTTAGCACAGAATTTATTTCGGACTTTTTTGTGCCGGCTTTTTCTCACTGGCGATGACGTAGGCATGTCATACAGTGAAGTTTCGGGCAGCCCTACTTCCAGGACGCTGGCCTCGCTTACAAAATAGTGACCTTAACGAAACTCACGGAAGAAAAAGCCCTTGAGACGGGCTTTCGAATGGTGTTCAACTTGTGAGATTCCAGTATTATTCTGAGGGTGATTTGACCGTCCTTACTTTGTCTTTGTTTTTTTTGACAGCTCTGTGCACAAAAATCCCATTAGGGATGCTTTTGAGGAGCGTTCGGAGTAGCCCCACCTGCTGGTCATTTCCGGTATGAAGCTTGCCCTCCGCGACCCTAAAAATTTGATTTTCGGAAGCGGAGATATCCAAGGCAGAGTCAGGTACAAATTTTGTCTCTCTAGCATTTCTAGTTCATGAGTTATTTCCAAGCTTAGCACAGAATTTATTTCGGACTTTTTTGTGCTGGCTTTTTCTCACTGGCGATGACGTAGGCATGTCATACAGTGAAGTTTCGGTCAGCCCTACTTCCAGGACGCTGGCCTCGCCTACAAAATGGTGACCTTAACAAAACTCACGGAAGAGAGAGCCCTTGAGACGGGCTTTGGAATGGTGTACAACTTGTGAAAATCCGGTATTATTCTGAGGGTGATTCGACCGTCCTTACTTTGTCTTTGTTTCTTTGACAGCTCTGTGCACAAAAATCCCATTAGGGATGCTTTTGAGGAGCGTTCGGAGTAGCCCCACCTGCTGGTCATTTCCGGTATGAAGCTTGCCCTCAGCGACCCTAAAAGTTTGCTTTTCGGAAGCGGGGATATCCAAGGCAGAGTCAGGTACAAATTTTGTCTCTCTAGCATTTCTAGTTCATGAGTTATTTCCAAGCTTAGCACAGAATTTATTTTGGACTTTTTTGTGCCGGCTTTTTCTCACTGGCGATGACGTAGGCATGTCATACAGTGAAGTTTCGGTCAGACCTACTTCCAGGACGCTGGCCTCGCCTACAAAATGGTGACCTTAACGAAACTCACGGAAGAGAGAGCCCTTGAGGCGGGCTTTCGAATGTTGTACAACTTGTGAAAATCCAATATTATTCTAAAGGGTGATTCGACCGTCCTTACTTTGTCTTTGTTTCTTTGACAGCTCTGTGCACAAAAATCCCATTAGGGATGCTTTTGAGGAGCGTTCGGAGTAGCCCCACCTGCTGGTCATTTCCGGTATGAAGCTTGCCCTCCGCGACCTTAAAAGTTTGCTTTTCGGAAGCGGGGCTATCCAAGGCAGAGTCAGGTACAAATTTTGTTTCTCTAGCATTTCTAGTTCATGAGTTATTTCCAAGCTTAGCACAGAATTTATTTCGGACTTTTTTGTGCCGGCTTTTTCTCACTGGCGATGACGTAGGCATGTCATACAGTGAAGTTTCGGGCAGCCCTACTTCCAGGACGCTGGTCTCGCCTACAAAATGGTGACCTTAACAAAACTCACGGAAGAGAGAGCCCTGGAGACGGGCGTTCGAATGGTGTACAACTTGTGAAAATCCGGTATTATTCTGAGTGTGATTCGACCGTCCTTACTTTGTCTTTGTTTCTTTGACAGCTCTGTGCACAAAAATCCCATTAGGGATGCTTTTGAGGAGCGTTCGGAGTAGCCCCACCTGCTGGTCATTTCCGGTATGAAGCTTGCCCTCCACGACCTTAAAAGTTTGCTTTTCGGAAGCGGGGCTATCCAAGGCAGAGTCAGGTACAAATTTTGTTTCTCTAGCATTTCTAGTTCATGAGTTATTTCCAAGCTTAGCACAGAATTTATTTCGGACTTTTTTGTGCCGGCTTTTTCTCACTGGCGATGACGTAGGCATGTCATACAGTGAAGTTTCGGGCAGCCCTACTTCCAGGACGCTGGCCTCGCTTACAAAATAGTGACCTTAACGAAACTCACGGAAGAGAGAGCCCTTGAGACGGGCTATGGAATGGTGTACAACTTGTGAAAATCCGGTATTATTCTGAGGGTGATTCGACCGTCCTTACTTTGTCTTTGTTTCTTTGACAGCTCTGTGCACAAAAATCCCATTAGGGATGCTTTTGAGGAGCGTTCGGAGTAGCCCCACCTGCTGGTCATTTCCGGTATGAAGCTTGCCCTCAGCGACCCTAAAAGTTTGCTTTTCGGAAGCGGGGATATCCAAGGCAGAGTCAGGTACAAATTTTGTCTCTCTAGCATTTCTAGTTCATGAGTTATTTCCAAGCTTAGCACAGAATTTATTTTGGACTTTTTTGTGCCGGCTTTTTCTCACTGGCGATGACGTAGGCATGTCATACAGTGAAGTTTCGGTCAGACCTACTTCCAGGACGCTGGCCTCGCCTACAAAATGGTGACCTTAACGAAACTCACGGAAGAGAGAGCCCTTGAGGCGGGCTTTCGAATGTTGTACAACTTGTGAAAATCCAATATTATTCTAAAGGGTGATTCGACCGTCCTTACTTTGTCTTTGTTTCTTTGACAGCTCTGTGCACAAAAATCCCATTAGGGATGCTTTTGAGGAGCGTTCGGAGTAGCCCCACCTGCTGGTCATTTCCGGTATGAAGCTTGCCCTCCGCGACCTTAAAAGTTTGCTTTTCGGAAGCGGGGCTATCCAAGGCAGAGTCAGGTACAAATTTTGTTTCTCTAGCATTTCTAGTTCATGAGTTATTTCCAAGCTTAGCACAGAATTTATTTCGGACTTTTTTGTGCCGGCTTTTTCTCACTGGCGATGACGTAGGCATGTCATACAGTGAAGTTTCGGGCAGCCCTACTTCCAGGACGCTGGCCTCGCTTACAAAATGGTGACCTTAACGAAACTCACGGAAGAAAAAGCCCTTGAGACGGGCTTTCGAATGGTGTTCAACTTGTGAAATTCCAGTATTATTCTGAGGGTGATTTGACCGTCCTTACTTTGTCTTTGTTTTTTTTGACAGCTCTGTGCACAAAAATCCCATTAGGGATGCTTTTGAGGAGCGTTCGGAGTAGCCCCACCTGCTGGTCATTTCCGGTATGAAGCTTGCCCTCCGCGACCCTAAAAATTTGATTTTCGGAAGCGGAGATATCCAAGGCAGAGTCAGGTACAAATTTTGTCTCTCTAGCATTTCTAGTTCATGAGTTATTTCCAAGCTTAGCACAGAATTTATTTCGGACTTTTTTGTGCTGGCTTTTTCTCACTGGCGATGACGTAGGCATGTCATACAGTGAAGTTTCGGTCAGCCCTACTTCCAGGAGGCTGGCCTCGCCTACAAAATGGTGACCTTAACAAAACTCACGGAAGAGAGAGCCCTTGAGACGGGCTTTGGAATGGTGTACAACTTGTGAAAATCCGGTATTATTCTAAAGGGTGATTCGACCGTCCTTACTTTGTCTTTGTTTCTTTGACAGCTCTGTGCACAAAAATCCCATTAGGGATGCTTTTGAGGAGCGTTCGGAGTAGCCCCACCTGCTGGTCATTTCCGGTATGAAGCTTGCCCTCCGCGACCTTAAAAGTTTGCTTTTCGGAAGCGGGGCTATCCAAGGCAGAGTCAGGTACAAATTTTGTTTCTCTAGCATTTCTAGTTCATGAGTTATTTCCAAGCTTAGCACAGAATTTATTTCGGACTTTTTTGTGCCGGCTTTTTCTCACTGGCGATGACGTAGGCATGTCATACAGTAAAGTTTCGTGCAGCCCTACTTCCAGGACGCTGGCCTCGCTTACAAAATAGTGACCTTAACGAAACTCACGGAAGAAGAAGCCCTTGATACGGGCTTTCGAATGGTGTACAACTTGTGAAAATCCAGTTTTATTCTGAGGGTGATTTGACCGTCCTTACTTTGTCTTTTTTTTTTTTGACAGCTCTGTGCACAAAAATCCCATTAGGGATGCTTTTGAGGAGCGTTCGGAGTAGCCCCACCTGCTGGTCATTTCCGGTATGAAGCTTGCCCTCAGCGACCCTAAAAGTTTGCTTTTCGGAAGCGGGGATATCCAAGGCAGAGTCAGGTACAAATTTTGTCTCTCTAGCATTTTCTAGTTCATGAGTTTCTTCCAAGCTTAGCACAGAATTTATTTTGGACTTTTTTGTGCCGGCTTTTTCTCACTGGCGATGACGTAGGCATGTCATACAGTGAAGTTTCGGTCAGACCTACTTCCAGGACGCTGGCCTCGCCTACAAAATGGTGACCTTAACGAAACTCACGGAAGAGAGAGCCCTTGAGGCGGGCTTTCGAATGTTGTACAACTTGTGAAAATCCAATATTATTCTGAGGGTGATTCGACCGTCCTTACTTTGTCTTTGTTTCTTTGACAGCTCTGTGCACAAAAATCCCATTAGGGATGCTTTTGAGGAGCGTTCGGAGTAGCCCCACCTGCTGGTCACTTCCGGTATGAAGCTTGCCCTCCGCGACCCTAAAAGTTTGATTTTCGGAAGCGGGAATATCCAAGGCAGAGTCAGCTACAAATTTTGTCTCTCTAGCATTTCTAGTTCATGAGTTATTTCCAAGCAAACACAGAATTTATTTCGGACTTTTTTGTGCCGGCTTTTTCTCACTGGCGATGACGTAGGAATGTCATACAGTGAAATTTCGGGCAGCCCTACTTCCAGGACGCTGGCCTCGCCTACAAAATGGTGACCTTAACGAAACTCACGGAACAGAAAGCCCTTGATATGGGCTTTCGAATGGTGTACAACTTGTGAAAATCCAGTTTTATTCTTAGGGTGATTTGACCGTCCTTACTTTGTCTTTGTTTTTTTGACAGCTCTGTGCACAAAAATCCCATTAGGGATGCTTTTGAGGAGCGTTCGGAGTAGCCCCACCTGCTGGTCATTTCCGGTATGAAGCTTGCCCTCCGCGACCTTAAAAGTTTGCTTTTCGGAAGCGGGGCTTTCCAAGGCAGAGTCAGGTACAAATTTTGTCTCTCTAGCATTTCTAGTTCATGAGTTATTTCCAAGCTTGGCACAGAATTTATTTCGGACTTTTTTTTGCCGGCTTTTTCTCACTGGCGATGACGTAGGCATGTCATACAGTGAAGTTTCGGGCAGCCCTACTTCCAGGACGCTGGCCTCGCTTAAAAATTAGTGACCTTAACGAAACTCACGGAAGAAAAAGCCCTTGAGACGGGCTTTCGAATGGTGTTCAACTTGTGAAATTCCAGTATTATTCTGAGGGTGATTTGACCGTCCTTACTTTGTCTTTGTTTTTTTTGACAGCTCTGTGCACAAAAATCCCATTAGGGATGCTTTTGAGGAGCGTTCGGAGTAGCCCCACCTGCTGGTCATTTCCGGTATGAAGCTTGCCCTCCGCGACCCTAAAAATTTGATTTTCGGAAGCAGAGATATCCAAGGCAGAGTCAGGTACAAATTTTGTCTCTCTAGCATTTCTAGTTCATGAGTTATTTCCAAGCTTAGCACAGAATTTATTTCGGACTTTTTTGTGCTGGCTTTTTCTCACTGGCGATGACGTAGGCATGTCATACAGTGAAGTTTCGGTCAGCCCTACTTCCAGGACGCTGGCCTCGCCTACAAAATTGTGACCTTAACAAAACTCACGGAAGAGAGAGCCCTTGAGACGGGCTTTGGAATGGTGTACAACTTGTGAAAATCCGGTATTATTCTGAGGGTGATTCGACCGTCCTTACTTTGTCTTTGTTTCTTTGGCAGCTCTGTGCACAAAAATCCCATTAGGGATGCTTTTGAGGAGCGTTCGGAGTAGCCCCACCTGCTGGTCATTTCCGGTATGAAGCTTGCCCTCAGCGACCCTAAAAATTTGCTTTTCGGAAGCGGGGATATCCAAGGCAGAGTCAGGTACAAATTTTGTCTCTCTAGCATTTCTAGTTCATGAGTTATTTCCAAGCTTAGCACAGAATTTATTTTGGACTTTTTTGTGCCGGCTTTTTCTCACTGGCGATGACGTAGGCATGTCATACAGTGAAGTTTCGGTCAGACCTACTTCCAGGACGCTGGCCTCGCCTACAAAATGGTGACCTTAACAAAACTCACGGAAGAGAGAGCCCTTGAGGCGGGCTTTCGAATGTTGTACAACTTGTGAAAATCCAATATTATTCTAAAGGGTGATTCGACCGTCCTTACTTTGTCTTTGTTTCTTTGACAGCTCTGTGCACAAAAATCCCATTAGGGATGCTTTTGAGGAGCGTTCGGAGTAGCCCCACCTGCTGGTCATTTCCGGTATGAAGCTTGCCCTCCGCGACCTTAAAAGTTTGCTTTTCGGAAGCGGGGCTATCAAAGGCAGAGTCAGGTACAAATTTTGTTTCTCTAGCATTTCTAGTTCATGAGTTATTTCCAAGCTTAGCACAGAATTTATTTCGGACTTTTTTGTGCCGGCTTTTTCTCACTGGCGATGACGTAGGCATGTCATACAGTGAAGTTTCGTGCAGCCCTACTTCCAGGACGCTGGCCTCGCTTACAAAATAGTGACCTTAACGAAACTCACGGAAGAAAAAGCCCTTGATACGGGCTTTCGAATGGTGTACAACTTGTGAAAATCCAGTTTTATTCTGAGGGTGATTTGACCGTCCTTACTTTGTCTTTTTTTTTTTGACAGCTCTGTGCACAAAAATCCCATTAGGGATGCTTTTGAGGAGCGTTCGGAGTAGCCCCACCTGCTGGTCATTTCCGGTATGAAGCTTGCCCTCAGCGACCCTAAAAGTTTGCTTTTCGGAAGCGGGGATATCCAAGGCAGAGTCAGGTACAAATTTTGTCTCTCTAGCATTTCTAGTTCATGAGTTTCTTCCAAGCTTAGCACAGAATTTATTTTGGACTTTTTTGTGCCGGCTTTTTCTCACTGGCGATGACGTAGGCATGTCATACAGTGAAGTTTCGGTCAGACCTACTTCCAGGACGCTGGCCTCGCCTACAAAATGGTGACCTTAACGAAACTCACGGAAGAGAGAGCCCTTGAGGCGGGCTTTCGAATGTTGTACAACTTGTGAAAATCCAATATTATTCTGAGGGTGATTCGACCGTCCTTACTTTGTCTTTGTTTCTTTGACAGCTCTGTGCACAAAAATCCCATTAGGGATGCTTTTGAGGAGCGTTCGGAGTAGCCCCACCTGCTGGTCACTTCCGGTATGAAGCTTGCCCTCCGCGACCCTAAAAGTTTGATTTTCGGAAGCGGGAATATCCAAGGCAGAGTCAGGTACAAATTTTGTCTCTCTAGCATTTCTAGTTCATGAGTTATTTCCAAGCAAACACAGAATTTATTTCGGACTTTTTTGTGCCGGCTTTTTCTCACTGGCGATGACGTAGGAATGTCATACAGTGAAATTTCGGGCAGCCCTACTTCCAGGACGCTGGCCTCGCCTACAAAATGGTGACCTTAACGAAACTCACGGAAGAAAAAGCCCTTGATACGGGCTTTCGAATGGTGTACAACTTGTGAAAATCCAGTTTTATTCTGAGGGTGATTTGACCGTCCTTACTTTGTCTTTGTTTCTTTGACAGCTCTGTGCACAAAAATCCCATTAGGGATGCTTTTGAGGAGCGTTCCGAGTAGCCCCACCTGCTGGTCATTTCCGGTATGAAGCTTGCCCTCCGCGACCCTAAAAATTTGATTTTCGGAAGCGGAGATATCCAAGGCAGAGTCAGGTACAAATTTTGTCTCTCTAGCATTTCTAGTTCATGAGTTATTTCCAAGCTTAGCACAGAATTTATTTCGGACTTTTTTGTGCTGGCTTTTTCTCACTGGCGATGACGTAGGCATGTCATACAGTGAAGTTTCGGTCAGCCCTACTTCCAGGACGCTGGCCTCGCCTACAAAATGGTGACCTTAACAAAACTCACGGAAGAGAGAGCCCTTGAGACGGGCTTTGGAATGGTGTACAACTTGTGAAAATCCGGTATTATTCTGAGGGTGATTCGACCGTCCTTACTTTGTCTTTGTTTCTTTGGCAGCTCTGTGCACAAAAATCCCATTAGGGATGCTTTTGAGGAGCATTCGGAGTAGCCCCACCTGCTGGTCATTTCCGGTATGAAGCTTGCCCTCAGCGACCCTAAAAATTTGCTTTTCGGAAGCGGGGATATCCAAGGCAGAGTCATGTACAAATTTTGTCTCTCTAGCATTTCTAGTTCATGAGTTATTTCCAAGCTTAGCACAGAATTTATTTTGGACTTTTTTGTGCCGGCTTTTTCTCACTGGCGATGACGTAGGCATGTCATACAGTGAAGTTTCGGTCAGACCTACTTCCAGGACGCTGGCCTCGCCTACAAAATGGTGACCTTAACGAAACTCACGGAAGAGAGAGCCCTTGAGGCGGGCTTTCGAATGTTGTACAACTTGTGAAAATCCAATATTATTCTAAAGGGTGATTCGACCGTCCTTACTTTGTCTTTGTTTCTTTGACAGCTCTGTGCACAAAAATCCCATTAGGGATGCTTTTGAGGAGCGTTCGGAGTAGCCCCACCTGCTGGTCATTTCCGGTATGAAGCTTGCCCTCCGCGACCTTAAAAGTTTGCTTTTCGGAAGCGGGGCTATCCAAGGCAGAGTCAGGTACAAATTTTGTTTCTCTAGCATTTCTAGTTCATGAGTTATTTCCAAGCTTAGCACAGAATTTATTTCGGACTTTTTTGTGCCGGCTTTTTCTCACTGGCGATGACGTAGGCATGTCATACAGTGAAGTTTCGTGCAGCCCTACTTCCAGGACGCTGGCCTCGCTTACAAAATAGTGACCTTAACGAAACTCACGGAAGAAAAAGCCCTTGATACGGGCTTTCGAATGGTGTACAACTTGTGAAAATCCAGTTTTATTCTGAGGGTGATTTGACCGTCCTTACTTTGTCTTTGTTTCTTTGACAGCTCTGTGCACAAAAATCCCATTAGGGATGCTTTTGAGGAGCGTTCCGAGTAGCCCCACCTGCTGGTCATTTCCGGTATGAAGCTTGCCCTCCGCGACCCTAAAAATTTGATTTTCGGAAGCGGGAATATCCAAGGCAGAGTCAGGTACAAATTTTGTCTCTCTAGCATTTCTAGTTCATGAGTTATTTCCAAGCAAACACAGAATTTATTTCGGACTTTTTTGTGCCGGCTTTTTCTCACTGGCGATGACGTAGGAATGTCATACAGTGAAATTTCGGGCAGCCCTACTTCCAGGACGCTGGCCTCGCCTACAAAATGGTGACCTTAACGAAACTCACGGAACAGAAAGCCCTTGATATGGGCTTTCGAATGGTGTACAACTTGTGAAAATCCAGTTTTATTCTTAGGGTGATTTGACCGTCCTTACTTTGTCTTTGTTTCTTTGACAGCTCTGTGCACAAAAATCCCATTAGGGATGCTTTTGAGGAGCGTTCGGAGTAGCCCCACCTGCTGGTCATTTCCGGTATGAAGCTTGCCCTCCGCGACCTTAAAATGTTGCTTTTCGGAAGCGGGGCTTTCCAAGGCAGAGTCAGGTACAAATTTTGTCTCTCTAGCATTTCTAGTTCATGAGTTATTTCCAAGCTTAGCACAGAATTTATTTCGGACTTTTTTGTGCCGGCTTTTTCTCACTGGCGATGACGTAGGCATGTCATACAGTGAAGTTTCGGGCAGCCCTACTTCCAGGACGCTGGCCTCGCTTACAAAATAGTGACCTTAACGAAACTCACGGAAGAAAAAGCCCTTGAGACGGGCTTTCGAATGTTGTAAAACTTGTGAAAATCCAGTATTATTCTGAGGGTGATTTGACCGTCCTTACTTTGTGTTTGTTTCTTTGACAGCTCTGTGCACAAAAATCCCATTAGGGATTCTTTTGAGGAGCGTTCGGAGTAGCCACACCTGCTGGTCATTTCCGGTATGAAGCTTGCCCTCCGCGACCCTAAAAATTTGATTTTAGGAAGCGGAGATATCCAAGGCAGAGTCAGGTACAAATTTTGTCTCTCTAGCATTTCTAGTTCATGAGTTATTTCCAAGCTTAGCACAGAATTTATTTCGGACTTTTTTGTGCCGGCTTTTTCTCACTGGCGATGACGTAGGAATGTCATACAGTGAAATTTCGGGCAGCCCTACTTCCAGGACGCTGGCCTCGCCTACAAAATGGTGACCTAAACGAAACTCACGGAACAGAAAGCCCTTGATATGGGCTTTCGAATGGTGTACAACTTGTGAAAATCCAGTTTTATTCTGAGGGTGATTTGACCGTCCTTACTTTGTCTTTGTTTCTTTGACAGCTCTGTGCACAAAAATCCCTTTAGGGATGCTTTTGAGGAGCGTTCGGAATAGCCACACCTGCTGGTCATTTCCGGTATGAAGCTTGCCCTCCGCGACCTTAAAAGTTTGCTTTTCGGAAGCGGGGCAATCCAAGGCAGAGTCAGGTACAAATTTTGTTTCTCTAGCATTTCTAGTTCATGAGTTATTTCCAAGCTTAGCACAGAATTTAATTCGGACTTTTTTGTGCCGGCTTTTTCTCACTGGCCATGACGTAGGCATGTCATACAGTGAAGTTTCGGGCAGCCCTACTTCCAGGACGCTGGCCTCGCTTACAAAATAGTGACCTTAACGAAACTCACGGAAGAAAAAGCCCTTGAGACGGGCTTTCGAATGGTGTACAACTTGTGAAAATCCAGTATTATTCTGAGGGTGATTTGACCGTCCTTACTTTGTCTTTGTTTTTTTTGACAGCTCTGTGCACAAAAATCCCATTAGGGATGCTTTTGAGGAGCGTTCGGAGTAGCCACACCTGCTGGTCATTTCCGGTATGAAGCTTGCCCTCCGCGACCCTAAAAATTTGATTTTCGGAAGCGGAGATATCCAAGGCAGAGTCAGGTACAAATTTTGTCTCTCTAGCATTTCTAGTTCATGAGTTATTTCCAAGCTTAGCACAGAATTTATTTCGGACTTTTTTGTGCCGGCTTTTTCTCACTGGCGATGACGTAGGCATGTCATACAGTGAAGTTTCGGTCAGCCCTACTTCCAGGACGCTGGCCTCGCCTACAAAATGGTGACCTTAACGAAACTCACGGAAGAAAAAGCCCTTGAGACGGGCTTTCGAATGGTGTACAACTTCTGAAAATCCAGTATTATTCTGAGGGTGATTTGACCGTCCTTACTTTGTCTTTGTTTCTTTTGACAGCTCTGTGCACAAAAATCCCATTAGGGATGCTTTTGAGGAGCGTTCGGAGTAGCCCCACCTGCTGGTCATTTCCGGTATGAAGCTTGCCCTCCGCGACCCTAAAAGTTTGATTTTCGGAAGCGGGAATATCCAAGGCAGAGTCAGGTACAAATTTTGTCTCTCTAGCATTTCTAGTTCATGAGTTATTTCCAAGCAAACACAGAATTTATTTCGGACTTTTTTGTGCCGGCTTTTTCTCACTGGCGATGACGTAGGAATGTCATACAGTGAAATTTCGGGCAGCCCTACTTCCAGGACGCTGGCCTCGCCTACAAAATGGTGACCTTAACGAAACTCACGGAAGAGAGAGCTCTTGAGGCGGGCTTTCGAATGGTGTACAACTTGTGAAAATCCAGTTTTATTCTTAGGGTGATTTGACCGTCCTTACTTTGTCTTTGTTTCTTTGACAGCTCTGTGCACAAAAATCCCATTAGGGATGCTTTTGAGGAGCGTTCGGAGTAGCCCCACCTGCTGGTCATTTCCGGTATGAAGCTTGCCCTCCGCGACCTTAAAAGTTTGCTTTTCGGAAGCGGGGCTTTCCAAGGCAGAGTCAGGTACAAATTTTGTCTCTCTAGCATTTCTAGTTCATGAGTTATTTCCAAGCTTAGCACAGAATTTATTTCGGACTTTTTTGTGCCGGCTTTTTCTCACTGGCGATGACGTAGGCATGTCATACAGTGAAGTTTCGGGCAGCCCTACTTCCAGGACGCTGGCCTCGCTTACAAAATAGTGACCTTAACGAAACTCACGGAAGAAAAAGCCCTTGAGACGGGCTTTCGAATGTTGTAAAACTTGTGAAAATCCAGTATTATTCTGAGGGTGATTTGACCGTCCTTACTTTGTGTTTGTTTCTTTGACAGCTCTGTGCACAAAAATCCCATTAGGGATGCTTTTGAGGAGCGTTCGGAGTAGCCCCACCTGCTGGTCATTTCCGGTATGAAGCTTGCACTCCGCGACCCTAAAAATTTGATTTTTGGAAGCGGAGATATCCAAGGCAGAGTCAGGTACAAATTTTGTCTCTCTAGCATTTCTAGTTCATGAGTTATTTCCAAGCTTAGCACAGAATTTATTTCGGACTTTTTTGTGCCGGCTTTTTCTCACTGGCGATGACGTAGGCATGTCATACAGTGAAGTTTCGGTCAGCCCTACTTCCAGGACGCTGGCCTCGCCTACAAAATGGTGACCTTAACGAAACTCACGGAAGAAAAAGCCCTTGAGACGGGCTTTCGAATGGCGTACAACTTCTGAAAATCCAGTATTATTCTGAGGGTGATTTGACCGTCCTTACTTTGTCTTTGTTTTTTTTGACAGCTCTGTGCACAAAAATCCCATTAGGGATGCTTTTGAGGAGCGTTCGGAGTAGCCCCACCTGCTGGTCATTTCCGGTATGAAGCTTGCCCTCCGCGACCCTAAAAGTTTAATTTTCGGAAGCGGGAATATCCAAGGCAGAGTCAGGTACAAATTTTGTCTCTCTAGCATTTCTAGTTCATGAGTTATTTCCAAGCAAACACAGAATTTATTTCGGACTTTTTTGTGCCGGCTTTTTCTCACTGGCGATGACGTAGGAATGTCATACAGTGAAATTTCGGGCAGCCCTACTTCCAGGACGCTGGCCTCGCCTACAAAATGGTGACCTAAACGAAACTCACGGAACAGAAAGCCCTTGATATGGGCTTTCGAATGGTGTATAACTTGTGAAAATCCAGTTTTATTCTGAGGGTGATTTGACCGTCCTTACCTTGTCTTTTTTTTTTTGACAGCTCTGTGCACAAAAATCCCATTAGGGATGCTTTTGAGGAGCGTTCGGAGTAGCCCCACCTGCTGGTCATTTCCGGTATGAAGCTTGCCCTCAGCGACCCTAAAAATTTGCTTTTCGGAAGCGGGGATATCCAAGGCAGAGTCAGGTACAAATTTTGTCTCTCTAGCATTTCTAGTTCATGAGTTATTTCCAAGCTTAGCACAGAATTTATTTTGGACTTTTTTGTGCCGGCTTTTTCTCACTGGCGATGACGTAGGCATGTCATACAGTGAAGTTTCGGTCAGACCTACTTCCAGGACGCTGGCCTCGCCTACAAAATGGTGACCTTAACAAAACTCACGGAAGAGAGAGCCCTTGAGGCGGGCTTTCGAATGTTGTACAACTTGTGAAAATCCAATATTATTCTAAAGGGTGATTCGACCGTCCTTACTTTGTCTTTGTTTCTTTGACAGCTCTGTGCACAAAAATCCCATTAGGGATGCTTTTGAGGAGCGTTCGGAGTAGCCCCACCTGCTGGTCATTTCCGGTATGAAGCTTGCCCTCCGCGACCTTAAAAGTTTGCTTTTCGGAAGCGGGGCTATCCAAGGCAGAGTCAGGTACAAATTTTGTTTCTCTAGCATTTCTAGTTCATGAGTTATTTCCAAGCTTAGCACAGAATTTATTTCGGACTTTTTTGTGCCGGCTTTTTCTCACTGGCGATGACGTAGGCATGTCATACAGTGAAGTTTCGTGCAGCCCTACTTCCAGGACGCTGGCCTCGCTTACAAAATAGTGACCTTAACGAAACTCACGGAAGAAAAAGCCCTTGATACGGGCTTTCGAATGGTGTACAACTTGTGAAAATCCAGTTTTATTCTGAGGGTGATTTGACCGTCCTTACTTTGTCTTTGTTTCTTTGACAGCTCTGTGCACAAAAATCCCATTAGGGATGCTTTTGAGGAGCGTTCCGAGTAGCCCCACCTGCTGGTCATTTCCGGTATGAAGCTTGCCCTCCGCGACCCTAAAAATTTGATTTTCGGAAGCGGGAATATCCAAGGCAGAGTCAGGTACAAATTTTGTCTCTCTAGCATTTCTAGTTCATGAGTTATTTCCAAGCAAACACAGAATTTATTTCGGACTTTTTTGTGCCGGCTTTTTCTCACTGGCGATGACGTAGGAATGTCATACAGTGAAATTTCGGGCAGCCCTACTTCCAGGACGCTGGCCTCGCCTACAAAATGGTGACCTTAACGAAACTCACGGAACAGAAAGCCCTTGATATGGGCTTTCGAATGGTGTACAACTTGTGAAAATCCAGTTTTATTCTTAGGGTGATTTGACCGTCCTTACTTTGTCTTTGTTTCTTTGACAGCTCTGTGCACAAAAATCCCATTAGGGATGCTTTTGAGGAGCGTTCGGAGTAGCCCCACCTGCTGGTCATTTCCGGTATGAAGCTTGCCCTCCGCGACCTTAAAATGTTGCTTTTCGGAAGCGGGGCTTTCCAAGGCAGAGTCAGGTACAAATTTTGTCTCTCTAGCATTTCTAGTTCATGAGTTATTTCCAAGCTTAGCACAGAATTTATTTCGGACTTTTTTGTGCCGGCTTTTTCTCACTGGCGATGACGTAGGCATGTCATACAGTGAAGTTTCGGGCAGCCCTACTTCCAGGACGCTGGCCTCGCTTACAAAATAGTGACCTTAACGAAACTCACGGAAGAAAAAGCCCTTGAGACGGGCTTTCGAATGTTGTAAAACTTGTGAAAATCCAGTATTATTCTGAGGGTGATTTGACCGTCCTTACTTTGTGTTTGTTTCTTTGACAGCTCTGTGCACAAAAATCCCATTAGGGATTCTTTTGAGGAGCGTTCGGAGTAGCCACACCTGCTGGTCATTTCCGGTATGAAGCTTGCCCTCCGCGACCCTAAAAATTTGATTTTAGGAAGCGGAGATATCCAAGGCAGAGTCAGGTACAAATTTTGTCTCTCTAGCATTTCTAGTTCATGAGTTATTTCCAAGCTTAGCACAGAATTTATTTCGGACTTTTTTGTGCCGGCTTTTTCTCACTGGCGATGACGTAGGCATGTCATACAGTGAAATTTCGGGCAGCCCTACTTCCAGGACGCTGGCCTCGCCTACAAAATGGTGACCTAAACGAAACTCACGGAACAGAAAGCCCTTGATATGGGCTTTCGAATGGTGTACAACTTGTGAAAATCCAGTTTTATTCTGAGGGTGATTTGACCGTCCTTACTTTGTCTTTGTTTCTTTGACAGCTCTGTGCACAAAAATCCCTTTAGGGATGCTTTTGAGGAGCGTTCGGAATAGCCACACCTGCTGGTCATTTCCGGTATGAAGCTTGCCCTCCGCGACCTTAAAAGTTTGCTTTTCGGAAGCGGGGCAATCCAAGGCAGAGTCAGGTACAAATTTTGTTTCTCTAGCATTTCTAGTTCATGAGTTATTTCCAAGCTTAGCACAGAATTTAATTCGGACTTTTTTGTGCCGGCTTTTTCTCACTGGCCATGACGTAGGCATGTCATACAGTGAAGTTTCGGGCAGCCCTACTTCCAGGACGCTGGCCTCGCTTACAAAATAGTGACCTTAACGAAACTCACGGAAGAAAAAGCCCTTGAGACGGGCTTTCGAATGGTGTACAACTTGTGAAAATCCAGTATTATTCTGAGGGTGATTTGACCGTCCTTACTTTGTCTTTGTTTTTTTTGACAGCTCTGTGCACAAAAATCCCATTAGGGATGCTTTTGAGGAGCGTTCGGAGTAGCCACACCTGCTGGTCATTTCCGGTATGAAGCTTGCCCTCCGCGACCCTAAAAATTTGATTTTCGGAAGCGGAGATATCCAAGGCAGAGTCAGGTACAAATTTTGTCTCTCTAGCATTTCTAGTTCATGAGTTATTTCCAAGCTTAGCACAGAATTTATTTCGGACTTTTTTGTGCCGGCTTTTTCTCACTGGCGATGACGTAGGCATGTCATACAGTGAAGTTTCGGTCAGCCCTACTTCCAGGACGCTGGCCTCGCCTACAAAATGGTGACCTTAACGAAACTCACGGAAGAAAAAGCCCTTGAGACGGGCTTTCGAATGGTGTACAACTTCTGAAAATCCAGTATTATTCTGAGGGTGATTTGACCGTCCTTACTTTGTCTTTGTTTCTTTTGACAGCTCTGTGCACAAAAATCCCATTAGGGATGCTTTTGAGGAGCGTTCGGAGTAGCCCCACCTGCTGGTCATTTCCGGTATGAAGCTTGCCCTCCGCGACCCTAAAAGTTTGATTTTCGGAAGCGGGAATATCCAAGGCAGAGTCAGGTACAAATTTTGTCTCTCTAGCATTTCTAGTTCATGAGTTATTTCCAAGCAAACACAGAATTTATTTCGGACTTTTTTGTGCCGGCTTTTTCTCACTGGCGATGACGTAGGAATGTCATACAGTGAAATTTCGGGCAGCCCTACTTCCAGGACGCTGGCCTCGCCTACAAAATGGTGACCTTAACGAAACTCACGGAAGAGAGAGCTCTTGAGGCGGGCTTTCGAATGGTGTACAACTTGTGAAAATCCAGTTTTATTCTTAGGGTGATTTGACCGTCCTTACTTTGTCTTTGTTTCTTTGACAGCTCTGTGCACAAAAATCCCATTAGGGATGCTTTTGAGGAGCGTTCGGAGTAGCCCCACCTGCTGGTCATTTCCGGTATGAAGCTTGCCCTCCGCGACCTTAAAAGTTTGCTTTTCGGAAGCGGGGCTTTCCAAGGCAGAGTCAGGTACAAATTTTGTCTCTCTAGCATTTCTAGTTCATGAGTTATTTCCAAGCTTAGCACAGAATTTATTTCGGACTTTTTTGTGCCGGCTTTTTCTCACTGGCGATGACGTAGGCATGTCATACAGTGAAGTTTCGGGCAGCCCTACTTCCAGGACGCTGGCCTCGCTTACAAAATAGTGACCTTAACGAAACTCACGGAAGAAAAAGCCCTTGAGACGGGCTTTCGAATGTTGTAAAACTTGTGAAAATCCAGTATTATTCTGAGGGTGATTTGACCGTCCTTACTTTGTGTTTGTTTCTTTGACAGCTCTGTGCACAAAAATCCCATTAGGGATGCTTTTGAGGAGCGTTCGGAGTAGCCCCACCTGCTGGTCATTTCCGGTATGAAGCTTGCACTCCGCGACCCTAAAAATTTGATTTTTGGAAGCGGAGATATCCAAGGCAGAGTCAGGTACAAATTTTGTCTCTCTAGCATTTCTAGTTCATGAGTTATTTCCAAGCTTAGCACAGAATTTATTTCGGACTTTTTTGTGCCGGCTTTTTCTCACTGGCGATGACGTAGGCATGTCATACAGTGAAGTTTCGGTCAGCCCTACTTCCAGGACGCTGGCCTCGCCTACAAAATGGTGACCTTAACGAAACTCACGGAAGAAAAAGCCCTTGAGACGGGCTTTCGAATGGCGTACAACTTCTGAAAATCCAGTATTATTCTGAGGGTGATTTGACCGTCCTTACTTTGTCTTTGTTTTTTTTGACAGCTCTGTGCACAAAAATCCCATTAGGGATGCTTTTGAGGAGCGTTCGGAGTAGCCCCACCTGCTGGTCATTTCCGGTATGAAGCTTGCCCTCCGCGACCCTAAAAGTTTAATTTTCGGAAGCGGGAATATCCAAGGCAGAGTCAGGTACAAATTTTGTCTCTCTAGCATTTCTAGTTCATGAGTTATTTCCAAGCAAACACAGAATTTATTTCGGACTTTTTTGTGCCGGCTTTTTCTCACTGGCGATGACGTAGGAATGTCATACAGTGAAATTTCGGGCAGCCCTACTTCCAGGACGCTGGCCTCGCCTACAAAATGGTGACCTAAACGAAACTCACGGAACAGAAAGCCCTTGATATGGGCTTTCGAATGGTGTATAACTTGTGAAAATCCAGTTTTATTCTGAGGGTGATTTGACCGTCCTTACCTTGTCTTTTTTTTTTTGACAGCTCTGTGCACAAAAATCCCATTAGGGATGCTTTTGAGGAGCGTTCGGAGTAGCCCCACCTGCTGGTCATTTCCGGTATGAAGCTTGCCCTCAGCGACCCTAAAAGTTTGCTTTTCGGAAGCGGGGATATCCAAGGCAGAGTCAGGTACAAATTTTGTCTCTCTAGCATTTCTAGTTCATGAGTTTCTTCCAAGCTTAGCACAGAACTTATTTTGGACTTTTTTGTGCCGGCTTTTTCTCACTGGCGATGACGTAGGCATGTCATACAGTGAAGTTTCGGTCAGACCTACTTCCAGGACGCTGGCCTCGCCTACAAAATGGTGACCTTAACGAAACTCACGGAAGAGAGAGCCCTTGAGGCGGGCTTTGGAATGGTGTACAACTTGTGAAAATCCAATATTATTCTGAGGGTGATTCGACCGTCCTTACTTTGTCTTTGTTTCTTTGACAGCTCTGTGCACAAAAATCCCATTAGGGATGCTTTTGAGGAGCGTTCCGAGTAGCCCCACCTGCTGGTCATTTCCGGTATGAAGCTTGCCCTTAGCGACCCTAAAAATTTGATTTTCGGAAGCGGGAATATCCAAGGCAGAGTCAGGTACAAATTTTGTCTCTCTAGCATTTCTAGTTCATGAGTTATTTCCAAGCAAACACAGAATTTATTTCGGACTTTTTTGTGCCGGCTTTTTCTCACTGGCGATGACGTAGGAATGTCATACAGTGAAATTTCGGGCAGCCCTACTTCCAGGACGCTGGCCTCGCCTACAAAATGGTGACCTTAACGAAACTCACGGAACAGAAAGCCCTTGATATGGGCTTTCGAATGGTGTACAACTTGTGAAAATCCAGTTTTATTCTTAGGGTGATTTGACCGTCCTTACTTTGTCTTTGTTTCTTTGACAGCTCTGTGCACAAAAATCCCATTAGGGATGCTTTTGAGGAGCGTTCGGAGTAGCCCCACCTGCTGGTCATTTCCGGTATGAAGCTTGCCCTCCGCGACCTTAAAATGTTGCTTTTCGGAAGCGGGGCTTTCCAAGGCAGAGTCAGGTACAAATTTTGTCTCTCTAGCATTTCTAGTTCATGAGTTATTTCCAAGCTTAGCACAGAATTTATTTCGGACTTTTTTGTGCCGGCTTTTTCTCACTGGCGATGACGTAGGCATGTCATACAGTGAAGTTTCGGGCAGCCCTACTTCCAGGACGCTGGCCTCGCTTACAAAATAGTGACCTTAACGAAACTCACGGAAGAAAAAGCCCTTGAGACGGGCTTTCGAATGTTGTAAAACTTGTGAAAATCCAGTATTATTCTGAGGGTGATTTGACCGTCCTTACTTTGTGTTTGTTTCTTTGACAGCTCTGTGCACAAAAATCCCATTAGGGATTCTTTTGAGGAGCGTTCGGAGTAGCCACACCTGCTGGTCATTTCCGGTATGAAGCTTGCCCTCCGCGTCCCAAAAATTTGATTTTAGGAAGCGGAGATATCCAAGGCAGAGTCAGGTACAAATTTTGTCTCTCTAGCATTTCTAGTTCATGAGTTATTTCCAAGCTTAGCACAGAATTTATTTCGGACTTTTTTGTGCCGGCTTTTTCTCACTGGCGATGACGTAGGCATGTCATACAGTGAAGTTTCGGTCAGCCCTACTTCCAGGACGCTGGCCTCGCCTACAAAATGGTGACCTTAACGAAACTCACGGAAGAAAAAGCCCTTGAGACGGGCTTTCGAATGGTGTACAACTTCTGAAAATCCAGTATTATTCTGAGGGTGATTTGACCGTCCTTACTTTGTCTTTGTTTTTTTTGACAGCTCTGTGCACAAAAATCCCATTAGGGATGCTTTTGAGGAGCGTTCGGAGTAGCCCCACCTGCTGGTCATTTCCGGTATGAAGCTTGCCCTCCGCGATCCTAAAAGTTTGATTTTCGGAAGCGGGAATATCCAAGGCAGAGTCAGGTACAAATTTTGTCTCTCTAGCATTTCTAGTTCATGAGTTATTTCCAAGCAAACACAGAATTTATTTCGGACTTTTTTGTGCCGGCTTTTTCTCACTGGCGATGACGTAGGAATGTCATACAGTGAAATTTCGGGCAGCCCTACTTCCAGGACGCTGGCCTCGCCTACAAAATGGTGACCTAAACGAAACTCACGGAACAGAAAGCCCTTGATATGGGCCTTCGAATGGTGTACAACTTGTGAAAATCCAGTTTTATTCTGAGGGTGATTTGACCGTCCTTACTTTGTCTTTGTTTCTTTGACAGCTCTGTGCACAAAAATCCCTTTAGGGATGCTTTTGAGGAGCGTTCGGAATAGCCACACCTGCTGGTCATTTCCGGTATGAAGCTTGCCCTCCGCGACCTTAAAAGTTTGCTTTTCGGAAGCGGGGCAATCCAAGGCAGAGTCAGGTACAAATTTTGTTTCTCTAGCATTTCTAGTTCATGAGTTATTTCCAAGCTTAGCACAGAATTTAATTCGGACTTTTTTGTGCCGGCTTTTTCTCACTGGCCATGACGTAGGCATGTCATACAGTGAAGTTTCGGGCAGCCCTACTTCCAGGACGCTGGCCTCGCTTACAAAATAGTGACCTTAACGAAACTCACGGAAGAAAAAGCCCTTGAGACGGGCTTTCGAATGGTGTACAACTTGTGAAAATCCAGTATTATTCTGAGGGTGATTTGACCGTCCTTACTTTGTCTTTGTTTTTTTTGACAGCTCTGTGCACAAAAATCCCATTAGGGATGCTTTTGAGGAGCGTTCGGAGTAGCCACACCTGCTGGTCATTTCCGGTATGAAGCTTGCCCTCCGCGACCCTAAAAATTTGATTTTCGGAAGCGGAGATATCCAAGGCAGAGTCAGGTACAAATTTTGTCTCTCTAGCATTTCTAGTTCATGAGTTATTTCCAAGCTTAGCACAGAATTTATTTCGGACTTTTTTGTGCCGGCTTTTTCTCACTGGCGATGACGTAGGCATGTCATACAGTGAAGTTTCGGTCAGCCCTACTTCCAGGACGCTGGCCTCGCCTACAAAATGGTGACCTTAACGAAACTCACGGAAGAAAAAGCCCTTGAGACGGGCTTTCGAATGGTGTACAACTTCTGAAAATCCAGTATTATTCTGAGGGTGATTTGACCGTCCTTACTTTGTCTTTGTTTCTTTTGACAGCTCTGTGCACAAAAATCCCATTAGGGATGCTTTTGAGGAGCGTTCGGAGTAGCCCCACCTGCTGGTCATTTCCGGTATGAAGCTTGCCCTCCGCGACCCTAAACGTTTGATTTTCGGAAGCGGGAATATCCAAGGCAGAGTCAGGTACAAATTTTGTCTCTCTAGCATTTCTAGTTCATGAGTTATTTCCAAGCAAACACAGAATTTATTTCGGACTTTTTTGTGCCGGCTTTTTCTCACTGGCGATGACGTAGGAATGTCATACAGTGAAATTTCGGGCAGCCCTACTTCCAGGACGCTGGCCTCGCCTACAAAATGGTGATTTAAACGAAACTCACGGAACAGAAAGCCCTTGATATGGGCTTTCGAATGGTGTACAACTTGTGAAAATCCAGTTTTATTCTGAGGGTGATTTGACCGTCCTTACTTTGTCTTTGTTTCTTTGACAGCTCTGTGCACAAAAATCCCTTTAGGGATGCTTTTGAGGAGCGTTCGGAATAGCCACACCTGCTGGTCATTTCCGGTATGAAGCTTGCCCTCCGCGACCTTAAAAGTTTGCTTTTCGGAAGCGGGGCAATCCAAGGCAGAGTCAGGTACAAATTTTGTTTCTCTAGCATTTCTAGTTCATGAGTTATTTCCAAGCTTAGCACAGAATTTAATTCGGACTTTTTTGTGCCGGCTTTTTCTCACTGGCCATGACGTAGGCATGTCATACAGTGAAGTTTCGGGCAGCCCTACTTCCAGGACGCTGGCCTCGCTTACAAAATAGTGACCTTAACGAAACTCACGGAAGAAAAAGCCCTTGAGACGGGCTTTCGAATGTTGTACAACTTGTGAAAATCCAGTATTATTCTGAGGGTGATTTGACCGTCCTTACTTTGTCTTTGTTTTTTTTTGACAGCTCTGTGCACAAAAATCCCATTAGGGATGCTTTTGACGAGCGTTCGGAGTAGCCACACCTGCTGGTCATTTCCGGTATGAAGCTTGCCATCCGCGACCCTAAAAATTTGATTTTCGGAAGCGGAGATATCCAAGGCAGAGTCAGGTACAAATTTTGTCTCTCTAGCATTTCTAGTTCATGAGTTATTTCCAAGCAAACACAGAATTTATTTCGGACTTTTTTGTGCCGGCTTTTTCTCACTGGCGATGACGTGGGAATGTCATACAGTGAAATTTCGGGCAGCCCTACTTCCAGGACGCTGGCCTCGCCTACAAAATGGTGACCTAAACGAAACTCACGGAACAGAAAGCCCTTGATATGGGCTTTCGAATGGTGTACAACTTGTGAAAATCCAGTTTTATTCTGAGGGTGATTTGACCGTCCTTACCTTGTCTTTTTTTTTTTGACAGCTCTGTGCACAAAAATCCCATTAGGGATGCTTTTGAGGAGCGTTCGGAGTAGCCCCACCTGCTGGTCATTTCCGGTATGAAGCTTGCCCTCAGCGACCCTAAAAGTTTGCTTTTCGGAAGCGGGGATATCCAAGGCAGAGTCAGGTACAAATTTTGTCTCTCTAGCATTTCTAGTTCATGAGTTTCTTCCAAGCTTAGCACAGAACTTATTTTGGACTTTTTTGTGCCGGCTTTTTCTCACTGGCGATGACGTAGGCATGTCATACAGTGAAGTTTCGGTCAGACCTACTTCCAGGACGCTGGCCTCGCCTACAAAATGGTGACCTTAACGAAACTCACGGAAGAGAGAGCCCTTGAGGCGGGCTTTCGAATGTTGTACAACTTGTGAAAATCCAATATTATTCTGAGGGTGATTCGACCGTCCTTACTTTGTCTTTGTTTCTTTGACAGCTCTGTGCACAAAAATCCCATTAGGGATGCTTTTGAGGAGCGTTCCGAGTAGCCCCACCTGCTGGTCATTTCCGGTATGAAGCTTGCCCTCCGCGACCCTAAAAATTTGATTTTCGGAAGCGGGAATATCCAAGGCAGAGTCAGGTACAAATTTTGTCTCTCTAGCATTTCTAGTTCATGAGTTATTTCCAAGCAAACACAGAATTTATTTCGGACTTTTTTGTGCCGGCTTTTTCTCACTGGCGATGACGTAGGAATGTCATACAGTGAAATTTCGGGCAGCCCTACTTCCAGGACGCTGGCCTCGCCTACAAAATGGTGACCTTAACGAAACTCACGGAACAGAAAGCCCTTGATATGGGCTTTCGAATGGTGTACAACTTGTGAAAATCCAGTTTTATTCTTAGGGTGATTTGACCGTCTTTACTTTGTCTTTGTTTCTTTGACAGCTCTGTGCACAAAAATCCCATTAGGGATGCTTTTGAGGAGCGTTCGGAGTAGCCCCACCTGCTGGTCATTTCCGGTATGAAGCTTGCCCTCCGCGACCTTAAAATGTTGCTTTTCGGAAGCGGGGCTTTCCAAGGCAGAGTCAGGTACAAATTTTGTCTCTCTAGCATTTCTAGTTCATGAGTTATTTCCAAGCTTAGCACAGAATTTATTTCGGACTTTTTTGTGCCGGCTTTTTCTCACTGGCGATGACGTAGGCATGTCATACAGTGAAGTTTCGGGCAGCCCTACTTCCAGGACGCTGGCCTCGCTTACAAAATAGTGACCTTAACGAAACTCACGGAAGAAAAAGCCCTTGAGACGGGCTTTCGAATGTTGTAAAACTTGTGAAAATCCAGTATTATTCTGAGGGTGATTTGACCGTCCTTACTTTGTGTTTGTTTCTTTGACAGCTCTGTGCACAAAAATCCCATTAGGGATTCTTTTGAGGAGCGTTCGGAGTAGCCACACCTGCTGGTCATTTCCGGTATGAAGCTTGCCCTCCGCGTCCCAAAAATTTGATTTTAGGAAGCGGAGATATCCAAGGCAGAGTCAGGTACAAATTTTGTCTCTCTAGCATTTCTAGTTCATGAGTTATTTCCAAGCTTAGCACAGAATTTATTTCGGACTTTTTTGTGCCGGCTTTTTCTCACTGGCGATGACGTAGGCATGTCATACAGTGAAGTTTCGGTCAGCCCTACTTCCAGGACGCTGGCCTCGCCTACAAAATGGTGACCTTAACGAAACTCACGGAAGAAAAAGCCCTTGAGACGGGCTTTCGAATGGTGTACAACTTCTGAAAATCCAGTATTATTCTGAGGGTGATTTGACCGTCCTTACTTTGTCTTTGTTTTTTTTGACAGCTCTGTGCACAAAAATCCCATTAGGGATGCTTTTGAGGAGCGTTCGGAGTAGCCCCACCTGCTGGTCATTTCCGGTATGAAGCTTGCCCTCCGCGATCCTAAAAGTTTGATTTTCGGAAGCGGGAATATCCAAGGCAGAGTCAGGTACAAATTTTGTCTCTCTAGCATTTCTAGTTCATGAGTTATTTCCAAGCAAACACAGAATTTATTTCGGACTTTTTTGTGCCGGCTTTTTCTCACTGGCGATGACGTAGGAATGTCATACAGTGAAATTTCGGGCAGCCCTACTTCCAGGACGCTGGCCTCGCCTACAAAATGGTGACCTAAACGAAACTCACGGAACAGAAAGCCCTTGATATGGGCCTTCGAATGGTGTACAACTTGTGAAAATCCAGTTTTATTCTGAGGGTGATTTGACCGTCCTTACTTTGTCTTTGTTTCTTTGACAGCTCTGTGCACAAAAATCCCTTTAGGGATGCTTTTGAGGAGCGTTCGGAATAGCCACACCTGCTGGTCATTTCCGGTATGAAGCTTGCCCTCCGCGACCTTAAAAGTTTGCTTTTCGGAAGCGGGGCAATCCAAGGCAGAGTCAGGTACAAATTTTGTTTCTCTAGCATTTCTAGTTCATGAGTTATTTCCAAGCTTAGCACAGAATTTAATTCGGACTTTTTTGTGCCGGCTTTTTCTCACTGGCCATGACGTAGGCATGTCATACAGTGAAGTTTCGGGCAGCCCTACTTCCAGGACGCTGGCCTCGCTTACAAAATAGTGACCTTAACGAAACTCACGGAAGAAAAAGCCCTTGAGACGGGCTTTCGAATGGTGTACAACTTGTGAAAATCCAGTATTATTCTGAGGGTGATTTGACCGTCCTTACTTTGTCTTTGTTTTTTTTGACAGCTCTGTGCACAAAAATCCCATTAGGGATGCTTTTGAGGAGCGTTCGGAGTAGCCACACCTGCTGGTCATTTCCGGTATGAAGCTTGCCCTCCGCGACCCTAAAATTTTGATTTTCGGAAGCGGAGATATCCAAGGCAGAGTCAGGTACAAATTTTGTCTCTCTAGCATTTCTAGTTCATGAGTTATTTCCAAGCTTAGCACAGAATTTATTTCGGACTTTTTTGTGCCGGCTTTTTCTCACTGGCGATGACGTAGGCATGTCATACAGTGAAGTTTCGGTCAGCCCTACTTCCAGGACGCTGGCCTCGCCTACAAAATGGTGACCTTAACGAAACTCACGGAAGAAAAAGCCCTTGAGACGGGCTTTCGAATGGTGTACAACTTCTGAAAATCCAGTATTATTCTGAGGGTGATTTGACCGTCCTTACTTTGTCTTTGTTTCTTTTGACAGCTCTGTGCACAAAAATCCCATTAGGGATGCTTTTGAGGAGCGTTCGGAGTAGCCCCACCTGCTGGTCATTTCCGGTATGAAGCTTGCCCTCCGCGACCCTAAAAGTTTGATTTTCGGAAGCGGGAATATCCAAGGCAGAGTCAGGTACAAATTTTGTCTCTCTAGCATTTCTAGTTCATGAGTTATTTCCAAGCAAACACAGAATTTATTTCGGACTTTTTTGTGCCGGCTTTTTCTCACTGGCGATGACGTAGGAATGTCATACAGTGAAATTTCGGGCAGCCCTACTTCCAGGACGCTGGCCTCGCCTACAAAATGGTGATTTAAACGAAACTCACGGAACAGAAAGCCCTTGATATGGGCTTTCGAATGGTGTACAACTTGTGAAAATCCAGTTTTATTCTGAGGGTGATTTGACCGTCCTTACTTTGTCTTTGTTTCTTTGACAGCTCTGTGCACAAAAATCCCTTTAGGGATGCTTTTGAGGAGCGTTCGGAATAGCCACACCTGCTGGTCATTTCCGGTATGAAGCTTGCCCTCCGCGACCTTAAAAGTTTGCTTTTCGGAAGCGGGGCAATCCAAGGCAGAGTCAGGTACAAATTTTGTTTCTCTAGCATTTCTAGTTCATGAGTTATTTCCAAGCTTAGCACAGAATTTAATTCGGACTTTTTTGTGCCGGCTTTTTCTCACTGGCCATGACGTAGGCATGTCATACAGTGAAGTTTCGGGCAGCCCTACTTCCAGGACGCTGGCCTCGCTTACAAAATGGTGACCTTAACGAAACTCACGGAAGAAAAAGCCCTTGAGACGGGCTTTCGAATGGTGTACAACTTCTGAAAATCCAGTATTATTCTGAGGGTGATTTGACCGTCCTTACTTTGTCTTTGTTTTTTTTGACAGCTCTGTGCACAAAAATCCCATTAGGGATGCTTTTGAGGAGCGTTCGGAGTAGCCCCACCTGCTGGTCATTTCCGGTATGAAGCTTGCCCTCCGCGACCCTAAAAGTTTGATTTTCGGAAGCGGGGCAATCCAAGGCAGAGTCAGGTACAAATTTTGTCTCTCTAGCATTTCTAGTTCATGAGTTATTTCCAAGCTTAGCACAGAATTTATTTCGGACTTTTTTGTGCCGGCTTTTTCTCACTGGCGATGACGTAGGCATGTCATACAGTGAAGTTTCGGTCAGCCCTACTTCCAGGACGCTGGCCTCGCCTACAAAATGGTGACCTTAACGAAACTCACGGAAGAAAAAGCCCTTGAGACGGGCTTTCGAATGGTGTACAACTTCTGAAAATCCAGTATTATTCTGAGGGTGATTTGACCGTCCTTACTTTGTCTTTGTTTTTTTTGACAGCTCTGTGCACAAAAATCCCATTAGGGATGCTTTTGAGGAGCGTTCGGAGTAGCCCCACCTGCTGGTCATTTCCGGTATGAAGCTTGCCCTCCGCGACCCTAAAAGTTTGATTTTCGGAAGCGGGAATATCCAAGGCAGAGTCAGGTACAAATTTTGTCTCTCTAGCATTTCTAGTTCATGAGTTATTTCCAAGCAAACACAGAATTTATTTCGGACTTTTTTGTGCCGGCTTTTTCTCACTGGCGATGACGTAGGAATGTCATACAGTGAAATTTCGGGCAGCCCTACTTCCAGGACGCTGGCCTCGCCTACAAAATGGTGACCTAAACGAAACTCACGGAACAGAAAGCCCTTGAGACGGGCTTTCGAATGGTGTTCAACTTGTGAAAATCCAGTATTATTCTGAGGGTGATTTGACCGTCCTTACTTTGTCTTTGTTTTTTTTGACAGCTCTGTGCACAAAAATCCCATTAGGGATGCTTTTGACGAGCGTTCGGAGTAGCCACACCTGCTGGTCATTTCCGGTATGAAGCTTGCCATCCGCGACCCTAAAAATTTGATTTTCGGAAGCGGAGATATCCAAGGCAGAGTCAGGTACAAATTTTGTCTCTCTAGCATTTCTAGTTCATGAGTTATTTCCAAGCTTAGCACAGAATTTATTTCGGACTTTTTTGTGCCGGTTTTTTCTCACTGGCGATGACGTAGGCATGTCATACAGTGAAGTTTCGGTCAGCCCTACTTCCAGGACGCTGGCCTCGCCTACAAAATGGTGACCTTAACAAAACTCACGGAAGAGAGAGCCCTTGAGACGGGCTTTGGAATGGTGTACAACTTGTGAAAATCCGGTATTATTCTGAGGGTGATTCGACCGTCCTTACTTTGTCTTTGTTTCTTTGACAGCTCTGTGCACAAAAATCCCATTAGGGATGCTTTTGAGGAGCATTCGGAGTAGCCCCACCTGCTGGTCATTTCCGGTATGAAGCTTGCGCTCAGCGACCCTAAAAGTTTGCTTTTCGGAAGCGGGGATATCCAAGGCAGAGTCAGGTACAAATTTTGTCGCTCTAGCATTTCTAGTTCATGAGTTATTTCCAAGCTTAGCACAGAATTTTTTTGGACGTTTTTGTGCCGGCTTTTTCTCACTGGCGATGACGTAGACATGTCATACAGTGAAGTTTCGGTCAGACCTACTTCCAGGACGCTGGCCTCGCCTACAAAATGGTGACCTTAACAAAACTCACGGAAGAGACAGCCCTTGAGACGGGCTTTGGAATGGTGTACAACTTGTGAAAATCCGGTATTATTCTGAGGGTGATTCGACCGTCCTTACTTTGTCTTTCTTTCTTTGACAGCTCTGTGCACAAAAATCCCATTAGGGATGCTTTTGAGGAGCGTTCGGAGTAGCCCCACCTGCTGGTCATTTCCGGTATGAAGCTTGCCCTCCGCGACCCTAAAAGTTTGTTTTTTGGAAGCGGGGATATCCAAGGCAGAGTCAGGTACAAATTTTGTCTCTCTAGCATTTCTAGTTCATGAGTTATTTCCAAGCTTAGCACAGAATTTATTTTGGACTTTTTTGTGCCGGCTTTTTCTCACTGGCGATGACGTAGGCATGTCATACAGTGAAGTTTCGGTCAGACCTACTTCCAGGACGCTGGCCTCGCCTACAAAATGGTGACCTTAACGAAACTCACGGAAGAGAGAGCCCTTGAGGCGGGCTTTCGAATGTTGTACAACTTGTGAAAATCCAATATTATTCTGAGGGTGATTTGACCGTCCTTACTTTGTCTTTCTTTCTTTGACAGCTCTGTGCACAAAAATCCCATTAGGGATGCTTTTGAGGAGCGTTCGGAGTAGCCACACCTGCTGGTCATTTCCGGTATGAAGCTTGCCCTCCACGACCTTAAAAGTTTGCTTTTCGGAAGCGGGGCTATCCAAGGCAGAGTCAGGTACAAATTTTGTCTCTCTAGCATTTCTAGTTCATGAGTTATTTCCAAGCTTAGCACAGAATTTATTTCGGACTTTTTTGTGCCGGCTTTTTCTCACTGGCGATTACGTAGGCACGTCATACAGTGAAGTTTCGGGCAGCCCTACTTCCAGGACGCTGGCCTCGCTTACAAAATAGTGACCTTAACGAAACTCACGGAAGAAAAAGCCCTTGAGACGGGCTTTCGAATGGTGCACATTTTGTGAAAATCCAGTATTATTCTGAGGGTGATTTGACCGTCCTTACTTTGTCTTTGTTTCTTTGACAGCTCTGTGCACAAAAATCCCATTAGGGATGCTTTTGAGGAGCGTTCGGAGTAGCCCCACCTGCTGGTCATTTCCGGTATGAAGCTTGCCCTCCGCGACCCCAAAAAATTGATTTTCGGAAGCGGAGATATCCAAGGCAGAGTCAGGTACAAATTTTGTCTATCTAGCATTTCTAGTTCATGAGTTATTTCCAAGCTTAGCACAGAATTTATTTCGGACTTTTTTGTGCCGCTTTTTCTCACTGGCGATGATGTAGGCTAGTCATACAGTGAAGTTTCGTGCAGCCCTACTTCCAGGACGCTGGCCTCGCCTACAAAATGGTGACCTTAACGAAACTCACGGAAGAGAGAGCCCTTGAGACGGGCTTTGGAATGGTGTACAACTTGTGAAAATCCGGTATTATTCTGAGGGTGATTCGACCGTCCTTACTTTGTCTTTCTTTCTTTGACAGCTCTGTGCACAAAAATCCCATTAGGGATGCTTTTGAGGAGCGTTCGGAGTAGCCCCACCTGCTGGTCATTTCCGGTATGAAGCTTGCCCTCCGCGACCCTAAAAGTTTGCTTTTTGGAAGCGGGGATATCCAAGGCAGAGTCAGGTACAAATTTTGTCTCTCTAGCATTTCTAGTTCATGAGTTATTTCCAAGCTTAGCACAGAATTTATTTTGGACTTTTTTGTGCCGGCTTTTTCTCACTGGCGATGACGTAGGCATGTCATACAGTGAAGTTTCGGTCAGACCTACTTCAAGGACGCTGGCCTCGCCTACAAAATGGTGACCTTAACGAAACTCACGGAAGAGAGAGCCCTTGAGGCGGGCTTTCGAATGTTGTACAACTTGTGAAAATCCAATATTATTCTGAGGGTGATTTGACCGTCCTTACTTTGTCTTTCTTTCTTTGACAGCTCTGTGCACAAAAATCCCATTAGGGATGCTTTTGAGGAGCGTTCGGAGTAGCCACACCTGCTGGTCATTTCCGGTATGAAGCTTGCCCTCCACGACCTTAAAAGTTTGCTTTTCGGAAGCGGCGCTATCCAAGGCAGAGTCAGGTACAAATTTTGTCTCTCTAGCATTTCTAGTTCATGAGTTATTTCCAAGCTTAGCACAGAATTTATTTCGGACTTTTTTGTGCCGGCTTTTTCTCACTGGCGATGACGTAGGCACGTCATACAGTGAAGTTTCGGGCAGCCCTACTTCCAGGACGCTGGCCTCGCTTACAAAATAGTGACCTTAACGAAACTCACGGAAGAAAAAGCCCTTGAGACGGGCTTTCGAATGGTGTACATTTTGTGAAAATCCAGTATTATTCTGAGGGTGATTTGACCGTCCTTACTTTGTCTTTGTTTCTTTGACAGCTCTGTGCACAAAAATCCCATTAGGGATGCTTTTGAGGAGCGTTCGGAGTAGCCCCACCTGCTGGTCATTTCCGGTATGAAGCTTGCCCTCCGCGACCCAAAAAATTTGATTTTCGGAAGCGGAGATATCCAAGGCAGAGTCAGGTACAAATTTTGTCTCTCTAGCATTTCTAGTTCATGAGTTATTTCCAAGCTTAGCACAGAATTTATTTCGGACTTTTTTGTGCCGCTTTTTCTCACTGGCGATGATGTAGGCTAGTCATACAGTGAAGTTTCGTGCAGCCCTACTTCCAGGACGCTGGCCTCGCCTACAAAATGGTGACCTTAACGAAACTCACGGAAGAGAGAGCCCTTGAGACGGGCTATCGAATGGTGTACAACTTGTGAAAATCCAGTATTATTCTGAGGGTGATTTGACCGTCCTTACTTTGTCTTTGTTTTTTTTTACTGCTCTGTGCACAAAAATCCCATTAGGGATGCTTTTGAGGAGCGTTCGGAGTAGCCCGACCTGCTGGTCATTTCCGGTATGAAGCTTGCCCTCCGCGACCTTAAAAGTTTGCTTTTCGGAAGCGGGGATATCCAAGGCAGAGTCAGGTACAAATTTTGTCTCTCTAGTAATCTAGTTCATGAGTTATTTCCAAGCTTAGCACAGAACTTATTTCGGACATTTTTGTGCCGGCTTTTTCTCACCGGCGATGACGTAGGCATGTCATACAGTGAAGTTTCGGTCAGCCCTACTTCCAGGACGCTGGCCTCGCCTACAAAATGGTGACCTTAACAAAACTCACGGAAGAGAGAGCCCTTGAGACGGGCTTTCGAATGATGTACAACTTGTGAAAATCCGGTATTATTCTGAGGGTGATTCGACCGTCCTTACTTTGTCTTTGTTTCTTTGACAGCTCTGTGCACAAAAATCCCATAAGGGATGCTTTTGAGGAGCGTTCGGAGTAGCCCCACCTGCTGGTCATTTCCGGAATGAAGCTTGCCCTACGCGAACCCAACAGTTTGCTTTTCGGAAGCGGGGATATCCAAGGCAGAGTCAGGTACAAATTTTGTCTCTCTAGCATTTCTAGTTCATGAGTTATTTCCAAGCTTAGCACAGAATTTATTTCGGACTTTTTTGTGCCGGCTTTTTTCACTGGCGATGACGTAGGCATGTCATACAGTGAAGTTTCGGGCAGCCCTACTTCCAGGACGCTGGCCTCGCCTACAAAATGGTGACCTTAACGAAACTCACGGAAGAAAAAGCCCTTGAGACGGGCTTTCGAATGGTGTACAATTTGTGAAAATCCAGTATTATTCTGAGGGTGATTTGACCGTCCTTACTTTGTCTTTGTTTCTTTGCCAGCTCTGTGCACAAAAATCCCATTAGGGATGCTTTTGAGGAGCGTTCGGAGTAGCCACACCTACTGGTCATTTCTGGGATGAAGCTTGCCCTCCGCGAACCTAAAAGTTTGCTTTTTTGGAAGCGGAGATATCCAAGGCAGAGTCAGGTACAAATTTTGTCTCTCTAGCATTTCTAGTTCATGAGTTATTTCCAAGCTTAGCACAGAATTTATTTCGGACTTTTTTTGTGCCCGCTTTTTCTCACTGGCGATGACGTAGGCATGTCATACAGTGAAGTTTCGGGCAGCCCTACTTCCAGAACGCTGGCCTCGCCTACAAAATGGTGACCTTAACAAAACTCACGGAAGAGAGAGCCCGTGAGACGGGCTTTCGAATGGTGTACAACTTGTGAAAATCCAGTATTATTCTGAGGGTGATTTGACCGTCCTTACTTTGTCTTTGTTTCTTTGCCAGCTCTGTGCACAAAAATCCCATTAGGGATGCTTTTGAGGAGCGTTCGGAGTAGCCACACCTACTGGTCATTTCTGGGATGAAGCTTGCCCTCCGCGAACCTAAAAGTTTGCTTTTCGGAAGCGGAGATATCCAAGGCAGAGTCAGGTACAAATTTTGTCTCTGTAGCATTTCTAGTTCATGAGTTATTTCCAAGCTTAGCACAGAATTTATTTCGGACTTTTTTTGTGCCGGCTTTTTCTCACTGGCGATGACGTAGGCATGTCATACAGTGAAGTTTCGGGCAGCCCTACTTCCAGGACGCTGGCCTCGGCTACAAATTGGTGACCTTAACAAAACTCACGGAAGAAAGAGCCCTTGAGACGGGCTTTCGAATGGTGTACAACTTGTGAAAATCCAGTATTATTCTGAGGGTGATTTGACCGTCCTTACTTTGTCTTTGTTTCTTTGACAGCTCTGTGCACAAAAATCCCATTAGTGATGCTTTTGAGGAGCGTTCGGAATAGCCCCACCTGCTGGTCATTTCCGGTATGAAGCTTGCCCTCCGCGACCCTAAAAGTTTGATTTTCGGAAGCGAGAATATCCAAGGCAGAGTCAGGTACAAATTTTGTCTCTCTAGCATTTCTAGTTCATGAGTTATTTCCAAGCAAAGCACAGAATTTATTTCGGACTTTTTTTGCCGACTTTTTCTCACTGGCGATGACGTAGGCATGTCATACAGTGAAGTTTCGGTCAGACCTACTTCCAGGACGCTGGCCTCGCCTACAAAATGGTGACCTTAACGAAACTCACGGAAGAGAGAGCCCTTGAGACGGGCTTTCGAATGGTGTACAACTTGTCAAAATCCAATATTATTCTGAGGGTGATTCGACCGTCCTTACTTTGTCTTTGTTTCTTTGACAGCTCTGTGCACAAAAATCCCATTAGGGATGCTTTTGAGGAGCGTTCGGAGTAGCCCCACCTGCTGGTCATTTCCGGTATGAAGCTTGCCCTCCGCGAACCTAAAAGTTTGCTTTTTGGAAGCGGGGATATCCAAGGCAGAGTCAGGTACAAATTTTGTCTCTCTAGCATTTCTAGTTCATGAGTTATTTCCAAGCTTAGCACAGAATTTATTTCGGACTTTTTTGTGCCGGCTTTTTCTCACTGGCGATGACGTAGGCATGTCATACAGTGAAGTTTCGGGCAACCCTACTTCCAGGACGCTGGCCTCGCCTACAAAATGGTGACCTTAACGAAACTCACGGAAGAGAGAGCCCTTGAGACGGGCTTTGGAATGGTGTACAACTTGTGAAAATCCACTATTATTCTGAGGGTGATTCGACCGTCCTTACTTTGTCTTTGTTTCTTTGACAGCTCTGTGCACAAAAATCCCATTAGGGATGCTTTTGAAGACCGTTCGGAGTAGCCCCACCTGCTGGTCATTTCCGCTATGAAGCTTGCCCTCCGCGACCCTAAAATTTTGCTTTTCGGAAAAGGGGATATCCAAGGCAGAGTCAGGTACAAATTTTGTCTCTCTAGCATTTCTAGTTCATGAGTTATTTCCAAGCTTAGCACAGAATTTTTTTTGACTTTTTTGTGCCGGCTTTTTCTCACTGGCGATGACTTAGGCATGTCATACAGTGAAGTTTCGGTCAGACCTACTTACAGGACGCTGGCCTCGCCTACAAAATGGTGACCTTAATGAAACTCACGGAAAAGAGAGCCCTTGGGACGGGCTTTGGAATGGTGTACAACTTGTGAAAATCCGGTATTATTCTGAGGGTGATTCGACCGTCCTTACTTTGTCTTTCTTTTTTTGACAGCTCTGTGCACAAAAATCCCATTAGGGATGCTTTTGAGGAGCGTTCGGAGTAGCCCCACCTGCTGGTCATTTCCGGTATGAAGCTTGCCCTCCGCGACCCTAAAAGTTTGCTTTTCGGAAGCGGGGATATCCAAGGCAGAGTCAGGTACAAATTTTGTCTCTCTAGCATTTCTAGTTCATGAATTATTTCCAAGTTTAGCACAGAATTTATTTTGGACTTTTTTATGCCGGCTTTTTCTCACTGGCGATGACGTAGGCATGTCATACAGTGAAGTTTCGGTCAGACCTACTTCCAGGACGCTGGCCTCGCCTACAAAATGGTGACCTTAACGAAACTCACGGAAGAGAGAGCCCTTGAGGCGGGCTTTCGAATGTTGTACAACTTGTGAAAATCCAATATTATTCTGAGGGTGATTTGACCGTCCTTACTTTGTCTTTGTTTCTTTGACAGCTCTGTGCACAAAAATCCCATTAGGGATGCTTTTGAGGAGCGGTCGGAGTAGCCACACCTGCTGGTCATTTCCGGTATGAAGCTTGCCTTCCACGACCTTAAAAGTTTGCTTTTCGGAAGCGGGGCTATCCAAGGCAGAGTCAGGTACAAATTTTGTTTCTCTAGCATTTCTAGTTCATGAGTTATTTCCAAGCTTAGCACAGAATTTATTTCGGACTTTTTTGTGCCGGCTTTTTCTCGCTGGCGATGACGTAGGCATGTCATACAGTGAAGTTTCGGGCAGCCCTACTTCCAGGACGCTGGTCTCGCCTACAAAATGGTGATCTTAACAAAACTCACGGAAGAGAGAGCCCTTGAGACGGGCGTTCGAATGGTGTGCAACTTGTGAAAATCCAGTATTATTCTGAGGGTGATTCGACCGTCCTTACTTTGTCTTTGTTTCTTTGACAGCTCTGTGCACAAAAATCCCATTAGGGATGCTTTTGAGGAGTGTTCGGAGTAGCCCCACCTGCTGGTCATTTCCGGAATGAAGCTTGCCCTCCGCGAACCTAAAAAATTTATTTTCGGAAGCGGGAATATCTAAGGCAGAGTCAGGTACAAATTTTGTCTGTCTAGCATTTCTAGTTCATGAGTTATTTCCAAGCAAAGCACAGAATTTATTTCGGACTTTTTTGTGCCGGCTTTTTCTCACTGGCGATGACGTAGGCATGTCATACAGTGAAGTTTCGGTCAGCCCTACTTCCAGGACGCTGGCCTCGCCTACAAATTGGTGACCTTAACGAAACTCACGGAAGAGAGAGCCCTTGAGACGGGCTTTGTAATGGTGTACAACTTGTGAAAATCCAATATTATTCTGAGGGTGATTTTACCGTCCTTACTTTGTCTTTCTTTCTTTGACAGCTCTTTGCACAAAAATCCCATTAGGGATGCTTTTGAGGAGCGTTCGGAGTAGCCCCACCTGCTGGTCATTTCCGGTATGAAGCTTGCCCTCCGCGACCCTAAAAGTTTGCTTTTCGGAAGAGGGGATATCCAAGGCAGAGTCAGGTACAAATTTTGTCTCTCTAGCATTTCTAGTTCATGAGTTATTTCCAAGCTTAGCACAGAATTTATTTTGGACTCTTTTGTGCCGGCTTTTTCTCACTGGCGATGACTTAGGCATGTCATACAGTGAAGTTTCGGTCAGACCTACTTCCAGGACGCTGGCCTCGCCTACAAAATGGTGACCTTAACGAAACTTACGGAAGAGAGAGCCCTTGAGGCGGGCTTTCGAATGTTGTACAACTTGTGAAAATCCAATATTATTCTGAGGGTGATTTGACCGTCCTTACTTTGTCTTTGTTTCTTTGACAGCTCTGTGCACAAAAATCCCATTAGGGATGCTTTTGAGGAGCGGTCGGAGTAGCCACACCTGCTGGTCATTTCCGGTATGAAGCTTGCCCTCCACGACCTTAAAAGTTTGCTTTTCGGAAGCGGGGCTATCCAAGGCAGAGTCAGGTACAAATTTTGTTTCTCTAGCATTTCTAGTTCATGAGTTATTTCCAAGCTTAGCACAGAATTTATTTCGGACTTTTTTGTGCCGGCTTTTTCTCACTGGCGATGACGTAGGCATGTCATACAGTGAAGTTTCGGGCAGCCCTACTTCCAGGACGCTGGTCTCGCCTACAAAATGGTGATCTTAACAAAACTCACGGAAGAGAGAGCCCTTGAGACGGGCGTTCGAATGGTGTGCAACTTGTGAAAATCCGGTATTATTCTGAGGGTGATTCGACCGTCCTTACTTTGTCTTTGTTTCTTTGACAGCTCTGTGCACAAAAATCCCATTAGGGATGCTTTTGAGGAGCGTTCGGAGTAGCCCCACCTGCTGGTCATTTCCAGAATGAAGCTTGCCCTCCGCGAACCTAAAAAATTTATTTTCGGAAGCGGGGATATCTAAGGCAGAGTCAGGTACAAATTTTGTCTGTCTAGCATTTCTAGTTCATGAGTTATTTCCAAGCTTAGCACAGAATTTATTTTGGACTTTTTTGTGCCGGCTTTTTCTCACTGGCGATGACGTAGGCATGTCATACAGTGAAGTTTCGGTCAGCCCTACTTCCAGGACGCTGGCCTCGCCTACAAATTGGTGACCTTAACGAAACTTACGGAAGAGAGAGCCCTTGAGGCGGGCTTTCGAATGTTGTACAACTTGTGAAAATCCAATATTATTCTGAGGGGGATTCGACCGTCCTTACTTTGTCTTTGTTTCTTTGACAGCTCTGTGCACAAAAATCCCATTAGGGATGCTTTTGAAGAGCGTTCGGAGTAGCCTCACCTGCTGGTCATTTCCGGTATGAAGCTTGCCCTCCACGACCTTAAAAGTTTGCTTTTCGGAAGCGGGGCTATCCAAGGCAGAGTCAGGTACAAATTTTGTTTCTCTAGCATTTCTAGTTCATGAGTTATTTCCAAGCTTAGCACAGAATTTATTTCGGACTTTTTTGTGCCGGCTTTTTCTCACTGGCGATGACGTAGGCATGTCATACAGTGAAGTTTCGTGCAGCCCTACTTCCAGGACGCTGGTCTCGCCTACAAAATGGTAATCTTAACAAAACTCACGGAAGAGAGAGCCCTTGAGACGGGCGTTCGAATGGTGTGCAACTTGTGAAAATCCGGTATTATTCTGAGGGTGATTCGACCGTCCTTACTTTGTCTTTGTTTCTTTGACAGCTCTGTGCACAAAAATCCCATTAGGGATGCTTTTGAGGAGCGTTCGGAGTAGCCCCACCTGCTGGTCATTTCCGGAATGAAGCTTGCCCTCCGCGAACCTAAAAAATTTATTTTCGGAAGAGGGGATATCCAAGGCAGAGTCAGGTACAAATTTTGTCTCTCTAGCATTTCTAGTTCATGAGTTATTTCCAAGCTTAGCACAGAATTTATTTTGGACTCTTTTGTGCCGGCTTTTTCTCACTGGCGATGACTTAGGCATGTCATACAGTGAAGTTTCGGTCAGACCTACTTCCAGGACGCTGGCCTCGCCTACAAAATGGTGACCTTAACGAAACTTACGGAAGAGAGAGCCCTTGAGGCAGGCTTTCGAATGTTGTACAACTTGTGAAAATCCAATATTATTCTGAGGGGGATTCGACCGTCCTTACTTTGTCTTTGTTTCTTTGACAGCTCTGTGCACAAAAATCCCATTAGGGATGCTTTTGAAGAGCGTTCGGAGTAGCCTCACCTGCTGGTCATTTCCGGTATGAAGTTTGCCCTCCGCGACCCTAAAAGTTTGATTTTCGGAAGCGGGGATATCCAAGGCAGAGTCAGGTACAAATTTTGTCTCTCTAGCATTTCTAGTTCATGAGTTATTTCCAAGCAAAGCACAGAATTTATTTCGGACTTTTTTTGCCGGCTTTTTCTCACTGGCGATGACGTAGGCATGTCATACAGTGAAGTTTCGGTCAGACCTACTTCCAGGACGCTGGCCTCGCCTACAAAATGGTGACCTTAACGAAACTCACGGAAGAGAGAGCCCTTGAGGCGGGCTTTCGAATGTTGTACAACTTGTGAAAATCCAATATTATTCTGAGGGTGATTTGACCGTCCTTACTTTGTCTTTGTTTCTTTGACAGCTCTGTGCACAAAAATCCCATTAGGGATGCTTTTGAGGAGCGGTCGGAGTAGCCACACCTTCTGGTCATTTCCGGTATGAAGCTTGCCCTCCACGACCTTAAAAGTTTGCTTTTCGGAAGCGGGGCTATCCAAGGCAGAGTCAGGTACAAATTTTGTTTCTCTAGCATTTCTAGTTCATGAGTTATTTCCAAGCTTAGCACAGAATTTATTTCGGACTTTTTTGTGCCGGCTTTTTCTCACTGGCGATGACGTAGGCATGTCATACAGTGAAGTTTCGGGCAGCCCTACTTCCAGGACGCTGGTCTCGCCTACAAAATGGTGATCTTAACAAAACTCACGGAAGAGAGAGCCCTTGAGACGGGCGTTCGAATGGTGTGCAACTTGTGAAAATCCGGTATTATACTGAGGGTGATTCGACCGTCCTTACTTTGTCTTTGTTTCTTTGACAGCTCTGTGCACAAAAATCCCATTAGGGATGCTTTTGAGGAGCGTTCGGAGTAGCCCCACCTGCTGGTCATTTCCGGAATGAAGCTTGCCCTCCGCGAACCTAAAAAATTTATTTTCGGAAGCGGGGATATCTAAGGCAGAGTCAGGTACAAATTTTGTCTGTCTAGCATTTCTAGTTCATGAGTTATTTCCAAGCAAAGCACAGAATTTATTTCGGACTTTTTTTGCCGGCTTTTTCTCACTGGCGATGACGTAGGCATGTCATACAGTGAAGTTTCGGTCAGACCTACTTCCAGGACGCTGGCCTCGCCTACAAAATGGTGACCTTAACGAAACTCACGGAAGAGAGAGCCCTTGAGGCGGGCTTTCGAATGTTGTACAACTTGTGAAAATCCAATATTATTCTGAGGGTGATTTGACCGTCCTTACTTTGTCTTTGTTTCTTTGACAGCTCTGTGCACAAAAATCCCATTAGGGATGCTTTTGAGGAGCGGTCGGAGTAGCCACACCTGCTGGTCATTTCCGGTATGAAGCTTGCCCTCCACGACCTTAAAAGTTTGCTTTTCGGAAGCGGGGCTATCCAAGGCAGAGTCAGGTACAAATTTTGTTTCTCTAGCATTTCTAGTTCATGAGTTATTTCCAAGCTTAGCACAGAATTTATTTCGGACTTTTTTGTGCCGGCTTTTTCTCACTGGCGATGACGTAGGCATGTCATACAGTGAAGTTTCGTGCAGCCCTACTTCCAGGACGCTGGTCTCGCCTACAAAATGGTGATCTTAACAAAACTCACGGAAGAGAGAGCCCTTGAGACGGGCGTTCGAATGGTGTGCAACTTGTGAAAATCCAATATTATTCTGAGGGGGATTCGACCGTCCTTACTTTGTCTTTGTTTCTTTGACAGCTCTGTGCACAAAAATCCCATTAGGGATGCTTTTGAAGAGCGTTCGGAGTAGCCTCACCTGCTGGTCATTTCCGGTATGAAGTTTGCCCTCCGCGACCCTAAAAGTTTGATTTTCGGAAGCGGGGATATCCAAGGCAGAGTCAGGTACAAATTTTGTCTCTCTAGCATTTCTAGTTCATGAGTTATTTCCAAGCAAAGCACAGAATTTATTTCGGACTTTTTTTGCTGGCTTTTTCTCACTGGCGATGACGTAGGCATGTCATACAGTGAAGTTTCGGTCAGACCTACTTCCAGGACGCTGGCCTCGCCTACAAAATGGTGACCTTAACGAAACTCACGGAAGAGAGAGCCCTTGAGGCGGGCTTTCGAATGTTGTACAACTTGTGAAAATCCAATATTATTCTGAGGGTGATTTGACCGTCCTTACTTTGTCTTTGTTTCTTTGACAGCTCTGTGCACAAAAATCCCATTAGGGATGCTTTTGAGGAGCGTTCGGAGTAGCCCCACCTGCTGGTCATTTCCGGAATGAAGCTTGCCCTCCGCGAACCTAAAAAATTTATTTTCGGAAGAGGGGATATCCAAGGCAGAGTCAGGTACAAATTTTGTCTTTCTAGCATTTCTAGTTCATGAGTTATTTCCAAGCTTAGCACAGAATTTATTTTGGACTCTTTTGTGCCGGCTTTTTCTCACTGGCGATGACTTAGGCATGTCATACAGTGAAGTTTCGGTCAGACCTACTTCCAGGACGCTGGCCTCGCCTACAAAATGGTGACCTTAACGAAACTCACGGAAGAGAGAGCCCTTGAGGCGGGCTTTCGAATGTTGTACAACTTGTGAAAATCCAATATTATTCTGAGGGTGATTTGACCGTCCTTACTTTGTCTTTGTTTCTTTGACAGCTCTGTGCACAAAAATCCCATTAGGGATGCTTTTGAGGAGCGGTCGGAGTAGCCACACCTGCTGGTCATTTCCGGTATGAAGCTTGCCCTCCACGACCTTAAAAGTTTGCTTTTCGGAAGCGGGGCTATCCAAGGCAGAGTCAGGTACAAATTTTGTTTCTCTAGCATTTCTAGTTCATGAGTTATTTCCAAGCTTAGCACAGAATTTATTTCGGACTTTTTTGTGCCGGCTTTTTCTCACTGGCGATGACGTAGGCATGTCATACAGTGAAGTTTCGTGCAGCCCTACTTCCAGGACGCTGGTCTCGCCTACAAAATGGTGATCTTAACAAAACTCACGGAAGAGAGAGCCCTTGAGACGGGCGTTCGAATGGTGTGCAACTTGTGAAAATCCAATATTATTCTGAGGGGGATTCGACCGTCCTTACTTTGTCTTTGTTTCTTTGACAGCTCTGTGCACAAAAATCCCATTAGGGATGCTTTTGAAGAGCGTTCGGAGTAGCCTCACCTGCTGGTCATTTCCGGTATGAAGTTTGCCCTCCGCGACCCTAAAAGTTTGATTTTCGGAAGCGGGGATATCCAAGGCAGAGTCAGGTACAAATTTTGTCTCTCTAGCATTTCTAGTTCATGAGTTATTTCCAAGCAAAGCACAGAATTTATTTCGGACTTTTTTTGCTGGCTTTTTCTCACTGGCGATGACGTAGGCATGTCATACAGTGAAGTTTCGGTCAGACCTACTTCCAGGACGCTGGCCTCGCCTACAAAATGGTGACCTTAACGAAACTCACGGAAGAGAGAGCCCTTGAGGCGGGCTTTCGAATGTTGTACAACTTGTGAAAATCCAATATTATTCTGAGGGTGATTTGACCGTCCTTACTTTGTCTTTGTTTCTTTGACAGCTCTGTGCACAAAAATCCCATTAGGGATGCTTTTGAGGAGCGTTCGGAGTAGCCCCACCTGCTGGTCATTTCCGGAATGAAGCTTGCCCTCCGCGAACCTAAAAAATTTATTTTCGGAAGAGGGGATATCCAAGGCAGAGTCAGGTACAAATTTTGTCTCTCTAGCATTTCTAGTTCATGAGTTATTTCCAAGCTTAGCACAGAATTTATTTTGGACTCTTTTGTGCCGGCTTTTTCTCACTGGCGATGACTTAGGCATGTCATACAGTGAAGTTTCGGTCAGACCTACTTCCAGGACGCTGGCCTCGCCTACAAAATGGTGACCTTAACGAAACTTACGGAAGAGAGAGCCCTTGAGGCGGGCTTTCGAATGTTGTACAACTTGTGAAAATCCAATATTATTCTGAGGGGGATTCGACCGTCCTTACTTTGTCTTTGTTTCTTTGACAGCTCTGTGCACAAAAATCCCATTAGGGATGCTTTTGAAGAGCGTTCGGAGTAGCCTCACCTGCTGGTCATTTCCGGTATGAAGTTTGCCCTCCGCGACCCTAAAAGTTTGATTTTCGGAAGCGGGGATATCCAAGGCAGAGTCAGGTACAAATTTTGTCTCTCTAGCATTTCTAGTTCATGAGTTATTTCCAAGCAAAGCACAGAATTTATTTCGGACTTTTTTTGCCGGCTTTTTCTCACTGGCGATGACGTAGGCATGTCATACAGTGAAGTTTCGGTCAGACCTACTTCCAGGACGCTGGCCTCGCCTACAAAATGGTGACCTTAACGAAACTCACGGAAGAGAGAGCCCTTGAGGCGGGCTTTCGAATGTTGTACAACTTGTGAAAATCCAATATTATTCTGAGGGTGATTTGACCGTCCTTACTTTGTCTTTGTTTCTTTGACAGCTCTGTGCACAAAAATCCCATTAGGGATGCTTTTGAGGAGCGGTCGGAGTAGCCACACCTGCTGGTCATTTCCGGTATGAAGCTTGCCCTCCACGACCTTAAAAGTTTGCTTTTCGGAAGCGGGGCTATCCAAGGCAGAGTCAGGTACAAATTTTGTTTCTCTAGCATTTCTAGTTCATGAGTTATTTCCAAGCTTAGCACAGAATTTATTTCGGACTTTTTTGTGCCGGCTTTTTCTCACCGGCGATGACGTAGGCATGTCATACAGTGAAGTTTCGTGCAGCCCTACTTCCAGGACGCTGGTCTCGCCTACAAAATGGTGATCTTAACAAAACTCACGGAAGAGAGAGCCCTTGAGACGGGCGTTCGAATGGTGTGCAACTTGTGAAAATCCGGTATTATTCTGAGGGTGATTCGACCGTCCTTACTTTGTCTTTGTTTCTTTGACAGCTCTGTGCACAAAAATCCCATTAGGGATGCTTTTGAGGTGCGTTCGGAGTAGCCCCACCTGCTGGTCATTTCCGGAATGAAGCTTGCCCTCCGCGAACCTAAAAAATTTATTTTCGGAAGAGGGGATATCCAAGGCAGAGTCAGGTACAAATTTTGTCTCTCTAGCATTTCTAGTTCATGAGTTATTTCCAAGCTTAGCACAGAATTTATTTTGGACTCTTTTGTGCCGGCTTTTTCTCACTGGCGATGACTTAGGCATGTCATACAGTGAAGTTTCGGTCAGACCTACTTCCAGGACGCTGGCCTCGCCTACAAAATGGTGACCTTAACGAAACTTACGGAAGAGAGAGCCCTTGAGGCGGGCTTTCGAATGTTGTACAACTTGTGAAAATCCAATATTATTCTGAGGGGGATTCGACCGTCCTTACTTTGTCTTTGTTTCTTTGACAGCTCTGTGCACAAAAATCCCATTAGGGATGCTTTTGAAGAGCGTTCGGAGTAGCCTCACCTGCTGGTCATTTCCGGTATGAAGTTTGCCCTCCGCGACCCTAAAAGTTTGATTTTCGGAAGCGGGGATATCCAAGGCAGAGTCAGGTACAAATTTTGTCTCTCTAGCATTTCTAGTTCATGAGTTATTTCCAGCAAAGCACAGAATTTATTTCGGACTTTTTTTGCCGGCTTTTTCTCACTGGCGATGACGTAGGCATGTCATACAGTGAAGTTTCGGTCAGACCTACTTCCAGGACGCTGGCCTCGCCTACAAAATGGTGTAACTTAACGAAACTCACGGAAGAGAGAGCCCTTGAGGCGGGCTTTCGAATGTTGTACAACTTGTGAAAATCCAATATTATTCTGAGGGTGATTTGACCCTCCTTACTTTGTCTTTGTTTCTTTGACAGCTCTGTGCACAAAAATCCCATTAGGGATGCTTTTGAGGAGCGGTCGGAGTAGCCACACCTGCTGGTCATTTCCGGTATGAAGCTTGCCCTCCACGACCTTAAAAGTTTGCTTTTCGGAAGCGGGGCTATCCAAGGCAGAGTCAGGTACAAATTTTGTTTCTCTAGCATTTCTAGTTCATGAGTTATTTCCAAGCTTAGCACAGAATTTATTTCGGACTTTTTTGTGCCGGCTTTTTCTCACTGGCGATGACGTAGGCATGTCATACAGTGAAGTTTCGGGCAGCCCTACTTCCAGGACGCTGGTCTCGCCTACAAAATGGTGATCTTAACAAAACTCACGGAAGAGAGAGCCCTTGAGACGGGCGTTCGAATGGTGTGCAACTTGTGAAAATCCGGTATTATTCTGAGGGTGATTCGACCGTCCTTACTTTGTCTTTGTTTCTTTGACAGCTCTGTGCACAAAAATCCCATTAGGGATGCTTTTGAGGAGCGTTCGGAGTAGCCCCACCTGCTGGTCATTTCCGGAATGAAGCTTGCCCTCCGCGAACCTAAAAAATTTATTTTCGGAAGCGGGGATATCTAAGGCAGAGTCAGGTACAAATTTTGTCTGTCTAGCATTTCTAGTTCATGAGTTATTTCCAAGCAAAGCACAGAATTTATTTCGGACTTTTTTGTGCCGGCTTTTTCTCACTGGCGATGACGTAGGCATGTCATACAGTGAAGTTTCGGTCAGCCCTACTTCCAGGACGCTGGCCTCGCCTACAAATTGGTGACCTTAACGAAACTCACGGAAGAGAGAGCCCTTGAGACGGGCTTTGGAATGGTGTACAACTTGTGAAAATCCAATATTATTCTGAGGGTGATTTTACCGTCCTTACTTTGTCTTTCTTTCTTTGACAGCTCTGTGCACAAAAATCCCATTAGGGATGCTTTTGAGGAGCGTTCGGAGTAGCCCCACCTGCTGGTCATTTCCGGTATGAAGCTTGCCCTCCGCGACCCTAAAAGTTTGCTTTTCGGAAGAGGGGATATCCAAGGCAGAGTCAGGTACAAATTTTGTCTCTCTAGCATTTCTAGTTCATGAGTTATTTCCAAGCTTAGCACAGAATTTATTTTGGACTCTTTTGTGCCGGCTTGTTCTCACTGGCGATGACTTAGGCATGTCATACAGTGAAGTTTCGGTCAGACCTTCTTCCAGGACGCTGGCCTCGCCTACAAAATGGTGACCTTAACGAAACTTACGGAAGAGAGAGCCCTTGAGGCGGGCTTTCGAATGTTGTACAACTTGTGAAAATCCAATATTATTCTGAGGGGGATTCGACCGTCCTTACTTTGTCTTTGTTTCTTTGACAGCTCTGTGCACAAAAATCCCATTAGGGATGCTTTTGAAGAGCGTTCGGAGTAGCCTCACCTGCTGGTCATTTCCGGTATGAAGCTTGCCCTCCGCGACCCTAAAAGTTTGATTTTCGGAAGCGGGGATATCCAAGGCAGAGTCAGGTACAAATTTTGTCTCTCTAGCATTTCTAGTTCATGAGTTATTTCCAAGCAAAGCACAGAATTTATTTCGGACTTTTTTTGCCGGCTTTTTCTCACTGGCGATGACGTAGGCATGTCATACAGTGAAGTTTCGGGCAGCCCTACTTCCAGGACGCTGGCCTCGCCTACAAAATGGTGACCTTAACGAAACTCAAGGAAGAGAGAGCCCTTGAGGCGGGCTTTCTAATGTTGTACAACTTGTGAAAATCCAATATTATTCTGAGGGTGATTCGACCGTCCTTACTTTGTCTTTGTTTCTTTGACAGCTCTGTGCACAAAAATCCCATTAGGGATGCTTTTGAGGAGCGTTCGGAGTAGCCTCACCTGCTGGTCATTTCCGGTATGAAGCTTGCCCTCCGCGACCCTAAAAGTTTGATTTTCGGAAGCGGGGATATCCAAGGCATAGTCAGGTACAAATTTTGTTTCTCTAGCATTTCTAGTTCATGAGTTATTTCCAAGCTTAGCACAGAATTTATTTCGGACTTTTTTGTGCCGGCTTTTTCTCACTGGCGATGACGTAGGCATGTCATACAGTGAAGTTTCGTGCAGCCCTACTTCCAGGACGCTGGTCTCGCCTACAAAATGGTGATCTTAACAAAACTCACGGAAGAGAGAGCCCTTGAGACGGGCGTTCGAATGGTGTGCAACTTGTGAAAATCCGGTATTATTCTGAGGGTGATTCGACCGTCCTTACTTTGTCTTTGTTTCTTTGACAGCTCTGTGCACAAAAATCCCATTAGGGATGCTTTTGAGGAGCGTTCGGAGTAGCCCCACCTGCTGGTCATTTCCGGAATGAAGCTTGCCCTCCGCGAACCTAAAAAATTTATTTTCGGAAGAGGGGATATCCAAGGCAGAGTCAGGTACAAATTTTGTCTCTCTAGCATTTCTAGTTCATGAGTTATTTCCAAGCTTAGCACAGAATTTATTTTGGACTCTTTTGTGCCGGCTTTTTCTCACTGGCGATGACTTAGGCATGTCATACAGTGAAGTTTCGGTCAGACCTACTTCCAGGACGCTGGCCTCGCCTACAAAATGGTGACCTTAACGAAACTTACGGAAGAGAGAGCCCTTGAGGCGGGCTTTCGAATGTTGTACAACTTGTGAAAATCCAATATTATTCTGAGGGGGATTCGACCGTCCTTACTTTGTCTTTGTTTCTTTGACAGCTCTGTGCACAAAAATCCCATTAGGGATGCTTTTGAAGAGCGTTCGGAGTAGCCTCACCTGCTGGTCATTTCCGGTATGAAGTTTGCCCTCCGCGACCCTAAAAGTTTGATTTTCGGAAGCGGGGATATCCAAGGCAGAGTCAGGTACAAATTTTGTCTCTCTAGCATTTCTAGTTCATGAGTTATTTCCAGCAAAGCACAGAATTTATTTCGGACTTTTTTTGCCGGCTTTTTCTCACTGGCGATGACGTAGGCATGTCATACAGTGAAGTTTCGGTCAGACCTACTTCCAGGACGCTGGCCTCGCCTACAAAATGGTGACCTTAACGAAACTCACGGAAGAGAGAGCCCTTGAGGCGGGCTTTCGAATGTTGTACAACTTGTGAAAATCCAATATTATTCTGAGGGTGATTTGACCCTCCTTACTTTGTCTTTGTTTCTTTGACAGCTCTGTGCACAAAAATCCCATTAGGGATGCTTTTGAGGAGCGGTCGGAGTAGCCACACCTGCTGGTCATTTCCGGTATGAAGCTTGCCCTCCACGACCTTAAAAGTTTGCTTTTCGGAAGCGGGGCTATCCAAGGCAGAGTCAGGTACAAATTTTGTTTCTCTAGCATTTCTAGTTCATGAGTTATTTCCAAGCTTAGCACAGAATTTATTTCGGACTTTTTTGTGCCGGCTTTTTCTCACTGGCGATGACGTAGGCATGTCATACAGTGAAGTTTCGGGCAGCCCTACTTCCAGGACGCTGGTCTCGCCTACAAAATGGTGATCTTAACAAAACTCACGGAAGAGAGAGCCCTTGAGACGGGCGTTCGAATGGTGTGCAACTTGTGAAAATCCGGTATTATTCTGAGGGTGATTCGACCGTCCTTACTTTGTCTTTGTTTCTTTGACAGCTCTGTGCACAAAAATCCCATTAGGGATGCTTTTGAGGAGCGTTCGGAGTAGCCCCACCTGCTGGTCATTTCCGGAATGAAGCTTACCCTCCGCGAACCTAAAAAATTTATTTTCGGAAGCGGGGATATCTAAGGCAGAGTCAGGTACAAATTTTGTCTGTCTAGCATTTCTAGTTCATGAGTTATTTCCAAGCAAAGCACAGAATTTATTTCGGACTTTTTTGTGCCGGCTTTTTCTCACTGGCGATGACGTAGGCATGTCATACAGTGAAGTTTCGGTCAGCCCTACTTCCAGGACGCTGGCCTCGCCTACAAATTGGTGACCTTAACGAAACTCACGGAAGAGAGAGCCCTTGAGACGGGCTTTGGAATGGTGTACAACTTGTGAAAATCCAATATTATTCTGAGGGTGATTTTACCGTCCTTACTTTGTCTTTCTTTCTTTGACAGCTCTGTGCACAAAAATCCCATTAGGGATGCTTTTGAGGAGCGTTCGGAGTAGCCCCACCTGCTGGTCATTTCCGGTATGAAGCTTGCCCTCCGCGACCCTAAAAGTTTGCTTTTCGGAAGAGGGGATATCCAAGGCAGAGTCAGGTACAAATTTTGTCTCTCTAGCATTTCTAGTTCATGAGTTATTTCCAAGCTTAGCACAGAATTTATTTTGGACTCTTTTGTGCCGGCTTGTTCTCACTGGCGATGACTTAGGCATGTCATACAGTGAAGTTTCGGTCAGACCTACTTCCAGGACGCTGGCCTCGCCTACAAAATGGTGACCTTAACGAAACTTACGGAAGAGAGAGCCCTTGAGGCGGGCTTTCGAATGTTGTACAACTTGTGAAAATCCAATATTATTCTGAGGGGGATTCGACCGTCCTTACTTTGTCTTTGTTTCTTTGACAGCTCTGTGCACAAAAATCCCATTAGGGATGCTTTTGAAGAGCGTTCGGAGTAGCCTCACCTGCTGGTCATTTCCGGTATGAAGCTTGCCCTCCGCGACCCTAAAAGTTTGATTTTCGGAAGCGGGGATATCCAAGGCAGAGTCAGGTACAAATTTTGTCTCTCTAGCATTTCTAGTTCATGAGTTATTTCCAAGCAAAGCACAGAATTTATTTCGGACTTTTTTTGCTGGCTTTTTCTCACTGGCGATGACGTAGGCATGTCATACAGTGAAGTTTCGGGCAGCCCTACTTCCAGGACGCTGGCCTCGCCTACAAAATGGTGACCTTAACGAAACTCAAGGAAGAGAGAGCCCTTGAGGCGGGCTTTCTAATGTTGTACAACTTGTGAAAATCCAATATTATTCTGAGGGTGATTCGACCGTCCTTACTTTGTCTTTGTTTCTTTGACAGCTCTGTGCACAAAAATCCCATTAGGGATGCTTTTGAGGAGCGTTCGGAGTAGTCTCACCTGCTGGTCATTTCCGGTATGAAGCTTGCCCTCCGCGACCCTAAAAGTTTGATTTTCGGAAGCGGGGATATCCAAGGCATAGTCAGGTACAAATTTTGTCTCTCTAGCATTTCTAGTTCATGAGTTATTTCCAAGCTTAGCACAGAATTTCTTTTGGACTTTCTTGTGCCGCTTTTTCTCACTGGCGAAGACGTAGGCATGTCATACAGTGAAGTTTCGGTAAGACCTACTTCCAGGACGCTGGCCTCGCCTAAAAATGGTGACCTTAACGAAACTCACGGAAGAGAGAGCCCTTGAGACGGGCTTTCGAATGGTGTACAACTTGTCAAAATCCAATATTATTCTGAGGGTGATTCGACCGTCCTTACTTTGTCTTTGTTTCTTTGACAGCTCTTTGCACAAAAATCCCATTAGGGATGCTTTTGAGGAGCGTTCGGAGTAGCCCCACCTGCTGGTCATTTCCGGTATGAAGCTTGCCCTCCGCGACCCTAAAAAGTTTGCTTTTCGGAAGCGGGGCTATCCAAGGCAGAGTCAGGTACAAATTTTGTTTCTCTAGCATTTCTAGTTCATGAGTTATTTCCAAGCTTAGCACAGAATTTATTTCGGACTTTTTTGTGCCGGCTTTTTCTCACTGGCGATGACGTAGGCATGTCATACAGTGAAGTTTCAGGCAGCCCTACTTCCAGGACGCTGGTCTCGCCTACAAAATGGTGACCTTAACAAAACTCACGGAAGAGAGAGCCCTTGAGACGGGCGTTCGAATGGTGTACAACTTGTGAAAATCCGGTATTATTCTGAGGGTGATTCGACCGTCCTTACTTTGTCTTTGTTTCTTTGACAGCTCTGTGCACAAAAATCCCATTAGGGATGCTTTTGAGGAGCGTTCGGAGTAGCCCCACCTGCTGGTCATTTCCGGAATGAAGCTTGCCCTCCGCGAACCTAAAAAAATTATTTTCGGAAGCGGGGATATCTAAGGCAGAGTCAGGTACAAATTTTGTCTGTCTAGCATTTCTAGTTCATGAGTTATTTCCAAGCAAAGCACAGAATTTATTTCGGACTTTTTTGTGCCGGCTTTTTCTCACTGGCGATGACGTAGGCATGTCATACAGTGAAGTTTCGGTCAGCCCTACTTCCAGGACGCTGGCCTCGCCTACAAATTGGTGACCTTAACGAAACTCACGGAAGAGAGAGCCCTTGAGACGGGCTTTGTAATGGTGTACAACTTGTGAAAATCCAATATTATTCTGAGGGTGATTTTACCGTCCTTACTTTGTCTTTCTTTCTTTGACAGCTCTGTGCACAAAAATCCCATTAGGGATGCTTTTGAGGAGCGTTCGGAGTAGCCCCACCTGCTGGTCATTTCCGGTATAAAGCTTGCCCTCCGCGACCCTAAAAGTTTGCTTTTCGGAAGAGGGGATATCCAAGGCAGAGTCAGGTACAAATTTTGTCTCTCTAGCATTTCTAGTTCATGAGTTATTTCCAAGCTTAGCACAGAATTTATTTTGGACTCTTTTGTGCCGGCTTTTTCTCACTGGCGATGACTTAGGCATGTCATACAGTGAAGTTTCGGTCAGACCTACTTCCAGGACGCTGGCCTCGCCTACAAAATGGTGACCTTAACGAAACTTACGGAAGAGAGAGCCCTTGAGGCGGGCTTTCGAATGTTGTACAACTTGTGAAAATCCAATATTATTCTGAGGGGGATTCGACCGTCCTTACTTTGTCTTTGTTTCTTTGACAGCTCTGTGCACAAAAATCCCATTAGGGATGCTTTTGAAGAGCGTTCGGAGTAGCCTCACCTGCTGGTCATTTCCGGTATGAAGCTTGCCCTCCGCGACCCTAAAAGTTTGATTTTCGGAAGCGGGGATATCCAAGGCATAGTCAGGTACAAATTTTGTCTCTCTAGCATTTCTAGTTCATGAGTTATTTCCAAGCGTAGCACAGAATTTCTTTTGGACTTTTTTGTGCCGCTTTTTCTCACTGGCGAAGACGTAGGCATGTCATACAGTGAAGTTTCGGTAAGACCTACTTCCAGGACGCTGGCCTCGCCTAAAAATGGTGACCTTAACGAAACTCACGGAAGAGAGAGCCCTTGAGACGGGCTTTCGAATGGTGTACAACTTGTCAAAATCCAATATTATTCTGAGGGTGATTCGTCCGTCCTTACTTTGTCTTTGTTTCTTTGACAGCTCTGTGCACAAAAATCCCATTAGGGATGCTTTTGAGGAGCGTTCGGAGTAGCCCCACCTGCTGGTCATTTCCGGTATGAAGCTTGCCCTCCGCGACCCTAAAAAGTTTGCTTTTCGGAAGAGGGGATATCCAAGGCAGAGTCAGGTACAAATTTTGTCTCTCTAGCATTTCTAGTTCATGAGTTATTTCCAAGCTTAGCACAGAATTTATGTTGGACTCTTTTGTGCCGGCTTTTTCTCACTGGCGATGACTTAGGCACACTGTAAAATATTAACTGTAAAATTTTACAGTAAATTACTGGCAGCACGGGCGCCAGTAACATACTGTAATTTTTACAGGATCATTTTGTATTACTGTTAATACAATTACATTAGTGTAGTGTAAACAGTATTGTAATTTACCGTTGCTCACTCTTACAGTACATTACTGTAAAGTAGGCAACAGTATTAAACTGTAAATTATACCTCCTTTCCAAGCTACTGTAAATGGGACGCCCTCTATTGTCTCAAAAGTCTCCCTTTGTAAAACAGCGGCTTACTGTTATTTTGACACTGATGTGTCGAGCCTCTGTATTTTTGAAAATATGGTATTATAATGTAATACCAACAATAGCCTACTGACAGCTGTTAAATTATTGCAAATAATTGTTTTATACTGTGATAAAACTCACTTTTAACAATGAAATATAAAATCATTTCTCGATTCTATATTTTTCGTTAATTGTTATTTTTGTACATAAAAAAGAAAGTTATTACTGTCAGTAAATTATTGAAAATGTTACAGTTAATATCTATTAAGGTAAATGACACATAATTTAAAAACATATTCAGCAAAAACACTTTTTTTCTGATGAACGTTTCAAATTTTTAATACAACTTACTTGTCCATTTTACATCATAAAATTTAGATCATAAAATAAATGATTGCTTAACCTTGACAAGAGTTATATTTTAGGTTAAACTTTGGAACATTTGTTTTTAACTTCAAACTTTTTAAAAATATTTATATGAATTCCAAATCAAAAATTTAGAGTGACCTATTAAAATATATTTCGTCTTGGAGCCAAGACTTCTTCATCTTGTCACTTTGTCATTAGCCTCTGAAGAAGTATTGGCTCCAAGACGAAATACATTAGGCCACTCTAACTTTTATATTTCTATATTTCAGGTCAACCTGGTCAGCAAGCAGTTTTGACAGCTGAATGGGGGGGGTATAGCTTACACCCCCCTTTAAGCACAAATATTATTTCTTGTTTACAAACTGTCTACTGCTATGTTAGGTTTTTCTGTGGAGATCAAGTACAACAGAGTGCTCATAAAAAGTAATCTAATAGTGGACAAAATCTATTGAAATTCATCAATATAAAAATAATAAGCTTACCCCCCCCCCCCATTAAGCAATGTTGGCCTTAAAGCAACAACTTGAATGCTGTATTTTTTTTTTTTAGATCCCTATTACAAAAACAAATCATGTGACTTGTGGAACATTTGGTCAAACACAGAACAGACATCCTCCAAAAATGCTGCATTAAAGCCAGTTTACACTATTGGTAAGATTGAAAGACATAAAACATATCAGGTTTTTTTTACTATTTTCTTGTGACATCAATGACAGCTAAACCTCAAACTTTCTTGGGTTTGCTTTTGTTCATGTTTATGCTGAATCACACAAACTGTGGACACTGATTTTGAGCACCATAAGTGTATACTGCTTCAAGTGGTTTACAATATGACCCATCTAAGGCAAAGTTTATTTCATATAGGATAAAAGGTAACATTCTCCCAAAGATTGAAGTCCAATAAAATTGAACATGAAACCTCAAACCTTATTATTATAAGATTGGATAAGCTTTTGTTATGTTATAGCTCCACTCTGATCATACAGTGAGCTTAGGATTGACATAATTTGTAACAACAAAACTGACAGAAAGCACACAAAAGAAACATGTCCTTTGCTTATTCTTAAAAATGTTAAAACTTGAAGAACATTTTCACCTCAGTTATTACAATGTACATTGAAATACCGGACTCTCCCCAGGTCTACCTTGAGAATAATCAAAGCAGTTTTCAGTATTCTTGAGATGTACATGTTTGAGTTCAAACTTATCTGGTCAGCATATGAAAATGTGCGACTGCATTCGTCAGTGTCAGAATCTTTGGCGATATTGGTGAAACCTTTCTTCCCCCGCGTTCAATCTTCTGGCCATCTGGGTTGATACCAGCGAATACCCTAAAGCATAAAAAAAAAACGTAAAAAATCACAATGCTTGCAAATAAAAATGGTAAATTGGACACTGCAACAAAGTGTGTCGCCACGATATGGTAGGTTGTATGAAAATACAAAAATTGGGGGTTTGTTTTACCCATACACCGACGTGTGTTTAGCACTGTATACTCAGTACTTTCCCCAAGTGCCGTGAAAAGTACTGAGACCAGTATACAGTGCTTAACACACATCGGTGTATGGGTAAAACAAACAAATAACTTTCTTTATCCCCGATGCAAATACAACATCTATAAAATGACAAACTCGTTTGTGTTTCAAATCCATACAGAATGGGTTGACAATTATTGACAATGGTACCATTGCTTAGTGAATGTTGAACTGTTAAGATAAAATAAATTAAGTAATGTCATGATTAATGCAACAGATACAGCATGTAACAACCCTTGAGCTTAGATTACAAAATAACAGTCGCACCCTGGTTTTATAAAGTCAGGTTTTTAAAACTTTGTCCTTTGTATACACAAAGGATACTAAACAAGACTTACCTCTGAATATACTCCATGGTGTTTGATCCATCATTTGGGTACATGACGTTAAAGACGTAGAAAGATCCAAACATCTCTGCCAGTGCCCTTGTAAAGTTCTCGATACAGTCATTCACAACATATTACATAATGGTCAATTACCAGCATAAATCGTCTCGCTACCAGCAATGATTCACCTTTTGACATAAAGAAGAAAAATACAGGAATGTTAAAAAAGGGCTTGTGAATGTGATGAACATAATGAAACAAAAACAATAGATTCATATAAATTTAATACAGTTTCTTTGCAATATCAAGGAATAAATCTGTGAGTGAAACATAACAGAGTGTGGAACACCAAGAGAAAAAATGGCGCATTGAGCAATCTTACGGTTACATAAATTCTCTTTTTGAAGATATTTGTATCTGTCCGCATTGTAAAAATATATATAAAAAAAAACAAATAAGTTGCTTCAATTGGCTAAATACTGCATTAAAATTTGAAACTATGTAGACACGAATAGAATAATTTCAGTTTATACATGTACAATTACTTCTACAATACTCAATATGAAAAAGAGGAACAATGCAGAATGTGTGGAAAAGACCCAATTGGTTTTAAGACGGTATAAATTGATGCAAAGTTATTTAACCCCCAAACACCCTGTCATGTCAGGCTGTGTGCCCTTACACATGCCAACTTACGGGGCACTTTTAACAATGGAACAATGGACCCCACAAGGCAATTTCAATAGGAACAATAGGGCCCCACAAGGGAATTCTTTAGAAAAGGGAACAATAGAACAACAATAGCAGTACCCCACAAACCGGATCCGTAAGGTTGGGTGAGTGAGTGAGTGTGAGAGGTAAAATAAAAACTTTTAAAAAAACCGGCTCTTTGAATTCAATAATGTTTCAACTTACCACATACAACCAGACGGGATGTTTTGGGCAGGGAAGCATTGCCAGACACATCCCGTGCTATACAGTGGTGCTCTGTATACATGTATAAAGGGGGGGGCATTGGATTTTTAACGTTGTGTAAAAACCTCACCAAATCATGTAATAAAATGCATTGTGACTGTGAGAGGAGAAGATAAGTGAAATATTTTATTCTCAAATGAGAGACCGTTTTTAAGGAAACAATTAGGTTTCAGCCTTTGTGCAATGAGGCTACAAGTTAAAAACGTGTACTATAATTGGCTGATCTACATGTTAATGCAAATTGCAAACATTTATGAAAAGTTTACAGAGTAATTACCTTGGAACTCACATGAGAAAATCACCACTTGAACACACCGTGTAGCGTCTGTCAGGGGGGAGCATTGATGTATGTAGCATGCAAGCTTAATGATGGCGCGCGCGCTCGATCAATCGTGCTGCTGAAAAGTTTTAACTGGTACACATCCCACAGTTGATTCAGTCTGCGCGTTGTTTAATAGCGCGCCCAACGTTCACAAGAGCTGGGCACCATGCAGTGTTTTCGCGGGTCAATGTCGATTTTGGTTGTCTGCCAATTTTTGAGAATGCAGCGAGAACGGTTGTCTGGTTACGTTGGTTTATTTATAGTTTAGGCCAAATAAGTTATTTTCCAAGCACCGCTGCGTGTAGCATTTGAAAGCCCTTTACAAATATTTTTCTAGTAATGAAAATGGATGCTACAAATTATAAGAAAATCAAGTCAATTTCAAATTGTGGAATCTCAATTTCATCCAATCAAAACGATTGGCTACGATTAAGGCTACGACCATTTGCTACTACAAACAATAGTGTTTAGCGTAGAAAACACAGTATGTTACTGTTAATGTTACCATTCGTTCACAGTTGGTTACTGTATTATGTAACAGCTAGAGGCCTTTGAACAGTTCTTTACCGTCGGAATGTAAATTACATTTAAAGTGAGTGTATTAATACACAGTGAATTACTGTTATAATTTTTTACATGGATTTACTGTAGCAAAACACAGTAAAGTGCCGTATTTTCTACAGTACGTTGTTGTTACCATTGGTTACAAGACTGTTGTATTTCATAACAGTTGGTTACTGTATTAGAGGCCTTCGAACAGTTCTTTACTGTGAATGTACATTACATTAAAACTACTGTAAATACTAAACAGTGAATTACTGTAATTTTTGTTTACATGGATTTACTGTAGCAAAACACAGCAAAGTGCCGTATTTTTTACAGTATTATTTTACAGTGCATGTCATACAGTGAAGTTTCGGTCAGACCTACTTCCAGGACGCTGGCCTCGCCTACAAAATGGTGACCTTAACGAAACTTACGGAAGAGAGAGCCCTTGAGGCGGGCTTTCGAATGTTGTACAACTTGTGAAAATCCAATATTATTCTGAGGGGGATTCGACCGTCCTTACTTTGTCTTTGTTTCTTTGACAGCTCTGTGCACAAAAATCCCATTAGGGATGCTTTTGAAGAGCGTTCGGAGTAGCCTCACCTGCTGGTCATTTCCGGTATGAAGCTTGCCCTCCGCGAACCTAAAAAAATAATTTTCGGAAGCGGGGATATCCAAGGCAGAGTCAGGTACAAATTTTGTGTCTCTAGCATTTCTAGTTCATGAGTTATTTCCAAGCAAAGCACAGAATTTATTTCGGACTTTTTTTGCCGGCTTTTTCTCACTGGCGATGACGTAGGCATGTCATACAGTGAAGTTTCGGGCAGCCCTACTTCCAGGACGCTGGCCTCGCCTACAAAATGGTGACCTTAACGAAACTCACGGAAGAGAGAGCCCTTGAGACGGGCTTTGGAATGGTGTACAACTTGTGAAAATCCAATATTATTCTGAGGGTGATTCGACCGTCCTTACTTTGTCTTTGTTTCTTTGACACAAAAATCCCATTAGGGATGCTTTTGAGGAGCGTTCGGAGTAGCCCCACCTGCTGGTCATTTCCGGTATGAAGCTTGCCCTCCGCGAACCTAAAAAATTAATTTTCGGAAGCGGGGATATCCAAGGCAGAGTCAGGTACAAATTTTGTCTCTCTAGCATTTCTAGTTCATGAGTTATTTCCAAGCAAAGCACAGAATTTATTTCGGACTTTTTTTGCAGGCTTTTTCTCACTGGCGATGACGTAGGCATGTCATACAGTGAAGTTTCGGGCAGCCCTACTTCCAGGACGCTGGCCTCGCCTACAAAATGGTGACCTTAACGAAACTCACGTAAAAGAGAGCTTTTTAGACGGGCTTTCGAATGGTGTACAACTTGTGAAAATCCAGTATTATTCTGAGGGTGATTTGACCGTCCTTACTTTGTCTTTGTTTTTTTGACAGCTCTGTGCACAAAAATTCCATTAGGGATTCTTTTGAGGAGCGTTCGGAGTAGCCCCACCTGCTGGTCATTTCCGGTATGAAGCTTGCCCTCCGCGACCTTAAAAGTTTGATTTGCGGATGCGGGGATATCCAAGGCAGAGTCAGGTACAAATTTTGTCTCTCTAGCATTTCTAGTTCATGAGTTATTTCCAAGCTTAGCACAGAATTTATTTCGGACTTTTTTGTGCCGGCTTTTTCTCACTGGTGATGACGTAGGCATGTCATACAGTGAAGTTTCGGTCAGCCCTACTTCCAGGACACAGGCCTCGCTTACAAAATGGTGACCTTAACGAAACTCACGGAAAAGAGAGCCCTTTAGACGGGCTTTCGAATGGTGTACAACTTGTAAAAATCCAGTATTATTCTGAGGGTGATTTGACCGTCCTGACTTTGTCTTTGTTTTTTTGACAGCTCTGTGCACAAAAATACCATTAGGGATTCTTTTGAGGAGCGTTCGGAGTAGCCCCACCTGCTGGTCATTTCCGGTATGAAGCTTGCCCTCCGCGACCTTAAAAGTTTGATTTGCGGATGCGGTGATATCCAAGGCAGAGTCAGGTACAAATGTTGTCTCTCTAGCATTTCTAGTTCATGAGTTATTTCCAAGCTTAGCACAGAATTTATTTCGGACTTTTTTGTGGCAGCTTTTTCTCACTGGCGATGACGTAGGCATGTCATACAGTGAAGTTTCGTGCAGCCCTACTTCCAGGACACAGGCCTCGCTTACAAAATGGTGACCTTAACGAAACTCACGGAAAAGAGAGCCCTTTAGACGGGCTTTCGAATGGTGTACAACTTGTAAAAATCCAGTATTATTCTGAGGGTGATTTGACCGTCCTTACTTTGTCTTTGTTTCTTTGACAGCTCTGTGCACAAAAATCCCATTAAGGATGCTTTTGAGGAGCGTTCGGAGTAGCCCCACCTGCTGGTCATTTCCGGTATAAAGCTTGCCCTCCGCGACCGTAAAAGTTTGATTTTCGAAATCGGCGATATCCAAGGCAGAGTCAGGTACAAATTTTGTCTCTCTAGCATTCTAGTTCATGAGTTATTTCCAAGCTTAGCACAGAATTTATTTCGGACATTTTTTTGCCGGCTTTTTCTCACTGGCGATGACGTAGGCATGTCATACAGTGAAGTTTCGGTCAGCCCTACTTCCAGGACGCTGGCCTCGCCTACAAATTAGTGACCTTAACAAAACTCACGGAAGAGAGAGCCCTTGAAACGGGCTTTCGAATGGTGTACAACTATTGAAAATCCAGTTTTATTCTGAGGGTGATTTGACCGTCCTTACTTTGTCTTTGTTTCTTTGACAGCTCTGTGCACAAAAATACCATTAGGGATTCTTTTGAGGAGCGTTCGGAGTAGCCCCACCTGCTGGTCATTTCCGGTATGAAGCTTGCCCTCCGCGACCTTAAAAGTTTGATTTGCGGATGCGGGGATATCCAAGGTAGAGTCAGGTACAAATTTTGTCTCTCTAGCATTCTAGTTCATGAGTTATTTCCAAGCTTAGCACAGAATTTATTTCGGACTTTTTTGTGGCAGCTTTTTCTCACTGGCGATGTCGTAGGCATATCATACGTTGAAGTTTCGGGCAGCCCTACTTCCAGGACGCTGGCCTCGCTTACAAAATGGTGACCTTAACGAAACTCACGGAAAAGAGAGCCCTTTAGACGGGCTTTCGAATGGTGTACAACTTGTAAAAATCCAGTATTATTCTGAGGGTGATTTGACCGTCCTTACTTTGTCTTTGTTTCTTTGACAGCTATGTGCACAAAAATCCCATTAGGGATGCTTTTGAGGAGCGTTCGGAGTAGCCCCACCTACTGGTCATTTCCGGTATGAAGCTTGCCCTCCGCGACCCTAACAGTTTGCTTTTCGTAAGTGGGGATATCCAAGGTAGAGTCAGGTACAAATTTTGTCTCTCTTGCATTTCTAGTTCATGAGTTATTTCCAAGCTTAGCACAGTATTTATTTCGGACTTTTTTGTGCCGGCTTTTTCTCACTGGCGATGACGTAGGCATGTCATACAGTGAAGTTTCGTGCAGCCCTACTTCCAGGACGCTGGCCTCGCCTACAAACTAGTGACCTTAACGAAACTCACGAAAAAGAGAGCCCTTTAGACGGGCTTTCAAATGGTGTACAACTTGTAAAAATCCAGTATTATTCTGAGGGTGATTTGACCGTCCTTACTTTGTCTTTGTTTCTTTGACAGCTATGTGCACAAAAATCCCATTAGGGATGCTTTTGAGGAGCGTTCGGAGTAGCCCCACCTACTGGTCATTTCCGGTATGAAGCTTGCCGTCCGCGACCCTAAAAGTTTGCTTTTCGGAAGAGGGGATATCCAAGGCAGAGTCAGGTACAAATTTTGTTGCTCTAGCATTTCTAGTTCATGAGTTATTTCCAAGCTTAGCACAGAATTTATTTTGGACTTTTTTGTGCCGGCTTTTTCTCACTGGCGATGACTTAGGCATATCATACGGTGAAGTTTCGGTCAGACCTACTTCCAGGACGCTGGCCTCGCCTACAAAATGGTGACCTTAATGAAACTAACGGAAAAGAGAGCCCTTGAGACGGGCTTTCGAATGGTGTACAACTTGTCAAAATCCAATATTATTCTGAATGGTGAAATGGTGACCTTAACGAAACTTACGGAAGAGAGAGCCCTTGAGACGGGCTTTGGAAAGGTGTACAACTTGTGAAAATCCACTATTATTCTGAGGGTGATTTTACCGTCCTTACTTTGTCTTTGTTTCTTTGACAGCTCTGTGCACAAAAATCCCATTAGGGATGCTTTTGAGGAGCGTTCGGAGTAGCCTCACCTGCTGGTCATTTCCGGTATGAAGCTTGCCCTCCGCGACCCTAAAAGTTTGCTTTTCGGAAGCGGGGATATCCAAGGCAGAGTCAGGTACAAATTTTGTCTCTCTAGCATTTCTAGTTCATGAGTTATTTCCAAGCTTAGCACAGAAATTATTTCGGACTTTTTTGTGCCGGCTTTTTCTCGCTGGCGATGACGTAGGCATGTCATACAGTGAAGTTTCGGTCAGACCCTCTTCCAGGACGCTGGCCTCGCCTACAAAATGGTGACCTTAACGAAACTCACGGAAGAGAGAGCCCTTGAGGCGGGCTTTCGAATGTTGTACAACTTGTGAAAATCCAATATTATTCTGAGGGTGATTCGACCGTCCTTACTTTGTCTTTGTTTCTTTGACAGCTCTGTGCACAAAAATCCCATTAGGGATGCTTTTGAGGAGCGTTCGGAGTAGCCTCACCTGCTGGTCATTTCCGGTATGAAGCTTGCCCTCCGCGACCCTAAAAGATTGATTTTCGGAAGCGGGTATATCCAAGGCAGAGTCAGGTACAAATTTTGTCTCTCTAGCATTTCTAGTTCATGAGTTATTTCCAAGCTTAGCACAGAATTTATTTTGGACTTTTTTGTGCCGGCTTTTTCTCACTGGCGATGACGTATCATTTCATACAGTGAAGTTTCGGTCAGACCTACTTCCAGGACGCTGGCCTCGCCTACAAAATGGTGACCTTAACGAAACTCACGGAAGAGAGAGCCCTTGAGACGGGCTTTCGAATGGTGTACAACTTGTCAAAATCCAATATTATTCTGAGGGTGATTCGACCGTCCTTACTTTGTCTTTGTTTCTTTGACAGCTCTGTGCACAAAAATCCCATTAGGGATGCTTTTGAGGAGCGTTCGGAGTAGCCCCACCTGCTGGTCATTTCCGGTATGAAGCTTGCCCTCCGCGACCTTAAAAGTTTGCTTTTCGGAAGCGGGGCAATCCAAGGCAGAGTCAGGTACAAATTTTGTTTCTCTAGCATTTCTAGTTCATGAGTTATTTCCAAGCTTAGCACAGAATTTAATTCGGACTTTTTTGTGCCGGCTTTTTCTCACTGGCGATGACGTAGGCATGTCATACAGTGAAGTTTCGGGCAGCCCTACTTCCAGGACGCTGGCCTCGCTTACAAAATAGTGACCTTAACGAAACTCACGGAAGAAAAAGCCCTTGAGACGGGCTTTCGAATGGTGTACAACTTGTGAAAATCCAGTATTATTCTGAGGGTGATTTGACCGTCCTTACTTTGTCTTTGTTTTTTTTGACAGCTCTGTGCACAAAAATCCCATTAGGGATGCTTTTGAGGAGCGTTCGGAGTAGCCCCACCTGCTGGTCATTTCCGGTATGAAGCTTTCCATCCGCGACCCTAAAAATTTGATTTTCGGAAGCGGAGATATCCAAGGCAGAGTCAGGTACAAATTTTGTCTCTCTAGCATTTCTAGTTCATGAGTTATTTCCAAGCTTAGCACAGAATTTATTTCGGACTTTTTTGTGCCGGCTTTTTCTCACTGGCGATGACGTAGGCATGTCATACAGTGAAGTTTCGGGCAGCCCTACTTCCAGGACGCTGGCCTCGCCTACAAAATGGTGACCTTAACGAAACTCACGGAAGAGAGAGCCCTTGAGACGGGCTTTGGAATGGTGTACAACTTGTGAAAATCCAATATTATTCTGAGGGTGGTTCGACCGTCCTTACTTTGTCTTTGTTTCTTTGACACAAAAATCCCATTAGGGATGCTTTTGAGGAGCGTTCGGAGTAGCCCCACCTGCTGGTCATTTCCGGTATGAAGCTTGCCCTCCGCGAACCTAAAAAATTAATTTTCGGAAGCGGGGATATCCAAGGCAGAGTCAGGTACAAATTTTGTCTCTCTAGCATTTCTAGTTCATGAGTTATTTCCAAGCAAAGCACAGAAATTATTTCGGACTTTTTTTGCCGGCTTTTTCTCACTGGCGATGACGTAAGCATGTCATACAGTGAAGTTTCGGGCAGCCCTACTTCCAGGACGCTGGCCTCGCCTACAAAATTGTGACCTTAACAAAAACTCACGGAAGAGAGAGCCCTTGAGACGGGCTTTGAAATGGTGTACAACTTGTGAAAATCCACTATTATTCTGAGGGTGATTTTACCGTCCTTACTTTGTCTTTGTTTCTTTGACAGCTCTGTGCACAAAAATCCCATTAGGGATGCTTTTGAGGAGCGTTCGGAGTAGCCCCACCTGCTGGTCATTTCCGGTATGAAGCTTACCCTCCGCGACCCTAAAAGTTTGCTTTTCGGAAGCGGGGATATCCAAGACAGAGTCAGGTACAAATTTTGTCTCTGTAGCATTTCTAGTTCATGAGTTATTTCCAAGCTTAGCACAGAATTTATTTCGGACTTTTTTCTGCCGGCTTTTTCTCGCTGGCGATGACGTAGGCATGTCATACAGTGAAGTTTCGGTCAGACCTACTTCCAGGACGCTGCCCTCGCCTACAAAATGGTGACCTTAACGAAACTCACGGAAGAGAGAGCCCTTGAGGCGGGCTTTCGAATGTTGTACAACTTGTGAAAATCTAATATTATTCTGAGGGTGATTCGACCGTCCTTACTTTGTCTTTGTTTCTTTGACAGCTCTGTGCACAAAAATCCCATTAGGGATGCTTTTGAAGAGCGTTCGGAGTAGCCCCACCTGCTGGTCATTTCCGGTATGAAGCTTGCCCTCCGCGACCCTAAAAGTTTGCTTTTCGTAAGAGGGGATATCCAAGGCAGAGTCAGGTACAAATTTTGTCTCTGTAGCATTTCTAGTTCATGAGTTATTTCCAAGCTTAGCACAGAATTTATTTCGGACTTTTTTCTGCCGGCTTTTTCTCGCTGGCGATGACGTAGGCATGTCATACAGTGAAGTTTCGGTCAGACCTACTTCCAGGACGCTGCCCTCGCCTACAAAATGGTGACCTTAACGAAACTCACGGAAGAGAGAGCCCTTGAGGCGGGCTTTCGAATGTTGTACAACTTGTGAAAATCCAATATTATTCTGAGGGTGATTCGACCGTCCTTACTTTGTCTTTGTTTCTTTGACAGCTCTGTGCACAAAAATTCAATTAGGGATGCTTTTGAAGAGCGTTCGGAGTAGCCCCATCTGCTGGTCATTTCCGGTAAGTAGCTTGCCCTCCGCGACCCTAAAAGTTTGATTTTCGGAAGCGGGGATATCCAAGGCAGAGTCAGGTACAAACTTTGTCTCTCTAGCATTTCTGGTTCATGAGTTATTTCCAAGCTTAGCACAGAATTTATTTCGGACTTTTTTGTGCCGGCTTTTTCTCGCTGGCGATGACGTAGGCATGTCATACAGTGAAGTTTCGGTCAGACCTACTTCCAGGACGCTGGCCTCGCCTACGAAATGGTGACCTTAACGAAACTCACGGAAGAGAGAGCCATTGAGGCGGGCTTTCGAATGTTGTACAACTTGTGAAAATCCAATATTATTCTGAGGGTGATTCGACCGTCCTTACTTTGTCTTTGTTTCTTTGACAGCTCTGTGCACAAAAATCCCATTAGGGATGCTTTTGAAGAGCGTTCGGAGTAGCCCCACCTGCTGGTCATTTCCGGTATGAAGCTTGCCCTCCGCGACCCTAAAAGTTTGCTTTTCGGAAGAAGGGATATCCAAGGCAGAGTCAGGTACAAATTTTGTCTCTCTAGCATTTCTAGTTCATGAGTTATTTCCAATCTTAGCACAGAATTTATTTTGGACTTTTTTGTGCTGGCTTTTTCTCACTGGCGATGACTTAGGCATGTCATACAGTGAAGTTTCGGTCAGACCTACTTCCAGGACGCTGGCCTCGCCTACAAAATGGTGACCTTAACGAAACTCACGGAAAAGAGAGCCCTTGAGACGGGCTTTCGAATGGTGTACAACTTGTCAAAATCCAATATTATTCTGAGGGTGATTCGACCGTCCTTACTTTGTCTTTGTTTCTTTGACAGCTCTGTGCACAAAAATCCCATTAGGGATGCTTTTGAGGAGCGTTCGGAGTAGCCCCACCTGCTGGTCATTTCCGGTATGAAGCTTGCCCTCCGCGAACCTAAACAATTAATTTTCGGAAGCGGGGATATCTAAGGCAGAGTCAGGTACAAATTTTGTCTCTCTAGCCTTTCTAGTTCATGAGTTATTTCCAAGCAAAGCACAGAATTTATTTTGGACTTTTTTTGCCGGCTTTTTCTCACTGGCGATGACGTAGGCATGTCATACAGTGAAGTTTCGGGCAGCCCTTCTTCCAGGACGCTGACCTCGCCTACAAAATGGTGACCTTAACGAAACTCACGGAAGAGAGAGCCCTTGAGACGGGCTTTGGAATGGTGTACAACTTGTGAAAATCCAATATTATTCTGAGGGTGATTTTACCGTCCTTACTTTGTCTTTGTTTCTTTGACAGCTCTGTGCACAAAAATCCCATTAGGGATGCTTTTGAGGAGCGTTCGGAGTAGCCCCACCTGCTGGTCATTTCCGGTATGAAGCTTGCCCTCCGCGACCCTAAAAGTTGGCTTTTCGGAAGCGGGGATATCCAAGGCAGAGTCAGGTACAAATTTTGTCTCTCTAGCATTTCTAGTTCATGAGTTATTTCCAAGCTTAGCACAGAATTTATTTGGACTTTTTTCTGCCGGCTTTTTCTCGCTGGCGATGACGTAGGCATGTCATACAGTGAAGTTTCGGTCAGACCTACTTCCAGGAAGCTGGCCTCGCCTACAAAATGGTGACCTTTACGAAACTCACGGAAGAGAGAGCCCTTGAGGCGGGCTTTCGAATGTTGTACAACTTGTGAAAATCCAATATTATTCTGAGGGTGATTCGACCGTCCTTACTTTGTCTTTGTTTCTTTGACAGCTCTGTGCACAAAAATCCCATTAGGGATGCTTTTGAAGAGCGTTCGGAGTAGCCCCACCTGCTGGTCATTTCCGGTATGAAGCTTGCCCTCCGCGACCCTTAAAGTTTGATTTTCGGAAGCGGGGATATCCAAGGCAGAGTCAGGTACAAACTTTGTCTCTCTAGCATTTCTAGTTCATGAGTTATTTCCAAGCTTAGCACAGAATTTATTTCGGACTTTTTTGTGCCGGCTTTTTCTCGCTGGCGATGACGTAGGCATGTCATACAGTGAAGTTTCGGTCAGACCTACTTCCAGGACGCTGGCCTCGCCTACGAAATGGTGACCTTAACGAAACTCACGGAAGAGAGAGCCATTGAGGCGGGCTTTCGAATGTTGTACAACTTGTGAAAATCCAATATTATTCTGAGGGTGATTCGACCGTCCTTACTTTGTCTTTGTTTCTTTGACAGCTCTGTGCACAAAAATCCCATTAGGGATGCTTTTGAAGTGCGTTCGGAGTAGCCCCACCTGCTGGTCATTTCTGGTATGAAGCTTGCCCTCCGCGACCCTAAAAGTTTGCTTTTCGGAAGAGGGGATATCCAAGGCAGAGTCAGGTACAAATTTTGTCTCTCTAGCATTTCTAGTTCATGAGTTATTTCCAATCTTAGCACAGAATTTATTTTGGACTTTTTTGTGCTGGCTTTTTCTCACTGGCGATGACTTAGGCATGTCATACAGTGAAGTTTCGGTCAGACCTACTTCCAGGACGCTGGCCTCGCCTACAAAATGGTGACCTTAACGAAACTCACGGAAAAGAGAGCCCTTGAGACGGGCTTTCGAATGGTGTACAACTTGTCAAAATCCAATATTATTCTGAGGGTGATTCGACCGTCCTTACTTTGTCTTTGTTTCTTTGACAGCTCTGTGCACAAAAATCCCATTAGGGATGCTTTTGAGGAGCGTTCGGAGTAGCCCCACCTGCTGGTCATTTCCGGTATGAAGCTTGCCCTCCGCGACCCTAAAAGTGTGATTTTCGGAAGCGGGGATATCCAAGGCAGAGTCAGGTACAAATTTTGTCTCTCTAGCATTTCTAGTTCATGAGTTATTTCCAAGCTTAGCACAGAATTTATTTCGGACTTTTTTGTGCCGCTTTTTCTCACTGGCGATGACGTAGGCTAGTCATACAGTGAAGTTTCGGACAGCCCTACTTCCAGGACGCTGGCCTCGCCTACAAAATTGTGACCTTAAAGAAACTCACGAAACTCACGGAAGCCCTTGAGACGGGCTTTCGAATGGTTTAAAACTTGTGAAAATCCAGTATTATTCTGAGGCTGATTTGACCGTCCTTACTTTTTCTATGTTTCTTTGACGGCTCTGTGCACAGAAATCCCATAAGGGATGCTTTTGAGGAGCGTTCGGAGTAGCCCCACCTGCTGGTCATTTCCGGTATGAAGCTTGCCCTCCGCGACCCAAAAAGTTTGATTTTCGGAAGCGGAGATATCCAAGGCAGGGTCAGGTACAAATTTTGTCTCTCTACCATTTCTAGTTCATGAGTTATTTCCAAGCTTAGCACAGAATTTATTTTCGACTTTTTTGTGCCGGCTTTTTCTCACTGGCGATGACGTAGGCATGTCATACAGTCAAGTTTCGGTCAGACCTACTTCCAGGACGCTGGCCTCGCCTACAAAATGGTGACCTTAACGAAACACACGGAAGAGAGAGCCCTTGAGACGGGCTTTCGAATGGTGTACAATTTGTGAAAATCCAATATTATTCTGAGGGTGATTCGACCGTCCTTACTTTGTCTTTGTTTCTTTGACAGCTCTGTGCACAAAAATCCCATTAGGGATGCTTTTGAAGAGCGTTCGTAGTAGCCCCACCTGCTGGTCATTTCCGGTATGAAGCTTGCCCTCCGCGACCCTAAAAGTTTGCTTTTCGTAAGAGGGGATATCCAAGGCAGAGTCAGGTACAAATTTTGTCTCTCTAGCATTTCTAGTTCATGAGTTATTTCCAATCTTAGCACAGAATTTATTTTGGACTTTTTTGTGCTGGCTTTTTCTCACTGGCGATGACTTAGGCATGTCATACAGTGAAGTTTCGGTCAGACCTACTTCCAGGACGCTGGCCTCGCCTACAAAATGGTGACCTTAACGAAACTCACGGAAAAGAGAGCCCTTGAGACGGGCTTTCGAATGGTGTACAACTTGTCAAAATCCAATATTATTCTGAGGGTGATTCGACCGTCCTTACTTTGTCTTTGTTTCTTTGACAGCTCTGTGCACAAAAATCCCATTAGGGATGCTTTTGAGGAGCGTTCGGAGTAGCCCCACCTGCTGGTCATTTCCGGTATGAAGCTTGCCCTCCGCGACCCTAAAAGTGTGATTTTCGGAAGCGGGGATATCCAAGGCAGGGTCAGGTACAAATTTTGTCTCTCTACCATTTCTAGTTCATGAGTTATTTCCAAGCTTAGCACAGAATTTATTTTCGACTTTTTTGTGCCGGCTTTTTCTCACTGGCGATGACGTAGGCATGTCATACAGTCAAGTTTCGGTCAGACCTACTTCCAGGACGCTGGCCTCGCCTACAAAATGGTGACCTTAACGAAACACACGGAAGAGAGAGCCCTTGAGACGGGCTTTCGAATGGTGTACAATTTGTGAAAATCCAATTTTATTCTGAGGGTGATTCGACCGTCCTTACTTTGTCTTTGTTTCTTTGACAGCTCTGTGCACAAAAATCCCATTAGGGATGCTTTTGAAGAGCGTTCGTAGTAGCCCCACCTGCTGGTCATTTCCGGTATGAAGCTTGCCCTCCGCGACCCTAAAAGTTTGCTTTTCGTAAGAGGGGATATCCAAGGCAGAGTCAGGTACAAATTTTGTCTCTCTAGCATTTCTAGTTCATGAGTTATTTCCAATCTTAGCACAGAATTTATTTTGGACTTTTTTGTGCTGGCTTTTTCTCACTGGCGATGACTTAGGCATGTCATACAGTGAAGTTTCGGTCAGACCTACTTCCAGGACGCTGGCCTCGCCTACAAAATGGTGACCTTAACGAAACTCACGGAAAAGAGAGCCCTTGAGACGGGCTTTCGAATGGTGTACAACTTGTCAAAATCCAATATTATTCTGAGGGTGATTCGACCGTCCTTACTTTGTCTTTGTTTCTTTGACAGCTCTGTGCACAAAAATCCCATTAGGGATGCTTTTGAGGAGCGTTCGGAGTAGCCCCACCTGCTGGTCATTTCCGGTATGAAGCTTGCCCTCCGCGACCCTAAAAGTGTGATTTTCGGAAGCGGGGATATCCAAGGCAGAGTCAGGTACAAATTTTGTCTCTCTAGCATTTCTAGTTCATGAGTTATTTCCAAGCTTAGCACAGAATTTATTTCGGACTTTTTTGTGCCGCTTTTTCTCACTGGCGATGACGTAGGCTAGTCATACAGTGAAGTTTCGGACAGCCCTACTTCCAGGACGCTGGCCTCGCCTACAAAATTGTGACCTTAAAGAAACTCACGGAAGAGAGAGCCCTTGAGACGGGCTTTCGAATGGTTTAAAACTTGTGAAAATCCAGTATTATTCTGAGGCTGATTTGACCGTCCTTACTTTTTCTATGTTTCTTTGACGGCTCTGTGCACAGAAATCCCATAAGGGATGCTTTTGAGGAGCGTTCGGAGTAGCCCCACCTGCTGGTCATTTCCGGTATGAAGCTTGCCCTCCGCGACCCAAAAAGTTTGATTTTCGGAAGCGGAGATATCCAAGGCAGGGTCAGGTACAAATTTTGTCTCTCTACCATTTCTAGTTCATGAGTTATTTCCAAGCTTAGCACAGAATTTATTTTCGACTTTTTTGTGCCGGCTTTTTCTCACTGGCGATGACGTAGGCATGTCATACAGTCAAGTTTCGGTCAGACCTACTTCCAGGACGCTGGCCTCGCCTACAAAATGGTGACCTTAACGAAACACACGGAAGAGAGAGCCCTTGAGACGGGCTTTCGAATGGTGTACAATTTGTGAAAATCCAATATTATTCTGAGGGTGATTCGACCGTCCTTACTTTGTCTTTGTTTCTTTGACAGCTCTGTGCACAAAAATCCCATTAGGGATGCTTTTGAAGAGCGTTCGTAGTAGCCCCACCTGCTGGTCATTTCCGGTATGAAGCTTGCCCTCCGCGACCCTAAAAGTTTGCTTTTCGTAAGAGGGGATATCCAAGGCAGAGTCAGGTACAAATTTTGTCTCTCTAGCATTTCTAGTTCATGAGTTATTTCCAAGCTTAGCACAGAATTTATTTTGGACTCTTTTGTGCCGGCTTTTTCTCACTGGCGATGAATTAGGCATGTCATACAGTGAAGTTTCGGTCAGACCTACTTCCAGGACGCTGGCCTCGCCTACAAAATGGTGACCTTAACGCAACTCACGGAAGAGAGAGCCCTTGAGGCGGGCTTTCGAATGTTGTACAACTTGTGAAAATCCAATATTATTCTGAGGGTGATTCGACCGTCCTTACTTTGTCTTTGTTTCTTTGACAGCTCTGTGCACAAAATTCCCATTAGGGATGCTTTTGAGGAGCGTTCGGAGTAGCCTCACCTGCTGGTCATTTCCGGTATGAAGCTTGCCCTCCGCGAACCTAAAAGTTTGATTTTCGGAAGTGGGGATATCCAAGGCAGAGTCAGGTACAAATTTTGTCTCTCTAGCATTTCTAGTTCATGAGTTATTTCCAAGCTTAGCACAGAATTTATTTCAGACTTTTTTGTGCCGGCTTTTTCTCGCTGGCGATGACGTAGGCATGTCATACAGTGAAGTTTCGGTTAGACCTACTTCCAGGACGCTGGCCTCGCCTACGAAATGGTGACCTTAACGAAACTCACGGAAGAGAGAGCCATTGAGGCGGGCTTTCGAATGTTGTACAACTTGTGAAAATCCAATATTATTCTGAGGGTGATTCGACCGTCCTTACTTTGTCTTTGTTTCTTTGACAGCTCTGTGCACAAAAATCCCATTAGGGATGCTTTTGAAGTGCGTTCGGAGTAGCCCCACCTGCTGGTCATTTCTGGTATGAAGCTTGCCCTCCGCGACCCTAAAAGTTTGCTTTTCGGAAGAGGGGATATCCAAGGCAGAGTCAGGTACAAATTTTGTCTCTCTAGCATTTCTAGTTCATGAGTTATTTCCAATCTTAGCACAGAATTTATTTTGGACTTTTTTGTGCTGGCTTTTTCTCACTGGCGATGACTTAGGCATGTCATACAGTGAAGTTTCGGTCAGACCTACTTCCAGGACGCTGGCCTCGCCTACAAAATGGTGACCTTAACGAAACTCACGGAAAAGAGAGCCCTTGAGACGGGCTTTCGAATGGTGTACAACTTGTCAAAATCATATATTATTCTGAGGGTGATTCGACCGTCCTTACTTTGTCTTTGTTTCTTTGACAGCTCTGTGCACAAAAATCCCATTAGGGATGCTTTTGAGGAGCGTTCGGAGTAGCCCCACCTGCTGGTCATTTCCGGTATGAAGCTTGCCCTCCGCGACCCTAAAAGTGTGATTTTCGGAAGCGGGGATATCCAAGGCAGAGTCAGGTACAAATTTTGTCTCTCTAGCATTTCTAGTTCATGAGTTATTTCCAAGCTTAGCACAGAATTTATTTCGGACTTTTTTGTGCCGCTTTTTCTCACTGGCGATGACGTAGGCTAGTCATACAGTGAAGTTTCGGACAGCCCTACTTCCAGGACGCTGGCCTCGCCTACAAAATTGTGACCTTAAAGAAACTCACGGAAGAGAGAGCCCTTGAGACGGGCTTTCGAATGGTTTAAAACTTGTGAAAATCCAGTATTATTCTGAGGCTGATTTGACCGTCCTTACTTTTTCTATGTTTCTTTGACGGCTCTGTGCACAGAAATCCCATAAGGGATGCTTTTGAGGAGCGTCCGGAGTAGCCCCACCTGCTGGTCATTTCCGGTATGAAGCTTGCCCTCCGCGACCCAAAAAGTTTGATTTTCGGAAGCGGAGATATCCAAGGCAGGGTCTGGTACAAATTTTGTCTCTCTACCATTTCTAGTTCATGAGTTATTTCCAAGCTTAGCACAGAATTTATTTTCGACTTTTTTGTGCCGGCTTTTTCTCACTGGCGATGACGTAGGCATGTCATACAGTCAAGTTTCGGTCAGACCTACTTCCAGGACGCTGGCCTCGCCTACAAAATGGTGACCTTAACGAAACACACGGAAGAGAGAGCCCTTGAGACGGGCTTTCGAATGGTGTACAATTTGTGAAAATCCAATATTATTCTGAGGGTGATTCGACCGTCCTTACTTTGTCTTTGTTTCTTTGACAGCTCTGTGCACAAAAATCCCATTAGGGATGCTTTTGAAGAGCGTTCGTAGTAGCCCCACCTGCTGGTCATTTCCGGTATGAAGCTTGCCCTCCGCGACCCTAAAAGTTTGCTTTTCGTAAGAGGGGATATCCAAGGCAGAGTCAGGTACAAATTTTGTCTCTCTAGCATTTCTAGTTCATGAGTTATTTCCAAGCTTAGCACAGAATTTATTTTGGACTCTTTTGTGCCGGCTTTTTCTCACTGGCGATGAATTAGGCATGTCATACAGTGAAGTTTCGGTCAGACCTACTTCCAGGACGCTGGCCTCGCCTACAAAATGGTGACCTTAACGCAACTCACGGAAGAGAGAGCCCTTGTGGCGGGCTTTCGAATGTTGTACAACTTGTGAAAATCCAATATTATTCTGAGGGTGATTCGACCGTCCTTACTTTGTCTTTGTTTCTTTGACAGCTCTGTGCACAAAATTCCCATTAGGGATGCTTTTGAGGAGCGTTCGGAGTAGCCTCACCTGCTGGTAATTTCCGGTATGAAGCTTGCCCTCCGCGAACCTAAAAGTTTGATTTTCGGAAGTGGGGATATCCAAGGCAGAGTCAGGTACAAATTTTGTCTCTCTAGCATTTCTAGTTCATGAGTTATTTCCAAGCTTAGCACAGAATTTATTTCAGACTTTTTTGTGCCGGCTTTTTCTCACTGGCGATGACGTAGGCATGTCATACAGTGAAGTTTCGAGCAGCCCTACTTCCAGGACGCTGGCCTCGCCTACAAAATGGTGACTTTAACGAAACTCACGGAAGAGAGAGCCCTTGAGACGGGCTTTCGAATGGTGTACAACTTGTGAAAATCCGGTATTATTCTGAGGGTGATTCGACCGTCCTTACTTTGTCTTTGTTTCTTTGACAGCTCTGTGCACAAAATTCCCATTAGGGATGCTTTTGAGGAGCGTTCGGAGTAGCCTCACCTGCTGGTCATTTCCGGTATGAAGCTTGCCCTCCGTGAACCTAAAAGTTTGATTTTCGGAAGCGGGGATATCCAAGGCAGAGTCAGGTACAAATTTTGTCTATCTAGCATTTCTAGTTCATGAGTTATTTCCAAGCTTAGCACAGAATTTATTTTGGACTTTTTTGTGCCGGCTTTTTCTCACTGGCGATGACGTAGGCATGTCATACAGTGAAGTTTCGGTCAGACCTACTTCCAGGACGCTGGCCTCGCCTAAAAAATGGTGACCTTAACGAAACTCACGGAAGAGAGAGCCCTTGAGACGGGCTTTCGAATGGTGTACAACTTGTCAAAATCCAATATTATTCTGAGGGTGATTTGACCGTCCTTACTTTGTCTTTGTTTCTTTGACAGCTCTGTCCACAAAAATCCCATTAGGGATGCTTTTGAGGAGCGTTCGGAGTAGCCCCACCTGCTGGTCATTTCCGGTATGAAGCTTGCCCTCCGCGAACCTAAAAATTAATTTTCGGAAGCGGGGATATCCATGGCAGAGTCAGGTACAAATTTTGTCTCTCTAGCATTTCTAGTTCATGAGTTATTTCCAAGCAAAGCACAGAATTTATTTCGGACTTTTTTTGCCGGCTTTTTCTCACTGGCGATGACGTAAGCATGTCATACAGTGAAGTTTCGGGCAGCCCTACTTCCAGGACGCTGGCCTCGCCTACAAAATTGTGACCTTAACAAAAACTCACGGAAGAGAGAGCCCTTGAGACGGGCTTTGAAATGGTGTACAACTTGTGAAAATCCACTATTATTCGTAGGGTGATTTTACCGTCCTTACTTTGTCTTTGTTTCTTTGACAGCTCTGTGCACAAAAATCCCATTAGGGATGCTTTTGAGGAGCGTTCGGAGTAGCCCCACCTGCTGGTCATTTCCGGTATGAAGCTTACCCTCCGCGACCCTAAAAGTTTGCTTTTCGGAAGCGGGGATATCCAAGACAGAGTCAGGTACAAATTTTGTCTCTGTAGCATTTCTAGTTCATGAGTTATTTCCAAGCTTAGCACAGAATTTATTTCGGACTTTTTTCTGCCGGCTTTTTCTCGCTGGCGATGACGTAGGCATGTCATACAGTGAAGTTTCGGTCAGACCTACTTCCAGGACGCTGCCCTCGCCTACAAAATGGTGACCTTAACGAAACTCACGGAAGAGAGAGCCCTTGAGGCGGGCTTTCGAATGTTGTACAACTTGTGAAAATCTAATATTATTCTGAGGGTGATTCGACCGTCCTTACTTTGTCTTTGTTTCTTTGACAGCTCTGTGCACAAAAATCCCATTAGGGATGCTTTTGAAGAGCGTTCGGAGTAGCCCCACCTGCTGGTCATTTCCGGTATGAAGCTTGCCCTCCGCGACCCTAAAAGTTTGCTTTTCGTAAGAGGGGATATCCAAGGCAGAGTCAGGTACAAATTTTGTCTCTCTAGCATTTCTAGTTCATGAGTTATTTCCAAGCTTAGCACAGAATTTATTTTGGACTCTTTTGTGCCGGCTTTTTCTCACTGGCGATGAATTAGGCATGTCATACAGTGAAGTTTCGGTCAGACCTACTTCCAGGACGCTGGCCTCGCCTACAAAATGGTGACCTTAACGCAACTCACGGAAGAGAGAGCCCTTGAGGCGGGCTTTCGAATGTTGTACAACTTGTGAAAATCCAATATTATTCTGAGGGTGATTCGACCGTCCTTACTTTGTCTTTGTTTCTTTGACAGCTCTGTGCACAAAATTCCCATTAGGGATGCTTTTGAGGAGCGTTCGGAGTAGCCTCACCTGCTGGTCATTTCCGGTATGAAGCTTGCCCTCCGCGAACCTAAAAGTTTGATTTTCGGAAGTGGGGATATCCAAGGCAGAGTCAGGTACAAATTTTGTCTCTCTAGCATTTCTAGTTCATGAGTTATTTCCAAGCTTAGCACAGAATTTATTTCAGACTTTTTTGTGCCGGCTTTTTCTCACTGGCGATGACGTAGGCATGTCATACAGTGAAGTTTCGAGCAGCCCTACTTCCAGGACGCTGGCCTCGCCTACAAAATGGTGACTTTAACGAAACTCACGGAAGAGAGAGCCCTTGAGACGGGCTTTCGAATGGTGTACAACTTGTGAAAATCCGGTATTATTCTGAGGGTGATTCGACCGTCCTTACTTTGTCTTTGTTTCTTTGACAGCTCTGTGCACAAAATTCCCATTAGGGATGCTTTTGAGGAGCGTTCGGAGTAGCCTCACCTGCTGGTCATTTCCGGTATGAAGCTTGCCCTCCGTGAACCTAAAAGTTTGATTTTCGGAAGCGGGGATATCCAAGGCAGAGTCAGGTACAAATTTTGTCTATCTAGCATTTCTAGTTCATGAGTTATTTCCAAGCTTAGCACAGAATTTATTTTGGACTTTTTTGTGCCGGCTTTTTCTCACTGGCGATGACGTAGGCATGTCATACAGTGAAGTTTCGGTCAGACCTACTTCCAGGACGCTGGCCTCGCCTAAAAAATGGTGACCTTAACGAAACTCACGGAAGAGAGAGCCCTTGAGACGGGCTTTCGAATGGTGTACAACTTGTCAAAATCCAATATTATTCTGAGGGTGATTTGACCGTCCTTACTTTGTCTTTGTTTCTTTGACAGCTCTGTCCACAAAAATCCCATTAGGGATGCTTTTGAGGAGCGTTCGGAGTAGCCCCACCTGCTGGTCATTTCCGGTATGAAGCTTGCCCTCCGCGAACCTAAAAATTAATTTTCGGAAGCGGGGATATCCATGGCAGAGTCAGGTACAAATTTTGTCTTTCTAGCATTTCTAGTTCATGAGTTATTTCCAAGCAAAGCACAGAATTTATTTCGGACTTTTTTTGCCGGCTTTTTCTCACTGGCGATGACGTAAGCATGTCATACAGTGAAGTTTCGGGCAGCCCTACTTCCAGGACGCTGGCCTCGCCTACAAAATTGTGACCTTAACAAAAACTCACGGAAGAGAGAGCCCTTGAGACGGGCTTTGAAATGGTGTACAACTTGTGAAAATCCACTATTATTCGTAGGGTGATTTTACCGTCCTTACTTTGTCTTTGTTTCTTTGACAGCTCTGTGCACAAAAATCCCATTAGGGATGCTTTTGAGGAGCGTTCGGAGTAGCCCCACCTGCTGGTCATTTCCGGTATGAAGCTTACCCTCCGCGACCCTAAAAGTTTGCTTTTCGGAAGCGGGGATATCCAAGACAGAGTCAGGTACAAATTTTGTCTCTGTAGCATTTCTAGTTCATGAGTTATTTCCAAGCTTAGCACAGAATTTATTTCGGACTTTTTTCTGCCGGCTTTTTCTCGCTGGCGATGACGTAGGCATGTCATACAGTGAAGTTTCGGTCAGACCTACTTCCAGGACGCTGCCCTCGCCTACAAAATGGTGACCTTAACGAAACTCACGGAAGAGAGAGCCCTTGAGGCGGGCTTTCGAATGTTGTACAACTTGTGAAAATCTAATATTATTCTGAGGGTGATTCGACCGTCCTTACTTTGTCTTTGTTTCTTTGACAGCTCTGTGCACAAAAATCCCATTAGGGATGCTTTTGAAGAGCGTTCGGAGTAGCCCCACCTGCTGGTCATTTCCGGTATGAAGCTTGCCCTCCGCGACCCTAAAAGTTTGCTTTTCGTAAGAGGGGATATCCAAGGCAGAGTCAGGTACAAATTTTGTCTCTCTAGCATTTCTAGTTCATGAGTTATTTCCAAGCTTAGCACAGAATTTATTTTGGACTCTTTTGTGCCGGCTTTTTCTCACTGGCGATGAATTAGGCATGTCATACAGTGAAGTTTCGGTCAGACCTACTTCCAGGACGCTGGCCTCGCCTACAAAATGGTGACCTTAACGCAACTCACGGAAGAGAGAGCCCTTGAGGCGGGCTTTCGAATGTTGTACAACTTGTGAAAATCCAATATTATTCTGAGGGTGATTCGACCGTCCTTACTTTGTCTTTGTTTCTTTGACAGCTCTGTGCACAAAATTCCCATTAGGGATGCTTTTGAGGAGCGTTCGGAGTAGCCTCACCTGCTGGTCATTTCCGGTATGAAGCTTGCCCTCCGCGAACCTAAAAGTTTGATTTTCGGAAGTGGGGATATCCAAGGCAGAGTCAGGTACAAATTTTGTCTCTCTAGCATTTCTAGTTCATGAGTTATTTCCAAGCTTAGCACAGAATTTATTTCAGACTTTTTTGTGCCGGCTTTTTCTCACTGGCGATGACGTAGGCATGTCATACAGTGAAGTTTCGAGCAGCCCTACTTCCAGGACGCTGGCCTCGCCTACAAAATGGTGACTTTAACGAAACTCACGGAAGAGAGAGCCCTTGAGACGGGCTTTCGAATGGTGTACAACTTGTGAAAATCCGGTATTATTCTGAGGGTGATTCGACCGTCCTTACTTTGTCTTTGTTTCTTTGACAGCTCTGTGGCAAAGTCAGGTACAAATTTTGTCTCTCTAGCATTTCTAGTTCATGAGTTATTTCCAAGCTTAGCACAGAATTTATTTTGGACTTTTTTGTGCCGCTTTTTCTCACTGGCGAAGATGTAGGCATGTCATACAGTGAAGTTTTGGTCAGACCTACTTCCAGGACGCTGGCCTCGCCTACAAAATTGTGACCTTAACGAAACTCACGGAAGAGAGAGCCCTTGAGACGGGCTTTCGAATGGTGTACAACTTGTCAAAATCCAATATTATTCTGAGGGTGATTCGACCGTCCTTACTTTGTCTTTGTTTCTTTGACAGCTCTGTGCACAAAAATCCCATTAGAGATGCTTTTATGAAGCTTGCCCTCCGCGAACCTAAAAAATTAATTTTCGGAAGCGGGGATATCCAAGGCAGAGTCAGGTACAAATTTTGTCTCTCTAGCATTTCTAGTTCATGAGTTGTTTCCAAGCAAAGCACAGAATTTATTTCGGACTTTTTTTGCCGGCTTTTTCTCACTGGCGATGACGTAGGCATGTCATACAGTGAAGTTTCGGGCAGCCCTACTTCCAGGACGCTGGCCTCGCCTACAAAATGGTGACTTTAACGAAACTCACGGAAGAGAGAGCCCTTGAGACGGGCTTTCAAATGGTGTACAACTTGTGAAAATCCGGTATTTTTATGAGGGGGATTCGACCGTCCTTACTTTGTCTTTGTTTCTTTGACAGCTCTGTGCACAAAAATCCCATTAGGGATGCTTTTGAGGAGCGTTCGGAGTAGCCCCACCTACTGGTCATTTCCGGTATGAAGCTTGCCCTCCGCGACCCTAAAAGTTTGCTTTTCGGAAGCGGGGATATCCAAGGCAGAGTCAGGTACAAATTTTGTCTCTATAGCATTTCTAGTTCATGAGTTATTTCCAAGCTTAGCACAGAATTTATTTTGGACTTTTTTCTGCCGGCTTTTTCTCACTGGCGATGACGTAGGCATGTCATACAGTGAAGTTTCGAGCAGCCCTACTTCCAGGACGCTGGCCTCGCCTACAAAATGGTGACTTTAACGAAACTCACGGAAGAGAGAGCCCTTGAGACGGGCTTTCGAATGGTGTACAACTTGTGAAAATCCGGTATTATTCTGAGGGTGATTCGACCGTCCTTACTTTGTCTTTGTTTCTTTGACAGCTCTGTGCACAAAATTCCCATTAGGGATGCTTTTGAGGAGCGTTCGGAGTAGCCTCACCTGCTGGTCATTTCCGGTATGAAGCTTGCCCTCCGTGAACCTAAAAGTTTGATTTTCGGAAGCGGGGATATCCAAGGCAGAGTCAGGTACAAATTTTGTCTATCTAGCATTTCTAGTTCATGAGTTATTTCCAAGCTTAGCACAGAATTTATTTCAGACTTTTTTGTGCCGGCTTTTTCTCACTGGCGATGACGTAGGCATGTCATACAGTGAAGTTTCGGTCAGACCTACTTCCAGGACGCTGGCCTCGCCTACAAAATGGTGACCTTAACGAAACTCACGGAAGAGAGAGCCCTTGAGACGGGCTTTCGAATGGTGTACAACTTGTCAAAATCCAATATTATTCTGAGGGTGATTTGACCGTCCTTACTTTGTCTTTGTTTCTTTGACAGCTCTGTCCACAAAAATCCCATTAGGGATGCTTTTGAGGAGCGTTCGGAGTAGCCCCACCTGCTGGTCATTTCCGGTATGAAGCTTGCCCTCCGCGAACCTAAAAATTAATTTTCGGAAGCGGGGATATCCAAGGCAGAGTCAGGTACAAATTTTGTCTCTCTAGCATTTCTAGTTCATGAGTTATTTCCAAGCAAAGCACAGAATTTATTTCGGACTTTTTTTGCCGGCTTTTTCTCACTGGCGATGACGTAAGCATGTCATACAGTGAAGTTTCGGTCAGACCTACTTCCAGGACGCTGGCCTCGCCTACAAAATTGTGACCTTAACTAAACTCATGGAAAAGAGATCCCTTGAGACGGGCTTTGTAATGGTGTACAACTTGTGAAAATGCAATATTATTCTGAGGGTGATTTTACCGTCCTTACTTTGTCTTTGTTTCTTTGACAGCTCTGTGCACAAATATCCCATTAGGGATGCTTTTGAGGAGCGTTCGGAGTAGCCCCACCTGCTGGTCATTTCCGGTATGAAGCTTGCCCTCCGCGACCCTAAAAGTTTGCTTTTCGGAAGCGGGGATATCCAAGGCAAAGTCAGGTACAAATTTTGTCTCTCTAGCATTTCTAGTTCATGAGTTATTTCCAAGCTTAGCACAGAATTTATTTTGGACTTTTTTTGTGCCGCTTTTTCTCACTGGCGAAGATGTAGGCATGTCATACAGTGAAGTTTTGGTCAGACCTACTTCCAGGACGCTGGCCTCGCCTACAAAATTGTGACCTTAACGAAACTCACGGAAGAGAGAGCCCTTGAGACGGGCTTTCGAATGGTGTACAACTTGTCAAAATCCAATATTATTCTGAGGGTGATTCGACCGTCCTTACTTTGTCTTTGTTTCTTTGACAGCTCTGTGCACAAAAATCCCATTAGAGATGCTTTTATGAAGCTTGCCCTCCGCGAACCTAAAAAATTAATTTTCGGAAGCGGGGATATCCAAGGCAGAGTCAGGTACAAATTTTGTCTCTCTAGCATTTCTAGTTCATGAGTTGTTTCCAAGCAAAGCACAGAATTTATTTCGGACTTTTTTTGCCGGCTTTTTCTCACTGGCGATGACGTAGGCATGTCATACAGTGAAGTTTCGGGCAGCCCTACTTCCAGGACGCTGGCCTCGCCTACAAAATGGTGACTTTAACGAAACTCACGGAAGAGAGAGCCCTTGAGACGGGCTTTCGAATGGTGTACAACTTGTGAAAATCCGGTATTTTTATGAGGGGGATTCGACCGTCCTTACTTTGTCTTTGTTTCTTTGACAGCTCTGTGCACAAAAATCCCATTAGGGATGCTTTTGAGGAGCGTTCGGAGTAGCCCCACCTACTGGTCATTTCCGGTATGAAGCTTGCCCTCCGCGACCCTAAAAGTTTGCTTTTCGGAAGCGGGGATATCCAAGGCAGAGTCAGGTACAAATTTTGTCTCTATAGCATTTCTAGTTCATGAGTTATTTCCAAGCTTAGCACAGAATTTATTTTGGACTTTTTTCTGCCGGCTTTTTCTCGCTGGCGATGACGTAGGCATGTCATACAGTGAAGTTTCGGTCAGACATACTTCCAGGACGCTGGCCTCGCCTACAAAATGGTGACCTTTACGAAACTCAAGGAAGAGAGAGCCCTTGAGGCGGGCTTTCGAATGTTGTACAACTTGTGAAAATCCAATATTATTCTGAGGGTGATTCGACCGTCCTTACTTTGTCTTTGTTTCTTTGACAGCTCTGTGCACAAAAATTCAATTAGGGATGCTTTTGAAGAGCGTTCGGAGTAGCCCCATCTGCTGGTCATTTCCGGTAAGTAGCTTGCCCTCCGCGACCCTAAAAGTTTGATTTTCGGAAGCGGGGATATCCAAGGCAGAGTCAGGTACAAACTTTGTCTCTCTAGCATTTCTGGTTCATGAGTTATTTCCAAGCTTAGCACAGAATTTATTTCGGACTTTTTTGTGCCGGCTTTTTCTCGCTGGCGATGATGTAGGCATGTCATACAGTGAAGTTTCGGTCAGACCTACTTCCAGGACGCTGGCCTCGCCTACGAAATGGTGACCTTAACGAAACTCACGGAAGAGAGAGCCATTGAGGCGGGCTTTCGAATGTTGTACAACTTGTGAAAATCCAATATTATTCTGAGGGTGATTCGACCGTCCTTACTTTGTCTTTGTTTCTTTGACAGCTCTGTGCACAAAAATCCCATTAGGGATGCTTTTGAAGAGCGTTCGGAGTAGCCCCACCTGCTGGTCATTTCCGGTATGAAGCTTGCCCTCCGCGACCCTAAAAGTTTGCTTTTCGGAAGAAGGGATATCCAAGGCAGAGTCAGGTACAAATTTTGTCTCTCTAGCATTTCTAGTTCATGAGTTATTTCCAATCTTAGCACAGAATTTATTTTGGACTTTTTTGTGCTGGCTTTTTCTCACTGGCGATGACTTAGGCATGTCATACAGTGAAGTTTCGGTCAGACCTACTTCCAGGACGCTGGCCTCGCCTACAAAATGGTGACCTTAACGAAACTCACGGAAAAGAGAGCCCTTGAGACGGGCTTTCGAATGGTGTACAACTTGTCAAAATCCAATATTATTCTGAGGGTGATTCGACCGTCCTTACTTTGTCTTTGTTTCTTTGACAGCTCTGTGCACAAAAATCCCATTAGGGATGCTTTTGAGGAGCGTTCGGAGTAGCCCCACCTGCTGGTCATTTCCGGTATGAAGCTTGCCCTCCGCGAACCTAAACAATTAATTTTCGGAAGCGGGGATATCTAAGGCAGAGTCAGGTACAAATTTTGTCTCTCTAGCATTTCTAGTTCATGAGTTATTTCCAAGCAAAGCACAGAATTTATTTTGGACTTTTTTTGCCGGCTTTTTCTCACTGGCGATGACGTAGGCATGTCATACAGTGAAGTTTCGGGCAGCCCTTCTTCCAGGACGCTGGCCTCGCCTACAAAATGGTGACCTTAACGAAACTCACGGAAGAGAGAGCCCTTGAGACGGGCTTTGGAATGGTGTACAACTTGTCAAAATCCAATATTATTCTGAGGGTGATTTTACCGTCCTTACTTTGTCTTTGTTTCTTTGACAGCTCTGTGCACAAAAATCCCATTAGGGATGCTTTTGAGGAGCGTTCGGAGTAGCCCCACCTGCTGGTCATTTCCGGTATGAAGCTTGCCCTCCGCGACCCTAAAAGTTGGCTTTTCGGAAGCGGGGATATCCAAGGCAGAGTCAGGTACAAATTTTGTCTCTCTAGCATTTCTAGTTCATGAGTTATTTCCAAGCTTAGCACAGAATTTATTTGGACTTTTTTCTGCCGGCTTTTTCTCGCTGGCGATGACGTAGGCATGTCATACAGTGAAGTTTCGGTCAGACCTACTTCCAGGAAGCTGGCCTCGCCTACAAAATGGTGACCTTTACGAAACTCACGGAAGAGAGAGCCCTTGAGACGGGCTTTCGAATGGTGTACAACTTGTCAAAATCCAATATTATTCTGAGGGTGATTTGACCGTCCTTACTTTGTCTTTGTTTCTTTGACAGCTCTGTGCACAAAAATCCCATTAGGGATGCTTTTGAGGAGCGTTCGGAGTAGCCCCACCTGCTGGTCATTTCCGGTATGAAGCTTGCCCTCCGTGAACCTAAAAAATTAATTTTCGGAAGCGGGGATATCCAAGGCAGAGTCAGGTACAAATTTTGTCTCTCTAGCATTTCTAGTTCATGAGTTATTTCCAAGCAAAGCACAGAATTTATTTCGGACTTTTTTTGCCGGCTTTTTCTCACTGGCGATGACGTAGACATGTCATACAGTAAAGTTTCGGGCAGCCCTACTTCCAAGACGCTGGCCTCGCCTACAAAATGGTGACCTTAACGAAACTCACGGAAGAGAGAGCCATTGAGGCGGGCTTTCGAATGTTGTACAACTTGTGAAAATCCAATATTATTCTGAGGGTGATTCGACCGTCCTTACTTTGTCTTTGTTTCTTTGACAGCTCTGTGCACAAAAATCCCATAAGGGATGCTTTTGAAAAGCGTTCGGAGTAGCCCCACCTGCTGGTCATTTCCGGTATGAAGCTTGCCCTCCGCGACCCTCAAAGTTTGTTTTTCGGAAGCGGGGATATCCAAGGCAGAGTCAGGTACAAATTTTGTCTCTCTAGCATTTCTAGTTCATGAGTTATTTCCAAGCTTAGCACAGAATTTATTTCGGACTTTTTTCTGCCGGCTTTTTCTCGCTGGCGATGACGTAGGCATGTCATACAGTGAAGTTTCGGTCAGACCTACTTCCAGGACGCTGGCCTCGCCTACAAAGTGGTGACCTTAACGAAACTCACGGAAGAGAGAGCCCTTGAGGAGGGCTTTCGAATGTTGTACAACTTCTGAAAATCCAATATTATTCTGAGGGTGATTCGACCGTCCTTACTTTGTCTTTGTTTCTTTGACAGCTCTGTGCACAAAAATCCCATTAGGGATGCTTTTGAGGAGCGTTCGGAGTAGCCCCACCTGCTGGTCATTTCCGGTATGAAGCTTGCCCTCCGTGAACCTAAAAAATTAATTTTCGGAAGCGGGGATATCCAAGGCAGAGTCAGGTACAAATTTTGTCTCTCTAGCATTTCTAGTTCATGAGTTATTTCCAAGCAAAGCACAGAATTTATTTCGGACTTTTTTCTGCCGGCTTTTTCTCGCTGGCGATGACGTAGGCATGTCATACAGTGAAGTTTCGGTCAGACCTACTTCCAGGACGCTGGCCTCGCCTACAAAGTGGTGACCTTAACGAAACTCACGGAAGAGAGAGCCCTTGAGGAGGGCTTTCGAATGTTGTACAACTTGTGAAAATCCAATATTATTCTGAGGGTGATTCGACCGTCCTTACTTTGTCTTTGTTTCTTTGACAGCTCTGTGCACAAAAATCCCATTAGGGATGCTTTTGAGGAGCGTTCGGAGTAGCCCCACCTGCTGGTCATTTCCGGTATGAAGCTTGCCCTCCGCGAACCTAAAAAATTAATTTTCGGAAGCGGGGATATCCAAGGCAGAGTCAGGTACAAATTTTGTGTATCTAGCATTTCTAGTTCATGAGTTATTTCCAAGCAAAGCACAGAATTTATTTCGGACTTTTTTTGCCGGTTTTTTCTCACTGGCGATGACGTACGCATGTCATACAGTAAAGTTTCGGGCAGCCCTACTTCCAAGACGCTGGCCTCGCCTACAAAATGGTGACCTTAACAAAACTCACGGAAGAGAGAGCCCTTGAGACGGGCTTTAAAATGGTGTACAACTTGTGAAAATCCACTATTATTCTGAGGGTGATTTTACCGTCCTTACTTTGTCTTTGTTTCTTTGACAGCTCTGTGCACAAAAATCCCATAAGGGATGCTTTTGAGGAGCGTTCGGAGTAGCCCCACCTGCTGGTCATTTCCGGTATGAAGCTTGCCCTCCGCGACCCTCAAAGTTTGTTTTTCGGAAGCGGGGATATCCAAGGCAGAGTCAGGTACAAATTTTGTCTCTCTAGCATTTCTAGTTCATGAGTTATTTCCAAGCTTAGCACAGAATTTATATCGGACTTTTTTCTGCCGGCTTTTTCTCGCTGGCGATGACGTAGGCATGTCATACAGTGAAGTTTCGGTCAGACCTACTTCTAGGACGCTGGCCTCGCCTACAAAATGGTGACCTTAACGAAACTCACGGAAGAGAGAGCCCTTGAGACGGGCTTTCGAATGTTGTACAACTTCTGAAAATCCACTATTATTCTGAGGGTGATTTTACCGTCCTTACTTTGTCTTTGTTTCTTTGACAGCTCTGTGCACAAAAATCCCATAAGGGATGCTTTTGAGGAGCGTTCGGAGTAGCCCCACCTGCTGGTCATTTCCGGTATGAAGCTTGCCCTCCGCGACCCTCAAAGTTTGTTTTTCGGAAGCGGGGATATCCAAGGCAGAGTCAGGTACAAATTTTGTCTCTCTAGCATTTCTAGTTCATGAGTTATTCCCAAGCTTAGCACAGAATTTATATCGGACTTTTTTCTGCCGGCTTTTTCTCGCTGGCGATGACGTAGGCATGTCATACTGTGAAGTTTCGGTCAGACCTACTTCTAGGACGCTGGCCTCGCCTACAAAATGGTGACCTTAACGAAACTCACGGAAGAGAGAGCCCTTGAGACGGGCTTTCGAATGTTGTACAACTTGTGAAAATCCACTATTATTCTGAGGGTGATTTTACCGTCCTTACTTTGTCTTTGTTTCTTTGACAGCTCTGTGCACAAAAATCCCATTAGGGATGCTTTTGAAGAGCGTTCGGAGTAGCCCCACCTGCTGGTCATTTCCGGTATGAAGCTTGCCCTCCGCGACCCTAAAAGTGTGATTTTCGGAAGAGGGGATATCCAAGGCAGAGTCAGGTACAAATTTTGTCTCTCTAGCATTTCTAGTTCATGAGTTATTTCCAAGCTTAGCACAGAATTTATTTTGGACTCTTGTGTCCCGGTTTTTCTCACTGGCGATGACTTAGGCATGTCATACAGTGAAGTTTCGGTCAGACCTACTTCCAGGACGCTGGCCTCGCCTACAAAATGGTGACCTTAACGAAACTCACGGAAGAGAGAGCCCTTGAGACGGGCTTTCGAATGTTGTACAACTTGTGAAAATCCAATATTATTCTGAGGGTGATTCGACCGTCCTTATTTGTCTTTGTTTCTTTGACAGCTCTGTGCACAAAAATCCCATTAGGGATGCTTTTGAGGAGCGTTCGGAGTAGCCTCACCTGCTGGTCATTTCCGGTATGAAGCTTGCCCTCCGCGACCCTAAAAGTTTGATTTTCGGAAGCGGGGATATCCAAGGCAGAGTCAGGTACAAATTTTGTCTCTCTAGCATTACTAGTTCATGAGTTATTTCCAAGCAAAGCACAGAATTTATTTCGGACTTTTTTTGCCGGCTTTTTCTCACTGGCGATGACGTAGGCATGTCATACAGTAAAGTTTCGGGCAGCCCTACTTCCAAGACGCTGGCCTCGCCTACAAAATTGTGACCTTAACGAAACTCACGGAAGAGAGAGCCCTTGAGACGGGCTTTGGAATGGTGTACAACTTGTGAAAATCCAATATTATTCTGAGGGTGATTTTACCGTCCTTACTTTGTCTTTGTTTCTTTGACAGCTCTGTGCACAAAAATCACATAAGGGATGCTTTTGAGGAGCGTTCGGAGTAGCCTCACCTGCTGGTCATTTCCGGTATGAAGCTTGCCCTCCGCGACCCTAAAAGTTTGATTTTCGGAAGCGGGGATATCCAAGGCAGAGTCAGGTACAAATTTTGTCTCTCTAGCATTTCTAGTTCATGAGTTATTTCCAAGCTTAGCACAGAATTTATTTCGGACTTTTTTCTGCCGGCTTTTTCTCGCTGGCGATGACGTAGGCATGTCATACAGTAAAGTTTCGGTCAGCCCTACTTCCAGGACACAGGCCTCGCTTACAAAATGGTGACCTTAACGAAACTCACGTAAAAGAGAGCTTTTTAGACGGGCTTTCGAATGGTGTACAACTTGTGAAAATCCAGTATTATTCTGAGGGTGATTTGACCGTCCTTACTTTGTCTTTGTTTTTTTGACAGCTCTGTGCACAAAAATTCCATTAGGGATTCTTTTGAGGAGCGTTCGGAGTAGCCCCACCTGCTGGTCATTTCCGGTATGAAGCTTGCCCTCCGCGACCTTAAAAGTTTGATTTGCGGATGCGGGGATATCCAAGGCAGAGTCAGGTACAAATTTTGTCTCTCTAGCATTTCTAGTTCATGAGTTATTTCCAAGCTTAGCACAGAATTTATTTCGGACTTTTTTGTGCCGGCTTTTTCTCACTGGCGATGACGTAGACATGTCATACAGTAAAGTTTCGGGCAGCCCTACTTCCAAGACGCTGGCCTCGCCTACAAAATGGTGACCTTAACGAAACTCACGGAAGAGAGAGCCATTGAGGCGGGCTTTCGAATGTTGTACAACTTGTGAAAATCCAATATTATTCTGAGGGTGATTCGACCGTCCTTACTTTGTCTTTGTTTCTTTGACAGCTCTGTGCACAAAAATCCCATAAGGGATGCTTTTGAAAAGCGTTCGGAGTAGCCCCACCTGCTGGTCATTTCCGGTATGAAGCTTGCCCTCCGCGACCCTCAAAGTTTGTTTTTCGGAAGCGGGGATATCCAAGGCAGAGTCAGGTACAAATTTTGTCTCTCTAGCATTTCTAGTTCATGAGTTATTTCCAAGCTTAGCACAGAATTTATTTCGGACTTTTTTCTGCCGGCTTTTTCTCGCTGGCGATGACGTAGGCATGTCATACAGTGAAGTTTCGGTCAGACCTACTTCCAGGACGCTGGCCTCGCCTACAAAGTGGTGACCTTAACGAAACTCACGGAAGAGAGAGCCCTTGAGGAGGGCTTTCGAATGTTGTACAACTTCTGAAAATCCAATATTATTCTGAGGGTGATTCGACCGTCCTTACTTTGTCTTTGTTTCTTTGACAGCTCTGTGCACAAAAATCCCATTAGGGATGCTTTTGAGGAGCGTTCGGAGTAGCCCCACCTGCTGGTCATTTCCGGTATGAAGCTTGCCCTCCGTGAACCTAAAAAATTAATTTTCGGAAGCGGGGATATCCAAGGCAGAGTCAGGTACAAATTTTGTCTCTCTAGCATTTCTAGTTCATGAGTTATTTCCAAGCTTAGCACAGAATTTATTTCGGACTTTTTTCTGCCGGCTTTTTCTCGCTGGCGATGACGTAGGCATGTCATACAGTGAAGTTTCGGTCAGACCTACTTCCAGGACGCTGGCCTCGCCTACAAAGTGGTGACCTTAACGAAACTCACGGAAGAGAGAGCCCTTGAGGAGGGCTTTCGAATGTTGTACAACTTGTGAAAATCCAATATTATTCTGAGGGTGATTCGACCGTCCTTACTTTGTCTTTGTTTCTTTGACAGCTCTGTGCACAAAAATCCCATTAGGGATGCTTTTGAGGAGCGTTCGGAGTAGCCCCACCTGCTGGTCATTTCCGGTATGAAGCTTGCCCTCCGCGAACCTAAAAAATTAATTTTCGGAAGCGGGGATATCCAAGGCAGAGTCAGGTACAAATTTTGTGTATCTAGCATTTCTAGTTCATGAGTTATTTCCAAGCAAAGCACAGAATTTATTTCGGACTTTTTTTGCCGGTTTTTTCTCACTGGCGATGACGTACGCATGTCATACAGTAAAGTTTCGGGCAGCCCTACTTCCAAGACGCTGGCCTCGCCTACAAAATGGTGACCTTAACAAAACTCACGGAAGAGAGAGCCCTTGAGACGGGCTTTAAAATGGTGTACAACTTGTGAAAATCCACTATTATTCTGAGGGTGATTTTACCGTCCTTACTTTGTCTTTGTTTCTTTGACAGCTCTGTGCACAAAAATCCCATAAGGGATGCTTTTGAGGAGCGTTCGGAGTAGCCCCACCTGCTGGTCATTTCCGGTATGAAGCTTGCCCTCCGCGACCCTCAAAGTTTGTTTTTCGGAAGCGGGGATATCCAAGGCAGAGTCAGGTACAAATTTTGTCTCTCTAGCATTTCTAGTTCATGAGTTATTTCCAAGCTTAGCACAGAATTTATATCGGACTTTTTTCTGCCGGCTTTTTCTCGCTGGCGATGACGTAGGCATGTCATACAGTGAAGTTTCGGTCAGACCTACTTCTAGGACGCTGGCCTCGCCTACAAAATGGTGACCTTAACGAAACTCACGGAAGAGAGAGCCCTTGAGACGGGCTTTCGAATGTTGTACAACTTGTGAAAATCCACTATTATTCTGAGGGTGATTTTACCGTCCTTACTTTGTCTTTGTTTCTTTGACAGCTCTGTGCACAAAAATCCCATAAGGGATGCTTTTGAGGAGCGTTCGGAGTAGCCCCACCTGCTGGTCATTTCCGGTATGAAGCTTGCCCTCCGCGACCCTCAAAGTTTGTTTTTCGGAAGCGGGGATATCCAAGGCAGAGTCAGGTACAAATTTTGTCTCTCTAGCATTTCTAGTTCATGAGTTATTTCCAAGCTTAGCACAGAATTTATATCGGACTTTTTTCTGCCGGCTTTTTCTCGCTGGCGATGACGTAGGCATGTCATACTGTGAAGTTTCGGTCAGACCTACTTCTAGGACGCTGGCCTCGCCTACAAAATGGTGACCTTAACGAAACTCACGGAAGAGAGAGCCCTTGAGACGGGCTTTCGAATGTTGTACAACTTGTGAAAATCCACTATTATTCTGAGGGTGATTTTACCGTCCTTACTTTGTCTTTGTTTCTTTGACAGCTCTGTGCACAAAAATCCCATTAGGGATGCTTTTGAAGAGCGTTCGGAGTAGCCCCACCTGCTGGTCATTTCCGGTATGAAGCTTGCCCTCCGCGACCCTAAAAGTGTGATTTTCGGAAGAGGGGATATCCAAGGCAGAGTCAGGTACAAATTTTGTCTCTCTAGCATTTCTAGTTCATGAGTTATTTCCAAGCTTAGCACAGAATTTATTTTGGACTCTTGTGTCCCGGTTTTTCTCACTGGCGATGACTTAGGCATGTCATACAGTGAAGTTTCGGTCAGACCTACTTCCAGGACGCTGGCCTCGCCTACAAAATGGTGACCTTAACGAAACTCACGGAAGAGAGAGCCCTTGAGACGGGCTTTCGAATGTTGTACAACTTGTGAAAATCCAATATTATTCTGAGGGTGATTCGACCGTCCTTATTTGTCTTTGTTTCTTTGACAGCTCTGTGCACAAAAATCCCATTAGGGATGCTTTTGAGGAGCGTTCGGAGTAGCCTCACCTGCTGGTCATTTCCGGTATGAAGCTTGCCCTCCGCGACCCTAAAAGTTTGATTTTCGGAAGCGGGGATATCCAAGGCAGAGTCAGGTACAAATTTTGTCTCTCTAGCATTACTAGTTCATGAGTTATTTCCAAGCAAAGCACAGAATTTATTTCGGACTTTTTTTGCCGGCTTTTTCTCACTGGCGATGACGTAGGCATGTCATACAGTAAAGTTTCGGGCAGCCCTACTTCCAAGACGCTGGCCTCGCCTACAAAATTGTGACCTTAACGAAACTCACGGAAGAGAGAGCCCTTGAGACGGGCTTTGGAATGGTGTACAACTTGTGAAAATCCAATATTATTCTGAGGGTGATTTTACCGTCCTTACTTTGTCTTTGTTTCTTTGACAGCTCTGTGCACAAAAATCACATAAGGGATGCTTTTGAGGAGCGTTCGGAGTAGCCTCACCTGCTGGTCATTTCCGGTATGAAGCTTGCCCTCCGCGACCCTAAAAGTTTGATTTTCGGAAGCGGGGATATCCAAGGCAGAGTCAGGTACAAATTTTGTCTCTCTAGCATTTCTAGTTCATGAGTTATTTCCAAGCTTAGCACAGAATTTATATCGGACTTTTTTCTGCCGGCTTTTTCTCGCTGGCGATGACGTAGGCATGTCATACTGTGAAGTTTCGGTCAGACCTACTTCTAGGACGCTGGCCTCGCCTACAAAATGGTGACCTTAACGAAACTCACGGAAGAGAGAGCCCTTGAGACGGGCTTTCGAATGTTGTACAACTTGTGAAAATCCACTATTATTCTGAGGGTGATTTTACCGTCCTTACTTTGTCTTTGTTTCTTTGACAGCTCTGTGCACAAAAATCCCATTAGGGATGCTTTTGAAGAGCGTTCGGAGTAGCCCCACCTGCTGGTCATTTCCGGTATGAAGCTTGCCCTCCGCGACCCTAAAAGTGTGATTTTCGGAAGAGGGGATATCCAAGGCAGAGTCAGGCACAAATTTTGTCTCTCTAGCATTTCTAGTTCATGAGTTATTTCCAAGCTTAGCACAGAATTTATTTTGGACTCTTGTGTCCCGGTTTTTCTCACTGGCGATGACTTAGGCATGTCATACAGTGAAGTTTCGGTCAGACCTACTTCCAGGACGCTGGCCTCGCCTACAAAATGGTGACCTTAACGAAACTCACGGAAGAGAGAGCCCTTGAGACGGGCTTTCGAATGTTGTACAACTTGTGAAAATCCAATATTATTCTGAGGGTGATTCGACCGTCCTTATTTGTCTTTGTTTCTTTGACAGCTCTGTGCACAAAAATCCCATTAGGGATGCTTTTGAGGAGCGTTCGGAGTAGCCTCACCTGCTGGTCATTTCCGGTATGAAGCTTGCCCTCCGCGACCCTAAAAGTTTGATTTTCGGAAGCGGGGATATCCAAGGCAGAGTCAGGTACAAATTTTGTCTCTCTAGCATTACTAGTTCATGAGTTGTTTCTAAGCAAAGCACAGAATTTATTTCGGACTTTTTTTGCCGGCTTTTTCTCACTGGCGATGACGTAGGCATGTCATACAGTAAAGTTTCGGGCAGCCCTACTTCCAAGACGCTGGCCTCGCCTACAAAATTGTGACCTTAACGAAACTCACGGAAGAGAGAGCCCTTGAGACGGGCTTTGGAATGGTGTACAACTTGTGAAAATCCAATATTATTCTGAGGGTGATTTTACCGTCCTTACTTTGTCTTTGTTTCTTTGACAGCTCTGTGCACAAAAATCACATAAGGGATGCTTTTGAGGAGCGTTCGGAGTAGCCTCACCTGCTGGTCATTTCCGGTATGAAGCTTGCCCTCCGCGACCCTAAAAGTTTGATTTTCGGAAGCAGGGATATCCAAGGCAGAGTCAGGTACAAATTTTGTCTCTCTAGCATTTCTAGTTCATGAGTTATTTCCAAGCTTAGCACAGAATTTATTTCGGACTTTTTTCTGCCGGCTTTTTCTCGCTGGCGATGACGTAGGCATGTCATACAGTAAAGTTTCGGTCAGCCCTACTTCCAGGACACAGGCCTCGCTTACAAAATGGTGACCTTAACGAAACTCACGTAAAAGAGAGCTTTTTAGACGGGCTTTCGAATGGTGTACAACTTGTGAAAATCCAGTATTATTCTGAGGGTGATTTGACCGTCCTTACTTTGTCTTTGTTTTTTTGACAGCTCTGTGCACAAAAATTCCATTAGGGATTCTTTTGAGGAGCGTTCGGAGTAGCCCCACCTGCTGGTCATTTCCGGTATGAAGCTTGCCCTCCGCGACCTTAAAAGTTTGATTTGCGGATGCGGGGATATCCAAGGCAGAGTCAGGTACAAATTTTGTCTCTCTAGCATTTCTAGTTCATGAGTTATTTCCAAGCTTAGCACAGAATTTATTTCGGACTTTTTTGTGCCGGCTTTTTCTCACTGGCGATGACGTAGGCATGTCATACAGTGAAGTTTCGGTCAGCCCTACTTCCAGGACACAGGCCTCGCTTACAAAATGGTGACCTTAACGAAACTCACGGAAAAGAGAGCCCTTTAGACGGGCTTTCGAATGGTGTACAACTTGTAAAAATCCAGTATTATTCTGAGGGTGATTTGACCGTCCTGACTTTGTCTTTGTTTTTTTGACAGCTCTGTGCACAAAAATACCATTAGGGATTCTTTTGAGGAGCGTTCGGAGTAGCCCCACCTGCTGGTCATTTCCGGTATGAAGCTTGCCCTCCGCGACCTTAAAAGTTTGATTTGCGGATGCGGTGATATCCAAGGCAGAGTCAGGTACAAATGTTGTCTCTCTAGCATTTCTAGTTCATGAGTTATTTCCAAGCTTAGCACAGAATTTATTTCGGACTTTTTTGTGGCAGCTTTTTCTCACTGGCGATGACGTAGGCATGTCATACAGTGAAGTTTCGTGCAGCCCTACTTCCAGGACACAGGCCTCGCTTACAAAATGGTGACCTTAACGAAACTCACGGAAAAGAGAGCCCTTTAGACGGGCTTTCGAATGGTGTACAACTTGTAAAAATCCAGTATTATTCTGAGGGTGATTTGACCGTCCTTACTTTGTCTTTGTTTCTTTGACAGCTCTGTGCACAAAAATCCCATTAAGGATGCTTTTGAGGAGCGTTCGGAGTAGCCCCACCTGCTGGTCATTTCCGGTATAAAGCTTGCCCTCCGCGACCGTAAAAGTTTGATTTTCGAAATCGGCGATATCCAAGGCAGAGTCAGGTACAAATTTTGTCTCTCTAGCATTCTAGTTCATGAGTTATTTCCAAGCTTAGCACAGAATTTATTTCGGACATTTTTTTGCCGGCTTTTTCTCACTGGCGATGACGTAGGCATGTCATACAGTGAAGTTTCGGTCAGCCCTACTTCCAGGACGCTGGCCTCGCCTACAAATTAGTGACCTTAACAAAACTCACGGAAGAGAGAGCCCTTGAAACGGGCTTTCGAATGGTGTACAACTATTGAAAATCCAGTTTTATTCTGAGGGTGATTTGACCGTCCTTACTTTGTCTTTGTTTCTTTGACAGCTCTGTGCACAAAAATACCATTAGGGATTCTTTTGAGGAGCGTTCGGAGTAGCCCCACCTGCTGGTCATTTCCGGTATGAAGCTTGCCCTCCGCGACCTTAAAAGTTTGATTTGCGGATGCGGGGATATCCAAGGTAGAGTCAGGTACAAATTTTGTCTCTCTAGCATTCTAGTTCATGAGTTATTTCCAAGCTTAGCACAGAATTTATTTCGGACTTTTTTGTGGCAGCTTTTTCTCACTGGCGATGTCGTAGGCATATCATACGTTGAAGTTTCGGGCAGCCCTACTTCCAGGACGCTGGCCTCGCTTACAAAATGGTGACCTTAACGAAACTCACGGAAAAGAGAGCCCTTTAGACGGGCTTTCGAATGGTGTACAACTTGTAAAAATCCAGTATTATTCTGAGGGTGATTTGACCGTCCTTACTTTGTCTTTGTTTCTTTGACAGCTATGTGCACAAAAATCCCATTAGGGATGCTTTTGAGGAGCGTTCGGAGTAGCCCCACCTACTGGTCATTTCCGGTATGAAGCTTGCCCTCCGCGACCCTAACAGTTTGCTTTTCGTAAGTGGGGATATCCAAGGTAGAGTCAGGTACAAATTTTGTCTCTCTTGCATTTCTAGTTCATGAGTTATTTCCAAGCTTAGCACAGTATTTATTTCGGACTTTTTTGTGCCGGCTTTTTCTCACTGGCGATGACGTAGGCATGTCATACAGTGAAGTTTCGTGCAGCCCTACTTCCAGGACGCTGGCCTCGCCTACAAACTAGTGACCTTAACGAAACTCACGAAAAAGAGAGCCCTTTAGACGGGCTTTCAAATGGTGTACAACTTGTAAAAATCCAGTATTATTCTGAGGGTGATTTGACCGTCCTTACTTTGTCTTTGTTTCTTTGACAGCTATGTGCACAAAAATCCCATTAGGGATGCTTTTGAGGAGCGTTCGGAGTAGCCCCACCTACTGGTCATTTCCGGTATGAAGCTTGCCGTCCGCGACCCTAAAAGTTCGATTTTCGTAAGTGGGGATATCCAAGGCAGAGTCAGGTACAAATTTTGTCTCTCTAGCATTTCTAGTTCATGAGTTATTTCCAAGCTTAGCACAGTATTTATTTCGGACTTTTTTGTGCCGGCTTTTTCTCACTGGCGATGACGTAGGCATGTCATACAGTGAAGTTTCGGGCAGCCCTACTTCCAGGACGCTGGCCTCGCCTACAAACTAGTGACCTTAACGAAACTCACGAAAGAGAGAGCCCTCGAGACGGGCTTTCGAATGGTGTACAACTTGTGAATATCCAGTATTATTTCTGAGGGTGATTTGACCGTCCTAACTTTGTCTTTGTTTCTTTGACAGCTCTGTGCACAAAAATCCCATAAAGGATGCTTTTGAGGAGCGTTCGGAGTAGCCCCACCTGCTGGTCATTTCCGGTATAAAGCTTGCCCTCCGCGACCGTAAAAGTTTGATTTTCGAAATCGGCGATATCCAAGGCAGAGTCAGGTACAAATTTTGTCTCTCTAGCATTCTAGTTCATGAGTTATTTCCAAGCTTAGCACAGAATTTATTTCGGACATTTTTGTGCCGGCTTTTTCTCACTGGCGATGACGTAGGCATGTCATACAGTGAAGTTTCGGTCAGCCCTACTTCCAGGACGCTGGCCTCGCCTACAAATTAGTGACCTTAACAAAACTCACGGAAGAGAGAGCCCTTGAAACGGGCTTTCGAATGGTGTACAACTATTGAAAATCCAGTTTTATTCTGAGGGTGATTTGACCGTCCTTACTTTGTCTTTGTTTCTTTGACAGCTCTGTGCACACAAATCCCATTAGGGATGCTTTTGAGGAGCGTTCGGAGTAGCCACACCTGCTGGTCATTTCCGGTATGAAGCTTGCCCTCCGCGACCCTAAAAATTTGCTTTTCGGAAGCGGGGATATCCAAGGCAGAGTCAGGTACAAATTTTGTCTCTTTAGCATTTCTAGTTCATGAGTTATTTCCAAGCTTAGCACAGAATTTATTTCGGACTTTTTTGTGCCGGCTTTTTCTCACTGGCGATGACGTAGGCATGTCATACAGTGAAGTTTCGGTCAGCCTACTTCCAGGACGCTGTCCTCGCTTACAAAATGGTGACCTTAACGAAACTCACGGAAGAGAAAGCCCTTGAGACGGGCTTTCGAATGGTGTATAACTTGTGAAAATCCAGTATTATTCTGAGGGTGATTTGACCGTCCTTACTTTGTCTTTGTTCCTTTGACAGCTCTGTGCACAAAAATCCCATTAGGGATGCTTTTGAGGAGCGTTCGGAGTAGCCACACCTGCTGGTCATTTCCGGTATGAAGCTTGCCCTCCGCGACCCTAAAAATTTGCTTTTCGGAAGCGGGGATATCCAAGGCAGAGTCAGGTACAAATTTTGTCTCTTTAGCATTTCTAGTTCATGAGTTATTTCCAAGCTTAGCACAGAATTTATTTCGGACTTTTTTGTGCCGGCTTTTTCTCACTGGCGATGACGTAGGCATGTCATACAGTGAAGTTTCGGGCAGCCCTACTTCCAGGACGCTGGCCTCGCCTACAAAATGGTGACCTGAACAAAACTCACGGAAGAGAGAGCCCTTGAGACGGGCTTTCGAATGGTGTACACTTGTGAAAATCCGGTATTATTCTGAGGGTGATTCGACCGTCCTTACTTTGTCTTTGTTTCTTTGACAGCTCTGTGCACAAAAATCCCTTAAGGGATGCTTTTGAGGAGCGTTCGGAGTAGCCCAACCTGCTGGTCATTTCCGGTATGAAGCTTGCCCTCCGCGTCCCTAAAAATTTGATTTTCGGATGCGGTGATATCCAAGGCAGAATCAGGTTCAAATTTTGTCTCTCTTGCATTTCTAGTTCATGAGTTATTTCCAAGCTTAGCACAGAATTTATGTCGGACTTTTTTGTGCCGGCTTTTTCTCACTGGCGATGACGTAGGCATGTCATACAGTGAAGTTTCGGTCAGACCTACTTCCAGGACGCTGGCCTCGCCTACAAAATGGTGACCTTAACGAAACTCACGGAAGAGAGAGCCCTTCAGACGGGCTTTTGAATGGTGTACAACTTGTGAAAATCCGGTATTATTCTGAGGGTGATTCGACCGTCCTTACTTTGTCTTTGTTTCTTTGACAGCTCTGTGCACGAAAATCCCATTAGGGATGCTTTTGAGGAGCGTTCGGAGTAGCCCCACCTGCTGGTCATTTCCGGTATGAAGCTTGCCCTCCGCGTCCCTAAAAGTTTGATTTTCGGAAGCGGGGATATCCAAGGCAGAGTCAGGTACAAATTTTGTCTCTCTAGCATTTCTAGTTCATGAGTTATTTCCAGGCTTAGCACAGAATTTTTTTCGGACATTTTTGTGCCGGCTTTTTCTCACTGGCGATGACGTAGGCATGTAATACAGTGGAGTTTCGGGCAGCCCTACTTCCAGGAATCTGGCCTCGCCTACAAAATAGTGACCTTAACGAAACTCACGGAAGAGAGAGCCCTTCAGACGGGCTTTTGAATGGTGTACAACTTGTGAAAATCCGGTATTATTCTGAGGGTGATTCGACCGTCCTTACTTTGTCTTTGTTTCTTTGACAGCTCTGTGCACGAAAATCCCATTAGGGATGCTTTTGAGGAGCCTTCGGAGTAGCCCCACCTGCTGGTCATTTCCGGTATGAAGCTTGCCCTCCGCGTCCCTAAAAGTTTGATTTTCGGAAGCGGGGATATCCAAGGCAGAGTCAGGTACAAATTTTGTCTCTCTAGCATTTCTAGTTCATGAGTTATTTCCAAGCTTAGCACAGAATTTTTTTCGGACTTTTTTGTGCCGGCTTTTTCTCACTTGCGATGACGTAGGCATGTAATACAATGGAGTTTCGGGTAGCCCTACTTCCAGGACGCTGGCCTCGCCTACAAAATAGTGACCTTAACGAAACTCACGGAAGAGAGAGCCCTTGAGACGGGCTTTCTAATGGTGTACAACTTGTGAAAATCCAGTATTATTATGAGGGTGATTTGAACGTCCTTACTTTGTCTTTGTTTATTTGACAACTCTGTGTACAAAAAACCCATTATGGATGCTTTTGAGGAGCGTTCGGAGTAGCCCCACCTGCTGGTCATTTCCGGTATCAAGCTTGCCCCCCGCAACCTTAAAAGTTTGATTTTCGGAAGCAGGGATATCCAAGGCAGAGTCAGGTACAAATTTTGTTTCTCTAGCATGCCTAAATCGGGAGTTATTCTTAAGCTTGGCACAGAATTCATTTCTGACTTTTTTGTGCCGGCATTTTCTCACTGGCGATGACGTAGGCATGTAAATGCACTTGTGTATTGGGCAGCCCTACTTCCAGTCCGCTCGCCTCGCTTACAAAGTTTTCACGTAAATGAAACTCACTGAAGACAGAGCCCATGAACTGGGCTTTCTAATGGTGTAAAATTTGTGCAAATCCAGTATTATTTTAAAGGGTGATTTGACCGTCCTTACTTGTCTTTATTTCTTTTACAGCTCTGTGTACAAAAATCCCGTTAGAGATGCTTTTGAGGAGCGTTCGGAGTAGCCCCACCTGCTTGTCATTTTCGGTATGAAGCTTGCCCGCCGCGACCCTAACAGTTTAATTGTTGGATGCAGGGATATTCAAGGCAGAGCCAGGTACAAATTTTTGTCTCTCTGGCGTGCCTAGATCGGGAGTTATTCCTAAGCTTGGCACAGAATTCATTTCTGACTTTTTTGTGCCGGCATTTTCTCACTGGCGATGACGTAGGCATGTAAATGCACTTGTGTATTGGGAAGCCCTACTTTCAGGCCCCTCGCCTCGTCTACAAATTCTTCACCTAAACGAAACTCACGGAAAAGAGAGTTCTTGAGACGGGCTTTCCAATGGTGTAAAACTCTGTGCAAATCCAGTATTTTTCTGTGGGTGATTTGACCGTCCTTACTTTGCCTTTGTTTCTTTGACAGCTCGGTGTACACAAATCCAATTGGAGATGCTTTTGAGGAGCATTCGGAGTAGCCCCACCTGCTGGTCATATCCGGTCTGAAGCTTGCCCGCCGTGACCCTAACAGTTTGATTTTCGGATGCAGGGATATCCAATGCAGAGTCAGGTACAAATTTTGTTTCTCTAGCATGCCTAGATCGGGGGTTATTCTTTAAGCTTAGCGCAGAAATTTTTGGACCTTTCCTTGCCGGCATTTTCTCAATGGCGATGACGTAGACATGACATGTAATACAGTGGTGTTTCGGGCAGCCCTACTTCCAGGCCGCTCATCTCGTCTACAAAATCGTTAGTTAAACGAAACTCACGGAAGCGAGAGCCCTGGAGACGAGCTTTTCAATGGTGTTAACTTTGTGCAAATCCAGTATTTTTCTGTGGGTGATTTGACCGTCCTTACTTTGCCTTTGTTTCTTTGACAGCTCGATGTACAAAAATCCAATTTGAGATGCTTTTGTGGAGTATTCGGAGTAGCCAAGGCAGAGTCAGGTACAAATGTTGTCTCTCTAGCATGCCTAGATCGGGGGTTATTCCCAAGCTTAGCACAGAATTTATTTCGGACCTTTCTATGTCGGTATTTTCTCACTGGCGATGACGTAGACATGTAATACAGTGGTGTTTCGGGCAGCCCTACTTCCAGGCCACTCACCTCTTTTACAAAATCGTCAGCTAAACGAAACTCGAGGAAGAGGGAGCCCTTAAGTCGAGCTTTTCAATGGTGTTATTCTTGTGCAAATCCAGTGTTAGTCTGTGGGTAATTCGACCGTCCTTACTTTGTCTTTGTTTTTTTGACAGATCTGTGTACAAAAATCCCATTGGAGATGCTTTTGGGGAGCTTTCCAGGATCCCCACCTGATGGTCATTTCCGGTATGAAGCTTGTCCGCCGCGACCCCAAAACTATGATTTTCGGATGCAGGAATACCTAAGGCCGGCACAAACAGGTACAAATTGTGTCTGTCTAGCATGTCTAGTTCAGGAGTTATCGTTAAAGATAGCGCAGATTTTGTTTCAAAATATATTTTTGGGGCCGGAAATTTCGCTGGTGTTGATACACAGCTCCGGTGGGCTAATGTGCCGACGGGGGTAGCCCTACTCCGTGGCCGCTCGTCCCTCCTACAAAATTGTTACATATATTAAACCACGACGAGTTGAGAGCACTTGAACTTGAATACCGTCCTTGAATTTAATTTTTTCTCTTTTGCAGCTCTGTGTACAAAAATCCCACTGAAGTTGCTTTTGAAGAGCATTCGGAGTATCCCCACTTGCCGGCCAATTACGGTCAAAAGAAGGCGTAAAGTGGCCCCAAAACTACGTTTTTTAATGCAGGAATACCTCAGGAACAAACAGGTACAATTTTCATCTATCTATCATGCCTACTTCAGGAGTTATCGTCAAACATAGCGCAGATTTTGTTTCAAAATATTTTTAGGCCGGATATTTCGCTGGTGGTGGTAGCCCTACTCCATGGCCGCTCGTCCCGCCTACAAAATCGTTACAGACATGAAACTACGACGAGGTGAGAGCCCTTGACAATATGGCTTTTCAATGGTAGAAAACTTGTGCACATCCGATATTATTCTGGTGGTGATTTGACCGTCCTTCTTTTTTTTTCTCTCACTTCCAGCTCTTTGTACAAAAATCCCACAATAGGTGCTTTTGAGGAGCATTCGGAGTGGCCCAATTTGCCGGCAGTTTTCGGTGTGAAGATGGTGCAAAGTGGTATCAAAAGTCTAATTTTATTTTACGGATTAAAGAATACTTCAGCCACAGTCAGGTACAAATTTCGTATCTCTAGCATGCCTAGTTCAGGAGTTCTTTTAAAAAATTGAAACAAAATCTACGTTAAGGTTCACAATAATATTGTGAAACTTAACCTAGATTTTGTTTCAATTGTTTTTTTCTACCGCAGCCCTAATGGTGTAATGTACCGATGGTGCTCCGCCTAAAGAATCGTCACAAAGACAAAACCACGACGATGAGAGAGCCTTGAGAATGGTTTTCCACCTGTAGAAAAATTGTGCAGATCTGATGTTATGTCGGGATGATTTGACCGTCCTTGTATATTTTTTCATTCTTTAGCAGCTCTGTGTAAAAACAATCCCATTAACATGCTTTTGAGGAGCTTTAGGAGTATCCACACTTGCCGGCCATATCTGGTCTAAGTCTATTTTTCGGATGCAGGATCACTTAAGACACAGTCAGTTACAAATTTCGTCTGTCTAGCATGCCTGGTTCAGGAGTTATTATCAAACTTAGCAAAGATTTTGTGTCGAATAATTTTTCGGCCCTAAATTTCTTGCTAGTGTTGATACCCAGCCCCGGTCGGCTTTTGTGTCGGTGGTGGTAGCCCTACTCCCTTGCCGCTCGTCCCGCCTACAAAATCGTCACAGAGACGAAACCACGACGATGAGAGAGCCCTTGACAATGGTTTTCCAATGGTAGAAAATGTGTGCAGATCTGATGTTATTGTGGGGATGATTTGACTGTCCTTGTATTTTATTTCGTTCTTTAGCAGCTCTGTATAAAACAAAATCCCGTTGATGGTGATTTTAAGTATCATTCGGAGTAACTCTACTTGTGGGCCATTTCCGGTCTGAAGATGGTGCAAAGTGGCCCCCAATGGTCTGATTTTTTGATGCAGGAATACCTAAGGCACAATAAGGTACAAATTTCGTCTCTCTAGCATGCCTAGTTCAGGAGTTACTCTCAAACTTAGTGTAGATTTTTGTTTCAAATCATTTTCCGGCTGTAAATGTCTTGCTTGTGTTGATACGCAGCCCGTGTATAGGCTTTTTTGGATGTGGCAGAAGCCCTTCTCCCTGGCCGCTTGCCTCGTCTACACAATCGTCACAAAAACGAAACTAACAGAAGAGAGAGCCCTTGAGATGAGCTTTCCAAAAGTATAAAACTTGTGCAAATCCAGTATTATTCTGAGGCTAATTTAACCTTTTCTTTTTGACTGCTCTTTGTACACAAATCGCGTTGAAGATGTTTTTCAGGTCTGAAGAATGCCCGCGGTGGATGTAAAAATTAAAGTTTTGGATGCAGGAATACCTAAGGAAGAGACAGGTACAAATTGCGTCTCTCTAGCCTGCCTAGTACAGGAGTTATTCTCAAACGTACCGCAGAACTTATTTCAAACTATATTTCGGCCCGCAAATTTCGCTGGTGTTGATAATGATACGCAGCCCCACTGGGCCAATTTGGTTGTGACAAAACCCCTTTTCCTTGGCGTCTTGCATCGTCTACAATATATTTCCAATGGTAAAAGAAATTGTGCAAATCCAGTATTATTCTGAGAATGATTTGACCGTCCTTACTTTGTACTTGTTTCTTTGACAGCTCTGTGTACGCAAATCCCCTTGAAGATGTTTTCATGAGTATTCGGAATATACCCACTTGATGGTCATTTCCGGTCTGAAGATTGCCCGCTGCGCAGTGGCCCTTAATATCTAATTTTCGGATGCAGGAATGCATAAGGAAGAGTCAGGTACAAATTACGTCTCTCTAGTTCAGGAGTTATTCTCAAACTTACCGCAGAATTTATTCCAAACCATAGTGGCCGTAAAAGTATGTTTTCCGTACGCCGCCGTCATAATCGCAAAGAGATCAATGAACATCGCCATTGTTAAAGTGATATACCGCCCTCACACACGTCTAAGTTGTCTATTTCACATATTACGGTAAACTCCGATAGCAACCAACGCTAATATTGTTAATATTCAAAGATACTCAAAAAATATTTAAAATCTCTCGGCCTCTTGAAAACCAATTGAACAACTTTACTTTGTTGCTATCACAAACCGGTTTGCTGCTAGTTTTTGTGAAGCGCTTGTCCCCTTCCCAAGCCAATTAGGACCAATTAAAGCTTAAATTTATCAAGTCTCTTATAAAAATTAAAGCACAGAACCCCCAGGTTGTCGGAACTTGCAATAGTGTACACAATCCATCAGTTGCATTGCCCCAAAAACGTTATTATTCAAAATGTTTTTGTGGTCTACAAATTTTGATAACCAGTTTTGCGCATGAAGTCTGGCCTATTGTGTGGTGCATCCACATGCATTCCAACCCATGAGCAACTATTGCTGAAGTATTCAACAAATACTCATAACATTAAAAGCCTCTCAGCTTCTTGAAAGCAAATAGATAATAAACAATTTGCTGACTTCTAAAATTCATTTTTTCTTTAAATTTTATGTGTAGGTTAGCCGTTGAACATTTGAGCTTTGCTCGTCAACAAACACCCTTCTTATTAACGAATAAACTGTCCAGACTCCGCTTGGAAAATGGCCTTACGCTTTTCAGAAAATTTGCCATTTTGTGAGGGCTAGTGTACCCAAAATGCTCCAGCCGTCGATTTCACCAAACTCTTCCTAACTTAATAGGATTAATCTTAGGACTTGGGACGAGTCCCAGCCTTGCACTGTAACATGTAAACCTTAAGATTAATCCTAAGTTAGGACTAGTTACTCGTCCTAACTCGAGATAGGATTAATCCTAGCGTTTCGTGAAATCGGCTGCAGGTTGAAAGTCAACAACTCCAGGGGCACAATAATGGACCATTTTGCCCCCTGCCCTTCCTTTTCCCATGCTGTGAGAAACTTTAAAAAAAGAGGGCGCTATTCCATATGAAACCAAGCGGACAAAGGTTGATGACCTCCTACAAGGCGTCACATTCCAAACTTGTGCGTCTAGTTCATGACTCAAACGCGTGGTATGCATTACGTAGGCTGGTAACCGGAACCAGACGGGTTAAGGGTTGGGCAGGTAAAGTCTGAAGGAAGGATTCGATTGCAAGTGGTTCAATTTTTGGTGAGTTTTTATTTGTTAAAATACCATTAATTAATCGTATAAATAACAAATCTGCCGTATTTGTTGCTGCCTTAGATAGTGAGACTAGTTTGTGAAAAAAATGTTTTATGAATTTGTTCGTAAAGTTTGTTTTGAACCGGGACGGAAGTAGCCTGACCATACATGCCATACCAACTGACTGACATGACTGATGAATTACGCAGAAACTCAGGATAGGGATAGGGTTGAACTTGTCAACAAACTTGGACGTAAATGCGGCAGGCCTAAAATTACAAATACAATTATTTATTACAATACAAAATGAATGAGGGAAAAATTTCCGCATTCAGCCACCAGCTTTTTGGCGTTTAAAAAAAGTTTTTTTCAATTTTTTTTTCTCCAGTTCATACCTGAGGATGTGTTCTATCGATTCGGTGAATCTTGAAAACGTAAAAAAAATAGTTTTCATAGGGGATCGGTTTAAAAACTAGGGATATTTGGTTAAATCCTCAAATTTTTGCGGAAAAAAAACCCGCTTTTTCCCACACTGTCTTCTTCTCTCCTGTCTCCTCACTCACCCAGTCTCCATGTTGTCCCTCCATGTTTCTACCTGTATCTTATCTACTGGAAGGAATGAACGTTTAATCAGATAATGCAATATACTTACGGAGATTCGAACCTGTAACAAGAGAGAGAACAAATTATTAAGAAAGCATAGCCTGTACCACACGGCTATGAGGCATTGACACCAGAACGGTTCGTTTGTCGTACATGTTTCTCCCAATACCTGGTTCACCAAAGGTCATAATGAATATGTAGTTTTTATGAATATTAAAATAAGCTGGGTTTGTCCAATGGCTTGCATAAACTGAATATTCATAACTTTGTTTTGGATTATTCCATTAGTACAAGCCCTAGGTAAGTTCAACGCGTGCTTTGTGGGTTGTTCTAATTTCCCTCCTAAATATCATCTTCGATTATTACCCATTCCACAAATCAAAAAGTCCTAGCGAACTGTCCAATGCGCATGAACGATGACCGACTGATTGGAGTATTGCACAACTTACACAGACACACACACAGCAGGAAAACGAAACAACATGGCGTTTGTTTTCATCTCACTGCAAGACGAAGCCTTGCGATTTTGGGACACCTTTTTAAGCCTTTAGAATTGTTAAATTCTGCCTGTTTTCTGGCTGTACATGTTCGGTAAACCCTCCTTGATAGGTAAGAATATAATTTAGTGAAAAAAACCCAGAACTTAGGGAGATAAATTGGTGGCGAGCAGCGGAAAGTTTGCCTGAATGAGAATTAGGAAACTCCAACTGCCAATTTTCGCTAAGTAGTTTTTAAAAATATGGGGGCAATGAAATTGAAAACTACTAACTAGAAATATTACGAGGTTCGTTCCACTTACTCCTAGAACTATTCGGTTCGTTCCGCTATCGTCTCCCCGACCCTCATAGGTCATCATGTACAAAATCCTATTCGAAACTTTTTCCCCTTCACGTTTATGCACCTGGACTTCTCTTTTGAAAACGGAGCTTGCCAAAATTAGGCTCTATCTATTCATTGTTTTCAAAGTGAGCTCGGGGTGGGTCCAGAAAATCCACTCCGCAAAAAAAAAGGTGCAAAAAATGATAAATTCCCATCGTTTATTCAGAATCGTCGCCTTCCGATAACAAAATGGCCGCCGTCGCTTGTATCACTGGTATGCTGCGTGCAACGCTGGTCCACGACATGCCTTCGCATAGTTATCTGTGTGCAACAGTGGTCCACAATAATCAATGGCTTACCTTTTATCCGTAAACCGTTGGTTATTGTGAACCAGCGTTGCGAGCAGCATACCATTGATACAAGCGACGGCGGCCATTTTTGTTATCGGAAGGCGATGATTCCGAATAACGATGAGAATTTATCATTTTTTGCACTTTTTTTTTGCGGAGTGGATTTTCTGGACCCACCCCGAGCTCACTTTGAAAACAATGAATAGATAGAGCCTAATTTTGGCGAGCTCCAGTTTCAAAAGAGAAGTCCAGGTGCATAAACGTGAAGGGGAAAAAGTTTCGAATAGGATTTTGTACATGATGACCTATGAGGGTCGGGGAGACGATAGCGGAACGAACCGAATAGTTCTAGGAGTACGTTCCACTATCCTGACGATCGTCTCCACGACCCTCATAATATGTCATACATGTCATATCATGTAATGTAGCCTATACTCATTATTCAATGTCATTGTCAATGTGTCATACTCATAAAGTCATAGAGTGACATGTACAAAATCCTATTCGAAACTTTTTGCCATTCACGTTCGTTTAGACGCCTAAGCTACAGCTGTTTTTCCAATCTTGCAAAAATTAGACTTTATTTGTTCTTGATCTTTGTACTCTCATCATTGCGCTGGTCCAGAAAATCCACTCCGCAAAACAAACTTGCAAAAATTGATAAATTCTCACCGTTTTTCAGAGAGAGTCCTCGCCTGTCGGTAACAAATATGGCTACTCCGTTGGTAATCAGTGATTACTCCTAGAACTATGCGTTTCGTTCCGCTATCGTCTCCACGAACCTCATCATGTACAAAATCCTATTTGAAACTTTTTCCCCTTCACGTTTATGCACCTGGAGTTCTCTTTTGAAGGCTCTATGTGTTCATTGTTTTCACAGTAAGCTCGGCTTGGGTCCAGAAAATCCACTCCGCAAAAAAAACGTGCAAAAAATGATAAATTCCCATCGTTATTTAGAATCGTAGCCTTCCGATAATGGTATTAATAGTATTCTGCGCGCAACGCTGGTCCACAATAATCAATGGCTTGTCTTTTATGTAAACCGTTGGTTATTGTGAACCAGTGTTGCGCACAGCATACCATTGATACAAACGACGGCGGCCAATTTTGTTATATTATAAAAACGGACAACTGGAGTTTTCTTTTACTTGGCCTTATTGTTTCAGTTTTCAAGAAGGCGAAAAGACAACATTCCAAGATGTCAAGCCGTAAGACCAAGGGAAAGCAGCCCAAGAAGCGCGCCCAGCGTGCGACTTCCAACGTGTTTGCGATGTTCGATCAAGCCCAGATTCAGGAGTTCAAAGAAGCCTTCAATATGATCGATCAGAACAGAGATGGGTTCATTGATAAAGAAGATCTACATGACATGCTTGCATCTCTAGGTAGCGTTAACAATTCTTCACATTCTCTTTTAAAAGGTTTTTAGCTTGCCCACAGAAGTTTTCAAATTTGTTTTGATTGATAGATTTGTTTTTTATTATGGGAAGTTGCTAGTTACAAGGCCCTAAAACAGGCCACACAAGATGAGCTAAAAATAAGAAAATGGGTATAAAAGAAGAGGAAATCAAAAAGTAGAAAGATGACATTGATATTACGTTTGAATTGGGACAGGTTGTAAGAGGCAGGGTAGCAGGATACAGGTAGTGAATGCCAAAGTAAAGCCTGGGTCATACTTCCTGCGAATGCGAATGCGAAGCGAATATGACGTGAATTTGACGTCACAACTCTGTTTTCGCTGCGAATATTCGCAAGAGTTGAGCACAGCTCAACTCTTGTGAATAATCGTTGCGAATTTGTGACGTCAAAATTCGCTTCGCATTCGCATTCGCAGGAAGTATGAACCGGGCTTAAGGCAGTACGCTTGATGAGAACCACTGAGTATGTACCTTTTGGGACAGCTACAGTATAAAAGGATGTGAATGAGAACAGAAACATGTGGTTGGGGTCAAGAAAACATTATCATGTTTTTGCTCTTAAATATCCAAAACACATGCTGAAGTAATTTCATGTTGATGTTTTGTACAGGTTAAATGTTTTAGTATCCACTTCTGATGAATACTATTGATAATTTCTCTCTTTCCCCCCCCCCCCCCAGGTAAGAACCCAACTGATCCATACTTGGAGGACATGATGAGCAACGCACCAGGACCAATCAATTTCACCATGTTCCTTACCTTATTTGGTGAGAAACTCAATGGCACTGACCCTGAAGATGTCATCGTTAACGCATTTGCTTGCTTTGATGCTGACGCAGAGGGTACGTAGAATGAGATGTGTACTTGAATGTTACTCTTTAGGGGAAGGGGTGGTATGAGGCCGGGGGGGATTTGACAAAGGGGCTTGAGTTGACCTCAAGATAGCTAAGCAAAGTGTGATGTTACGATATAAATCTCTATGGCAATACTGACAACTCATCTTAAGATAAATCTTAGTGCTTTGTGAAATCAAGCCCTTGAGCTTCATTCTTGAAGGAGGGATGTTCACTTCTTATTAACCCTTTCTTTACCATAGGCAACTTAAGTTGACAGAACACATACCGCTTCCTGCTTACATTAGGCAATTTAAGTCAATCAATGTCACACACAAAGTAACACTCGAGCTTGAGCTCAAAGGTGTGAGTGCCATATGCTCAGGTACAAATAAGCTTTCAGATCACACATGGGCAAGTATTAGATCAAGAACATTTATTTGTAGGAAAGTTGTTATGTTTGATGTTGCTTTAAAGTGATATCCTTGGGGCGATAGTAGAGTATGTGAAATTAGCCTCAGAACACGTGTTCTGTTGTGTAAGAAAATGTGCTTTAGCTTGAGTGGACAAACCATTCAGTCACCAATGATTTATGTCAAAACAATTGTGTAATGAAAGGGTTAAAGGTCGCATGCATTAGTTATAAAACAACGGAATTAAAGGCAAGGAGGCCACTTGTAGCTTCATCTCTCCTTTGAGTGATGTACTAGGATCCTTCCTCATCGTAACAAAAACGATCACCCTGTGATAACTCAACACCCAATGTGTTTGGACTCTGATTATGATGAAACATCTGATCCCATGTAGCCCCGGAAAAAAAAGGAGATTTTGAGCAAGATTTCCAATGCCCTCATTGTGCAAGGGAAACAAAGCACAGTAGTTGCATGCCTGTGCACGCTTCACAATGGATTGGCCCAGGCGTATTTATACATTAGCCTGTCAACTGACCGCAACCAAAAAAAAGAATGCTCCAAAGTTGTTCCGAGCAATTACAAATATCCGCTGTTATCTAGTTTGGAAATGTTTGACAGAAAAATACATCCTCCAACATGAGGAGGTGAATCTGATTTCAATTTTCTTTGGCCTCCCCCCCCCAAAAAAAAAAACAACAACAACAACAACAACTTGAATTGTTGTTACAGTCTATCCTAACCTATACTAAATGCAGTTCAGCCCTTGTTATCATTAAAAGTTTCTTACTTTTGGTCCAATGGCCAAATATCATGCCTGTAGTGAAATTCAAACAGTTTACTACTATGTATTTCTTCACCCTACCAGGTCATATTAATGAGGAATACCTACGTGAGCTGTTGGTTACCATGGGAGACCGGTTCACTGACGATGAGGTTGATGAAATGTACAGGGAAGCGCCCATCAACAAAGAGGGCCAGTTCAACTACAGAGAGTTTGTCCGAATCTTGAAGCACGGAAGCAAAGACAAGGACGACGATACAAACCCATGAAGAAATAATACATGTCAGGAAGTTATGGTACGTACAGTCTAGCATCAGAGCTGCCAGCCGTCCCTGATTCAGCAGAAAGTTCCCCGAAAATTAACCAATCTTTCCATGTTCCGATTAACAAATTTGAAAATCTCACTGATTATGGAAACTTTGTCCCCATTATGTTTAATGTCATTCTAAATATTTCTCTGATTGCAAGCCTTTGGCAGCTCTGCATTATAAATTTTCCAATTGTGAGATGTTTTTCTTGTAAACTAAAGCAATTCTACAGCATTTTCCCATAACAGTGGTCCACTGGCCAAATGCCAGCTAAAACACCTGAGGACCAGTCAAAATTCTCTCCAAATGGTCCCGCTGGCTAGTTCAGTGTTGAAAAGCATCCCTGCTTAATATAGCGTATGGACTGGTGAAAAAGCTAATGGACTAGTAAAATAACAAGCTAACTGGTCTTGATGGCCAGTCACTAAAAAAGTTATGGGCAAACCCTGTTCTATAGTATTGACTTCATATTGCCAATTGGTATTGTTGTTTTGCATTTCTTTGTTTTGCTGTCCTTTTATAGCAACGCTCAATGCTGCTGTTTAAAGAGGTCATTTGGCCAGCCCCAGCGACCTTATTATAACAAGAGTCGACTCTACATGTAGCATAGAAAACAGCTACACAAAATGCATCAGCTGCTACTCAATATTAAGATTCAGTGTGTTCAAAACATGTGCAGTCTAAATATTTGTTCAAGTAAAACTATTGGACAAACTCATTCCCAGACGTCGGCTTGAAACTTGGAATTGCCTTTACGTAAGAGGGCTTTACGTAAGAGGTTCCCCTCTACGTACAACAACTTAATGATGATTATCTCCTTAATGATCTAGCAGTATGGGTTATCAGACAATAAGAAACATCTGTGTCTCCATTTACACAAGGACACTAGCCCTGTTATCGATGTGTTCAATGTAATTGATCTGTTTTCTACTTACGTTCTGATGCTAAACACATGCTGCCAAGGCAGTTGAATGTGTCTTTGACGTTTTGATGCCATATGATAACCCAGGGGAAATGTTCCTCGAAAGTTGGAAAGACTTTCTTTTTTTTACTGAAACGGCACATCTATGGGGAAAAAGTCAAGTTAATACAAAAGTATTTTGTCGCTTCAGAAAGTATCAGACTTTCTATGGACTGTGGTGATGCAATTACTAACAGCTATTGATGTCATACTGAGTGTGGCAACTTTTAAATGATTCATAAATTGCTGTTTGGTACAATCTATTTTTTCTAAACAAAACACAGACTTGTTTTGTGTTCGTTTTTGTTTAGGGATTGGTTTCCTTTTTCTTCTCTTTTTTCCTTTTTTATATATTTTGTATATTTATTTTATTGTGTTTTGTTTGTGTGTTGGTTTTTTTTGCTTTTTTTTGCTTTTTTTGGGGGGTGGGGGTTTTGGGTTTTGTTTGTTTTGTTTTGTTTTTTGTTTTTTTGTTTTGTTTTTTTTTGGGGGGGGGGGTTTGTTGTTATTTTTGTTTTGATTCCCCCCCCCCCTCTCCTCAGACAACTATGTACTTGAAAGAGTTGGCCTATGTTAGAAAAATCGGCTATGTTTTGGTAGAAAATAGTAACTATACAGAAGGCATAGTCCCTAACGGTTAAGGCCCTGAGAGATTTAGAACCTGGAGTGATGATTTTTTTTAAGAACCACAATTTGATTTTAGTGTGAAACTTTAAAGGGAAACTTTTTTTCCAATTTCATGTTTTGTAATTCTCTTTCTTTTTTTTTAGGTGGAGGAGAAGCAAAGAGACTAGAAACCTCCTAAGTAGTCACTCATCATCGAAAACGCTGATTCTCAAAATGTTGTCATTCCACGTAAGATCTACACTTTTTCTTTGTCGGAATTCTTTGCCTCGTACGGATTTTCACAAAAACTTTTCACCAAAGGCAAATCATGGTTGACTCTTCAGGTCTCCATTTTATGATCCAATTACCTTTTAACTTTTGTAGGAATCTATCCACTGATATTCCTTGTCGCCCAAATTTGCATGATTTGCCATCGCAGGACATTCCCAAATGCATGTTTCCTTTGATGATCGTACATGTACATGTATGTAGTTGAATCAAATTAATTCCATCAATTTTGTATCAAATTTGATCATAGGACATTCCAAAATTAATCTCATGAACATTTCCTTTGATGTACGTATGTAGTTGAGTCAAATTAATTCCGTCAATTTTTAACAAATTTGTAATTATAGATTCATTTAAAATTCATCATTTAACATTATTCAAAGATAGCATTAATTAATCAAGTATTATGTAAACGAATTGCATCGTCACTGTATTTAAATAATCTTTTAGTTATTTATAGTTTAGAATTAATGAGTAGGCATTGTAAAGCACCTTGCTAAGTTAACGGTATACCTCACATTCACTTCTTGATTTTTGGGATATTTGATGAAGATGGAAAATTTGAAAGAAGTGAGAGTTTTGTTTGGATCGATTACTACTGCCAACAATCTAAGATATAAAATCCTCTGGTACATTGTGTAGAAGAACATCCACAAGCAATGAATATTCATGACTTGTTAACCGTCCACATGGTCCCACGTCATCTACGTACAACTAGATAGGCCTCCTTTGCCATTGGTTGAATAACATTAGTTTGGAACAAGGTTTGGAAAGCTTGAACATGTACACCCTTTATTTCACCTGGGAAGGTTTGCTGGGACTAATACAACATGCATGGAGTTTGTGCCTCTGTTGATGTGCTGGGTGCCATGGGACAAACCTCTACATGTATAGTGTGACCATAATTATGTCAGTTCACCATGTGATTTGCTCAGCCCTTGGTATATCGGATATGGGGAGCTATACGGGGACACATGGGGCTAATTATCCTAATTATGTGTGCAAGTTCTTCCACGCAAATATGTCTTAGTGTATACATGAAAACGTTGGTGCCCGCAGGGTTAAGATAAATATCTGTCATGGTACATGTTTACTGTTGTGTACTTTCATAATATTGTACATTCCTATTTTGTTTAGGCTTTGAAAAATCCAAGTTCATGATTGACTTGATCTGTCCATATCAATTCTTAAAATGTGTACAATTGATTTGTTCTGACTGTGCGACTTTCTCAAAACATTTCGCGTGATTTCAGGTGCATGTGGTTATCAATTGTTCCACGGTTACACTTTTGTCAATGGTTACTCACATTGGCCGTGTATCAAAAATCTTGGCCCAATTTCATTCAGCTGTTAAGCACACAAAATTGCTTGGCACAGAAACTGGTTACCAGACAAAATACCATGTAGTACATATTGTTCGTGACTGGTAAGCTGAACATTTTTGCTTAGCAAAAAAGAAATGGCTAAGCATCTTTTTCTGCTTATCAGCTATTATGAAATTGGACCCGGAATGACTTTCTGTGACTTGATAAGTTGACATGTGTTACTGATGAAACAAAATTTCAACACATCAGGGCCCATCTCAGAGAGCTGCTTAACGGCCGATTTTGTGCTTACTGTGCAATATCCATTTCATTGCTCTACTAACTGTAGGAAATGGCATGCTAACTTTCTGGTGCTTACCTTAAGCAAATGAGTGACGTAACAATACAAATTTATCCACGGTAATCGCGGAAGCTAACCTGTGAAATACGCTTAGTGCTTAAGCATAAAAATCTGCTCACTGTTAAGCAGCGCTATGAAATAGACCCCTGTTCACAAAACTCATTCTGTGAACCAAATTTGAATCCTGTGGACAGTGTTACCTAGTATTATAATTATGAATTGCCCATCATTCGACGTAGAAGACAATTCCTTTGCTGTATGATGATGCTTCCCATGCATCCTCTTCACACCCCCTTGGGACTAGTTTACGTCAATCAGGCCCAGGTATGGTAAAATACTTGCACCAGAAACCCAGACTGGTCGTACCGATGAGGTCTGATTCCCTGACTACTTTACGTCAGTAGCAGAGTCATAATAGCAGATTGATATGGCCCCAGTCAGCATCTTTATCTCGATCATTATCAACCCAAGGTGATCATAATTGTTTGCCTACCACCATGGGACCAGTGATGCTATTTACGGGTTCATTTCATTTCCTCTTATCCTACATTCGTCAAGATCTTCCAAGGATAAAAGGAATTTGTCCTTGGAGCTTTTCTTTCTTACAAATAATTGCGTCTTAATATAGTTTGTATCAAGATCGCATCCAAATGTTCATATTTTCATGAAGGTTATCTTCAGCTTGCGTGCTCAAGGCTTAAATGCACAAGGAAGCTATATCTTTTGAGTAAAGGGAACAATTTAAAGGAGATGAATCATTAGGTTATAACTGTCATGGTTTCTTATTTGGCTCTTCTGTGATTTCTCCATTTTTGCCCGTTTTCTCTCTCTAAAATAACGTTTGTTTTGTGCTAAACATTGTTCTGTTTGAAATGTTTTTCAAATTGTTTTGTTTATTCAGTAAGCTAGTTATTCCTTAAACTTTTAATACTTTGGAATTATTTTCCCTTGAGAGCTCTGTTTCTTGAGTAAAATGAGTTTTGCCTGGAATTTCACAACTGCTATGGTAATATATCCCAGAGGAACTAATGCTCTGTGCAAAAAGATTCTGGAAAATATCTGTATTAAAGTCAAATTTCAGGAGGTAATTTTGAAGGATCTTTGTATCCTCTTATGCCAAACTAATATTCCAAAGACTTGATACTTCCCAAAGCAATGTAGGCAATTGCCTCCATGCCCCAGGTATTGCCTTGGTGCCCCCTTGAAAATGTCCCAATTTAAATTTACATTTCCCTCGTTGGAAAGCTGCAGTGCCGTTTACAACATCAAAGTTTCACGCCTGTTTTCAATTTACATTTCAAACATGGATCTTGCCTGATTTACATTTTAAATTCTTTGACTGTTAATATTAGACATAGTTATTGTCTGTGTGATATTGGAAGTTCCCAAGTCATAATATCATTGATTGGTTTTTTTTTTTACTCATTTACCCTACATGAACTGTATTATTTTATCACCAGATCAAAAAAGAAATTTTTAAAAAGCACCACTAAATTGCGATGTACGAAATCATTCTGTTCCAGGTCACTTGTATGTGGAACTGCCATTTAGTTAATTGTATGCATGCAAAACAGATGTAGGTCTGCGGTACACGGAAACATATGGCAATTCAGCCGAGTGGAAAAGCACATAAGCCCATTAGCAATATAAATTGCATTTCACATTTTGGAGGCATAATGTGTGAATTGGGAAGGTGGCATGACTACAGCAGTGTAAAATACATTCATGTGTATTTACATTATATCTGATGGACTGCTACAAATAATGTCCTGTACATTTGAAAATAACACTGACATTTATCTTTTGAAAATAGCTGGCTAATTCTGTGATTTTGACTTTTTGAAGATTCATTTTAAAATGCATTCCTGTTTTCTTTCTTTAGAGACATGTTAATTTCGTTATATTTTTCATGTTCCCAATGTCTATTTCAGTAATTAACTGATGTGTACTTTTTTTATTTCTTTCTTGGAAATTTAGAATTGAATGACTGTTTCCACTAAGTCATTTTCCCTTTGTTATTCTGTTATATAAATTCTTTAATTTTGTGAAATGCACAAATTTTATTCAAACTAAATTTAATCAAAAATTATATAGTCAGGGTTCCTCATATTTCAGACCATCTATTTTATGCCGGTGTTGATTTTGTGTTTTCTGAACTTACATAAAGCTATTTGTACCTAATTCATAACAACCGTTTATAATAATGTACTGAAAGGGATTTGGACCAGAAACCACTGGACAGCATTTTAACAAGTGGTCATGATTTTGAAATCTTGATGTTAAAACTTGAGTTTGAAATCTTGACGTTCAAACTTGTGACACTATGTTGACCCATTGTTCTGGAAGCTGTACAAAATCTTTGTTTGAGTATTTTGTCACTAATTCAAATCCCGATTGTTCCTACAGTAACCCCTTGTCTCTGCGTTTGGCTTTTTTGTTTGTAGTAGCTGTGTGTAAAAACAGGATTTTGCCTCCTGTTTTTTTGAGGCATGAACCAAAATAGAAACTGTAGATCTGATTACTGTGTTATAAGCATTAAATTAACCCATTTTTGTAGTAAATCTTGACTTGGGTCTTGTGGTCAGTTTCTTGAAGTGATTCTTTCAAATTAATTGTTGTGTATCTAGTTTTGTCTTTGCTGTTAAGTTAATTGTTGTTTTGTGTTTTATTTATTTAGCCTTATATCTCGTGTAGATCTGTCGGCTTGTGAATTTATTTTGTGGATTGTGGGTGGGTAGTGCACTTGATTTAAGCAAATTGTTCCTACGCCTTTGCTTGTCATGAACTAGAATTTGTTCAAGTCATCGGGTGGTATTGCATTCATCAATGAAATTAGAGACAGGGTGCACTTTTGGCAATTACTCCACAAGTTAATGACCATAAAAAAAAATACTTGGTAAAGAGCATGGGAGCTGTTAATATTATAAAACATAGTTTGAAACAACCCCATTTGAAGTAGTGTAATTTTAGAGGAAGGTTATTTTTCACGCAAAAGATGCTTCATGCATGAAGCCTTTTCCAGGCATCTGAAAGCACACAATTCTATGCAACAAGGGTGTTTTTTCTGTCATTATTTTCTTGCATTTTCGATGACCAGTTGAGCCCAAATTTCCACAGGTTTGTTCTTTCATGCGTGTTGGGAAACACCAAGTGAGGATACTGGCCTTCGACAATTACCAAAAGTATACTCGGGCTCCCTGCCTTTATGTAATTCACAGTTTTCCAATTATTCGCTATTGACCTTTCCTTGGGGGTGAGGGTGAAGGGGCTCAAAGGGTGAGGGGGTGGTGCCACTTTCGGGGAAAAAGCAACTACCTGAAGGGGAAGGATGTGGTGGTTTTTTTTTGGTGTTTTGCATTGCCATGTGATGTTATCAACTGAGTTAGTTGAATTTAGATCTGATAACAGCTCACTCTGCTTAAATACTTCACGGCAGAAGATAGGTTTTAATCTACTGCCTAGGAGCAGATGAGGAACCAGTGACTTTTACTTTCACTTTGTGGATCGGGTGACGTCTTGTAGTTATCTTCACTACCCCCTGAGTGAGATAAGTTTTGTCTCTACCCTGCAACAATCCACTGGAGACTGACTTGAGGATTGATGATTATTCAGACAGCTCATCTTCTTCGACTGCCAAATTCATCCGGCATAAGTCACCGACTGGACTCAAGCTCTGACGTTTCTGATCATCAGAGAGTGGGTTCGAGTCTCGGTCTTGACACGTGGGTCCTTTTGCAAGACACTTGACCATTTATTGCTTGGTCCTTCACATGGGTGTGTAAAGTCGTAGGTCCTTCGTGTGGTAATGCACGTTAAAAAAAACCAGTTACGTTTATCGCTAAGCACCTTGTAAACACTTACAAGGTGTTACACAAATTGGTCTCATCATAACTCATAAACTTCAAAAACATGTCTGGTAATAAATAATGATAAGTGCTTAGATAAAGCGCTGCATAAAACCTAGTTGTTATTATTAACTTTATTACAAAATAATACGAGTAAATCTTGCGGGTACACACAGTCTTTTGCACGCAGAGCTGTGGGGACTTGCTATTGTTGTTCTATTATTCCCTTTTCTAAAGAATTACCTTGTGGGGACCGGTTTAACAAAGAAAAACGTTGTGGGGACCTTTGTTCCATTGTGTAAAAGTCCCCACAACGGTGTGTGTGCCTACCCACAACCAAGTTATTCGTGTGTGTTTTCCACACACCACCTACGAACAGTCCACATTGGAAAAGCTTGAACAATATAAGCCAATAGGTGGCGCTATTTAACACACCGTTGAAGAACTCGCGACGCGTCGCGACGCTTTTGGAAACCGCAGACCCGGATAGCTTCGGCTCCGCCCTACGATCTACAATGATCTACCCACCCTTACTTAAAGTTGCATTGTCACATTCTCCCATAAATAATTTCTTTTAAAACATTATTCCCCTGAATGTTGACAGATAATACTGTTTCAAAACGAACAACATACAAAAACGCTCTATGCCACGGACGATGGACAAAATGCATGTAACATTAGGGCCATGTCACACGGGGCAATTTACAGGCAACCAGTTCCAAGCAATATACAAGAAGAAAAGGCATTCACATTTGAATGCTCGCATAGTTTTCTTAGGGATCTTAAGACATTGTGTGAAAAATTACTCATGTGCTACGAAAGTGGTCCTGTAGCATGCACTGGGGTTGGTTGCCTCCAAGTTGCCTGGAAAAGTTGCCTCGTGTGACAAGGCCCTTATGTTAAAATTATATTTGAACACTGGCTGATTGATGAACGTGAGATGTCGAGATCCTGACAAATTTTTCATTTAATTTTTAATGAAATATACACAAAATGAGAAGTGGATTATTTCATGCGATACCTTAAATGAAAGCTTGCATTGTTCCCCATTCTATAAAACTAACTTTTAAAAAATTCAATCTAAATTTTTGGGTTAAATCGGCCAAAATTCGGGCCTTCATAAAAATAAGTCCTCTCGCGCAAGCGAACGATTTCTAAAGTGAAACAAGATCTAGAGCCATTGTTCAAAAATAACATATTAAACACTTGTAAAACCGTGCAATATCTATCAATACAATTTATATCAGATCAATGTCAACTTTTTCATGATTCTCGTGGTTTTATTTGCTGTTAGATTTGGGGGAAATATATATATTTACCGAAAAGATGGGCAAACCTAAATTTAAAAAGAAAATATAAAAAGTTCAGTTAAAATTAGGAAATTCGATCATCTTGGGACACGATTACAACTAAAATAATTTTTTTATTAATAGTTCGTCTAAAATTGTAACAACAAATCATTGGTTCAAAACCCAAGGCGGTCTTAAAGATAACATTCAAAGAGCCAGGGGGATTCCCGTATTCCATGAGTCATTCACCAACACAAAATGGCATTGTTATGAACGTGCTTCCTCAGATGTTCAGGTCATCCGGTTAATTTCCTGCTTGATAAACCACGCAGACATGTCGTCACACTTTCTCTTTAAGTTCCTGATTACTCAATTTGATTCGTTAAAGTTAAGATATTTAACTCAATTCAAACTATAGGTTACGAACAATCAAAGTAATACACCTGCTTTGCTGTGCAGGTGTAATCCATTAATTATTTAACCAATCAACAATAACTAAACAATCTTGAACCTATCTTTCCCCGACGACTGTTTCGCTTTTTTTTTGGTGGACGTCACTGGTATCCTTGCAGATAACACGGTTCACTAGGCGTTCACGTACGGGGCCAGCGCAATCCACATCACACTGACATGTGGCGTTCAAATACATGCATAACATAACACTACCAGAATTGTCAATACAGTGTAGTTGGGAAGACAGAAATGGTGTCGGGCGATTTGGCGGTAGCGATGGCGGTTTGTCATTATTTGCCGCAATTATCACTGGATAGACCAATTCCTCACCATGTTCTGCAGCGGAGAGGGGCAATCTCCTTCAGTTCAAGTAGTTCACTTTTCAAGAGCCTGCCAAGATTAGAGGTAAGTGTGTAAAAAACGGTACATTGTTTTGATTTTTTTGTACACAGGAAAGAGACGGAACAGTTGCCCTTGACTTTTTACGTGCATGTTGCAATGCTTAGTCTGCCCTTTCTGTGTACCACATTGCACCATAACATGGTCGTACAGGCCTAGTTTTTTAACGACGTTACCGATTTGGTCCACAGTCTAAGATGGTTTTCTAACGATATTTTGAATGTGAAATCCTATCATCTGTACGACCGGAAAGATTGCTTAGGTAGAAAGCGCCAAGTGACATTTGTGGCTTGTTGTTTGATTTGCTGGAAATCCGTTTTGATTGACGTGATAGTCGGTCCCTCTGGGCTCTTCCATCACGTCATTAAGCCTTAAGGGGATTCAGAGGAAGGATCACACAAGGGACCCAGGAATATTCTGATAATGGGGTAACAGTAGTGAAACCAGCCATCCGTCTCCCAGAAGACCAGTTTTAACATTATAATCATAAATTAAAGGCAACACGATTAATCATCGAGTCAGTGCAAAAAAGTTGTATCTCATTTTTGTCGTAATAACAATTTTGTCACAATACAAAATTGTGTAATTAATTATGTTGTATCTGCAAAGCAAATGCTGCATTTTTGTGCGAGATAGATTTCGGTTTTGCAAAATTGAAATACGTTTTTGCACTAACAAGACGTTTTGGTCAGCAGATGATTTTCAAATTTGCAAGCCTAAATTTTTTCAGCTTGCAAATTTGTTATCACCACCTAACAGCTGTGCAATTTTAGGTTTTAAATTTGAGTTTTATTGCAGCATGTTTGCTTAGAAAAATAATTCCCTCCTCTAAGAATAAAACTTGTGGCATCCAAATGAACACTTGGTTCCTTGTCTTAGGTGAGAAATATTTGTCTACATTGTAGAATGCTAGTACTGCTACTAAATAAAAATAATGAATTATATAAAATGCAATATTCAGTTATTACCTTTGACGGCGCACGATCTTTCAACAGATCTGGAATTATAATTATGAATGTAACCAGCTATCTACTGGACCTCCGGACTCTGTACAAAGCTCATTGCAATCTTGGTCCGTTGATAATGCATCGGGGAAATTGTAGTTATCCATCATGTTGGACTTTAAGTGCACTTTATGACCAACAAACAAGGCCATCCCTTTTTCCTCCCGGATAAGTTTTGTTTTTGGTAATGATTGTAAAACAGTGGTACAACTACCTGTACACTGGTTCCTTTCAATTCTCCATGATTTATGACTGTCCTTGGTGTTTTTTTAGTCTTATGGGCAAAAAATCCATGCAGGCACCTCGATTGGGATTCCAACCCCAGGCATTGTGCCAGGCATGAAACTACTCACAGGCCACTGGTCTTGGCCTTGGTGCCCCTTTAAAAGGTCCCCATAGACTTCAAAATTCTCCAATGGAAGTGCCCTTTCACAAATGAAATTAGCCTTGCCCTCTGGATGGAAATCAGGCCTGCAACCTACCACAAAAATACATAAATTGGGACCAAACTGAATCATATTGTAGGCTTACCTTATCCCAAGGTGCAACAATAAGTATGCAACTTCTCAGCAGACCAGTTTCCTCTTTTTTTCTTGTATTTTAGATGCTATGGTCAGGGTTTGCTCTTAACTTTTTCAGTGACTGGCTAGCAGGACCATTAAGTCCACCAGCCTTTTCACTGGTCCATAATTCATGATAGAGATGCTTTGCATCGCTAAATTTGCCAGCCTGACCACTTGGAGATAATTTTGACTGGTCCTCAGGTGTTTTAACTGGCAATTGGCCAGCAGACCACTGTTATAAAGGGAGAATGCTAATTTGGTAATTAACATTTTGTCTAAGCCACTCTCCTCTTAATAAAAAAAGTTGCAGTCAGAACAATGGTGTTTTAACCAGCATTTGGCCACCAGATTGTTTAGGGAGTATGCTGACATTTATGCACATTTAAAGTGCCATTCCAAGGTGTGCAAGACTTTTTCTTCTTTTTTGTTGTAAATTTGCACAGTTTTGTGTCGGTAATCGAAGAAACAATTTTTTTGAAACACCATGTTTTTCAAGCACATCACTTAAAGATGTTAATTTCTTTCAATGAACTGGTAAAATTGTGTCAGATCCCCTGCAGCTGCAGCCAGGTCGTTTAAAAAACAAGTAGAGAACCCTAATTATGCTACTTTTCAAATGTCAACATCAGACCTGATGGCGGCTCTTTGATTCAGGTGTTTGGATGCGGTAAAATTCAGGCGTGTGATTTCTCATGATTTTGTCTTCTGATTTCAGGATTTTTCTCAAAATCTCCTTGTATCATCAAATTTTGTTGTTGATAGTAAGAGAATTGGTCTTCAAAGAGAGAATGAAATTGTTGTTTCAGTGCAAAAGCATTGTATCTCCTAAAATAGCAAGTTATGCCCAAGTTTTAAATTGTTAAAATGCTTGATCTCGCTCAAAATAGTCCTTAGAACTTACAAAACTTGTACCCACTGAGATAGTGTTTTTACACGGAGCATTTTTGTGCGAGATAAGGGTATACAATGTTTTTTGCAAAAACAAGATACATGATTTTTTGCACCGACACAATGAAATAGTCCACATTGCGTCCAAACTCTGGGGATGCACGCATAACTAAACCTCCTGAATTGTAGTATCTGGGAGGTTATATGTGTCTAGAACAAGGGCATTTTCCAGGAATTCTTATATTTGTGCAATCTCATCCCTGTACATTAATGATGCCTGAAGTTACTTCATTAGCTTTTTATGGATTGTTATTCAACAATGCTCACGTACATCATCCAGTAGCTTATTGATAGTGAACTGGGATTGAACCTTATTTTAGTACACTTCACCGATAAACCATCTAGAAACGTGAATTGTAAAACTACAATTAACAATGCAACAAATTTTATAGTACTTTTTTACAATTTCATATCAGATGAAGGTTAACTTCTTGTAGTGTGGGGACACAATTTTGTGCACATGTTGGTCATTATTTGTGTCGGATAGTGACATGGCCATGGACTGTGGACACTAATTATCACAACCCAAGAGGCCTTTCTGTTTACTAAGGACAACAAAACCTTACATTGTTTCCATTAAAAAGTAGTAAACTAGTAGTCTTTAATAGACCTGACACTGTTATTGTAAGGACTTGCTAGTAGGGGGCATACTCTTTGAAATGTTGTGTAAGGGCAGGGTACAGTAGTTTTTGATCTGCAGGCATGACCATGTTAGTGCAAGACTTGCACAGTCTATAGGCAGCTGCAAGCAGCTTTTACCGAAAATCCTGAGGGCTCTGCAAGCAACAAAATTTGACCAACTTTGAGTCATCCGGAAAGGTCAAAGTAAAGGTCATGTCCTGGATTGACATAAAGTGCTTTGTATTATGTTGGTTGCAATACTGTCTACATAATTTCTAAACCCAAACACAATAGCATTAGCCATGACTTGGAGTATTGTAAAAAATAACTGTCATTACTTTACAGAAATGATTGGATTATGAAAGGGGTACACACATGAAGGAAAAGTTGTCATGTAAAATATTTTTCGTAGACCTCTGCTAAATCTACTGATTGCTCTCCCCCATGACATGAATTGATGTCCCATGAGTATGTACAAACAATTGTACATCACACAGGCTGTGTCCCACTCCTCAATGCTTGTAAGCACATAAGATGAAGTGGTAGATTTCCAGAATAACAAACTTGGTAAAGAGGAAATTTTTCACCCAAATCATTAAAATTCTAATCACCATCTTTGCAGTTGTCATGACAATGTACACATGGACCCTGCACTCTCGAGAAAGGCCTGTAAATGTGCCGCTGCGACAGAACACTATTTGTCGTGTACTATGTTTGCATCATTTTCATCTAATCACGCAAAGTGCATAATTGTTTTTCCGCTGGGCGCACTCGGTTGTGTTTGCTCAAGTCATGATGGGCGGGCGTGTTCCATCCACCTGGTGAATCACGAACGCAAACGTCCGAGTCTCACGACATGATAGAAAGGGAGAGGAAAGCTCTTGTCAATTGTTCTGTTTCTAGGTTGTTATACTTGCAGTTTATTAACCGGTGATGATGTAACTAAAGTGGGCTTTTACATTTCTGGTAAAAAACAACTGTGTACAATCCTGTCTTGCATATTTGGCAAGGATGAAGAATACAAAATGTTGCTGTTACTTTGTAATTTTAATACAAGGAAAAAGTATGAATGGTCCAACTCCTCTGATGTATGAACCTTTAGGGGTTGAATTTGGGGGGAATTCACAAGACTGCAGGGCTTGTAGCTCAAAATAGAGACCAGAATTGTTATTACAAGACCAGAATCAAAATGAGAAAAAAAATTACTGACACGGTTGAACTTTAAAACTGTTTTTATTTGTAAGGGAAGATTTATCTCATTTGTCTTTCTGAGTTTCAAACATACTTCATTACTCAATAGAATTGAACTTTAGGTACATATCTTATCAGACTCAAACTCAATATTTGAAGATACATTTCTTGTCAAGATATTACACAATGCGATATTATTGTTCATTATTAGTCATTGATATATCAGTTAAAAAACACAAGATCACCGGACTTGTCTTGTCGTAACATTACTGGCCATACACTCAAACTACTGGCCTCAGGCCTGGGGTCCAAAATTTGAGCCCTGAAAATAAGTTCCATTGTAAATGAAGGAAATATTTTTCTGCAATTGTTAAAAAAATTGTTATTAATAATGTATTTGTAAAAACTGTTTCCTTGCCTCTTTAAAACTTCACAAGATCTCAAGAACTACACATTTTTATCTTTGAGACGCTGTTAGGTACATGGATGAAAAAGCATAATAAAATATCTGCATTATTATTATAATTATTGTCGTTATTTTAAACTGAATACTATTTTAGTGAGAAAAAAAACTGTCAGCACTTCATCACTCCTTTTTCATTTCTTGAATTTCATTTCAACATCATTATCAATCATGGATATTCCCTGAACGTGGCAAGCGTGGAATTTCCCTCCCATCCACCTCCTCCCCTTGCAAAAGACGCCAAGAATTTCATTATTATTTTGACCAAGGTCAGAATAGATGGTACGGTTAGACTTGTCCATCTGAACGGCAGAACGTGTGCAGTCTGTTTCTGAGGGAGCAATTGGGCGTTTCAATCTGAGATTGTCACACCTACACAGGATCAAACACGTTTTATTTTTCTTAATTTTGACCAAGGACAGAACAGATGATGCGCTTAAACTTATCCTTCTTAACAAGCTGTGCGAGGCTAACACGTATTTGAACTTCCGGGACCAAGTTGGTCTTAGCCATTTTGAGTTTTCTGTGTATGTGATTCTGTTTCTTCAAATACTTTTGTTAAAAGCGTAGTTTATGGCAATAGAAATATATGATGTTGTTAGGAAGGTATAATTTAGCCCTGAAATAAATGACAGTAAAATAAATGTAACAAATCGACAAAGAAAACCAGAAAACAAGACTTGACTTCCGTTTCCGGTTACTTGCAAACAATTTAGAATTTTGCCCAACTGAGGTTCATGTTATCATTAAAACCTATGTGTGATTGGCAGATGGGGGTTTCTAAAAAATAAGCATCCTCGTCCCAAGTTATAATTCTGTTTCAATGCTTATTTAAGAATAAAAATTGTGTTGTTGAAAAATTAAAACTGTACTAATAATTGCTGTGGGTATTTTTTATTTTTGAGAGTATTGTATAAACAGAATTTTAAAAGAAGATTTGATTTCATATAAAAAATATAGTCTTCTGTTTTCAGTAGATGCGAGACTTGCACAGTGTATTAGAATCTGATATTGCTTCTCCTTGCCACAGTACATGTGCACAGAGTCAAACACATTTGCAATTTTGTCCATTTATGCGTACTTGGCCAGGGTTTGAAGCACTAAAATTCATCTTGAAGATGAGTTGTTATTATTACCATAGTGATTTGTATTGTGACATCACACTTTGCTTAGCAATTAGTACACAGATAAGATCAATCTTAAATCTTTGTGAAATCGGCCCTAAAATCTTTCAGTGTTTGTTGAATCAAGCTTTTTCTCAAAAACGAGGTGTTCTGTAGATTTTATTTTCCCAGTTTTTTGGTTCACCCCGTTTGTCCAGTGCCTTTTGGTATATAGCTGGAAGATATACCCTAAAAGAAGAAACAATACATGTAACCTTACCTTGTCATTGATTATAACAAGTGGAGTTGCACTGTTGTAGTTGGTGAAATGTAGTTACATGTACAGGCTGACTGCTTGGTTTGTTGTCAATTTTATGTCGAGACCATTTTGGCGCTGTGTATGCTTGTGCATTGACACAAATTGTACACTCATGTTGCGTGCACCGGAAAATCACAATTATTTGTGTCTTGGGTATCAGGTTGGCTTAGTGGTTTCTTTCCCTCCTTTTTACCTCTGTAGACCCTGGTTCGAATCCAGCCTCAGACCAGAGCTTATTGCAAATTGGGTTTTCAGTCCCTACCTGATTGTGTGGGTTTTCCTCTGTTGAGGTTTTTCCTTCCACATCTAGAAACTGAACATTTCTTCACCATCTCCTATTTTTCCTAAGATGCTTGGGGCGTCGGGTCTGTAATAAAAAGATAAATTCACAAATTTATAAATAATACAAAATTAATTAATCATTGCTTTGTAGTGTGAATGCTGGAATATTAATGGAAGTTCTTCAGTATAGTTCTTGGCTTTAAGAAATCATTGATGAAAAAAACGCAATGCAGATGGTTCGGATCTGCACCCATAATTCAAAACAGGTCACGGATGCAATGTCAAATGATTCCCTAAAGACTTAGTTCCCTTCCCCTTTCAAAGGAAGAAAAACAACCTTGTCCCTTCCAAGATAAAAATCCCAGGCCAGCAATGATTTCAACGTTAGCCTCATTATGACCACGACTATGACAGTCTTAATGAGCATCAAACCCCCCCCCCCCACACACACACCCCACCCCTCCTGCAACACCCATCCTCCATAGCATCATCACTCTGACTGCTTAATAGTTTGACAATTTAATTTTGCCTGTCACCAAATGGTAAACACGTACCCTGGTAGTGGAGAGTGATTAATGCCATTCCTGGTCTGAGAGTGACAAGTAAGTCTCTGTAACCATAGTGCGACTAATTGGTTTACAATCTTACCACGTTTTTTCCCTCTCAATAGTTAAAATTAAAATGAAATTACCAACAAGTCTTCAAGTAAAAGCAGCCTTCTTGCTTTGAGTTTGAACAACATTAATTAAACGAAGGCCAGTCATGGAAATTACTAGTACACATGTTTAACTGGAAAACTCAATTATTTGATTCCCTCCACAGTTTTCATTGGAATTTGAATTTTTTTAATTTTTAACTAAAATTGTAAATTTTGAAAACCAAACCAAAAACTTTTCCCCTGGTTCATGCCTGTACACTAACTACGGTATAAAAGCATTTTAACCCTAACCATGCTAAATGCAACAATATGCACCAAATGGTAATAGTTGTTGTTGTGATCTGTTGCATTTGGCAGTCAACTCAGATGTCATTTTTTGACTGAATTTGTTGCATTCAGCAGTGAAGTGACTTTATATAGGTTTGGGTGCTTTTATTGTATCTGAACAACTTATAATGGGTATTTCAAAATATTTTTATGGGAAAAGTATTGAGAAGTATGATGTAATATTAGGTAAGAATCATAATTCAAATCATATTCAAAAGACTGTATAATAACAGTTAAAAATTACACTTATGTGCATACTGTTGCATTTAGCAGGGCAAACACCCTTGCTCAGTCCTTTCACAAACAGCATGCCTGCACAATGCAACAATATCCCTTGTTGCATTTTGTTGCATTTGGCATGGTTCTCATTTCAACTGTGTTGCATTCTGTTGTATTTGGCAGGCTATGTAGAGAGACCCTAATGGGGGTTATGGTTAAGGTGCAAATTTTTACATATTTTGTCAATTTTAATAACAGATTTGTAAAACAATAGCAGTCCCAAACAATCAATTGGTACACATGTTTAGCTGGTAACCTGTTTTCCACAATCATTTGTGTGTGTGTGGGTGTGTGGGTGGGTTTGTGTGTCATGTATGTGTATTACATGTAAGCTGTAAAATGCTTTTCTTCCAACGCAACTAAAGCTTTTTTTTTTTATTGTTGTCCTGTTTTTTTCTGACTACACAATACATCAGTTTGTGTACGTTTGTACAGTAAACAAAAGCAAGTGGTTTTCTACCTCGTTAATTATTGACAGTGTACCAACATTTTTCTGTCAGTTTAAAAGCAAGAAACACTCAATCAAGAGACTGTTTGTTTAAATCCATTTAGCCAAATTGGTCAGTTTCATATAACCCTGGGTACCATGGACTGCGCTTGGCAAAAATGCTGTGTTTTGCCGCTACACTTAGGAGCATCAAGTACGCTTCTTTGATTCATGCCAACAACTACCAGTACCAGCCATGCAAATTTCTTATTTGAGAAGTAACTGTAACTATATTTGCGGGTACAACTATGTGTAAAATCTTATTTGGGAGGAGTTTTGGCTCTGAAAAGAGCCGGTTTTGTCTCGACATTCGAACAGTAAACAGTATACTCTGCTTATCTTTAGGAGTATGCAACTTTACTAGATTCATGCCAACAACTACCAGTACCAGCCATGCAAATTTCTTATTTGAGAAGTAACTGTAACTATATTTGCGGGTACAACTATGTGTAAAATCTTATTTGGGAGGAGTTTTGGCTCTGAAAAGAGCCGGTTTTGTCTCGACATTCGAACAGTAAACAGTATACTCTGCTTATCTTTAGGAGTATGCAACTTTACTAGAACAAATAATTAGTTCTTATTTTACACACCATGCATAGCCTCGAACATCACTTCCTTATTTTGCTTGAATATCAGTGCCATGGACAACTGAAATCACTGTACATGTGGCTGACCACTTCCTCTTCATTTTGCAATTACTAGATTGTATGTAGTTCTACATGATGCACCATTGCAAAATAATTAGGGGGGCCACTCTACCAGTGGATAATTTTCATTGTTTATCACTGAGGAAGAGCATTCAGAATAATTGATATTCTTCGAAAATGTGGATGGTTAGGTCAAAGAAAATAACTAAAAATTGAGATATGGGCTTGGATCGATGCGTTGCTGTTACATAGTGCTTTCCAACGGTCTGATTGGTCTTCAGAAGCACAAACTAAAAAAAATCTGAAAAACAAAATGGCGTGTGGACACGGAAAATGTTTCCAAATACCGACCAGTACGGGTTAATCCTGAAGCTAACTGGTTTATGAAATTTCACCTTTAAGCTTTGCTCAGCGACCCATGTACATGTATCTACACCCTGTTTGCATATCATTCCTGTACAACAACAGGTCCAGGGCATGAGGTACATTTTAGACAATGCTGACAGCGTAAAACTGTCACAGCCAATCTCGTTAATGGTGTTTACCAGCCTGGCCCCCTGTCAATTAACTGTCCCATTTATTAATTAAAAGAGGTATTAGTTTTCCTTAAAGGGTAGTTTGACTTAAAATTCAAACACATCATTAATTTCCTCTAAAGTGGTAAAAAGATTTGTAATATATGACACAAGCTATTACTGCAAAAACAAAATTTAGAGTTTTAACAAGGAAGATTATTTTCATTTTTCTATTTCCCACAATGCCTCACATGCAGAGGTCGGAAACAAACTAGCCTTTACTTTCTTTTTGTAGTTTGTTTTTACAATGTTTCAGTGGTCATAACACAAATGTAGTTGAACATTGGATTACCATGGGAGAAAATAAATAACAAATTTCATGTGTTTTTCATTACATTTGGATTATTTTTTTTGTTAAGAATTTTTTTTTTTACAAAATTGACATTTGAATGATTTGTGAATGTGCTTAAAAAAATGTTAAATATCCAAGCACTTAACACACTTAACACACATAACAATTTAGTTTGTAATTATGATTTACAATTTTGTTAATTGTACTTATAATGTAAAGGATTTGTATTGACCCCTTGAACTGACTGTCTGCCCATGGTTCTCCATTTTGGAAGTCAAATTTTATTTTATTTAACACCTAAATGCACACCACACAGTATAACACATGTAGGGAAACCAAGGCAATCGTGGTGATGACATCAGTCTAACTGGGATGCTGGGTCAATGCATTGGATGAAATTGTAAAAAACTGCATCAAAATTCCCCACAACTTCTCACAAACTGATTAACACACTTAAATTGAACTGAATTTGTGGCAAGATTATTATCGAAGAAAATCTGCAGTTTTGCTCTGTATCTGAGCGGGGACGGTGTTGGTAATTTGACATTATGTGTAAATCTTGATGTTTGGAAATAAATGTTGACTTGAGTTGAATTATGTCAAATCATAGCCCGGGTTTGCCCTTAACTTTTTCAGTGACTAACTAGCAGGACCAAGCTCTTTTACTGTCCATAATTCATGTTAAATGGGGATATTTGTCAACACTGAGCTAGACAGCTGGACCACCACTTTGAGGGAAGTTTTACTGGTCCTCAGGTGTTTTAACTTGCATTTGCAGGCATGAGAATCTTCCTGATTTTTCCGGATTTCCGGATTTTTCACTTCAAAATAATATGTGGTCTCCGAGTTCAATGTGAATTTGATATAAAAATCGGGGGGTGAGTTGTTGGGGTATACATTTGGATCTCGCTAATCCCTCTTCTTGTAGAGTTTACTCATTTACCTTTACACGCTTCTTCGTAACAAATTGCCGCCCGGCAGCGGCCGGCCCAATATGCGTTGATTTGTTTCTTCCATGTGCAGCGCGTTCAGTTGATATGTGTAGACTTCTTTCAGTCTTTCCCCGCTTCATTCATGGTACGGTTTGACCGTACATGTTATGCAATTGTTTACTGTTGCAGCAAATGAACATGTGTGGAGACATTAAAAAGTCTACTGACAACAACTCGCAGTGTTTTGGATGCGCGCGCATCGTTAGACTTTTTTCACCAGTCGTCAGTACGCACCTTCATAGGCTTAAGTGCCGTTTCTTCGATACGTTTAATGTGTTTTACGGCTGGAGATATTTTTATGCGTTGAACTATGACCTGGAAGAAACTTTGAGACAAAATGGGTGCGAGTCTGCGACACACGTGCATGACGTGTGGAGATTCGTTCTCGTTGACGTTTGACGTCTCACATTATTTTTCCAAAATGCTATGGTTTTTAAACTGTCGGGATCTTGGAGATACTAAAAGGTGTTTGAAGAACAAGTTTCAATGGCCAAAGGGGGAGAACACTTAACACAATTATTCACTATCACAGGTAAAAAGACCCCAAAATTTGTATAACAAAACTTTTGTCAAAACTATGACTGCTCCGTTCGTAATCATTTATTTTCGTGAAGTAAGTTCCGAATATCATTTTATTTTGAGCCTTTTAAGACAAAGTACGCCTTGCATTGTTATGATTTCATCGTTTTTAAAAGTATTTTCCTCCTATTAATATATCCTCGATCCTACACATGGTCCCTAATGCAGAGGGGCTCACTGAGTGCGACGCTGACGCCTGGGTAAAGTTGCCCAAATTCCGGACACGCAAAAATTCCGCATTTGCCCAAAATCCGGACATGCAATTTGTAGCGTTAAAATTTTCCGGATTTGTTATCATCGTATATTCTCATGCCTGCATTTGGCTAGTGGAGACTCAGGCTCAAAATTTACTCTGGACCACAGCCCCGAGGCCCGTCTTGTACAAGTAAACTCACAACCAGACAAGACAAGTCCAGCAATCTTGTGATTTACAATTCAATTTGGAGTTCAAATTTGGCATTCAGCTGTGGACTTTGAGTCTGATTAACATATTTCAAATTTTGTTGAGTATCAAAGTTTTAACAAAAAGACAAATGAGATAAATCTTCTATTAGTGCTGCTTGAAATCAAAACTGTTCAGATGTTAATCTGTATAATTATAAGTGCTTTCAGAATCAAAATAAGAAATTCTTATTTTGATTCTGGTCTTGCAACAAGAATTCTGGTCCAGCTAAATGTTGAGCTACTACAAACCCTGCAGTCTTGTGGATTTTTCACCCAAATTCAATCCCTGGGACCTTTGTTAGAGAGAACGCTGATTGCACGTAATTAAATTCCTTTGTCAGAAAAATAAGAAATCTGTTTGAATACACACATACTGTACGAGCCTTCCTGTGTAACAAGGGGTGTCATTGTGCAAGCAAACAAATATCTTTGCAGTATATTTTCATCATGAATAGAGAAAATCTGATTGACATTGCCTAGTAATTAAAAGCTGTACATGTATCCTTCACTGGACTTCGGCAAGACCAGATTGACGCCAGATGAACCATTCATGTTGGTACTTAGCCGTTTTTTTGTACATGCACTCCGTGTTTTGTTGGGCGTCCAATTTTATCACCGCAAAATTGCTTGTCTGGTCGGACAAAAGAGAGAGGATCGTGTCCCAGTGTGTTTGTTGCGTTGCTAAGCGATGGTTGTGTATTTTATTGGCTCGTTGGATGGGCGTGCATTTATTCTTTGTGTTATTTTTTTGTGGCGTTTAGCCGATTAAGGTATTGATGACAGTGGATCACTTGTGTTATAGTTGCTTTTAATAAACGTATGGTAACCTGTGAAGTGCAGATTTTGTATTTCAAAGGAAAGTTTACCATAGCTTTGGGGAAGAGGACAATATTAAATGCCATTCGGCTGTTTTCAACAGTCTTAACCAACGCTAAATATGTCATCACATTTGGTGGTCATGTTTTGGCGAAAAATATGACAATGGTTTATCTTTTGTCAGAGACTTTGTATTAAGGTTCATTTCAGTTGTGAAGTCTTCAAGTGCATAGAAGGTAATAACTCTGTGGGAGATTGGAACTTGAACCTTTGAAGTCATGGAGTTTTTCAGATTGAAAGAACAAAAATTATGATCAGCACTCCTGCACTTGTGCCTCAACTTTATTATCCTGCCCTTTGGAATAATGTGGTTGATGTCAACACAACATTATTTTTGTTTATAACATCACCCACCCAGGTAAAGGCCAGGCCATCAGAAAGCATTTCTTCTAGGAGACTGTAACAACTTTGGGAAAATCATTTTGGTAAAAATTGTTCTTAGTTTGTTTTAATTAAATCAATTGGAAGATTTTGGGTATAGTGTTGACTGTTTTCTTAAAAATTAAGTCAATTATTTACAATATGTTACTCAGGTGTAAAAAAGATCGCGTTCAGTTGTAAGTATTTGTCTCAGGAAATATTAAGCTAAATTTTCCTTTGATTTTTGCTTAAATACTGCATTGTGTAAGTGGAAATTATATATGTACTACATATGGACCTTGAAATGCACCCTGCGCCTTCCTGTCCTAATCATCATGACCATTACTGACGAGGTCTTCACCCATTATTTCCTAATTGCAGTAATTTTAGCTTGAGTTTCCCACAAAAGTGAAGCCTTAGAGTCTTACTACACACGGGACCAGTAGGTGGACTTGCAGAAAACATCACTGCACAAATTCTGCTTTGGGAAAATAGGTAGGGTACCAGTCAGAAACAGTTCCCATGACATGGTATCTCGGCCGGTAACATTTTTATAGCATTGAGTTGAAGGGTAGACCCTACTCCCCCATAGCAACCAATGCTAATTGCTAGATATTCAAGTTCAAACAAATCTCTCAGCCTCTTGAAAACAAACCAAATACATTTTCTGACATCTAAACATAATTTTTCGTTTCAATTTTTGGTGGGTTAGGTGTTTAGCTTTTGAGCTATAGGCTCATCCAAGATAAAAACACCCCTGAACGATTAAACTGATCAGACTCCATCTTGGAAAAATGACCCTTCACCCTTTAGCAAGATAGGGCCATTTTATGAGGACAAGTTAAAGTGTACCCCAAATGCTTCAGGTTGAAAGTCAACAACCCCAGGGGCACAATATTGGACCAGTTGTCATCAATCCATAACCTGACCTTCAAATCTTTGATTTACAGAACAAGTTTTGGGTTTACATTTTACTCATGAGGCTCCGCGCATGAGTTTTTTCTCTAATTGGTGCGTCCTATGAGTTGAAATGTCTCATTAGAGCGCCACCTACATGTATCAACAGGAGTAGGAGAGGCATGTACAACTGAAGGGGCACAATCATCGCCCCGACATTGTGGGTTAAAATGTGATGAGCGGGAATAGTCTGAACAATTTGTTCACTAAGAATATGATTCAACATCTACTCGAGTTGAATGTCTCCCAAAAATCACATTCACAACAAATCCATGGAGGTACTATTATCGATATACATGTAGTAAGTGATCCGTCTTTTTGCGATCCCACGCTTTAAAACCAATGGCCTTGGAAGAGCAGGTACACACAGACACAACCCGATTTTGAATGACCCTTTGTCACATGACCAAACGATTTCTTGGGCAACTTGTTCACTTGATTCATGAATGTATTACTTATTCGTATTCTGTGATTAATTTAAATAAATTAATACAAATTTTGTGTAGGTACTTAGTGCCCCTGAGTTTGCCATTCACACGCCTTCTTCCCGATTGTATTCTTTGGAGTTGCATTGCGCAGTCAACGATTGCGTGATCTCACTTGCTGTTGCGCAAATGTAATGGCGCCCTCTTTTTCCAGTTTACATTTAGGAAATGATACATTTAGGAAATGATATTATTCAACCCCATGAGAGAATAATTGATGTATGATGATAGATGTAGAAGTCTACAGTTATTTACAAGGATCCTTCCCCCACTCTAACCCCAAATCCACATGGAGGAAGGGCCCTCCTCCCAGGGGAACCTCAACTACCCAAAGTGGTGGTATGCCTGATCCCATGAAAAGCAATTACCCTATAGTACAACTTGGAAGACATGATTCTGGTGATTTTCTTGAAATTCAAACCAGGCTTCCATCACTAGACTTGAGAAGAACACAGTACTGTATGATTTGTCTTTGTAACAATCACAGCCCTGGAAATTGGAGTGAGTCTGAGCAAAATTCTTGAAGCTGAAAAATGCTGGGCTACATGTACATGTAGTACAGGATGACTTGGATTACCCACGTGTGTATTTCTCAGTCCTGTTTGCGTTAGTGGTCTGTTTTTCCTGTCTGATGGAATCCACACAGCATGTGCTCTCATAGTTCAAACCCCAATGGAATTCACCATGACTTTTATCTTTCAGGTTTTATGATCGGGGTGAAGATGTTTAGAAGTCAACAAAAGTCGCCAAATTAGTGACAAGGGAACGTGGGATTTTAAAGAACGTTTCGCTTTTACACAAAGGCATAACATGTATGAGTACATGTAGTGTTCAATTTGTTCTTTTTTTTCACAGTGTAAAGATGAGCAGAGTTTTTCTTTGGAACTCCTTGCCTGGTGCATGTTTCCCTCCATCCTACGATCTAGCCTGTTTTAAGAGAAATTTTCTGAATTAAGTCTTATTTGTTTTCTTTGTAGCCCCTTCCCAAGAGTGGCCTGTAGCCCTATTTTGGCTAAACTTTCATGGAAACAATCAATTAAATGCAAATTTGACTTTCCATTTTCCAGAAAAGTAACACAATTTTCATTGTCGGATTTCCTTCATGGCTAGCATCTGTACTCTACGGATTATGGTCGTTACACCAATCAATCGATTTCCCAATTTGTATACTGATTATAAGTCCTTCTGAAATGGCCTACCACCAGAGGCCTATTTCGTGATTATGGTTATTAATTTACAAATGTGCTTTACAGAAATTGGTGACCAGCTAAAAAGCTATGCAAAGTACTCACATACTTGCTTTGGTTGCATCTGGCTCATAAAGAACCACCCACAAGATGAAAATGTTCTGGCCTGATACATGTAGTTCATGGAGGCAACAGAGGCAATGCCCTCCTTGATCATTGCCTTGGGTGCCCCTCAAAATGTTGAGGTGCCAATGGAGAATTGCAGTGCCCTTACAAGAATGAACTATCAGGCATGCAGAGTGCACAACAAGTCAAAAACTCTGCTAAATTTATGAATTTGTTAGATTCGCCATTTTGTCTTTAAAGTATAAAGTAGATGATTGGTTATGTTGTTAATAATGGCTAATTAGTTCATGCCCCACAAAATGTTAAGGTGCCCTTTACCAATGGAGAATTGCCACGCCCTTACAAGAACGAACTATCAGGCATGCAGAGTGCACAACTAGGTCTGTTAAATTTATGAATTTGTTGGATTCGGCATTTTGTCCTAAAAGTCTAAAGTAGAAATTATGATTGGTTTTGTTGTTAATAACTGCCTAATTAGTTCATGATCTCCTAATTATGTTAAGAGAGTACGTAGCTCCATCCATCACCCCCTTCCCCCATGGCCCCTGATTCTGCTTCAGACACAGTACACTTAAAACAAAAAAAATTCTTTGTAGGTTTCTTCGTGGTACTACATTACCAAGTGCAGGTTTGATTTTTACCCCAACGTTGGACTGGATAATCAATAAGTAGTCAGAAACCAATATTTTGCTATGGTGATCATTTGCCATCTCTATGGTAACGGTCTACTGTGCAATCGGTGTGTATATGCGAGTCTCAAGCATCTTCTAACGTTGGGTCATCACAAGTGCGTTTACATTGTTATAACGTGTGAACGAAACGAAATTGTGTCGATGAACGAGTCTTGCATTCAAATGTGTGCAAGACTTGCTAATGCCAGTCTGTTGCAGTACGCGTACGTTGAAATTGTTCGCAAGACATTTAAGATGGAGTTGCCACAAACCTTGGTTTAAGAATGTTATTCCACCATAGTGTTGGTTCGTGTCAGTTAGTTAAATTCTGTCCAAATCAAGCCATTTTTGAAAGTAGTATGACCTTTTTCCTATCAACATAACTTGATAATGTGCAGCGAAAAATACCACCACAAAAACACTGTGAGGAGCGCACAAGAGTTATTCGTCTGATCATTCTTGAGACAAATTGAATAAGGAACAAAAATGATTTGAAATACTTGTTTGTTCTCATCCTAATTGGCGGCTGTCTCCTTCCACTTCTGAAGTCTAATGAAATTACAGAAAGGAAATAAAGGTATCGAGTGAAATGAACTTACAAATGAACATGGAGATAATAAGAAATTTCCCTTTTTCCTGTGTTGTCAGTTTCATGTGACAGTGACTCAGATGGAGCACATTTGTGGTTCATACCAGAATCCAGGTCAACATTGTAGTCTGAGACCCATGTGCATGACCTCAGAGGAACCAAGGGTTACCAGACCTTTATGGCCTAGGGTATGTTCATGTACAATGTATGTTCACATGAGTAGTTAACCTCGCTGCTCAGCGAAAAAAATATTTGACCGTATGAACGGAAATGTTGGCTAACTTTGCTGCTAACCTTGATCTGCTAAGTCCATAACCATCCCTTTACAAATAGGCTTTTGGATGGAAATATTACATGTACACATTTTTTTCAAGATCATTACCAAAGTATGACCCTACTTTAAACAACGTACATGTAGTGTTAAATCAAATGTATGCATCAGGGTTTGCCTCATCTGTTCATGACAAAATTGATGTGAAAGAGCAATGCAAACACCTACTGTACATTTCAGTGCGTTTCAGCAGTTTATGTTATCGATTCTTGCAAAACATGTCTGGTTTTTCACAAGCCGAGGTAAACAGCAAACTCAAACAGGCATTAAATATGCAATCATCAGACCATAACAGCCAGTTTCATTTCGGTTTAATAATAACAAAAATGTTTTACCATGTTTCCCATGAGTGGCTAAATGACTAATAATGGGCTAAATGCCTGACTTGAATTTATGGGAACAATCTACACTTTGATAGGCAGTGACAGAAAGGCAATAAGCTCTTATGGCTGGATGGGCACAGTAATTGCAACTTTATTGGCATCTCTTAATTGTTGCATTGTGTACAGTGAAAATGCTGGCCTAGGTCCACTTTGATAGAGTTGGTAAGCATAACAATCTTTATTAAATTATGTGACCTGCATGGGGAAATGTATTAAGGGAACTCACTGCTTGAAAGCTTGCATGGTATCTGCATTTTGTGCAAAATATCCACAACACAAAATTGGTTTATTCTTGTTATTTTGTGTGTGTTAGCATTGCATTTTTTAGATGAACTTAATGGGTTACGTCCATGTACACAACGAGCTTACACTCTTAGAGACCTATCATTTAATAATAATAATATTAATAATACGAGACAATGATACGGCGCATAATGCAGGAGCCTCTATGCGCAACACAAAACATGAAACAATGAAAAAATATACTAAAAGCAATTGTTACAAAAGAAAGATTCAAACAAATGAGTCTTAAGAAGTCCCTTGAAAATTCCTGTATAATCATATCTATGCCTAGACATGGCTAATACTGTTAAGTTTTTGACACCATTTCTCCAAAGAGAGAGTCAGGAAAAAATCCTATGAAACAGAAAATCGGGATTGTGTTTAGAAACAGAGATACTATTTTAGCATAGAAAATATTGAAAAAATGTCAGCTAGGACATGATTTTGATTTTGACCTTTTTGGTTGAGTGGAAGTAGGTTAGATCTTGCATGACATTTTCAGCCCCTGCGGTCTGTAAAGGGTTAATTAAGGAGGCAATTGACCGTGTTTTTGACTGCAAGAGGGTGATTTTAATGGCCAATTTCCTTGCATCAGTTTTATCTTGTTATGACTGCCTGTTGTTTTGTTGTATCGAAGGCCGAATAAATAATAATTTTAACAACACTGGAAAAATCAGTTCATTTTACTCGTTTTTCATCACGTAAATTTGGTACATACGTACATGCCCTCATGTGGTCAAAAACACTGCGAATTGCCTCCGTGCTCCTGGCCATTGCTTTTGTGCCTGGTAATCTCATACATTACCTTCACTGAAGTGCCCTTTAATGGAAACAGCCTTGCCCTTGCAACATCAGGGCCAAAGTTCGTATAGCTGCTTAAGCAGAAAATATTGCTTAACAATTGTTTGCTTAGCAGAAAGGAGCAGGATACCAGTCACAAATTGTTCATGAGACATGGTATTTTGGCTGGTAACCTTAAATTCTAGTACATCTGATAACTAGCTACTTGTACTTCAAAGCCAAAGTACATGATGTAAATGTTGGAAGCTTTAATTTCAAGTCAGTGTTGTGAGTAGCCAGTGAAATTAACCATTTCCCAGTGAAATTTAGTACAGAAAGACCCTAAAAATTGAGGATGCTGCATATTGGAAAGTTTCCCTTAAAGGTCTTATAGTCCATACAGAATGGCTGGATAAAAAACATCATTGTTTAAATTTAGTCAGAAAGCTTACTGGTTATGAAGTTCATACTAGAATCTTGTTTCTGTGAAATATTTCCCTCTGACATGAAGTCATATTCAAGAAAACTGTATCTGAAAACCTAAAAAAAAGAATTAAAAAAGCCGCAACCGATGATTTTGGTTGTTACAACCAAAATTAAGGACAAGGTATTTATGCCCCTAAATGCTGAAAATTTTGCATGGTTTTTCACTACATTTCCCTGACTCATACAATAGATTAAGCCCAAATTTTCACAGGTTTGTTATTTCATGTATAGTTGATCACACAAAACATGAACACTGTCTGCGACTATTTTGTCAGCTCTACCAATCCTGTGTAATACATGTACCTTTAACAGAATGCAGGAGGTCCCATATTTCCTTTAACAGCGGTGAACTTTAAGGTCAATTTGAGTGCCCTGTATCTAGTCATACTTCTTGTGAGGCAACTTAAAGGGACACCAAGCCGCCTTGGCCTTGGCTATTCTGATCTTGGCACATACATGTACATGTATATAATCTTCTCTGAAATATACAAATATTGGATGCCTGTGAGTGCATTGTCCCAGAATATAATCACAAAGTGAAATCTGGACTACTCCATTTCACGAGGCACAGCCAAGTGAAACGTTTTCAAGTCAATATATTCATGGACAATGCTTTCTAGAATGAATTGCTATTGTAGCTCACACATCGGTCCTTGTCGTTTGATTTTTTTTTCTTCTCAAAATAAACACAAAATCGTGGCACAGAAACTCATCCACCCCTCACTCTGTAAAAAACCCTTGTGAACAACGTGGACTGGACGACTCCATGTAGACATGAACCTTGTCCACATGACATGACCTTGCCTCGTTTGGATGGGTAGGTGGGGAAGGTTTATTTTAGAAAGAACGTTGTGAAGCATCCTAAAATTATTCATATAGGACTCCTATAGTAAATATTGGAGTGATGCTGCAATATACACATACAGTACATGACTGACAAAATAAAGGTGAATTGAGAATTGCATCTAGAATTGAATTTACATATTAGGTCTTTCCATAATTCACCCCAATCTTTATATCTTGTCTTTGAAGTCTCTATATTTCATAGACCCATTAACGAGCTTGTTGGGTACACCTGGCGACATGCGATTCTTTAATTTGCCACTTTCTGATTGGCTAATTGCCCGGGCGCTGAGCTGAATTTAGTGTCTTAAAGCAGCTGGGTTCTGGCCTTGTGCAGTTTTGTTGTTATTGTTTTTTTATTGTAAGCTGACTGGCGATCAATTTGAACACAGACAAAGAGGTGGTACTGCAGATGTAATAATCCTACTACATAATTAGACATGAGATACTTGATCTTAAAGCAACTGTCGTAAAGTTATAAAATCGTCGATCGCACCACGAACTGAGGTATGGTAAACCACATCCAGAACTCAGTTTCTGAAGAAAATCTCTGTTGGTGTCCAACTTTTTTTCAAACTGCTGCTTTGGAGACTGTTTACTAATTTCCATTAAAAAGGTCCAAAAACCTTAAAGTTGAACATTAGCTCACCTCGACTCTGTGTTGAGTTTCTATCCAAGTTGAGCGCTAAGTAGCTCATCACTCAAGTTTCAAACTTGATTTAAAACTACCGCATGCAAGTTTCAAACCTGCTGGAGCCAACTATGAATGGATAAACTGTCCCAGGTACTTAGGAATATTATTTCAAAGTAGTTGTATGTAATGTACGTAGGAACATTCAGAAAAATTCCTGAGCAGTAGGGAGGGTCATGAAGTCTTGAGATAAACATTGTACAACAGGCCTAAGGGCAGTGATTTTAAAGTCAAACTCATGACCAGACAAGTCCGGTGGTCTTGTGTTTGTCAATTCAACTGTGTAATACAAATATGATGTTCAAATTATGAATTATAGTCTGATATATATTTCAATTATATTGAGTAGCCATATATACTTACCCAGTGAGACAAATGAGATAATACCTCCCTTAGAGTTAGATCAAATTAAAACAGTGTGTTTTATACTATGGGTTTTAAATCAAGTGACTATGTAATGTACAAGTTTGTTTCCTGGAAAAATGCTGCGTCTGAACTCTGACCTTTACGCATACAGGGAGGGCATACCTTAGGTAATTACTCCAAAAATTAGTGAACTGCAGCTGTTGATAATGTATAATGTTTTGAGAAACAATTCCCCTCAAAGAAATGTGGTTTCAGAAGAAGGGATTCAAATACATTTCAATCTGAGTAACCTTTCAAGTTTCATGCATGAAACGTTTCTCAGATTGTGTATTCCAGTTGCGGATTAATCTTTCTGCGTGGACAAAACCGCTCCAGATTTTCGGCGATATCAAAAAAATGCTACCACCTCTTGAAATTAAATTTTCACAGGTTAGTTTGGTTGTATAAATCTACAATTATGTAGTATTAAAACAATCGAACGGGTCAAAAAAACAACGGCATACTTTTCATGTTCATTTGGATTTTGGTGTTGTGAATCAAATTCTGGTCCGGTAAAATGGTGAACCGCTGTGGTTCATGTGTTCCTGTGATTATCAGCCTGCTTGCCCTTTGGATTTATGTTCATGTACAAGTAACAGGGTTCTTCCCATGTACAAGCTAGCGTATTGGGCTGATACGCGAATTGCGTGTCGTTACAATCAAATTTCAGCTGATATGCAAAATAAAAAAAACTAGAACAAAAACAAAAACACCCTAAAATTTAGATGCCCCACAGTTTTGGAAATTCTTTGTGAGAACCCCTGTGTAACCAAATCAAATTTGGTACAATATTTAATAATAGTCATATTAGTTCCAATCTGCACAGTGCCTAAATCCACCTACAAAAACCCTAACATGCTCAGGGCGTTGTACAAGATTAAAAAATATGTCACATACACTGTGCGTGGTACGTGTGAAGATGTACAAATCTGAGAAAAGTTTGTATATTTTTGTTTTTAATGAGCAGTGATCCGTGATGCAGGTAGATTCCACACGCGTCACATTTCCTTGAAATTTGCATCATTATAAATGGACTGAATCACCAGAGCTGTGTAAAGTACCTGTGTGTACATGGTACATGTGAGATCTTTCCTTCAGCCATGCTTGACTTTTTTGAGGTTTTACAATTACAAAATATAAAACATTTCTACGTGTAATTCGACCACGCTTTTCCAAATTTTGTTATTACACTTACAATCAGATTCAACTTTTCAGCTGATGAGCTGATTTTCTCTTAATTTCTTCTATTTATAGTGCTATTGGGAACACCTAAACGTACATTTAGAAGCTTGTGTGCCAGGCAGTTTCCCCATTGCATGGGAGTAATTTTATAAGTTCTCCCCCCCCCCACTATTGTTCAGCCCAAATTATGTGATAGCAGGTTTATGATTAGACTAGTCCCCTGTCTTCATCAGCAAGGATAAAGACAGGCACTGGTCTTACAGGCCCAATGATTTCATTGGATAAACTTGCAGCGGCGTAAGCTTTTAATTTCTGTGTTATGATTGGTCGGCTCCGAAGTGACGTAGTTTGTCAGCTACAACCAGGAGCAATTAACTGTACTGTCGATCATCTGCTGCAGATTGGTTGTATGAATGTAATGTTGCTTTTTTTCACAATGTAATGTGTGTACACGAGTTTGTATATACTTCGAACCTCTGTCCATGTGAACTTGGATGCGAGGTCAAAGGTACATCTGGCAGGCGGGCAAGGCCAGTATCTGGCATGACTCACAAGCCTCGAAAGTGTGACGTCAGATATTCAGGCTAGTATTTGATAGCCATTTTCAGACACACGGTGGCGCTGTTTGCAACTGCTGAAACAGTGTAGTGAGCATTGTAGGGCATTTGTACATCGAACATTGCATATTTATTTAAGAAAAAGGAAAAAAAACCACAAAAAGTTTAGAGCCAAAGCAGTTTACAGTTAACATGTTTAATCCATAAGTATGTTTATTATAAGAATGTACAAGAGTTAAACTTTTAAATTCAGGAAAATAAGGGGAGTGAATAATAAAAAATACATATACAAATGAAATAAAAAACCTATAGACAAATATATATACTTTTGTTGGCTGCTTAAACCCAATTCCAATTTAAGTCTCTTTGCATGCATGAATTCAAATATTAATGCTGGTCTAAACCAAAGTATTAAAATACCCTATAAATTATAGAAAGTTGCAAAACAAAAAGCCTAAGAGTGGAGCTCATTATCTTAAAAATGTTTGTAATTATGAAACCTGCATTGCATCAGGGAGGTAATTTTTGGCGTAGGAGTAGATTACGATCAGTTTGAAAAATTGTCAAGGATAGCCAAGAATGCCCCCCCCCCTCTTTCTAATGCAATTTTGGACTGACAAGCGCTGCCTGCTTAATCAACCAGATGAGAACATTTCTTTGTTATATCTGGGATATAAGTATAAAAATATATATCCATGGCTAGAAGATATTTTATATTAAATCAGAACATAATTATTTTTAGATTACTGCATCGAGCCTTTCTTGAAAGGGCGAGGCAGTTGTAACTACTTCTTTCTTTCTTTCTCTCTTTCTTTTTTAATCTTTCTGCTTATGAAACAAATGAATCCTCAAAAGTGACAATCACTTTGACATGTGATGTAGTTCTGAAGAATTGGAAATGTCAGTTATTGATGTGAGAGGAAAACCCTAAATACGGAAAACCCTAAATACGGAAAACCCTAAATACGGAAAACCCACGCAATCAGGTAGGGATTTGAACTGGAGTCCATTGGTAAAAGGCAGGTCAAGACACCACTAAGTCAACCCGATCCCCCTTGTTAAAGGGCACCCCTATGAAGAGAAATGCAAGTTCCTTGAATATTTCATGGGGCACCCAGTCGTGATTTTCACGGAGGCAACAGAGATTTGAATGTGGCCATAGAAATTTACAACTTCCTCATAGAGGTGCCCTTAACTAAGGACAACATGCCTTGGTGCCCTTGAAGAATAAAGCTTCAGGTCTAGGCACTAAGGCAATAAGCAGAGGCGTTAGTACCAAGATGTTCGTCTTGTTGATATTTTTTTTTAGGAGCACAAAAATTTTCTGGGCTTGATTTCACAAAGAGTTAAGATTGATCTCAACTCCAAATCACTCCTAATTGCTAAGCAAAGTGTGATGTCACAATACAAATCACTATGGTAATACTGAGAACTTTGAGGGCTTTGTGAAATCGACCCCTGGAGACTTAGAGTATCACAACATTCCTATAAATGAGTTGGATTTTTAAACCCTTTGTTCTAAAGAATAGGCCCCTACATGTTTAACTATAAATTATTGTATTTTTTGCAGAGGAAACCAAAATACTGGCAAACCTTTTAGCTGTGATCTTGCTATAGAAATGTTTATTGTACACGTATGGTATAGACAACAAGGAAGAGACTTGTTAAGTTTAAAGAGCGCCCTCTTTTGATTCTTCAGTCTGAATAGCCCTGACAGTTGTTCATAGATATTGGTTTCTGTACGTGTGAAGATTGTGTTCAGGCCTGAAGATGAAAATAATGAAGCCTCAGATCAAAGAGGACATTCTGCAAAAAAAATTTGGCTAAGCGAACCAGTCACAAACAGTATACATTACATGGTATTTTGGCTGGTAACCTGTTTCTGTCAAATAAGATGTTTCTGTAGTACAATGAAATTTAGTTCTTTGACACTTTCTTTGGTGGTTATATCTCTGTGTGACGTCACCTCTATGCTCTGACACCCGTACAAATTATGTTCTTAACCCCAACCCTAACCCTATCAGCAGATCACAGGGGTTATGGGAACATAGGGCCGCGGAACTATAGAGGTGTCAGAACATAGGGTTGTCGGAATATAGGGGTGTCTGTACAGCAGTCACCTCTTTGGTAGTTGCTAGGCAAGTGTTTTTTGTTTGCTGTTCTTGTTGTTGTTGTTGTCATTATACACTTGACAAACATTTTACCCAAACCGGCATGCTGCCTTTAAAACAGACACTTGTGAGGGTTCACTACTGACGTTGAATTCTATAAATTGCAACTGAAGTTTGACTGGAATAACTCTGCATCTTAATTTGAAACCGTAGATGGATCTGAGCACAACCCACAAGTTAATGGTGTTTCCAAGCCAACCAGGACTCATTAACCTTGTAGAGATTACCGTCCCTGTGGGGATCTCCTTGAATGGTATTACTATTATACAGGGTTGGTAGAGCTGACAAAATAGCCAGAGACAGCATTCATGTTTTGTGTGATCAACCATAGACATGAAATAACAAGCCTTAGTCAGGAGAAAATAGTGAAAACCATGCGAAAATTTCAGCATGTTAACATATTGTTTTTCACTTTGGTTTTAACTATCAAAATCAGCTGTTTCTTTTTTTTCTAAAATGTTTTCAGGGACAGCAATTGTACTCCCACTCTTTAACAAATGATTGTCCACTACATACATATCTAACCTCCCTGAAAATTAAACAATTTACTTGAAAAAGGATTACTCCAGGCATGTGGTATCTCAGGTTTTTTTTTCTGATTTCAGGATTTTCTCAAAATCTCCTGGATCAGTCAAATTTTCTTGAAAGAAGTACAGCAGTCACCAAAGGGGGAAAGAAGTAGTCCTCATTGTTTATAAACCTGTAGTTTTGTAGGTTGAGTGATGCTCTGAGTAAAACCTAAGTTTCTGACATCTTTGATGTTAGGGGGAACCCAGACCCTTATGCCATTTTGGGGGGAATTTTCACATTTTTGTCAAATCTCATCCCTAATATTCAAAAGTCGTTTGTGTCGTCTCTTTAAAGTTCAATGCCGGCCGCATTCCCATGACTACCTCAAGAAAATTTTGTGTGAAGCTCTGAAACCTAAGACATGTGGGAGACACTTGATTCCTCCGCGTGTGATACGACCAAGAGGAAATTAGACAACATATTTTGAGGTTTAATGAGGCCTGTGAACCCCGGGAATGTATTTTCAGGGAGATGAAGGAATGTGGTACCGTAGGGGTTACAGTACCTGTACACCCTAGAGCTCTACTATGCTGACACAACTATAGGACAGGAAATTATTGTTAAAGTTAAAGGGAATGTTAACACTGTAAATAATTTGATTTTAAAGTTGGGTCATAGATTGCTATTAATAGTCTAAAAATTAATGACCATATAATCTTACTTGGTGAGAAACACTGCAGCTGTTTACGGTATAAAATACATTGAGAATGGATTCCCTTCACAGTGATATGGTTTTGGATAATTTTTTACCCCCCCAAAAATTTGAATCTGGGAAACGATTCATGCATAATTCTGTGGCTTGGTGTTCGTTCATGAATGCTGCGGCCATAGTTGCAGTTGGTACCCGCTGTCACCTCACTAGTGGAAGGATTCAATGTTCCTGGGAAAATACAGTGACAGGTTTTTCGTGTTTTCTCAGCAAGTAGACACTGTATTCAGCTGAACCTTTCCTTGTGACTTTTATTGTATTTATTGTTTTGCTTTTAAATCAGCTCTATTGACAAAAACCAATCTATGACCCTACCTTTAAATGGAATGTTAACCAATATTAACCAATGGTAAACATTTGATTTCAAGTAAGTAGATTTCCAAAACACACTGTTGTTATGAATAGTCTCTGCACAGGTATCTTCAGGCTTATGGTCACAATGCTTATTCCTTAAAGTATTTTGGAGGAAAATGACCTAAAAAGTCCCATTGGGTGATATTAGAAATTTGATATTATTATTTGATGAGCAAATAAAATAAACCCAATTTTTAATTTGGGCAGGAAGGGCCTAGTTTTGACGTACAGCGTCACAGATTCACTCAAATGAGACAGGATTAAGGTTTGAAGCTTTGCATGGGGTAGAAAAGGAGAAATAATTGGACTAGTTTATGGGAAACAAACATGTAATAATCTCTTCTCTGACTTCTGAGAAGAACCAGAGGTGAGTCTCAACATTTCTTACATGATGAAACTTAAACGAATGTCAAAAAACTGAACCCGTTTCAAAGAATAACGGTTGCATTTATAATGTATTCCAGGTACTGACAACCTTCTGTATATTTATAACATTTTCAAATAAACAATTGCCTAAATGACATAGTGTTATGTACCTAGCTCGAACTGGTGATGATTCACCATGTTCCATATCAAATTTGATTTCTCGAGAAAAAGAGGGTGGTCTGCGTGGAATAACTCGTGCTGCAAGATTACGTGTCTCATTCATGTGTGCAAGGGTTGGAATTAATGACCCGGTTCTTCTTATTGTGCTTTTATTGACTCATATCTTCTGACGTCATCACCGCAATGATCTTGGTTGGGCCATTTTGGTAATCAATGTCCCTGTGTGAGTGTAGTGGGGATTTTAGGCGACGAAGGTCGACGCGCTTTCCGTAATTGTTAATGTAATTTGACTTCCAATATGGCGAGGTTTGCAGATACTAGCGGCATGTGACGTTGGTGCAACGAGTCAGTCTACCAGGCCTTGCACAAGTTTATGCTTTCATAAATGTGAAATTCTTAATTTAAAGATTCAGATAACTGAAGTCTAAAAGTGTTAGAACTTGTTACAGTTAATCACAATACTTGGTAATACACATTTTTGTAGAAGTGGATATTTTTAGTAGCCCGCTGGGAAAGTTAGGATGTGGTTTTTTACCAGCACGCAGTAGTTTGTAAATTGACAAAACTACGTCAACCCAGCAGTGGGGCATGTTTGCATGAGTAGGCATGAAGTAACACAGTAAGAAGCTTACAGAAGGTCAGAACATCGACCGTAATTGCCATGTTAGTTGTGATGTCACATGTGAAATCGGACCCTCTGACAGAAACTTTAAAGATGGTAGTGAATTGATTGTAATTGCGCCGTTAAACATCAGTTTAAACCTTCTATGTTAATAGTTTTTCTGCCATTTCTTGTAGTATTGAGAGCACAGTGAAGTATTTTAGGACATGGGCAAAAACATCTAATACATTATTGCAGTACCCAATGCTAAGTATAGGATTTGGACTGCCTCGAGCTACCGGGCAATCTCGGTGGTCTAAGTAGTAGTACAACATCTGCTTTAGAATGGCAAAGGTTGTGGGTTCGAATCCTACCAAAGTGATATGCCTGAGGATTTTTTTTTCACAGGACTTGGGAAAATACTGGGTGTACAGTACTTTACACACATCAGTGTAAAGGGTAAAACCAAATAATAACATTAGCCTTATAACCAAATGCTAGGCTTATTAATGTAGTTTCATGTGGAAGAGGGTCAGGTAGATTTTGTTCCATCCCAAACAGTCAAACAAACACCCCAACAAACAAACATTCAACTGGATGATACCCATGATGAATCCGTTAGCATCCTTCTTGAGTTTAAATTGTCTAGTACCTAGACTTTGTAAAGCTAGACTACAACAATAAATGACCTTGGGGAATTGAGCCCTAAGCTAGCTACCTTAAGCCACTTCTTTGTACTGAGTGACTTTTAAGGCTATTGACATCCATTGTTTGTGCCCAAACCACAAAAGCTGTCCTGAACACAAGCTTGGCTGCACATCAGTGACCCTCTGTTTATTCATTTTTTTCACTGGGCAGCTCAATGCAAATGATCCGTACAGCAAACATGGTTACATGACTGTGTGTGTTATTATTGGTGCAGTGGTGTATGCTTGTGTACTTTATGCCAACTCTGGTGAACGGTGTTACCAGAAAGTTGAATCAAAATACAACAGTTGTTAAGGGAATTCTTTGGGCCATGATTGGATGCAACAGGCAGTTTAATGTGCTCGAGTTTGGATTCCCTACATCGAAGGATTTAATCATGAAATGTACAGCGACAACCATCAGCTGTGTACACTGTGTGTGACCATGGTGTGACCATATGACCATACCACTCTATAACTGCTTTAGAAAGTGCATTGTGTTACTGTTGTATTCATGACAGTATACATCATATGGGCATGTGAGTGAGTGGTGGGCATGAATGACAAGTGATTTACCTCTTGTGACTTCTTTAATGGGTCAGAAAGCCCAGCCATTGGATCACCTGTAAGAAGCCGTGGGTTTTAATAACACTTTGTGTATGATAAGGACTGTGCCAGGAACATTGTACTCAGGGAAGACGACCACTGCTCTGCTTCAATCACACACCCAGTCAGGGACACAACATTACTGCAGTGGGAATTGCCCACACTGTGGAAAGTACATCCTCTTGTGTCCGCCAAGGGAGAAACGGCAGAGAGAAAGAACAGCTGCCAAGTACGCATGTAATTCTGCTTGTACAGCATTAGCATCGGCCACACCGTCTTAAAGATCACGGTCGCATCATCAATTTCATTATACTCCTACCCTCACAACAGCGGCTTCCTCTCTAGTGTCGCTGCCAGCCTCAACTAGGGCCCGACCTCCAGTTTCTTATAGCCCTTGTAGGAATTCTTGGTTGTCGTGGCGATGTAATATGGAATGAATTCTAGTGGAGAGAGAGGATATCGGAGCAATGAGTTTGATATCTCAATGTTGTTAAGCATCCGCAGGTAGACTTTACCTGACTGGTCAGATTTCACTGCCTATTTACAAAGACAGTTTTTTTTTTCCCCCTCTCTGTCTTCTCCCTCTGCCTCCTTAAAGTGGTGTAGAGTGTGTATACGCACTGGTTGGCAGGTATGAGCATCACATCTTATTCGGTGGATGTGTTGGTCGTAACGAACCCCTTCAACTTAGAATAGGCCGTCCTCTCCCTACGGGATGTCGGGCTACCGTGTCTCGTTGAAAGTGCTGCACTGCACCCACATCGCCTGATTCCTGGAACTTAAGTTTACACATCTGCTCTGGGTTGTTTTCTCTTTTTAACGGAACCAGGGGGGAAGAGTACGTTTAGTGTCGTACCGTTGGAAGAGTATTTGTAGATTTTCTCCACCTGGCTCGTTCTCTTTCTCGTCTGCTGATGGCAAGGTATAATCTTGACAGAAACGCCAGATGAGAAGCAAACTGTTGAGGAGCCGTATGGTGAATAGCCACCCCTGTCTGCTCAGGATCTCTCGCTCGGAGTGATTTTGTTTTGTATGCGAATCAGACTTGGCTTGCGTCGTCAGCACAGAAACAGGATTGCTTCTTGTTGTGTTGCTCAGACAGATTCATAGTTTCCCATGGGATGGTTTTTGATGGTATCACGAAAAAATATGAACAACGAAGAAGAGGTGAGTGAAAGTGTTTGATTCCCAAATATGCATTTGTACAGCATTTCTTGAGTACTCCCGTTAAAATTTTTAAAATGACAACGCATTTAATAATTAGACATTTTAATACATTGAAAAGTTGCAAACATATTTCAATGAAAGAGAATGGCCCTGCATTATTGCATTATGTGAACTGTTTTGGACATGTCTGTTTACCCACCTTGAAAAATTATGAATTGCAACACGTATATTTGTAGTCAACGCAACGTTAAATTTGATCTGAGACATCCAGATCAGCTTGATCAATTGCCTTGTTTTAAGCTTATCTTGTTTTCCCTTAAATTTGTTGATAGTCACAGAAGTTGTCTGATAATTGAATTTTATGCCGTTTTATGCATGTATTGAGTTTTGTAAAATTGCTGTGCATTTTATAAGGGAACATAGTGCACGAGAAGCACCTATCTTTGCGTATTCTCACCACTAACACGTGCTATGAAACAGTCTTTTTCGCTGGATATGATTTGCTGCAAATGGCAACTACACATGTACAATGTAGTTATGATAAACCAATCATTTATAATGTTATTGTTACACTAATGGAAAGGGAAAATAGTCAGCTTCACAACTTACAAGCTATACGGAAAGTCAAGTTTTCAGGGTTGCGTGAATCATGACAGTTTGTAGGTTTTTGTCACTAACTGCATTGGCTCGAGAAGGAAAGTTATCTTAGTTTTAAGACTAAATCAGGCAACCTTTCCCCCAGCTACAAACAACTTAACATTCATGAATTATAATAGATCAATTTTTTTTTTTTAAAGTGCATGATTCATGGAATTTGCTTGTAGCAAACTCAAGATTCATGTACTTCTGATTTTAAACTTTGCATACTGTGGCAACATCTGACAACACAAATATATTTAGCGCTGTGTTCTGTTATGAAGTAATGTTAAATTAATTTATAACCCATTTGAACTGTTTGGATACAATTTTGACTGAGTAATGACAACCTGGTCTAACAGGCAAGAAAGATAACTGAAACTTGTTAAAGAACGCTTTAAATAGTGGCATAAATAAGATAGTCACTAAAGCTGTTTCTGAATTGGCAGCTAAAAAATATTTTCACCAAACTGTAGTGTAAACTCTTCAACTCATCCGCGATAAATGCAGTGCATTAGATGATGTGGAGGATTGTTAATTATTGGGAGAACAGGAATAGCTTTAATCTGAGAACTAGTTATGAGAGTTAATATCAGTGCTAATTCTCAGGAGAAATATCTCTGTTTGAAACTCTGTCAAGTCAAGGAAATTACATTTGAAAATCTCTGCAAATCGCTATTGCTTTTTTCCGTTGCTGCCAATAAATGAAATCCCCAACGAAACAGGGTTATCTCTTAAATTTCACCACCGAATTCGATGAAGTTTCCACAGGTTTCCACGGGATGATGTGCTTCCATTAAAATCTAGAGGATGGAAAACAAATTTCTCTATAAAAAAAACCCTGACCGTCCTTTAATCTATAGAACCTAGACTATCTCTTTGCTAAACTTGTTGACAACACAAATCCTTTATTGACAATCTTTTGTTTGCACAAATTACTTGGAGTTGAAGTTTGATGTGGTATGTTGAAATTGTCGGTGGGGCAATTTAAATAAAACCGTTTGAACAGGAAGCCATTTCAAGCTTGTTTATCCTTGAGCGAGCCACTTAGCATGAAGTTTAATGTATTATGTCCATTGTTGATTAACTGAGCTTTGTCGTAATTTAGAACTTTAATTACTCTATAGTTGAATTGAACCAAAAGCGTAACACAAACATTCACCAAAACATGACCATTACTGAATGATTCAACCATTTCTAATTGTATTTGCTGATTTGTTGCAAGAAATTTACGTTTAACTTCTTGTTACGTTAAACTTCTTGTAAAAATAAATATGTCTTTATGACCAAGTTTATGCCCCCCCCCAAAAAAAAAATTGCTCTTCTAATTCTTCTCCGTGACCAATAGAAATTAAATGATTTAAAATAAATCTTTATTGATGCAGACAAACAATTTGTAGGATCATTTTGTTGGTGTTCAGCAGGGTCACTTGAAAAAAAAACCCAGCAAAAATATTTTAAGTGCTGATTTTTATCCACCCTTTAATTCGTAGCTAGGTATTTTACTTTCAGGCGTTGCTCTCAGTCACGGTAGAAGTCATTTTCGCATCACCTTAGCCCGGATATTAGACGGCTTTTCACCATGTTACAAGAGGTTCATGTGAGATTTATGATGTCTTGACTTTCCATTGACTATTTGGGCAGAAATGTTGGCCAAATCCCTTGTAAAAGAATTCATTACAGTGTGAGACTATCGTACCTACGCTGGGAGATTTGGCGAAATCGCAGTCTTTTACAATGTGAAATCTTTATGTTTTGAAGAAATCAAGCATGCGAAACTCAGCGGGTCATTTTTCTTGATTTTGTTTCCCATAACTATAAATAAACTGTTTTATCATTGAGGTGACTTTCAGACCTGCACATAAACAGACTAATTTTGATATTTTTCATTCTGTTTATTTTGAATTCTTTTCAAGTTCATCAACTTTTTATTCATTAACAAAATGCATAAATGATTCTCAATTATCAAGCAGTAATAAATTTGGTACACTTTGGTCGAAAGATCTTTAAAAAAAAACATCTATTGACAGGCATGATTCATCAGTTCGAAAGGGCAAGGGCGGGCACCAAGGCGATTTTCTCCTTGATAAGGAAGTGTAAAGTTCTATTGGATCATTTCAAGGGGCACCAAGGCAATGTTCTCATTGCCTCCATGAAGTATCAGGCCTGTACTGAACGACATCCCAAAGGTTTTATTTGGACGTTGTTAATGCTCTAAACAGGATTTTGTAGAACAGGTTTCTGAGAATTGCTGCAGTTCTGTACAAGATATCGTGGGAGGACTCTTTATAGAGGAGTTTTTTCTAGAATTTTCCCTCCATTTCAGGATTCTCGTTTCCAAAATTCCCTTGTTACATTATCTTAATCAATTAACTTCAAAAAGAAAATTCTACGTTGCTTGTAAATTACTGGGAAAGAGACCACAGAAAGTGGGCCTTGAGTAGATACACACCACAGTTAAAAAAAGGAAAGAAAGACTTCTGTGATGTTTTGAAAACTTTTATTTGTATTGAGTGAATTGTGCACCAAATTTAAATAATGTAGAACTTAGTGGCATTTATATTCTCCCAAACTTCAAGAAATATGGGTTGGTGGTGGGGGGTGTTTTGTGGTAGCTTGGTTTTGAGATGTGGAAAATAACTGCTTTTATGAGTCCAGTTTCAATAATAGAAAGATAAAGTTCTTAATTCTCCAGAACTTTTGAAAGCTTGTTCGATTCTCGTAAACGCCCTCAAGACGTATAGATGAAACTGACAATGATTATTTTTTTTAAATGGATGCCCGATCGATGTTGAGTCTGTGCTGCACGTGGCAAACAGTGTGATCAGGCTAATCTGAAAGTCATCAAAGCGTACCGGTGTCCGTGTGTACAGACAGCCGCTGTTTTTTCCCCTCTTCTTGATGAATATAATCAAGCCTCTGTTTCGTTGATTCCACGTTAAATGGCTTTAGATCATTTGGCAAGATAGAGTGAGTTGTGTTTATTCATAAGCTCTTAATACCATGATAACTAAATTACTGTGGGTGGGTTTGGGGTCACTTGTAGCATATGAGAAGGACTACCTTTATTTGTCAACGTTACATCTGCGAGTTTAGTTGAGTGGTTTGGAATGAAATTCAATAATTTATCATTGTAATACAATAAATCTACCCATACCGCTGATAAATTAGTTGTGCTACTGAAAACAAAAACTGCACATTCTTCATTAAAAAGGGTTTTAATGTTTTGTTATCCATGATTGTTTAACTTAAGGGTTTGCCCTTAACACTAGCAAGGCATACACTGTCCATAGTAAAAACTTGTATATTGTAAGCTCCACTTCTCAACTTGTCCTGTGGGCTACTAGAAACTGTCCAACCTACTTGTTTATAATGGTCATATTTCTTCCTTTTCAAAAGTGAATAGTAATTTTTTTACAAATGTGTTTTGGAGTGAGTCCATTTAATTTCATTTGACTAAAATTGTGGGTGGGTGGGTGAAAAGAAATAACTGAAAATCGAAAATCAGTTTTCAATTCCAACAACACAAGAACTGTCTGTGCACTTCCATTGATTGTTAGCATTCAACCTTGTTTCGGTAGTTGACCTCTGTGCCCGTTGGGAAGATGGTGAGGGTTTTTTCTTTGGTTTCAACTAGAAAAGTTGCCTGCTTGAAGCAAGGAAAAGCCTCCTGAGCTGGGAGAAAATTAGTCTAAAATATCTGCTTCTATTGAGGCCTTCGTCAGTGTCAATATTTGAAATTGAAATTTGGGGTGTGATGGGTCAAATCAATTTTGAAAAAGATTAAAATGTTTAAACATTGATTATTCTGAATGGCCACTTATGTACAGAGCTAGATTGAATTGTGAAATCGAATCGAGATGTACTTGACATGTACATGTACCTCTAGTCATATTTCCCACATTCCAGGTCAGTGGGTGTTCACTCAAGTGTGATAAACATTTGATTATAATGATGATAAGAGAAGATTAAGCCAACTGTCTCTCTACTACTGTACTAAAATGAGCTGAAGATCTCCAACAGAAACAGACAGTCAGACCATGTCAAAAATTATAATAGGACCGTGATGATGATGAGGGCTGATCAAATCCTGGGACTCGTCTATGCTAAAAATGTACATCAACATTTAAACAAAAATTTAATTAAGAGATTTGCTTCAAGCTGCTTCTAGGATTTTTTAAATTAATTATATATTTCTAGTAATTAAATCGAGGATGCCTCATATGAGCTTAATCATTGAGCTCGCTTGCCTGAGGAAATCTGTTTGCCCCGGTGATTCTGGCAGTGCCTGACTGAGTGCAGAGCTTCTTGTAACCCTTATAAAGTGCTACTAAAATGGGTTTCGTAATTCAAAAACGTCAAAAGCTTGTCATAACAAAAAATAATAACAAAGCCCTTTGAGACGCACGTAGACAAAGTGCCTTATAAAAACTAGTTATTATATTATTATAGGCCTAAACAATGGTGCTTGCTATGTGAACCAGAAAGACCGCGGGGGGTTAACCCCTACTTTTCCATGATACATGATGTATTGTAAGTGTTCTGGGTTTTTCTCCGTGCACTACCAATCTTAATACGTGGGACTTGCTGAATATTGGCCCACCCCAAGGACAAAACAATTTTGGTGAAATATCTTGCTTAGGGACACAAGTGCCAAGACTGGGACTCGAACCACCACTCTACTGATCAGAATCACCATAGCTTGAGTCTGGTGCTCTTAACCGCTCAGCCAACGACACCCCATTTGTAGAGACAAATACATTTAAGGTGGGAAAAAAATGTGGCGGGATAAAACAAAAATGTGGTCGTTAAACGACATTCAAACATGCACTGATTATCATTGGATAAACCTCATAATCTATGTCTCAAAATGCACACATTTCTCGGTTTGGTTTTCCCGATGTGTCAGCTCTTTTCAGGGTAACAGTTAAGTGGAAAGAGAGTAGGCAGAAAGCACACTGAAATAGCAAGGGATGAACAATGAACTGTTAATTAATATTTAGTCATTTGTATGTGCGTGTTGCTTCTCTTACACTTAGTATTATATCTGCCAGGGTCAAAACGTCATGCCAGTAACTATTTTTTTTGCAATTATACCATAGGTTTTTTTGATTGGCAAGCAGTAACAGCTAATTCTATTTTTTTCAAGTGTGATTTAAGTGTAACAGAAGCGGTCAGGTGGAACAAGTGGAGAGAAAGGTATTATTTTCTGAACGATCCCAATCCTGGTCCATTCAAATGTGCGACATACAGCCTTCCTATGGCAAATTAAAACAAATTAACGACACACTTAATAAAGTTGTACAAATGAAGGAATCCCTTTAAATTGGTTCCCCATGGATAAACCAATTTTGTAGTTATTATTCTTTAATTACTGGATTTACCGGCTCACCTGGATCTGATTACTAACTGATTATAAAGGAATGCTAATGAGGTAGTCCAATTGTATCATAAACAGGGTTTGTGGTTTCAGGGACTTTTTCAGTGACTTTTTCAGTGACTTTTTCAGTGACTTTTTCAGTGACATTTTCAGTGACAAGCCAGCAGCAGCCTGTCATTTTATCTGGTCCGTCAGTTTTCACTGGTTGTATTTTAAGGTTTCTACATGTTTGTTTACCTTTTTCCCCCCCTGATGTTGCATTTTTGTCACTAAAATTCTGACGGAATTAAATCTCGTCCCTCAGATTATTACAAATGCAGGGAGTGATTACTCGTGTAGCTCCTCTAAAAAGAGTTTGAATATTTAACCTCCAATCCTAAGTTAATAAGCAACAAAGTAAGACAAATGCATCTCAGTTCTTGGGAAAAAAACAAAACAGACCGTTTCCGTTTTCACAAATTAACAGTTTACGTGTGTTTCACTTCATAAAAATGGAGGTCAGTATGCGCACCACTATAAGGTTTGTGTCGGTTCATGATCACTTTTTTTGTTCACGTTTAAGCACAGTGCGTGCCATGCATGACAATGGTACAAATAAGTAAGTGGAACATTGGTCGTTTTCGTGCAAAGGTTGCATCGCATGAACGTCATAGTTTTAAAAAAATCCAGCTCTTGAAGCTTTCAAACTTCAAGACATTTTAGGCCATGGCGAATATTGTATAAACACGTAAAAACTGAAAACTCAGAAAGAGTTTTTTTGCACAATGTGTCAGTTTGTGGCGTCAGTGACTAAGGGGAAAACCCAAAGCTTCCCACTTGTTTTTCTTAAACGCAACACCCAAGAGGTTCATGTTATTTATCCAAGTCCTCAGTTTCTTGACCCAAAGGAAAAAACTAGCCACACTATCTACACTATAGGGATTTTTTTGCCAGTCCAGTTGTCAAATACTCCCCCTGTTTATCAGTGACAGACAGCTCAAATCCATCAAACCCCCAACAGATTTTAGACACTGTTGTTTGCACGATTTACAGCATGAAGGAAATATCAATGCTGTTTGCTTTAATTGGCTTTTATGCGTTGGAACACGAACTTGTAATTTCATGACCTTGGGCCATAATGAGCAAATAACATTTGTGCATCTTGTTACCAGAGTGAGTGGCAAACAACCTTGAAATATTTTAAGCGCATTTGTAAGGGTTTTCTCTACCTTCGTGTTTAGAGATTAGTGGATATTGGGATATGCTGTAGGCCCTATCCATAAGTCAAATGGACATTTGCTTACATGATTCTGGATATTGCTTATATTTGACAAACCGGTACATCCCATAAAGGATATGATAAAAGGTAGGGTCATAGATTGGTTGCTACTCCAAAAAATAATGGCCATAAAAGCTTACTTGGTAAGAAGCACTGCAGCTGTTGATTGTATAAACTAGTTTGAGAAAGGATTCCCTTCAAAGTAATATGGTTTGGACGATTTTTCACCCTCAAACATTTGAATTTGAGAGATGTTTCATGAGTGATTTGCTTCTCTGATTTCTGAGGGTTGAGTGAAAATTCAAATATCTGTAGTGTCCGTTCAAGAATGCTGCAGCAAGAGATGCCGTTGGTACCCACTGTCTTCTTTCTGAACTTGGTCGGATTCACCAGTCTTGATGAAAATACAATGACAGTTTTTTGTTGTTTTTTCAACAAGTAAACACTGTACTCAGCTGAAACTTTCAGAGGTGACTTTTATTGAATCTTTCTTTATAATTTTGCCGTTAACCCTACCTTCCTTTGAAGCAGAGGTACATGTAATTGTCAAATGTCAAAGTTTAAAAACAAAATGGTACACAGGGTTTGTCTTATAACTTTTTCAGTGTCTAACCAGCGGGACAAGGTACATGTATAGCCTGGTCACTTCACCTGTCTGCCAGCTTTTTCACCCGTCGATATTTCACATGAAATAGGGAAGCTGTTCAAACACTGAACTAGCCAGCAAGGGAATTTTGACCAGTGCTTGGGTGTTTTATCATTTAGCCAACGGACCACTGTTGAGGGTGAATGTTGTAGGATACACCAAGTAATTACAATTACCATTCTACATTTGGTGCACAAGGATAGGACATGTACCTGCGTACACGCTCAATTAGGACGCTATACCTTTGTGCTTGGGGACAATACCAGGTGGTGATGTAAGGGGGAACCTTACACAAGATGGGTAATGAAGTGCGAGCTCAGTGTCCTTGGGGTTTCAAGAACCAATTGTCCCCACTTTCTATTACATTCTGTTACAAGGTCCTTTTCAATCTTGGACAAGAAATCGGTCAATCAATACTGTAGTTCCTGATGGATCACGTCCGCTCGTCGTGGCTGATTTTTGTTTCTCTGTATGATAAAACATGGCGGGTTTGAATTGTGTGACAAAAATAACTGTACAAGATGCAGATAAGATGTTCACAACAAGATTGGGAAGGCTCCAGATTGTCTTCTCCGTGGTTCTACACAAACTGGGAAATAGGAGTTCAGTTTTAGTTCTATAAAGGAACACGGTTGGTGGGTTTGAATTGTGTGACAAGAATAACTCTCTGTGTAAGTTGCAGACAAGATGTTTACAACAGGACAGGGAAAGCTTCTACATTCTCTCCTTCATGGTTCTTGTCAAACTGGGATTTAGGATAGCAGTTGTAGTTCTTTAATGGTTGGTGGGTTTGAATTGTCCAACGAGAATTACTCAAAGATGTGAATATTTACAAGATGTAGAACAAGGTTCTTCTTAAGACTGGTTCGCCTCAAACCAGGGATGAACAAACCAATTTGAAACCTTAATAGCAATACAGTTATTTAGTTCATTGTGTGACAAGAATATCTGTTAGTGCAAGATGTGAACAAGATGTAGACTACTATTGACTGGTTCTACTCAAACCACAGATGAAGAAGAAGTTTCAAATCCTGAAAGAAACATGTTTGGTTTGTTTGAATTGTTTGACAAGAATACCTGTCAGTGTAAGATGTGAACAAAATGTTGAAGAAGTAGGCTCTACAGGAAGGTTCCTCCATGTTTCTACCCAATGAGGTCCTTCCCCCGTGGTTAAACTACATTACATGTAGGAATGAAGACACTAGTTTTAAGGGTCTGAACTGGACACTATCTGTCCTTGGTCTATGCTGTAACATAACATTATTAGCTATGACTAGGGATTACATTGTTATTCTTCTTGTCTCACAAAATGAAAACATCCTGCAAACAAAACACAGCACAGTATTAATTACCACTAGTCATCCGGTAGGTTTTGAGCATCAGTGTTTTTGTATGTAGCTTTCATTCATGAAACATTAAAAGTAACTTCCTGCCAATGTCCCTGTCGATCTTTCAATCCCATCAGGGTTTTCCATTAACTTTCTTAGTGACAACTTGCCTACCAAACCAGTTAGCTTGTCATTTTATGGGTCCACTAGCATTTGCTCTGGCCTAGATTTCAAGACAGTAGACAGTATCATTTGTATGGGACTTGTATTTTCAGTTTACATTTAAGTTTGCAGCTTTGGGTGTTGTGAAGCATTGAACTAGCCAATTGGTGGTCGGATTCTGTTTCTGAATCACAATTTCTTGGTTTGTGCAATTCGTAATCATAGATGAACCAATGTTTGTATGAGAGCGATTGGCTCTTGCCAGCTTGGTGTTTATATCCCCTTGTGGGAGTTTGCCAAGTTCTCTTTACAGGTGGATCATCTAAGCAAACAAACAAACAAACAATGGGCCAGCAGCAACAGGCACAACTTAGAGCAGACCCTCAGATCAGCTTCTCTACCCCTCTGCCTTCCCTTTAAACACTGTCAAACAAGAGCAAGACATTCACTGTTGACCCCATTCTACTGTACAGCTCGGGGATGATCTGAGAAGCAAGTCTCGGATGTCTTCGCTAGATTTCTTTAACACCCTCTAGTAATTCAAGGCAGCGTGCTTTGCATTCCACACAAATTAACTACAATGTAGTCGATCTGTGTGGGCATGCACTTTGTACGGGGGCCCATTTTGCTCCCATACAACAGCACGTCCAAGGTGTGTCACCGCCTTGAACTTCTATGGTGAAGTGCATCTCCTATATAAGGAGGAGGTACAAAATATCTGTCAAGAAGATTTAAGAAGTGCTATTAAAGTGAAGATCCAGCAGCAGGAAATACTGCTTATCAGGTTTCTACTCGGGGAAATAATAAGCGGGAACCAGTCATAAACATGACGTGGTGTTTTTTCAGTAAACAAAGCTGTTTTGTGCTCATAGCAAATTTGTTGTGCCTGTGTACTGGGAACTTTCTGGAGGACCTGCCTTGCATTCTTGTTGGTCTTAGTTGAAGGCACTTTCCAAACGCTTCTATCGGAAGATCTGGTAGAAGTTTCTTGTGCTGAAGGACAACCCATTCCCTCTCATAGACGAGATTTCATGCAGGCCCGAGAATAGCAGTTGCTGGTAGTTTGTCCGAATCTTTGGGCCAGTGGGCTGTAGTTTCAGGTGTACATTAGGAGGGTTAGCTGGTGAAAAATAAATAATAAATAAATGAAATTATCAAGGTAAAACCATTTACAATGCATCAGATTGCACAGTAGGGGTTTTAAAACCAAAAATAAACACCAAGTACAAACATTCGTAGGACCTTGTTTCAATTCAGCTTGCTTGGGCCAAACTTCCAAAAGTTAGGTCCAGAATGCCCCACAGTTTTGAAAAATCCTGGGAAGAACCCTGACTATAAGAAAAGCGCAGCTCTCCAATTGCAGGTATTCCCTCATGTCTTTTGTGGGAGAAATCCAAATGGGCTTGAGGGGGAAATTTGATACATGACTGATAAACAGGTGATAGTTTGAATTGAGAGAGAAAGACTTACCAACTGTAAAGGATTTGGAGCCCTGTGGTGCTATTTGACTGAGCCAAAAAAACATGAAGGCCAAACTCACAGCACAGCTAGCAAATTTTGTGCAGTTTTTGCACGAATTCCTGGCAGGCCTGTTGCCCATGTTGAGACATGTTTGAACTGTCCTGGCCGTCTTTGCTTGTACATGTGTGGAATAAAAAGGCAAAGGTGGGTTAAAAATGTTGAGTTGAAGATGGTGAAGAGAACGGATTCGTACATGTACTTGTACGTGTTCAAGACGTGTGCAGTATATCGGGAAATAAAGAAAAAGAAAAACAAAGAGACTTCAAAATAGCCCTCTAGCTTTGTATTTCTGGTTAAGACTTTTTCTTCTCTCAATAGCTAAAGGCGATTTCATCCGATTTGTTGCGAAATTGATGGGAAAAAATTGATGAAATCTTTTATGGCTATTTTCCTTAAGTCAAAGAAGTTTTTAAAGGTATTATACAGGATTGTTAAGGATAAAAATAATAATAAATAATAATAATAATAATGGCTTCTTATATAGCGCTCATATCCATCACTCAGTGACGCTCAAGGCGCTTCAACATTAAGTATTTTCCTGCAAGGTATTTTGGGGGCTACGTTTGAAGTATGAGACCTACTCCTTTACATAGCACCATGTAATGGTTTACAAGGTGTGTGGCGCAATATGCTGCCAATCAAACCAGGAACACCGGGGCGAACCCCTTCTCTTTTCGATAAGTGTACTGGGTTCTTTTACGTGCGTTACACAACACACGGGACCAACGGCTTTACGTCCCATCCGAAGGGCGAAGCAATAATGGTTAAGTGTCTCGCTTAAGGACACAAGTGTCACGACCGGGACTCGAACCCACACTCTGCTGAGTCGGAAACACCAGAGCTTGAGTCCGGTGCTCTTATCCAATCGGCCACTATTATGAAATTCACAACCATGCTGGACTATTTCTCTGTGAAATAAAGTCATATTCGAGAAAACTGTATTTGAAAGCCCATCAAAGCGCAGCAGCTGATTTTGTACATGTGCTGAAAATTGTGCATGATTTTCACCTTTTTCTGCTGACTCACACAATGGATTAGGCCCAAATCTTTACAGGTTTGTTATTTCATAGTTTGATCACACAAAGAATGAACTCTGTGACTACATGTAGTTGTTCTTCCGTTGGTATTTCTTTTCCTGTTGTTTTCTTTTTTTCCTATCCAGCGCATGGGGACTTTGCAGTGATATGCGCTATACAAATGCGGTTTATTATTAATTATTATTATTAGCTTGTTAGCTCACCCGTGTTAAACCTCTAACTTTCATTGGAGACTCTAAACAGAAAAAACTTTGATGAAAGATACTTGAATGAATTGGTCGGACCTGACCTCACGTAATACTGGCAGCATGTGCAAACAATCTGCATGTTACAAGTATTCCATGTGTTGTGCATGGCATACCAGAAAGTATTTCATCTTGTTTCAATTGCAAAACATCATCTCTCAAAAATTTGCAATTAATATCGGGCAATGCAGTATAATGGATTTTAATTGAAGACAATGAGGTTTGTATTTAGAAGTCGGTATCATCAAGAATCTTTGTTAGTGAACAAAAAGAAATGTACATGGGGGAGATTTCATGAAACATCTGAATAATGTATAGATTGAAAAATGCAAAAACTTCCCATGAGAGCCATCTACATTGTACAGCGTACGACATTCACATGTAGATGCTCCTTTCACACGACAGAAAAAAATTACCAAGGTCCCTTGCTACGAATTTTACGTGCACTGATTGTTTATTTGTTGTCACCGTGCATGACTGATTTTGCAAGCTTTCACATGGCCACACACAAAAAACTAACAACCATTGTGCGCCAAGATTTTGTCGCAGGTCCGGACCTCCGACAAAATGTAGCAATGTTTGACAAGATTTTACGAGGGACCCTGGACAGTACAAAAATTGTTGTCCTTTCACATGAGGTACATTTTGCATGGGACCCTTGCTAAATTGCTCTTGTGTGAAAGGGCAGTGTGCACCCTTCCTATGAGACGTGCACTGTTAGTACACTTAACACCTAGGCCCTTGCGTTAATAAATTATTTCAGGTCTCGCGTTCAAGCCCCAACTTTAGAAAAAGTCATCCAATGTATATACAACCAGAAGTAATGGGTATGAAATTAAGTTTTGCTAAACTGCATTGTTCGGTCTGGTGCTCTGGCTCCCCCTGCTTGGATGCGTTAATGATCATCTCTGGTCCGTGGCAGTCAACCGGACTGCGTTTCTTCATTTATAGATTGTTGACATGAGGTATACGTTAGGAGAGGAGTTGCGAGAAGAATTGTTAGCAATGGAGGAACATGTTGTATATTAATCCTTTTAAAAAGTGCAGCCGTCAGAAATTGTTGAGGACATTTTGAGGAGTGAGCTGGAAGGGGAGGAGGGGGTAGGGTGTTATCCCTAGAGGGTAACAAAGTCATCTGTTAGTCTCGCCCCCCCCCCCAAAAAAAAAAAAAGGTCGGTTCAAACATAATATCTTAACAATCATAGGATGCCGACACTTGAAGCCGATTAAGGGAGTGGAACTGAGAAGAAGGGCTGCATATCCAGTTTCGGGATTCGTGCCGTTCTCTCAGTGAAAATATTGCATTACGGGTTGACAGACCGTAGAGCAGTGCAGTGGGAGGAATGTATCTTCATAAAGACGCTGACATTTCACCGACCTGAATCCCTATCCGATCCAAAAATGTCAAATGGTGAGCCAATATTTTGTTCCCTCCCATCCGTTAGTTTTACAGAATGAGCCTTTCTGTTTACTTTGAATGTTTTGGTCTGGAGATGCCGTGTTTAAAGGGTACATGTACAGTGTTTGTCGCTTTTTGGTCGTAGTGGTCCCAGAGTGATCATCATGCTTTAATCGTCTTATCTTTTTTAATTGGATTAAAGAAAAAAAGCATCATGGGCTTAAAAAGCTCCCCCTACGTAAAGTGTGTTGCGGCTGGGAATTTGTAAAAAATAAAGTTGGCAACTGTACTAGAATTTATGCTGGGGTTGCCTTCAACAGTGTTCAAGTGGGAATAACACATCAATATCTCAAGTGAATGATACTGAAGAGGGTCAAGGGCAAACTTCATTCATACAAATCATCACATTTTTCGATTTTGTATTTGTAAAGTGGCAAATCTTCTCTGCAAGACGCTGATCTGAGGTTGTATATATAATTTTTTAAAAGCCAGGTGGCTGATTGGAAGGGGCGAGGCGGGCAACGTCACGTCTGGTTGAACAGAGGAAACACTGCCAAGTGGTCAGGCCTGACTGGGGAGTTAGTCTCGATAACAAAAATAATCTCTGATCAATTATTTAAGGCTTTTGGTTCATCTCTATCAGAAAAGATCAGCCGAACCGCTGCTCAACAATCAATAAATTCAAGCCTTATTTTATGTTTACATTCGGCTGTATTTTGGAAACTTTCAAAAACCAGTTTTTTTGGGGGTCTGTTTCAGTACGTCATACATGTACATGTAACTTTGACATACCTTTTGCATAAATTAACCTTACTTTAGTTGTATTACGATTGTAAATATTGCAATGTGGTAATAAATGTTGGGTTAATAACACTGATAAGCGTGAACATTAGCTAAGCAAAGAAGAAAATCTTGCTCAGCAAAAAAAAGGAGAACCAGCTACTACATGTATGTAAATTGCCATGTAATGTGCACTGTATTAAGCAGGTTTCCTGTTAATTTTAAGTCAAGCATTGCTGAGCACTCTCCTGACTCTTCAAAAGCATTTGCTTACCACGAAAAATACTTGCTTACCAGAATTTGGCAAGCAGCACAAAATGGTGTGTAATTCAAATAGTTGCGGTTGGTGTCATACAACTTGTTACTCAGCAGATATTTTCTGCTTAAAGGTACTGTACAGAATTGGTAAGGATAAAAAAGACCGTTGTTCAATTTTAGTCTGAAAGCTCACTGATTATGAAGTTCGTACTAGAACCATTTTTTTCTGTTCAATATTTTCCTCTGAAATGAAGTCATATATTCAAGAAAAATGTATCTGAAACCTTAGAAAAACAGCTGATTTTGGTTTTGATAACAAAAATTACGGACATTGTGTTTACATGCTGAAAATTGTGCATGGTTTTTCACTTCTTGCCTGACTCACACAACGGATTAAGCCCAAATATTCACAGGTTTGTTATTTCATGTATAGTTAAACGTTCAAACCATGAAAACAGTCTGTGACTATTTTGGCAGCTCTAGCAATCCCGTATAATACCTTCAACTGCTATTTGGAATTTGGACTTCATGAGAAAATCTTGTCACGTTAGATGTAGCTTCTCCAATCTCAAATCTGCACGAGTTTTATTCCTACCCAAGGATTCAAGACATTGATTTCTGATCCTCATCTCACCTCTCAAGTCAGACAACTCAGGGTCAGATCCTAGAAGCGTGTTTTATCTCCAGGTCAGTTTTGTCTCCTTACAAAATATTTTCCGTTGGTGAGACAGGTATTTCCACACCAGTGATGACCTACATTGTCTGGGAGATAACATTGAGCCTTGTTTTGAAATTTCAGACATTTTTGCGCAGGCGGAAATGAACAATATTTTTGGGTGCACAATTTCTTGATGGAATTGTAACAATATTTATGCCTTGCCAAGGACAAGTTAGGATATGAAGTGACTTTGTGAGCGATGGAAATGGGGAGATTTTGTTTTCAATTCTTGTCGCAAATCTCAAAATCAGCTCACCTGCCAAAGATAAACACTCCCCCAACAAGCACAAAATACTGATTAAGAAAAATAGGAATATAAAAGAGAATGGAACTCCATCGATGAAGGTCAAAAACACTTTCTTTTTGTAGAGGAGCAGTTTCGTTGGAAAACTAAAGAAAATATTTTGAGAGAGAGAGAAAAACCAAGCCCACCCAAGCAAAAAATGTAGAAGCCTCACCCATGGGCTGGTGAGATTTGACTATTACTTATGGTCTTGCTGAAGGAAATTAATTTTCATGTCACATATGTCTTTCAAAACTAAAGCAACTAAAGACAGTGACGGTCTTTCCCAAAACCCTTTCAAAGTTCAACGAAAGGACACTTGATCATTCTAAATCATACTTTGTTGCCGCAGTTGACTTTCTGGCGCTTTCAACCCTATCTCCATACCCCCCACCCCTATCTTGATGAGATACTCAATAGTTCGGAGTAACACTCTGCGCGCAAGATTTGATTTGGAAGCGCAACTTTTACGCGGAGCCCAGTAATCATTTGTTGCCACGGTAACGCGAGCAGTTTAAATAACACCATCCTCAAACCCAGAGCACTGTGTTAGGATAAAAAATTTCCCCACTCCGAAAGACATCTGATAGTGAGGAGGTGTGTACCCCTAGAGATGAACACTGTCGTCTCGGCACGTTCTAATACAAATCAGTACCCATGGCGGTCAGAAAGAAGCTCTTCTGATTATTGACCCCCCTCCCCCCAACGTCACTCAGTCTTAGTGAACCGGTCATGTATTGGATTTCCATGAGTTGCTGGAGGCCCACCTCTTGTGTCTGCGTGTTGTCTTTGCCTTCCCCCTTCTTTTTATTGGACTCCGCTTGCAGGAGTTTTGGGATGTTGTGAAACAGGGGTCTTGTCCAGAGCAATGTTCATTTACTCGGTAATAACTCTGTTAGGTTGATTAAGCATGCGTTGCTTGAGGAACCAATGTGGAAATTATGAGTGGACGGAAGGGTGGGGGCGGAAGGTTGGAGTCATGCTCCTGTAGTCAGCACACACCCTCAACATTCTCCCTTTTCTGCAATTATCTTGTAGTCAAGACCAGCTTCTTTCCTTTGTCGTATTGTGGGATAGTAAGGCATGCGGAGGGTTTAATTTAGTGTAGCCGTACTTTTGTCCCGTTGGTGTTATTCTTTGTTTTCAAGTTGTTATTTCCCTCCACAATCGATACTGGCTGGGAAACTAATATAAGACCGAAATGATTCATTGGAAGAAATGTACAGATCTTCTAGGGGAAAAATGTGATTTTGTACAAATCATGACCTATACTATGACCTTTTTAAATGAAGTGGAATATAGGTCAAATCTTGCGGCAATCTGTAGCTGGTATGTGGGTGTCTTTGATTTAATCAGATTATAGCTGCTAATATGTGTGCATCTGAGTTGTTGGTAAAGCCAACTCATGTCATCCTCATTTCCATCTGCAGTCTCTTTCAATCTCTACATCTTCTCCTGTGTCACCGATCCACCCCACCCCCCCCCCCCCCCCCCCCCGGCCATCTGCAGCAATAATCCATTCATCATAACTATTCACCTTGAAGATATGTTTTCCTGCGGGTATATGTACTTAATTAAGCCTCACTTCAAATGTCCATATTTGACAGTGTCTCTTTTTTTTTCTCGGTCAGGCACAATACACTGCAATAAAGCTGTTCGGAGAAAAACTAAATTGAATAACATTGATTAAAATTCGGAAAGGAGGAATGCACAGTCACAATGTGCTTCACATTATCAATTGAGCTGCCTGGACCATACGCTGAAGTTGATTAGAAAATAGTTATCTGCAATGAGGCAGGTTTGCGGAAAAAAAAGAAGAAGACAGACGTTAATGTTGTCACGTCAACTCATTTTTCTATTTTGAGATGCAGTTCAAGTTGTAAATTGTAGTTTTGACGAATAGCTACAAATGTTACATGGAATTTGATTATCCTGACTGGCAGTCTTGTTGGGTGGTAAACCAGAGAGAATTGTTTATTTTTAAAAATGGCAATCTGCGAATCAATTGTGTGTTTTAACTTTTAGTTTGAGTTTTGAGGTGGACAAGTACATAATGAACTCGTAACTAACAGTCTGTAAGCTGATTAGCAACCACTGATCTCTCAGAATGTTATTAAATTGGGGTAGTTTTTCCTTTTTATGATTTTGTGTGTGCTGTGCTCTACTTCCACTCAAAGTCCCACGTTGGGATATCCCGCCATGGTAACCAGGGTTTGCCCATAACTTTTTCAGTGACTGGCCAGCAGGACCAGTTAGCTTGTCCTTTCACTGGTCTGTCAGCTTTTGCACTATTCCATAATTCATGTAAAATAGGAATGCTTTTCAACGCTGAACAAGCCAGCCAGACCACTTGAAAAACTGTTGACCAGTCCTCGGGTGTTTTAACTGGCATTTGGCCAGCCGGCCACTGTTCAGGGTGAACACAGCAAGGTTACATGCATGTGGGGGAAGGTGACTGCTCTTTACAAAATAGTACATTAAATTTGAAGTGATCAAATTGGAAAGACTGTGGAAGGATTTTTCAAAGGTCAAAATGAGGGCAGCTTATGCAGTCCCCATGATTTTCCAGTTCTGAATTGGTCAAAGTGCTTGGTCCAATTTCCATAAGCTGTTACACAGAATATGGAGCTTAGCAAGTTTTTCTGCACAGCAAGAATTAATAGGGAACCAGTAATAAGCAATTATACATTACTTGTTTATTTTGGCTTATAACCTGTTTCTGCTAAGCAAGGTTATTGCTGTTCCAAAGAGCTTCATGAAATTGTGCCCTGTTGCAGGCATGGAATTTCATCTTTGAGAGGGCAAGGACATTTTCATTTTGCAAAGTGCACTTCCTTTGGAACATTGTAAAGTCTATGGGAAACTTTTGAAGGGGCACCAAGGCTAAGATCAGGGTGACAGAGGCCATGGCCTAGGTGGCCTCCATATAATTTCAGGCCTGCTGTTGGCTGGAGGTAAATTAACGTACTACATTTACATTGACTGCAATTTGATGACTTAACAAACACTTTAGAGCCTGTGTTAGACTTGTTGTTTTACAACTGCTTTGGGATGTCACATGACATGGAAAGCGCTTTTTAAATAATTGATAATATTATTTATGGTTAATATACCGAAAGATGCACTCATGTTAAACTCTGCATGAATGTTTTATCGCTTCGTCAATGCTCTCAGTAACAGGCGGTTGACATCCACACTAACAGTTTTTTCAAAACCCACTTCTCTTGACTTTGTGTTGTTAATGTCTTCTCTATTTCAACTGAATATTTATCCACTGCCCCATTCCAGCACTTCAAGGCATATCATTACCTCTTGTGTAATGATTTGGACACTTGTTGGGTCTTCAAGTGAGGCATCCTATTGGGAGCATCACCGGCGGCCATTAATTAAAAAACAGGGACACGGAGAGAAAAAAAAGTGGACATAATCGAGTACCGAAGTGCTGGTCAGGATGTGGGAGCCATATCAAGTGATATGATTAGGAATGCCAAGTTCCCCCTACATTGCGGACATTTTGCCGAAGCGCTTGACTTGGCGTCTTGGTTGTACATTATTACACTCGCATATCTATGTGCGGTGACAAAATCTACTTCTGTATTCAGGATGCCATCACAATCCACTCTGTTATTAAAGTAAGATCAGTTTCTATGGATTTGTTGCCCATAGCAACGGATTGAGCAGCTGTATTCCGGTTGTATGGAGATTAAATAGATGATAGTCGCGATGCTTATATCGGAACCTGCTGGCATAATCTTAATATTATGGATTGTTTGCACTGTATACAAGTGTTGGACACTTTTGATAGGATGATGTTAACATGGGCAATGAAGGACATTCATGTTTTAAAATGTTTGAAAAAAAGTTCATGTGATAAAATCTTAGCGTTGCATTTATCCAATGCTGTTCCGATATTTTTTCTTTTGTAGAATTGATTTGATTGAAAAAAGAAAGAGCTGAGGTTCTTTGTTTTGAGGTCTTTAGGCTGAAGTAGCCTCATTGAAGGCATAAATAATTAAAATAATTGTTTTAAATTCCATAGTCTGTGAAGTTCTGTCTATTGTTTTAAAGGTATTATACAGGATTGGTAGAGCTGACAAAATAGTCGCAGACAGTGTTCACGTTTTGTGTGATTAACCATTAACCATATGCATGAAATAACAAACCTGTGAAAATTTGGTTGTGGTAGTCAGGAGGAAAGAAATAGTGACCATGCACAGTTTTCTTCATGTAAACATATTGTAACAACCAAAATCAGCTGTTGCTGTTTTTTGGTGTTTTTTTTTAGGTTTTCAGATACAGTTTTCTTGAATATGACTTCATTTCAGCGGGAGTATTTCACAGAAACAATGGTTTCAGTATGAACTTTATAATCAGTAAGCAGACTAAAATTAAACAGTGATGTTTTTTGTCCTTACTAATTCTGTATAATACCTTTAAACAGGGTGAGGTAAACACTGCTATGAATATATGTAAAATCAGAGCTACTGTTCATTAACTATGTCCAGCGTCTTCATCGTAAAAATAGCTGAAGAAGTTGTGAAATCGATTCAACGTTTGGAGTCCCTAATGGATTTTAAATATAAAGAACACACACCTAAGAGTCGGCTACAGTTATAAAGAAAAGAGTGAGCCAGCAGTGGCAATTTGAACAGTGCCATTTCGGACACAATGTCACAGACCTGGCAAGCTCAGGGCCTACAGGCGAGTTTAATCGAGTGTTACTGAATGTTTGTAACTTAATCTTGACTATTTTGCACTCTGTAGTAAGTGCAGATCAATGTTGTTGATTTCTCCTATGCTTTTGTTGTGGACTGTCTATAAAAAAAAATGTGATCATGTTGCAGGGGGAAACATCTCCAGGAAGGAAGAAAGAAGAGAAGTGGCATTCAGTCCAGCTATGTATCTTATTTTTTTTACTTTTTATGGCCTGTAGGTACTGCTTCCATATTAGGCATATCAATCCGGGAATATTTCTTTAAAAAATCAATGTTTTTGATTTGACCTACATAACCTGTTGCTAGTTAATAGATGCCTGTGGGGAGATTGTCAATTTGCATGACTTGAGTTTCCCATCTTCAAGGGATGAGACATAAATTGTTTGACCCATTCCTCTACCCCCCCCCTAGAAAAAAACCAACAACAACAACAACCACAAAACACACAAACAAATTATCAAACAAGTTCAAGTTTGTGTCTCCTTAAACTTTATATCAAAAACGTTTAAGGTTTAGTCTTCAAAAAGTTATTTCAATAAATAATTGAGAAAATTGAATCAGCAGTTACAAACTGCTTGCCTACCAAGAGGACCTGGTATAGATGAAAAGAAAGAAAAAAAGAGTTAATGGCGCGATGTTTTCGACCATCAGAGTCTTTCTCAAAGACTAACTTACAAAACAACACACATAAACAAGTATACTGTTGTAACAGAAGCAGTCAAGTGGAAAGAGATGAAAAGAGAGAGAGGCAGAAAGCGCACAGAAAAAGCAAGGGATGAACAATGAAGAAGATAGAGGGGAGGGGCTGGTTTGACAACAAGAGGTTGGAAACACAATAGACAAAATCAAAGATGGGAAGCTGGAGAAAACGTAATTTATTAGCAATTGAGATGGATTGAAAAGTGTTTTTGTGATTTTGAAAAACACTTGGGTGATAGTTGGGTAATTGTTCTATTGAAATTTGCAACATCAGGAGTGTCCAATCTGCTGTCCAATGTCTAGTTTGTTTAAATTTCACACTGTAAATGCATCTCATGTGCTACACAAACCCCAATTATTCAGGTATTTATGGTACACAAAAATGTTTTTTTATTTATTTATAAATCCTCTGAAATGTAACACCTCAAGAGGTTAAACTACAGTGTGGGGATCCATGGTTTGTAAGCGGCATGATCCCCGGACACTGAAGAAGTCCCACTCCTGCCATCCACTCCCCAGGATTGTTTTTACTTTCTTCAAATACAACCCTGGATACCCCAGGTAAACATTTTACCAAATGGAGCTCTCAAGAAATGACATGCCAAAAAAAGAAACTCCCTTTTTTCCGTGCTTTCACTTTGAGCACGCTTGACAAGCTCCTCTTCCCAAATCTAATTGTACATTGTAGTCTTTTTAAGCGTCGACCTGCCCCTCTCCCCAGCCCCCAAACCCCTGCTACTGCACTGAAAATGAACAAATTCAGATGTTTTTCTTTCCCTGCTTGGAGCTCTGTGACTCAAATAGTTTCAGAGTACCTGGACACAGGATGAGAGTGAATTAGATTTGAACAAATTGTCCAACCGTCCTATTTTTAAAGCTGGATTGATCCTATTTTTTGCTCAACCCAGTAACCTAAATCATCACAAAGCAATGTTTGGCCAGCCATATTATAGTCGTTCATCATTTCTGTTTTACAAAAATGACACAATGATGAATGAAAAGAAAGACTATTTTACTGTTTAATGTAAGATTTGTGTCTTCTTTATTTTGTCGTGTTTTGTTGTTCTCGGTTTTTTTTGTAGTTTTTTTTTTTTGGGGGGGGGGGTCGAGGGTGGGGCAGGATGTTTGCACGAACTAAAAATGCTGCAATGAAGATTTTCTCAACCTTAAATTTTGTGTAATCGACTGTTTCAGAAATGGTCACCTGTCTGTCCTGTTAAATTTAGTTTTTGCAAAGATGCCCCCCAAATTCCACAAAATTGCTGCGATGCCCTTCAAACTCTAGAAAAAGCAAGGCAATTATTGTGCAGAACCATGAATATGTTAAAGACCAAATAAATTTTTCTCAATTAATAAAGGCTCATCTGTAAGTAGGCGGGTTGGTATTAAAAAGCTGATTTATTTTGTTAGCAAGTCTTCAACCCTTTTCGGAATATTGCCCGAGCTACCACTTGTTTGTTCCAAACGAGGTTCGAATCCAGGCCTGACCTTTCTGTTGTGACCTTTGTGTCTTTAAACAATACAATTTACAGTAATTTATTTCAGTTGAATAATTGTAGCTTCTTACTTAATACATGTGTGCTTGTAATTTTTTTGTTGGCAAAATATTTTCCATAAAATAACACAGGAAATGTGCTGTAGAAAATCGCACCCAAGCAAATAAAGGGTGTTGATGCTGGCTGTGGATATATTTGAAACTAAAATAAAATAAATATGATGTAAATTTGAATAGGAATTAATATGTTTACATTATTTAAGAGAGGATCTAATGTCATGAACAAGAAAATGATGTACAAGACGAACAGGTCTATAAATGTCTGGAGTTGTGTGTATCCACTGCAAGTAGAAACTGAAGACTTATTTGGATTGGGGCAGTTTGAAGGATTGGCGGTGGCGGCGAGGTTCTGACGGCAGTGTTTCTTGTGGCTGAAGTCAGGGACCGGATGACCCCTGAGGAGGTCAAGACGAAAACCGCTCAAGGTAGCAGGTGGGGGAAACGACTTGATGATCATAAATGCTCCACCTGCATAACGGTACAGTGCTCATGCAAATCAAATCAGTATCATTTTTCTTCTCTCCGAGCCGAGACAATTTGGAGATTGGGTCTATATTTGGAATGGAATCGCCATGTTGTTGTCGTCTTGGTCTGTGTTTGTTTTAATTTTAACAGTAGAGCATCTACTCTTTGAGGTAATTGGTTATTGATTTTTCAAAGATTATATTCATTCTTACCGTGCAATGTACATATCATCCAACAACCACTCTGTTAAAAAAGATCAACACCAAATTACATGGTAATGCTTAGAAAACACTTTAAAAACAAGTTTATATTGTTTGATACTTTCTCTTGAATTTAAAGGTACAGGAGTGGTAAGGATTACAACATTGTTTAAATTTAGCCTGAAAGCTTACTGATTATGAAGTTCTGGACTGGAACAATTTTTTTCCTGTAAAATAATCCCTCTGCATGAAGTCATATTTGAGGAAACTGAATCTGAAAATCTAAAAGCAGGCAACAGCTGATTTCGGTTGCTACAACCCAAATTAAGGACAATGTGTTTACATGCTAAAAATAGCGTATGTTTTTCACTATTTTCTCCTGACTCACAGAACGGATTAAGCCCCAATTTGTACAGATAGTTGATCACACAAAACATAAATACTGTTTGTGACTAATTTGTCAGCTCTACCAATCCTGTATAATACCATTAAGTAAGATGATCGACTCTTCCAAAATCAATGCCACGCCATCCCTTGTAACTGTGCATAATTCATTCACAAAATAGTATGTTGTGTTTAGTTGTGTATAATGCAAAGGATGCCTATGTTAGTTGTCTTGGGGGTTCTGTGCACATTTTTACTAGATTTGTCTGATAGGTTTTTTATTTATATTTTTCATTTTTTGGACTGAGGAGGTTTTGAACTCACAAGTCTTATTTGCGCCGTTTCAAATTACAGATTACTAGAGTGCTTACAAAGCACAAGTTCAGACTTGCATTCCTACCACGTTTATTCACCCAGTGCCTTGGGTGTCCGAGTTGGCATTCTGTGGATGCTCAATGTACAAGCCTAAACTGGTGTGACTACATGTGGATCTATGTTGCAACTTGTCTTCTGTTTTCTTAAAATTTCTATGATTAATTTTATCGTCAAGAAGTATGTTTAACCTACATCTATCCTTAGAATTGTATCCACAGGCCTGTGGTTTCATAAGATCTTTCTGATTTAAGGTTTTTCTCAAAACCTCCTTATAGCCTTCATGTTTTTTTAACAAAAACCTCCTGAATTGTGACATCTGGGAGGTTCTGGTTCTAGTTTGTAAACCTCATGAATTGTGACTCCTGGGAGGTTCTGGTTCTAGTTTGTAAACCTCATGAATTGTGACATCTGGGAGGTTCTGGTTCTAGTTTGTAAACCTCATGAATTGTGACATCTGGGAGGTTCTGGTTCTAGTTTGTAAACCTCATGAATTGTGACTCCTGGGAGGTTCTGGTTCTAGTTTGTAAACCTCATGAATTGTGACATCTGGGAGGTTCTGGTTCTAGTTTGTAAACCTCATGAATTGTGACATCTGGGAGGTTCTGGTTCTAGTTTGTAAACCTCATGAATTGTGACTCCTGGGAGGTTCTGGTTCTAGTTTGTAAACCTCATGAATTGTGACATCTGGGAGGTTCTGGTTCTAGTTTGTAAACCTCATGAATTGTGACATCTGGGAGGTTCTGGTTCTAGTTTGTAAACCTCATGAATTGTGACTCCTGGGAGGTTCTGGTTCTAGTTTGTAAACCTCATGAATTGTGATTAACTCAGAGGTTCGGGTTCAAGAATAAGGGGGAACCCAAACCCGTAAGTCATTTCTCGACTATTTCCACATCGGTCAAATTTCATCCCTGTATGTAGAAAAATAGTGTTTTCATGATTCCCCAAACATGTTGGAAAAGCTGGATAGAATAACATTTTTGTACACAACTTGCACAGATGTTCTGCCTTATCCAACAATTATGTTGCCATCTGAAAATGTCTTGGGGTCACCTTATTGTGCTTAGAAGAAGGATGGCCTGCACGTGTCACCCATGAAAATAATCCCCATTCTCAAATGCAATTTTGTGTGCTTACCAGGTTTTTCCCTTAACCTTTTCAGCCAGCAGAACCAGTTGAAGTTTCACTGGTACACAAGCTTTTTTTACTAGTCCATATTTCATGTCCATATTTCATATTTAATAGAAATATTTTTCAACACTGAACTAGCTAGCCAGACCAGGTAGCATCTCATTTCGTTAGTCAACAAGCTTTTACACTAGACCTTATTTCATATTAAATAGGGGCATTTTCCAACACTGAACTAGTCAACCAGACCACTTTGAGAGAATTTTGAGTGGTCTTCTGGTGTTAGTAACTAGCATTTGTCTAGTGAACCAACGGCTTTATGTAATTGGGCCGTGGTAAAATATGCATGTTACTGTATCATCTGTTCATACAACCTCTTAGACAGAAACAAGACTTGCAACCGATACAACTTGACAAAGAGGAACAAAATAAAAATCAGCTGAGAAATACTTCAGTATTGTTGATCCCGGCAACTCGTCCCTGAAGCACTCAGAGGGAAGAGAGAAAAAATAAAAGAAAGAAAAGATGCATCGTGGGAGTAGTTGATATGCATCGGATTAGAGGCAGGAAAGTCTGAAATCCAAAACCACAGCGGAAAGTACTCCGTACGATCGGAGACGGATTCTCCGTATTCCACCCGTTTCTTGTTTTCCTCTGAGCTTGATTCTCCCACCCTTTGTTGTCTAGCATGACTAGGAGGATGTTAAAGGAGGTATTAAATCTACAAACTCAACAAAATTCTCTCTCAGTGGGTCCCCAATGAGCAAATCCCCCCCCCCCTCCCCCTTCCACATAGCTTGTGGTCTCTGCAAAGGTAATGCAAATACGGCTATTTTCTTCAAGATTAAGTTTCTTTCTCTTGCTTTCTGGATTAACTTACTAAATTGTATTTTAACAGAAAATGAAACGCGTAGGAATTTTTCATATAGATTAAAATTACTCAAATTCTTGCTCTCTTGAGTTAGAAGGGAACAAATACAGGTCCCTTGTAAATTCAAAGCAAAATTCTTACAAAATAAACATGTCGATCCCATTTCTGTTTAAGTGGTTTATTTTTGGAGTACTGTTTCAATTTGTCGAAATGCTACGAAGAGAAAATTACACCGAATTGAAAGTATGAGTGTCGTTCTAATATAAATGCTAATAACTCATCCAAGCCTATGGATAATTTCCCAACCTAGACACACATGTTTCCATGGTAACAGGTTACCTCACATCTCTATACTCTCCCGAGCTGTCGTTTCTTACCGACGACGGACGAAAAGGTCCATTGCCTACCCGGGGACACAAAAGATGTTCTATTTAGTGCCGATGCCCTAAAAGTGTGTTCAGATGTCTCTTAACCATTTTCTTCCCTTCCTTCTCTCTATGCCCTTTCTCCATATGGTAAACCAGTCCGAAAAAGTGGGTTAAAACACGTAAAATGTTTGGATATTCTTTGTAAATCTCGAATGTCACGAGATATAAAGTGTGCTCCAGTTCAATCAACTCTGTTGAGATGATGGCAAGGCCACGTACACATCGTACATGTACCTTCTGGCAGTGCTTGTCCAACGCGATACAACTCCCACTCCCTGTAGTAGCGACACAAAAGGTGGCCCGTGCATAACGTTGGCCGCTGCGAAATTAATCAATATCCATTAGTTACCTGGCATAGTCATGTGACTTAAATGCTCTCGGCTTTGCGAATGTATAATTCAAACGTGTCATCAATAAATTAAAGATGGAATAATGCTGATTGTGCAAGAGAGAATATAATATATGTAAGTCAACATTTACTGCAGCTGGAAAAATAATTGGCATTGATTTATACAGCAGTAACTATTTCACAGAATATAAAGTCTAACTGCTTTTTAATCAGTTAATGAAGACTTGATTTGTACTGCAGGGCTCCAATTTGGAGGAAATATCCACAAGCCGGCAGGGCTTGTAGCTCAAATTTTTACAAGACCAGAATCAAAATGAGTTGCACAAGCACTAAGAGAAAATCTATCTTATTTGTCTTATACTTCGATACTGAAGAGAATTGAAGAATATTTATCAGATTCCTAGTCGACATTTCTTCCCAAAATATTACACAATGAAGTAGCTTATTATTATTCACTTGAAAAACACAAGACCGCGGGGCTTGTCCGGTTGTGAGTTTAGTGGCCCGATGCTAAAATTACTGACCTTTGCCCTGTGGTCCAGTGTTCATTTCGAGCCCTGTATTGCGATCCTTTCAACAAGTTTTTACCTTTTTTAGTTTGAACCTGGATAATGGAAAAGGAGAAGTTTTTTTCTGGTTGATTTAAGGTCCACAGAATTGCTCAAGATCTCTCACTGTGTTATTGTCTTCTGTTCTCAGGTCTACACTTTGTCTTTACTGAAAAGTTTGGTAATAGATTGGTTTTTGTCAACGTAATGCTTATTTATAGGCAAATTTTTAAAGAAAATTTTTACAGAAATACAACTAAAGTCACACATGAAAGTTTCAGTAGATTACTGTATGTACTTTCTGAGAAAACAGCAAATAAAGCTGTCAGGGTATTTTCACAAGAGTGTCGAGTCCATCCGCATTTAGCAAGGTGACAGCAGGTACAAACTGCATCTCTGGCCGCAGCATTCGTGAACGGATACCAACCCTTAGAAATTTGAGAATTGGTTCACGCATGAAGTGTTTCTCAGACTATATGGTTTTGTGGTGAAAAATTGTCCAAACCATGTTATTTTGAAGGGAATCCTTTCTCAAAATAATTGATGTTATCAACAGCTGCAGTGCTTCTCACCAAGTAAGTTTTTATGGTCATTAATTTTGGGAGTAGTTACCAATCTATGACCCTACCTTTAACCCTAGTTAGAAGTGACCTTTGAGGATACATGAATAAGAAATTCCCATCCTGCATCTTTTTGTGGTATACATCTGCGTACACGTACCCAGTGTAACTCTCTCTAGCATTGAGTTGAGTCTCTGAAGTACTCGCGTGGTAACCCGTCTTTAAACCTGCTATGGCAGACATCTTTCAAGCTCAATGAATATGAAGTGGGCAAGTCTCACAGGGTCCTTCTCACCCTGTTACTACTGATGTTGACACGGCTCATTGAAAGAGATTGCTTGTCAACCTTGTTCCCATGGTGATTGACCTTGTGTGTTTGTATCACCCTGCTTTGCACTGGCAAGGATGGGTTTTTCTGTAGACGGGATACTAGACCAATTCCAAAGGGTTGTTTATAAAATGTTGTTTGGCAGATAGAGACGCTGTTTAAAAAAACTTAGTTTTTCTGATTGACCATTCTCATGTACGGCATGTATGCAAGATCTTGAGGATTTTGCTTCCTTGCACATTGTGGCGTGTCCTGGCTGAATGGACAAGTGCACTGGACTCAAAGCTCTGGTGTTTCTGATCAGCAGAGTGGGGGTTCGAGTCCCGGTTTTGACACTTGTGTCCTTTTGCATGACATTTAATCATTAGTGCTTCGTCTTTCATAAGACAGAGTCAAGTGTTCAAAAAGTTTCACTTGGTGGTCTCTCCCTCTGCCACCTTTATGGACCCGGTTCGAATCCCACCCAGACTGGAGTGTTGCATTTGAATTGAGTTTTCCTCTCACATCTGAAATCCAGTTATAGGTGCCTGCACTAGAGGATGTGTAGTAAGTCAAATACATACACCAGTAGATGTTCTATGGTGTCATCGAAATGAGCATTTAATTCTGTGTCATTTTCACAGATTATTTTGTTGTAATGTTTTTTAATAACCGCAGAAATATGATGTACAAATGCTTCCCAACGTGATAACAAACATCCCACGATGGACAACAACGCTTAAAAAGTCCTCCTTGTTTTTTCTCTCCGCAGAAAAATATCAAAACATTGTGTTAAGAGAGAACCCTCGAGTTAAGATTTCCCATCCACAAACCGTAGCTGTCAATTTTCGGACAAATATATCAGAGTTTTATTTTCTTAAGTTTCCTGCGTGATTTATAGGAATAACAAACCTCTCATCGCCAATAGGGATCCTTAACCCCATCCTTGTCAGAGACATACATGTACTCGGTCTGGAGGCAGAGTTTTCCCTCCCAGGAGTAACAAAGCAATCCCCCCTTTCTCTCTCTCTTTCCATACAGTATTAGGATTCATAATGTTAAGTGACATCCCTGTCTTCTGTGTGTAGCTTCTTTGACACTGCACCATTAGTGGTTTGCTACTCATGTTAGTTTTTAAGTCAACACGACTTGTCAGAGTTAGCTAAAAGTAGCTCATAATCATCAAAGAACCTCGGTGACGTGAGGCTGGATGCTACTACCGATGCTTTGGAGTGGTAGACAGAGTTTAAAAGGATTCTGCTGAGGAAATGTCTACGTCTCTTAAGCTTGTGTGGCTTGCTCTCCACTGCCCCCCCCCCCCTCCTCAACGTCGCTCCACAAATGGACCCCAAAGCTTTGCACAAACGCATTACGCTTGTCGCTTGAAATCCTTAAAGGTATACCCAACAAATAACTGTCTCAGAATGGATAATGACGTGCTGTGTTTTGTTGAGACACTGTTCCCTGGTTGATCAGGATCCTCCTCCCAATCCCCCCCCCCCCCCCAGCCATGTTTGTAACTTTGCGTACTAGAACATTTTGTCATTCGGACTTTTGTTTGTTTTTGTCAATGTGTTTGCATGATTGAAATAACAGTCTGTTGGGATTATAAAATCAAGTCTCAAGTTGCAAAGCTAGGTTTTTTTTAACCGACACTTGTCTTTCCTTCAAAAACAAGTCAATAAAAATACATTTAATATAAACCCATTTGTTTAATAATAAATTAAACTAAGGGCATTTATCGCAAGCATCACTGAGAGTCAACTACATGTATTAAAAAGGGGTTGCGCTTTGTAAGCGGAACTTAGTTTATGGAACAGTTTTTTTTGGTAACAAATTGTTGTTTTTTTTACTTTCTAAAAACAAAACTTAAAGCATTTTTGTTAGTGTCCAGTTCTACATGCCCTCATGTAGAGTACACAATATACATATTGACTTCCGATCATGAAAACTCAAGACTATCAGCTAGACATGGATCTTGAAATGTCACCTGTGCCCAAAGGCTCTCTCACTTTAAGATACTAGGCAAAGGTTGGCTGCTAAAAAGCCTCAAACTCTTTGGAATTTTAGATTTGTCCGGGCGGTCCAAAGAAAATCTATAATTCTGCTTCTTTTCCTTCAATAAAGGATACATGGCAATAAAAGCAGAATGAGTGGACTCGATTCACTTGACCTGAACAGCAAAATAAATAAATAAACATTGCCTCAAGAATGTGTTAGCTGAAAAAAGTTAGCAGGGCACCGGCTGTAACCATAGGATGGAAATCTATTCCTATTATGCAAGATTTATTTTGATGTCGCCGAATTGTGCGGAAGTGCAATGGATGACTTACATGTACGTTCAGCTTACCAAACCGTAACTGAGTTGTTGGTTCGGTTAGGCTTGGTTTGAAGTCAATGAATTTTACAAACTGACAAAAAGCATCTGTTGTATTCTTTAAATAATGAATAAATCTGAAAACTACTTAGTTCCGTCACATGGAAAAAATGGTTGTACATTTTGTTAGCGTAACATTTATTTTCAAGGTAATTCATCATTCATCATGAACTGTCTCTGGAATACCGACCTAGATCTCAGAGCGCCGGAAATTGTTCCAGTTAGTTAAGTTTTACTGTCAGAAGCATTTTTCTGATCAGGGTTGCTAAAACATGCAGCAGTTGTTCTCGAGTTGTTGTTCAATAATCCAAGTTGTTCCATCCCCTTTAACTCATACTGACCCCTGACCTGCCTGGTTCTTATTTATGCTTGGATCTCTCAGGCTACTAGGCCCAATGATCGACGACCAAATGTAAATTTACACATCTGTATATAGTTCCATTTCAGCAAGAGCTTGTCAATAAACCCCCTTTTTTTCTTTTCGTACATGAACTCTGTCTGTTTCGGTCACCTAGGAGCTGAGTGGGAAGTCTGTGCCCAATGTTTGATGTTGCACATGTAATTCTTTTGCTGTTGATTGCCTTTATTTGCCAATTGCTAGATGGTGATTTTCTCTTTTGTTTGTACAAATTGAATGAGGTTAAAGGGAATACATTGGTTGTCCTGGCCCGATATTCTTCCTACTTTGGTCTGATTTCCAATTATTTTTGCCCGTGGGAAAAACCAGAAAAACTGTGATTAATTAGCTTGAAAAACCTGTTAAAGCTTACAGCATGTTCACTTGTATGTCAGCCCTTGTACTCAATAAAGATACATTTTTCAAAGGACCAAAAATAATGCCTGATTGTTGAAGGTTTAGGGTTGTACTCCAATAATTTTGTCCTTGACTCTGTTTCTATGCAGTAGACAAAGTTTCCTCTTGCGATTCTCGGGAACCCTTGTTTGCTGTTGCCCCTGCCCATTTAAACGTGAGGGCCCCACTTCCCTACTTTCAGTTATCAACTCACGAGCTTTGCCGATTTCCCCTCCTCTCTTGACCACTTGCCTTAAGGGAAATACTAATTATTAAAAAGTTATCATTTTGTGTCATTTATGAGCCTTTTCCTTGACCTCTATGTATCTAGAGCTCGCGATGTGGACCTGTAGATATAATCATCCTGCATTTGTTTCAGCTCTTCATTATTCATCTTCATAATTTAGCTAAATAATTTAGCTCAATTTGAAGTTTTCTTCTTATGTATAGAAATTTACGGTAAAGAAACCAAGGATGCCTCATAAGTGAACCTAATCACTGTAGCTCGCAATCCTAAGGAACCCTGTAAACAAGAGTGCTTGCTATGTGAACCAGAAACACCAGGGTTGACCCCTACTATTCCACGATAAGTGTTCTGGGTTCTTTTATGTGCACTACCAATCCTAGTACACGGGACGTGCGGCTTAATGCCCCATCCCAAGCAATTATGGTAAAGCATCTTGCTCAAGGATACAAGTGTCATGAGCGGGACTCGAACCCACACTTTGCTGATCAGAAACGCAAGAGCTTTAGCCTGGTGCACTTCACCTCTCAGCCATGACACACTTTCCTCAGTTCACTAGCTGGAAACTTTTCCTGGGAAACCTTCCTAATGTTGTTATCCTCTTCCAATGTAGACATATCAATGATTTCTGTTTGTAGACATTGCAAAATGCTGACCAATATGACCAGCTGTGCATGTATATATGCAAACAATTTTATTGGCCTGTGGTTTCGACCCAAGCACAAAGCAGTGTGTTTTTGGAAGGCTAGGTACCTCTGACATATAAACAACAAAACACAAAACATTTTTACCAAGAAATCAGCGAGTCTCCTCTTTTCAGCATTTTTAAAATCAAGATTTTTCAAAATGTGAAAATCTGATGCATGGAATGTATTTAAAATAGAGATTTAGATAAACACATACAGTGCATTGAGTACCAGTACATGTTGTCGTAGGCGTTTTAATTGTAGGCTTGCAAGGTAATTAACTTCCTCCATATAATGTGGTTTCCTTTCCAGACACACGATTGGTACATGTAGTTACATGTGTACAGAAGAAGAAAGTAATCATTATTTGAAACATTGAAATATTTGTAAGTCAATGTAGTGGATGATTTTGTACAAACAACGATAAGGGACAATGTAAAATAGAACTAGAGCGTATATTTACAGACCTCTTGTTGAAGTAGTTACCACTAGGCCTGGGCGACTTGTGTCGAAGTCACGACTATTGATTGTTATGTCTGGTAGCAACTGCTGCATGTTAACGGGGCCGCCACGACTACTAAAAAAATAGTGGCGATCAGCGACGAAGTCCTGACTAATTAAAGCACAGTTATTCGGGTAGTGAATTTCACTAGTCCCCCAGGCCCAGTTACTACATACATACACCAACCATTGTTGGAAATATTCTGGTTTCATTTATTGGCAAACATTACACATTGGTTTAAGAGTAAAAACAAATTATATTACTAATTCCATTCTAGTCTTCAATATTTTGTATCATATGCTTGTTTCATATTTGGCCAGCCGTTTACTTTATAATAAAACGGATTCAAATCAAAATGATTACAGTTGGCCAACAAGTTAAAACTGCTTGGTGTAAAGCCAAAGCTAAAGTATATGTTTTTTTCCCAGAAAGTGATTTATTTGGCAACATGCAACATAAAAGGAAAAAAAAAGAAGATTTATTTGGCAACATGCAACATAAAAGGGTAAAAAAGATTTTCTCCACAAAATTGAACATTGACTTTAGCTTTCTGATTTTAATATGGTTTTGATCAAATCAGATGAAAGTGTTCCCTGTTTTGGACATCACACAATAAAAAAAGATAAAAAGATGTACATGTGAATTTTTAAGGAGTAGTTTTGCGGCGACACCACAAGAAGTATCTCTCTTTTGAATGTGTTTCTGAAAAGAACGGATACTCAATGTTTCGAACAGTATTCTCTGTTCGTCGTCAGAAGTGGATTTTTATTTGATTAACAAGTGTATAATTCAATATTAAAATCCCCCATGCAAAGACCCCTACTTTCTCTGTAAGGAACCTGGTCATTGATCATCATTCTTGTTTCCCCCCCCCCCCCCGGCTTTTTCCTTTGCTTTAAATAAGATTTGAGTATTTTCTGTTTAAATCCCCTATCCCAGGCTCTCAACTTGTTTGTTTACTTAGTAACCTTGCCAGTTTCACTCTTGCTGTCACACTGTCAGTGACTGTGGGGCAATTTCATAAAGATGATTAGCAGGCATTTCATGCTTATGAAACGGTCGACAGCCTTAGTTGATACAAATCAATGTATTAATAAAGCACAAAAATTATATTGAGTGTTTCCTTGAATATGTGACCACATGACTTGATGAAATCTTCACAGGTTGGTTGAATGTATGTTTACATGTCTGCATGACATCAGACTTTCAAACAGCGCCCTCACTGAGGCAAAAAGAGGCAGATTATTGGACGAAAGCTCTTCATGTGCTTGACCTCAGCATACTAGCAGTGCTGCGCATCATAATAATAATAATAATAATAATGTAGATTTATAATGCGCACAGCTCCACCTGCGGGTGCTCGAGGCGTATCATGCAATAGGTCTATCATGTCTATTGAGAACTACATGTATGGAATAGGAATGAACGGTTCTTGCATATAAGCTATTCTGCTTTATACCACCGACAACTTCAGGCCCGGAAATTCATCTTTAATAGGCAATCTTAATTTCACAAAGGGCATTTCCGTTGGAAAATCTTTATGGGGAAACTTTTGAAGGGGCACCGAGGCGAAGACAGGGGTCCAATTTCAGGTCTGAACGTCTCACATCAAGCAATATCTTAAGAGGCATTCCAACACAAACACACCCCCATCATCATCTGCTCGGGCCTGACCTGGAAATGAAGACATCACTTTGCCATCAACCTCTCCGATATTGACATGCCAGCAGTTGTTCTCCTACTACAACCCAATGAATGCATCATCAGGCCGTGGTTATAAAACAAGTATCTCAGCTATCATTGCTCATCAATCTTCCACCACCCCCCCCCCCCCCCCCCCACTGTGATTGCTGTAGTGACAGATTCATCAGTAGGTCGTAGCGGAGCAGTGGTAATTACAGCTATCATTTCACTCTACTCTTGTCCACATCGTTATTGTTGATTGGAGATCACAACAGAGGAGAGTGGCTCATTGTAGCAAGTACTTGTATTTAGGGTTTTGTTTTTTGTTTTTTTTTGACATGTGGAGGTAAGCCCGATTCATGCTTCCTGCAACTGCAAATCAAATTTTAAAGTTACAGCTCTGTTTTTCGCTGCGATTGTTTCGCAGGAGTTGAGCACATCTTAACTCTTCCGAATTGTCATTGCGAATTTGTGACGTCAAAATCTGTATTGCATTTGCATTCGCAGGAAGTATGAACCAGGTTTTTACACTTCTAAATATCTAGATTTTCAACTGAATGGTCAAGGGTCATAATAATTATATAATAATTTGGGAGGCTAACCATCCTTACTTGCAGCTTAGAAGCTGAAGTGCTGAAGGATGTTGCTTTGATGTGTAGGAGCCGCAGGCATGCAAGGGCGCCTTTGGCAGCCAGCCAAATGGGCCCATACATGACCAAGGAGCACAGCAAGAGATCGAAAGTATTTGATTTTTTCCGGAGGGAGGAAAACCCTTCTGGCATAGGAAACATCCAATGCACACTTCTACTGACATATGGCCCTAGCCGGGTATCGAACCAGAGCCACATGATATGAGAGGCGAGTGCTTTTCATGTGGCATGATCTACATAGGGAGTATAAATACGTTTATAAACCCTGCCCTCAACCTGCAGGTTGACTAAGTCTAAACATGACATGCAGAGATAGCATCTGCATTTTTACCTTGTTTCGATAAAACCGGTCATTCCTTGTGCACAAGGTTTTGTTACGAAGAGAAAAATACTTCAACAATTTTGTGTGTGGCATTCATTTTGTTTCCTCTGATTTTACCGAGACAAGCCTGAAAAACCTGTAGGGAGAAATTACATACACACAGACTATTATGCAAATCACGGCTGCGTCTAATTTCAGTGCACGCTGGAGAACACGATGCAAACGAAAATAGCTGAACTGTAGGGGTTTTTCTTATCTGCATGTAAGTGGAAAATCCTTGGGGGGTGGGGGGGGGAATAGAACTCCTTGAATATTATGCGAATATGATGATTGGAATCAGATTTTGATTGTAATCAGCGTGGTTTAACAACTTATCCCGACTTTACAAGTTAGTTTACGGTTAGACTTTACTAGTGGGTAGAATCTTTCCCCCAGGGCTTGGGAAGTTATACAATATTCAGAGGGAAGATAAGAGGGGATGAAATTTGTATGGAATGAATTCCCCCCCCCCCCCAAAAAAAAAATCATTACAGAAATATTTGCGGTACTTGCTTCAAAGGAAAGGAGTGGGTGAAAGTTATTTGAAACAGACGTCTTAGAATTTGTTTGAGTCAATTTGCGTACAAGTTTAACAACGTTGCATTAAAAGGGGTGTCAAACCTTACTGTTAGTTACAAGTTATGTAATGTTAACCTACATTGTTGTAACACTCGTTTGAAAAAGTTATTTTTTTCTGGTTTGATTTTTTCGTAGATTGATTTTTCATACATCAGGCATGTGATTTCTTAGGATTTTCTTTAAAAATCCTCTTTCAGCATTAACATTTTCTTCAAAGAAGTAATCAGTCACCAAAGGGAGACAGAAATAGTCCACATTTTGTAGTTTGGTATTTCTGGTGATGCACACAGTCTGTTAACTTCTTGAATTGTAACATCTGGGAGGTTCTGGGTCGAGAACAAGGGGAACCCCACTCACCCTAGACCCACAAGCAATTTTTAGGAATATTCACAGATATCAAATCTCATCCCTGAATTATGTTCGATGGAAAGAAATCTTGTGTAAATTCGAATCTGAAACTGAATCTGAATCTTATAGAGCTCGGTAGAGCATCCTAAAGGAAACATCACACCAACTTCTTAAGAAGACAATAAAGAAATTTCAGTTTTTAGACGTTGGAGGAAAACCCATGCAATCAGGTAGGGACTGAAAACCCTCATGCAAGATTTCGGTCCAGGAATTGAACCAGAGTCCATAGAGGTGAAAGGTAGAGAAAGAAACCACTAAGCCAACGTGACTGCCATTTTAATATTTAAGTTTTTGCACTTTCCCAAAGTGGTTTACTTTTTTAGTTTGAAGCACTTGAAGGCTATGTACATGTATAAGGCACTTTATAAATGCATTATTATGATTAGTTCTACTAGTTAGTGTTATTTAAAATTGTTTCCAGAAAGAAAAATTCACCTTGGAATTACTGCTTTAAGTGTACTTATGTTTGTGGAAACGATAATTGGAAATATGATTCTAAGCTAAGGCTGTGACCGTACTGACCTTTAGCTTTGGTATGGCCAGATCACTTCAAATATGTATTTTTTTTTCTACGAGAATGTGTACTTTCTAAAGCCTTCAAGCTTTGGCCGGCAACTTTAATAATGGCTTGTTGGTATCATTTGTAGATTACCTATTTTCATCAGAAAATTAACAAAATGTTCTGGTCAAATATTCTCAAATTAGTTTGATGATAGAAATTTTAAAAATAGTAGAACGAACAAGGTCAAAGAAAATGTTCCATTTAAAAAAGAAAGTTACATGATAGTATCGGTATTGCAATTGTTTAGGAATAAATTCTTGTCTGGAATTTTGTTAAAAATCCCCTTTCCCAAATTGAAACTGAAATTCATTTCAGTGCACTATAAAAGACAATGTGGGGGATTGGTAACTACCAGCATACAAAAAATGTCATCAGTTAGAATCTGAAAGCTCACTGATTTTAAATTTCATGCCAGTAGCTTTTCTTCAGAGAAATGTTTCTATCTGAAATACTCTCTAAAAACTACTAGTTAAATTCAACACTATAAATTTTCATTTAGATACTGCCAAAATGGGGGAAATATTTGAAATTTCTAACCTTGGGTTAAAGCTGTGAAAAAAATGCTAATGCTGTGTTCGATATCCTTGAAATAAATTTTTTGTCAATATCCAAAAAATGTTTGATGACATCACTTTTCAAAGATATGGTCTGAACATTTTTGTAAACAGAAGTTTTCAGTTCATTCTTGAATTTTAATGATATTCAATCAAAATGACATTTGACCTTTTTGCAGGCACAAACAAATTCCTCCATGGAATGTGCAGTTACATTTGTTTTTCTGTCCGATGACTTCATGTTTCAAGTTTCGCTCTGACAGAGTATTACAAAAAATTGCATTTTGCACCATTTTAATGTCAGACGAGAGACTTTTCTCCCTGTTTAATGAGGACTCTGTCTCTTGAAGAATTCGTATATCACAAAACTGAAACTCGACCATGGCAAGGTATCTACACATAAATCAAACTTTCAACCTTTTTTGTTTCTGCTGCAACGGTATGCAGCAATATTTTCCATATAACAGTCTTACACAGGTTCTCTCTCTAATTTGGAAGTGAAGTGAAGGGGGGGGGTAGTAGGTGAACACTCAATTCTCTGAGTAGTTGAACCCTGAAAGAACAACAAACCCTGTTTTTCTTCACTGGCTGTCTGGTTTTTTATTCCCACTCACCTGTGTAAATGGTCCTTAAGTAGCTCTACCATCAGGCGGGCAGTTGGGGTTTTTATGCAGTGGGCATTTTGTAGGGTTGGCAACTCACACAGTTGGGGAAACAAAAACAAGACGCCCTGCCAAAGACTGCATGTTTTTCCTTCTGGCTGTCTTCGGACCGATGCTTGTAGATGCATAAGTTCGTTTGGTAATTTATAAATTTTCTAAAATGCACGTTCTAGCGGCTAGGAGTGGTAATTTTTAGGTGGGAAGGGGGGAATGCACCAGTTGATTCATCCTGGGGTATTTCCAGAAAGAGACGAAATTTATTTATATAAATAAAAAAAAATGTATAAAAAAACATGGGGAAAAGAAATGAACTTGAATATTTGCTGGCTTTGTAGAACTGTGTCTTAGAAGTCTAGAATACGGGTAAATTAAATCAATCGATGTAAGAATGGTGCCAAGCGAAAATACATGCACAATTTAGTCTTTTTGAGGGACATAATAATCATAAAAAGTGTGCGGCTTAAAAATACAATGCGGGGGGGGGGGGGGATCAACTGGGTATTTTACGTGACCTAAAATATTGGAAACCTGAAAGAGTTTTAATCATTCAAATTTGTGTCTTTCATAGCAAAAGAAAAATGACTGACAAACTTTCTTTTTCTTTACAAATGCTGACAATGCTTCTGAGGGAAAACATGTCAATTTTTGAAACATGTTTTTGATTTGTTTAGTTATTTGTTTATATATTTGGGTGGGGGTAGGGAGTGACCCCTGTGTCTTGCTTGAGCAATGACTAGGCCTCATCCCTAACTTATTGAGTGATTAGCTAATGGGACCTGATGGGCCCAATTTTATAGAGCTGCTTAATGGTAAGCAAATTTTTGTGCTAACTATAGCAGAAAAGTTTGCTTAAGCGTAAGCGTATTTCACAGGTTAGCAAGAAAATTAGGCAGCCATCTTGCGCACACCATGGATTTGCATTGTTATGTCATTTATTTTCATACAGTAAGCACCGGTAGGTTAGCATGCCTTTTCATGTGCTTACAGTAGCAGCACTATGAAATGGAAATTGCACAGTAAGGACAAAATGGCCGTTAAGCAGCGCTATGAAATTGGGCCCAGTTACCTTGTCGTTACACTAATCAGTCAGCTTTTTCACCAGTCTACATGGATGGTCTATATTTCAAATTAAATCAAAGCTTTTCAACATGACTGAACTAGCCAGCCGGGACCACTTGTGAGAATTTTGACTGGTCCTCTGGTGTTAGGGTCCCTAGGACTTGTAAGGATACTTCCTGTTGTAGTCAGGTATATTTCCCGTGGATATAGGGTATGTTGAATTCCACCATCTGGTGACCCTACTATTGTTCCAAAACCACGCTGGGTCAATTCTATGAAATAAATTGTGGTTCTGGCTGTTTTTTTAAAAGGACATCTCTTCCCCTTCACACAGAAACCAAACCCCCAAAACAAGAACAAAATCTCCCTTAATGGAATTGGTTTTCCAATGATTTCCACTCAGTAACCCAATCTTCAAGAACCCTAGACTATTCATGTTATAGTTTTTACCCATAATGCTCTAGGCTCTCCTCCTCATCTTCCTCCGATGGGAGTTTTTTAAATATTTTCTTTTAGCCAAAATGTTTATAACAGAACCCACCAGTATCCCTTTAGTGTACACCATCAAAGACGAGAGCTCTGTTCACACTGCATGGAAACACACCCCCTCTGTTATTTTCTATCTCCTTATTCCCTGAAGTGTTTTCAATTCCAAGTATAGGAATTGGATGGTCACGTTGTCACTTGAAATTTCAAGCAGGCCTGTGATTTGTCTTGGTTTTTCCTAATTTAAAAGTTTGCTCATAGATTGTCATTTTCTTCAAGACTTCTCAAAAGATGTGAATTGACCAGCAAGGAAAGAAAGAGACAGCCCTTATTGTGTCCAAACCTCTAGTTTTACATTTGTGGTGATGGACAGAGTCTGCAAATCCTTTAAATTACAGTTCAGTGGATGTCACATCCAAACTCTTGCCATATATCAGGACTGCTCTCTGTTTTTTCTACAGTTCAATCCCTGTTTGGGGTAATATCGTTCAAAAGTTTTTGGGGGGCATTGTGTTGGATTTGATTTTAAATTTCACTGTTGTGCAGGCTGTTTTGTTTGAACCTGGATTAGTTGAAGAAATATTTCACTGAATTGATAATTAAAGACATTGGATGTTGCTTCTTTTTTGACAGAGCAAAATTATAAATTTTCTTCAATTTGAAAGAAAAAACCCCAATCCCCAAACAAACTATTTTCCTGAATGTGGATGGCCTGTAGCGCACTTGACATTCGTTCATGTTTAGTTTCATGTTTTCTGCTTTCAAACACGAAAGGGGTAAAACGAATGTTCACTTTTCCCACCTTCCCCCCCCCCCCTCCCCTGGAGCACTGAATGTGACAAACTGTTTTCTCGTGACTCCAGAATTACACATGCAAAGGTGGATCAAGAAGCGCACGTACATGCACTTGCCCAGCTCCTCCAAGATCTATCGGTGTCTTGTAGACATTCATTTATCCGGTCTCCTAAGAAATTCCAATTAAAAAAAAACCTGAGTCTCAATAATTACATGATCGTGAGTCTATCTGGGTCACCTATTACCTACGGGAAGTTTGGCATTCTCAATCTAAGAGTTAGCCGACTCCAAGCCTTGTTTATTGGAATTGAAGGTATCTTTGATCCTTTGTCTTGGAATGTACCGTGACAGTTTTTGTGGAGCAGTAATTGGCTAAATATTCATGAGAACTATAAAACGTCTTGTATTCGACACTTGCTCTTTTAGAGGGGGTTTGAAGGAGAGTTAGTGGGGGGGGGGGGGGCTGAGGGTATGAGTATATTTCATAAATCTAGTGGTACTCACTTGCATACACCCAGTCTATTTTTTACAAACCTTTGGAGGCATCTTTTGTTCTTTCCTTTGTCAGTGTACTTAACAATCTCTCATAGACTTTGTACATAAAACTTTTTTTTGGATCACCCCAGTCTTTGGGATTCCCCATTGAGACCTTTTGTTGTTCTTTTCTGTTTTGTTCTCGGTCTCCATAAGGTAGCAAATATTAAAGATGCATTCGTCAACCCAGTATATCAAGGACTTCTCTTTGCTCTTCCATTGTTTGGACTTAGTTGTTTTTGTAAATGATGTCCCTTTCGGTTTTGTATGAAAGCAAAGTGGGGATGTCCTCACTTATAACACTCGGATCTCTTTGTTCAAGTCCTCGGTTTCAGCGTGTAGACACCACGGAGGAAGACAGGTTACTCAATGTACATCTACAATCTTGATAGAAGCCGAGCCTGAGAAGGCAACTGGTTTAGCAAGATCAAAGTGTTGATAATGTGTTTTAATCTGGATCACCTAATTGGATGAAATTTTCACAGGTCAGTTTGGCGGTGTGTCATTAAAAGAATAGATGAATGAAGTTAATTTTACTCTCCCATAACCGTTGATGTAATTATACCACTGGAGAAAGTATTAGGCCACCAGTTAACCAATAGTGCGTGATAGCTCAAGTCAAATTATTAGTTTTTTCATGGTGGTGTTCATTACGTTCTAAAGGGGGGGGGAGGAATTGTATTCTTTATTCATAATATTCCTAATTTAATTTCCTTTTTTTTTTTTTTTTTTTTTTTTTTTTTTTTTTCTTCTTTTTCCTCAGAAAATCAGATTGTTATTAAGTAGCATGAAAAGTCTATCGAAAGCCTAAGAAATTATGTAGGTCGGCCTTTATACTCGATATGATTTCCCTCTTTTTTTCAGTGGTTGAATTTAATGCCTGAACTTGCCGATCCAATTCCAGAATGAAGTTCAAGACCTGGAGAGAATATTAATACTACCGCTATTCACTCGATTAAAATTCATTAAAAAATTAATTTAATCCTATTTTTATACTGTTGACCTTTATTGTGAAAATTTTGAAATTATAAACACTGCTGTGTTCTGCATATCATTTCAAAAAAGAACTTGGCAGTATTAGAAATTGTTTTAATAAATAGGATTTGAAACTTTCAGGTTTCAAACTCTCTGTTCAGTTCAATATGCTGCACAATGTTATTTGGGATATCATTGGTATAATTTAAACGTTTTCCACTTACCTGTATTCTTTATGGATTAAGTTGCTGGGAATTACATTGTACTATAGTTCAGGGGATCCTTATTCATGAAATCTCTCAATGATGAGTTGTGGTGTTTCTGAAATAAACAGATGGTGTTTGACTCAACGTTTCGATCAGTATGCTCTGATTGTCTTCAACACATTGTCATCATCTCGATAATTATCTTGATCTAATTACCAGCTCTTTTAATAAATATTATTATTTGCTTCATAATGTGGACCTTTATTATGATAATTTTGAAAATTACAATCGCCGCTCCATTTTCCATATCATTTTAATCCCATATGTGGCCGAGTGGATAAGATCACTGGACTCAAGCTCTGGTGTTTCTGATCAGCAGAGTGTGGGTTCGAGCCCCGGTCGTGACATCTGTGTCCTTAAGCAAGACACTTAACCATGATTGCTTCGTCCTTCGGATGGGACGTAAAGCCGTTGGTCCCGTGTGTTGTGTAACGCACGAAAAAGAACCCAGTGCACTTATCGAAAAGAGAAGGGGTCCGCCCCGGTGTTCCTGGTTTGATCGGCTGCATATTGCGCCACAGCACCTTGTAAACCATTACAAGGTGCTATGTAAAGGAGTAGGTCTCATACTTCAAAACGTAGCCCCAAATACCTAGCAGGAAATACTGAATGTTAAGCGCTTAGAGGCTGGCCTGCAGTAGGCGCTATACAAATACAATATATATATATATATTCGCTTGACTGGTCTCAGTGCATACATTACAGACATTGTTTCTCTCTAAGCCCATGGTTTGCTCAATGCTATATTACAATAACAATGTATTATTTACTGCTTATCAAAGAAGCCTACCCAAACAAGCTGTATACCGTTAGAAAAAGCACGTAACTCTCTTTAATGTGGTATATATTTTGCCATTTTTCCAATACCGCTGGTAGTGAGAGTATCTACTTTATTGTTTATGTATGGGTTTTACTGTAACTGGGCCATTACAACATTTGTATGCTGTACGAGAAACCCAGCAGTCGGGCAGATAATATTTATAATAATAATGATAGTTGAATGAAGTGATATTGCGCTTGCTCCAAGACCAGCCTATTTGAGGGCACATAACAATAACAATATCAGTAATAGTAATAATAATAATAATGAACCATTCTTGTATAGCGCATATCACAATCACAGAGAAGTTTCTATGTTAGAGAATTACACAAGAAAAAGTACCCACAATAAACCAGTTAAAAATGAGAAAAATTGAAGTAAAAAACCTGAAGACAAAAGAGGTACATGAACATCACTCTACACTCTCTAAAAAATAAACAAAATTACATACAATAGCACTTACAAAGTACACTATGAAATATAAACCATGCTAAAAACGAAAGATTACAAACTCCCTGCACATCAACAAATGCTTTCTTAAAAGGCTCTAAAATATACAAAATGACAATAATGGCGATTTTCATTGTTGCATTTTTCTTTTCGGATGATAATCTGAATATCAAATATCAACTCCTTTACAAAATATACTTGCCTCCCCCCCCCCCCCCCATTAGAACACATTAATTCAGTATTCATAGCAGGCAAGATAGAAATCATGAAATGTCTTCCAAGTGTGATCAGGCCTACAAGACATGCATTGTGCTATCCCTGTCACTGTAGCAACACTCTTTTTTTCCTTTACACTCAGAAATAATTTCATTGTGAATGTTGAATTGATTCAGACCCATGTACTGAAAACTGTGGGCTTTAATTCAAATTGCATACTTAAAGTGTAGATTAAGTACGGACAAAGTATAAACGGATGTTTGTTAGTGTTGCCTTATTTTTCGAGTGCGTTGCCTTCCTGACAACGTCCTGTTGATCATGTTTATTAGAAAGTATGATGTCAATATTGTTATTGATTTTGTGTTTCATTAAGCTCCTTTTTCACATTAATCAATTAATTGTATTGTTTTGGCATCTATTCATTAATACAAGTTTACACTCAATCTAATCTGGCAGCTCAAACAAAAATGTTTTTTGGAGGGCGTTAGAAGTAGGTGTGTCGTTGCAGAGCGGTTCAGCACACTGTGCTCAAACTCTGGTGTTTCTGATCAGCAGAGTGTGGGTTCGAGTCCTTGTCTTGACAAACATGGCCTTAAGCAAGACACTTAACCTTTATTGCTTCCTCCTTTGGATGGGATGTAAAGCTGTAGGCATGGTAGGTCCCGTGTGTATCGTTAAGCGAAGGGGTTGGTGTTTTCTGGCATTGTGGGCTGCACATTGCACCACATCACCTTGTAAACCCTTACATGCCTTACATGGTGCCATGTAAATAAATAGGTCTTAATTTTCAACACAGCTCTGCATACCTTGTAGAAGTAATGTAGGTGTGATTATGCACTATAGATACAAGAACTGCATATTATTATTAGCATTATTTTAAGTAAAATAATTTTTTCATATTTTGCCAGCCATTCATATTTTTTCTCTCTCTGTGTTCCTGGTTCACCTTTTCTTGTCAGATTCTGTACAGAATCCAGTGATTTTAGTGTTTGTTTTTCTGTCGAACGTAAACTCCTTCAACAACTGTCCACTTAAAAATAATCCCAAGCCGTTTTTCAGTTGAAGACTGCGTGCCTTTGCTTGGCCCACCCAACCTTCGCAAAGATTTTCAATCAAATTTACTGTACACACTCCCCCTCTTTAGAAAATAAGACCACAACCATGACATTTCATACATTACAGAAAGGACAACCATTTCCATGGTAACCAGGGAGAAATCTAGAACGATTGAGCACATAGATGCAATTAGGTGACTTCTTACACTCACTGAGGCATGAAGCGCATAACTTCATCCTTCGAACCACTGGACTCCCCATACATGTATATCTGATTGATAAATGGGTTCCACATGAAAGAGTTTTACAGTTTTCATCTATTTGTCGATCATTTCAAAAGATGTGAAATGAATATTCTTATGATTTAATGGATTTCTGATTGTTGGTCTGGTGTTGTACATGTAACTTAATACCCTGTGTTTATTACGTTGGACTTACGTCAATTGCCACCTTCAATGGTGATTTTGAAGTGCTTTTCTTAGGCTGTTATTTATCTACAATATTCAGCTCCATGTATGTAACAATGAAGAGCCACGTTTCTATTATGACCATTCATGAGTCCCCCCCCCCCCCCCCCCCAACACCAAACCAATGTATGTGGGAACTTGGAACTGGGAATGTAGCATTTCCAAAAAAGTAAACTGGTAAGTATGGTAACCTGTTAAGTTAACTGGTAAGCTCTGGTAAATATGCTTACCAGAATACAGTTACCAGCCAAAATGCCATTTCCTATGTACAATCAGTGACTGGTATCCTCCTTATTTTTGCTAAGCAGAAATTTTCTAAGCATTATTTTGTGCTTAAGCAGCTATTGCAATTGGGCCCTGGTTTATCCCGAGAGGCTGGGTCTAGACAGGTTCTAATGTTCGTTATGGAGTCTTATTAGGTCTAAAGTTGGCTTGTAATCAAGTCTATCTGTAAATTCAACCTTGTGTATGATGGTCCGATGGAAAGAAAATGGCTCTGCACAATTGCTAATTCCTATCATGACCCTGTCTTCAACGCCTCCTGCATTCTTTATTGCCATTCATTGATTGTAAAACTGTAGGGAACATTGATTGCCAACTCAAGGAGACTACACTGAAGTTCCGCAGTGCCCCATAGCGCTGAAATCAAACTAGCTTCTCTCTCTCTCTCTCTCTCTCTCTCTCTCTCTCTCTCTCTCTCTCTCTCTCTCTCTCTCTCTCTCTCGTTCTCTTCGTTCGTTTACCTACACCTCGTACCTTCGTAGGATGTCTGCGTTGTTGAATCTAGGCGAGATAGATCGAGGGCCTTGGTGTGGTTTCTAAGGTGTGACCGGAATAATTGCAGACGCTTCGGCTGGAAAAACCATTGTATTGATTTGTTACATGAGGACCTAGTTTCTGGAGGCAGATCAAGGATGCGTAAAAAAAGGGGGCCTTAAATGTAACAAGGGGAACTTTAAAATTGTCCCAATGTGCAATGTCCACTGATTTAGTCAACCTTTTGAACTTCTATCTTGTAAAAACATGAATATAAAACAAAGGAAAGAAATAATTGAGATATGTGTTATACTGAAGAAGTAACCGATAAACCTTTTTTTTGTTTTAGTTCAATGAGGAGGATTAAGGGACGTTAAACAAATATCTATGTTATTTCCAGGGTGGTTCCAAGCTATATTTTCTGAGATAACTTTTGGAATATTTTATCTAATTGTTCAAAACATTTGTTTTAATTCTTTTCCTCAAGAATTTTTTTAACAAAGAAGCAGCCGGTGAGAAAAAATATAGAACATATTTTTATCTACATCCAGTACATCCATGGCCGCCGCAAAAATCCAGACATTATCAGGATTTTATTATCTCGCTTTTGTCTCTGTTATATCATTAATTACAAATGAGGAAACGAGTAAACAAAGTCTGTATTGAAACTGAGAAACACACTTGGCAAACAATTGACACTTGAAAAAAACACTATTGCTTATGTTTTATATTGAGGTTTGTGAACATACTTGTGTATGTACTTGGGGGAAACTGCCCAACATATAGCTGTACCTCAGAACCGAGTCAGCAATTTTCGACATCAGTTTTGTTTGTATGCACTCTTTGTGATTGCTTGCTAATCAAATATGCTTAAAAACCTTTCACGTCTAATCACTTTACTGACTGGGAAGTACTCCAGAAAATAACATCATTGGATATTTTTGTATCGGGTCGTGGTGAGTTTCTAAAGTAAAACTGTACTCTCTGGTGATATCGCCATCCTGTCTGGTCATATTTGGACAAAATCAGAAAAACTATTATTGACGAGTGAAAATTAATGTCAAAGAGTTCTTGTTGGGGAGTTGAGTATGTCTATTCGAAGGTTTAGGTCTTATGGGAATTATACAGGATTGGTAGAACTGTCAAAATAGTCGCAGGCAGTGTTGGTTTTGTGTGATCAACCAGATATGAAATAACAAACCTGTGAAAATTGAGCTTAATCTGTTGTGTGAGTTGGGAGAAAAATAATGGAAAATCATGCACAATTTTCAGCATGTGAGCACATTGTCATTAATTTCTGTTGTAACAACCGGAATCAGCTGGTGCCTTTTGTAAAGTTTTTCAGATACTGTTTTCTCAAATACGACTGCATTTCAGAGGGAACTATTTCACTGGAAAATGGCTGTAGTATGAACTTAATAATCAGTAAGCTTTCAGCCTAAAATTAAACATTGATGTTTTTTTATCCTTACCAATCCTGTATTAAATACTTTTATGGAGATGTGTCCATAAATATGTCTCATGAACATGTATTACCAGTGAAACATTTATGACTCCCAGCTGGTTCCCTGTCTAATCTAACTAAGCAGATTTTGTGGAAATTAATGTTGGGGAGCACTACATGTACACGATGGGTGCAACTAGTCTTTGTTGTTGAAACAATTTTTAAAAGTCGTTAATCAGATAATGTTGTTAAGCAAATTGATTCGCCAAGACAACAATTAGCAGGGAACCAATATCAAGCAGTGTATAGCATTTTGGCTGGTAACTCATTTCTGCTAAGCAGTAATTTCCTGTGCTTAGTATCTTTTTCTGTGTAACAGCTTTAGGAAATTATCTTCTGATTAGTATTCTTGCTGAACCGTCCTTGTTTTTTAGTACACTCCAATTCTTTCCCATATTTAGTCGTAATTATTGTAAAATCTATTTTTCTCTCATGAGCATTTGCGGTAAACTTGGTTGTAATCACCGGCCACTTAAGGCTTTCATAGTCCCGAGATGAAGCTCGTCTGGATTCTGTGTCCTGAGGCTTAATACAGTCATGGGTTTGTTTTAATCATCTCAGATTCTGAGGCGAAACTTTAAAGGCACGAGGCTGTCAAGTTCTTTTTTTAGACGAGTTCATTTGGGAAAAACCTGTAAAGCAACCTATATTTTGCCCGCAAACGCCTACAAATGTTATACTTGGTGGAATAGTTTGTTGGAGGCACTAGGTCGCCGATTTGCCAAGTAAATTTTCATCGTTGACGCAGTTCTGAGCATGTGATTATATCTGAGAACAATGGATTGACCTGGTAAGTCTGCTGCCACCTAGTGTCCCCAAAAGTCCTCGATTGAACATATTCACCGCTATTATTCAGAGAGTTGTTTTCCCAGCATATATTTTGGACACTTTCCTTCATCCCTTTAACGGTATAATTCTAGTCAACATGCCTTTAGGAACGTCTTAGCGTAGCCAAGTCACACAACATTACACTAATGAGCACAGCAATGCTGAGCGAAAGTGCTTTTTGCGCATTAAATTTGAACTCGATAGCGAGTTTAATGGGAAACGTTGATCCGTCTTTACAAAGCCCTGAGGTCGATGTCATTGGTGGTTACATGTACGCTTCATCTTTGATGAAACAATGGCGTCGTTGATTGTTTTCTTGGATTATTTGTTAATGTTTATTTGAATACAAACTCCCCCGTGTGTACGCTGTGATTAACTATGGATGTTTTAGTTCCTCTGAATGAACACTACAAAAATACAAATTAAAAATCCAGGTTTTGGAAAGAGAACTTAAGTTACCTTAAATGCTTTATAAATCTTGACAAAAATTGAAAGTGAAATTTAGAAACCTGGTTTTCATTTGGTCCCCGGGCATCATCAGCTTATAAACGTAGATTGAGATGACGGTACAATCAGAAAAACTCTGACTACTTTACATTTTCATTAATTCCCCCCATAACAAATACTCTGCTGGCCGGTAAAAGTCTGGCTGAATTGGTCTGGATTACTTATTCATTGCTTCCTAACAATAATTATACATTACTTTTACAGTGTATGTAAATTAGTTAACAATGTTAACGGACTGGTGAGAGTGACTTGTGAAATGGCAAGCTTACTGCTGTAGCTCAACAGTGATTGAAAAAGCTGGAAGGGAACCTATTTTGACAAAAAGCCTTTTCAAATCCAGACCTGGCCTCCATGCACCTGTCCATTGCCTTGGTGCCCCTTGAAATGTTCCAGTAGAAATTTAAAGTTCCCTCATCCATCAGATTCTCATTTGGTACTGAAACTTAACACGTAGCCACTATTTGTGTTCAAGTTCCCTGTTCATTGGCAATGGTAGACATTGGTTCTCGTTGTATCAAATGTAGAGCAGACACTTCTGGTCCTACAAGCCTCAGATTGATGTCATTGATTTGAGTGTAAGAATCAAGATGGCCACTCTGATCTTTACACCGGGGGGCCGCTTTCATAGTACCAGCCAAAATGTAATTTCACATGTGCCATCTGTGACTGGTATCCTGCTCATTTTTGCATAGCTACAAATTGTTAAGCAATATTCAGTGCTTAAGCAACTAAGTGACATTGGGCCCTAAACCTTGGACTCTTGATTCAAAACATTAGTGCCTTACAAGCATTGTTATTTTGCTCAATACTGAATCTGTGTCATACGGCAGGACTCCAATGTCAAGAGAATCGTTACTAGAACCCAGGTCTTGTATCCCAGAAGACCTTGGTAAGGTTAACGAGGCGTTACACCTAAAGTAAAAATATATGAAAATCTGTCCGCCTTTTTCCAACTTCTTCGCAACACCCCTCTCCCAGACCCACCCAAAAAGAAGGGCTCTTTAATCGACCCTGGTGCAGCTCTTCATTAACAATGCAATATTCAGGCCCTTCAAAACCTACCCTACCCACCCTACTTCATAAAGGCAGCAGCACTGGCTGCCGGGCGGCCTTGGGCGATCTTCCCTTGCCCCTCCTTCCCTTTTGATGTAACACATACATGACATAAGTGCAAATGGAATCATTAAATGTACGGATAATGAAGCCAGTGGCCATGCATAGTAGAAGTAAAATTAACACAAGCATAACATTGATTAATCAATAAAGGGGCACTTGCTTGGGAGAATGTAGTAGCTGGGTATAATGTAGCCTCACCACTTCAAACTGAAAAACAGACTTCTATGGCGTAGTTCAGTTCCGACTGAGGTTGTCTGAAAAATCGACCGGAATGTCACTTCGAAGAAAAAGGAGTAGAAAACCCAAAACTCCAAACAGAGTTTTAAAGCCATGGTAAAGTATTTGCTATTGGAGGTTTATCTTTAAAGCTGAGAGCTTATAAAGTAAAAGTTATTGCAGGCTGAAAGGCTTTTGCCTTTAATGAAAATTTGTGCTAGGCTGTTGAGAATACGTGTAACACATTTCAGCGTTGACAATAATTTAACAAAGCATTTTATTTATGCATGCTGTTGGTCTCATCATCACCAGATTCACGTAGAGCGTCATGTCCTCAGAGTCTAAACAGCCGAGGACACTTGTAGAAATAAGGAAATCAATGATAGGGGATTAACATACAAATAAGAAATTTCCCAGAAATGGTGATTACATTGCTAATTATACGTTCACATTCCATAGCTCAAGGAGTGGTGTTAGATAAGCCGCTACAATCAAAAAATGCCATGGACAAACGGTCTAAATACTTGCACCAACCAAACATATCACGTGATATTGCGAGCGTCGGGGTTTCCCTCTGGATTTTTCTCGGCAAATGTCATGTTTATTCATTGTTGAGTTAGTGATACAACCATTGTGTGTCTTTTCCTAGTACTTGAACCGAGGCTGGTTGGAAAGAATAGACTGGTCCATGTATAGTGAGATTGAAACAAGTGTATAGTATTGCTGTTGAGGACAGGGAGCATGACTCAAGATGATGGTTGCATGGTAAAAGTCTATTGGGCCTTGGTGGCCGACAGTGCCCGTTAACCTCTGGTCAGCTGAACAAACCGTAGATCCATTTAATCGCAGCGATCTATTGCAACTCCCCTGATGTATCTCAATGTATTTATGAACTCGCAGATGGTGTGAGGCAGAGCTCGATTTGAGACAACCTGTAGTCTCGCCTCAAAATGCTAATGGTGATGTCCAAATCCACTGCCACTGTACTCATATTGTATATTTTGTGATATGCAGTGTACATCTTCTGTATCACCGTGGCAGGAATATTGGACTTGTATTTCACTTCAAATTAAAACGATTGTCTTTGTCATGCATATTAGTGGTACTAGGGGCTTTTTACCAAATCCAGCCTGTATCGCTTGGACCCAATATCATAGACCTGCTTAAAGTAGAAAATATTGCTTACACATTTTCTAACAAGCAAAAATAAGCAGGATACCAGTCACAAATGCCACATGTGATGTGGTATTTTGGCTGGTAACCTTGTTCTGGTAAGCAGAATTCTGTTGTGATTGGCTACTTTTTCTGCAACATTTGATACGGACGGAGCGATGGAAATTTAACATTAGAGCACATTGTGTGCTTCATTTCTTGTGTTCTTTGCCTTTTGTAACATGCTCAACTGACCATTACGGCACCATTCTCTAATGTATACGATCCAATATTCAGGGTACCATTTTACAGTGCTGCTTATTGTAAATTATGCACTTACAGCCCACAGAACCCTGATCTTTAAGGGGGCGTGGTAAGCAGCATTGTCAAATTGGACCCAGGTTGAGCTTTTCAGTGGCACTAGGAAAGATTGCCCTATATCCCTGTTCTGTGCCTTGATGCTCCTTATAAACTAATTAAAATGTAGATCAAGTTTTGTTCAACATCAAACATCAATTTCATAGAGCTGCCTTAGCACAAAAAGTAGCTACCAGAATACAGTTACCAGCCAAAATATCATGTCAAACGTACCATCTGTGACTGGTATCCTGCTCATTTTTGCTTAGCAGAAAATCGTTAAGAAGAATTTTCTGCTTAAGTAGCTCTATGAAAACATGCCCTGGTCTGCATTAGCTATTGTTTTCCTTTATCCAGGGGAAGTTGAAGAATTCACTCACTGCTCGTAGATCAAATTTATCTAAATATTCACTTCTTGTCTTTTATTTTGATTTTCAGAGGAGGGGAGGCATATCATTTGACAGGACAGACAAGGCAGCCATCTATGTCCGCATGCTAGGTAAGTTAAGATTCAACTTTCTTGTCTGCAAAAGTCAGCCACACAGCCAAGTGTGTAAACACCTGCAGTCATATACCTCCTGTATCCCTCTTTTGTTTGTACTTGAACTTTTTGGCACCATCTCCTATTGATTTTGTATACTTTCCTGACTGACCTTTAACACCCAACCAGGGACCCTATTGTCTTCTATTTTTTTTTCGTCCTGGTTTGAACGTGTGGATGTGTGGGTGTGAGTGTGTGTGTGTGTGCACCCACTCTGTGTCACAGTCACTGTGTGGACATTCCTTTGTTCTATACACTTAAGGAAAATCCTATTCCTCAACACTGTAATTAAGACTGTGTGGATGTGTGTAAGTCCACATAGTGTTTCAAGTTCCTACATTATGTGGACCTCTTTTGTTCTCAAGTCCACACTTTGTATGTACATTTGTGTAGCGTTAAAACACATTTGTAAATTGTTGAAGTCCTCAGTTTCAATGGGTAGAAACCCCACACACTCAGAAAAAGTTGATAAGGAGCTACTTTTGGGAGGCAGGAGGGTGAGTGGTCTTAGAAAGTAGAGCTGTCTCTACAACATTTAATCTTCAAGACGGAGCTTATGGCAAGACCTCCTGTGCCCTCTTGTACAAATTGTGCTGGTTTTTATGTGTGGATGTACTTCACATGTAATCTTATGGAGTAATAGTCAAGGTACATTAGTATGGATGTGTAGTGTGGACAATAGGTTCACTGATATTCTCACCAGGCTGTACCTAACTTTTTCTGTGACTCACCAGAAGGGCCAGTTTGCTTGGCATTTCACTGTATTTCATATAAAATATGAATGCTTTCCAACACTGAACTAGCCAGCCAGGCCACTTGGAGTGAATTGTGACTGGTACCCAGGTGTTTGAACTGGCATTTGGCCAGCAGACCACTGTGAATGGAGAGTGCTGACTGTCTACACCCCTCCCTTCATCTTCTTGCCAATTCTCAAACCATACTCCCACTCCATTGCCATTTCCAGTAAATTCACACCCCCCCCCCCCTCCAAACCTTTTCGCTCTCACTCCCCTTCTTGTTTTTAACACCCCATGTGGTAAACACCTTCCATAATATTTCCTCAACTTTTTTTTCAAGAAATGTACGCACTAGATCAGGTGACGTTTCAGCATAAACGTCACTGCCTCTCACTGTCACGGATGACGTCGGTGTGCAAATTATCTGCAAATATTATCAAAACATTGTCAAAACACCTATCAAGGATCCAGGCTTTTTTTTTCTTTTCTCCTTTTTGCTTGATGAAAGACGATCCGTCAAAACACTAAACAGTTGTTTTCGCAAACACATTATGGTAATTGTTACCATATATTACAATTAGCAAGTAGCCCCCATCTGTTTCTCATACATAAACAAGAATAATGATAGTCAGCTTCCATACTTGCATCAGAAAGAGAAAATCTTTCAGTTTTGTGGTCAAACTGCTAATCGGCGAAAATCCAAGTTAATCCAAGTTCTAATCTGTTGTCCTTCGAGAAAGACTCTGCTAGAGTCGAAACGTTAGGCCGGTATTTATTTGTTTTGCATTTATACCATATAGGTTTTTTAGCTGGTAAGCAGTTTGCAACAGCTAGTACTATTTTCCATGAAAATCCAAGCTATGAGTTTTCTCATCTTAAAATTTCTTAACCTGGCATAATTGTGTTTCATAATTTTACCCCCCCCCCCAAAAAAAACATCTTCTTTTACTGTCGATATCAGTGTAGTCGCCCCCAAATTCCCAAACGAAAATATTTCTGTAAAAGTTGTTGAAATGGGGTTAAAGTAATTTGCCTACATGGACAAAGTTACAAGTTAGTAGATTAAACTGACACTTGTAGAAACATGTTTCCGTTAAAGTTGTAAAACAGTTTTGTTTTGTTTTTTGGGTTTTAAGGACACAAAGTTAAAGAAAAAAGTTGTTTATCTTGGGTTTTGGTTTCATTTGAAATGCGTCCATTGATATTTAACTATACAAAAGCATTGGTTGTCAATCAATAGCCTTTGAGCCAGAGTTTTATGTCTGTCTGTCTTGATGTTGTTGTTGGGAAATACCGATTGGCGTCATCTCTCAGAATTTCTGAAACCCACACCATTATCTCCTCCTCGTTTTACATTTATGTATTTCACAAAAAAATATACGTATTGACTTTCTGGTGGACTCTAGCCGTTCAAAGTTCAGAGGCAGGTAGGGATTTCTGGCTTGCACAATGGGGAAAGTCCAAGAGAGACGTTGACCCGATCCAGCGAAGATGTATGCAACAATAGGGTGCGAAGATCGTGTGACGTGTTTGCAGCACGTAGCACTTGGTATGACATCAGGACATTGGATAGTTTTTTTTTCATTGGAAATCTTGTGTCGTTGGTGACCAATGCATTCCAAGCTCTGTCGGTGGGTGGCTTGTCTAACAAAAGACACACTCTCACACACGTGGATTCAACAATATCTTTTCTGGGTGGATGTCACTGCTGACGTGGTACCGGGAAAGAGTGAGATTCTGCCTGGAGAAAAAAGGAATCTGTTGTTTTGAGGTTTTTTTTCTTTTTGTCAAATTGTGAGGAATGTTACTGTGTTACCCTCAACCCAGACTAATGGTGTGTTTCAGGTCACCTTCCCCGACACGCACCAGTATTAATCTTTTATTGACCGAATTATTTGAGCTTTGACCATTCAGTCAAACTTGCCTAGATGATTTGTTTACCGAAGAGGTTTTTTTCTCTCTCTGTGGACAATGATGTCATGCTGCGTTAACTTGAGGATCAGCTTATTGTATTAGCTACATGTAGTGGTTACACGCAAGGTGAAATACTTGCAGTTATCAACCTTTCAATGAGTCAAGCTGTTGTTCATGACATGATCGTGGCCAAGAGCAAGTGATACTGCGTTCATGTGAGAAGTGTTAATGGATTCATTTCTACCGTCAAGCCTCAGGAGTTTGTTGTACACACCTCGTCCCCCCTCTTCCACCCCCACTAGAGAAGAAAAAGCCCAACAAACAAGAAGTGCTTATTGCGTCGACAGCTCCTTGAGCAAGGCCAAGATCTTATACACCATACAACAAATGTCAGAGAGCAAGGCTACTGTGTTTATCCAGCCAGCGTGGATGTCCCATGGAAATGCCAAAACCCGCCGAGGTTTTAAAACAATTTCTGGTTAACGGTGGAATTCAGCGCAGTAATCTCCTTGTAGGAGGGGGCTTGTCTCTTCATGCAGCTGGGCCTAGCAAGTGTCCACTCAGCCATAAGGTTTTCGTAGGGTGGGAGAGTCGGCGTAATCCTCGGGTAGTTGGTGAGGAGCAGATGCTGAGCGGTTCCGCTCTGCATCTGTTTCCAGCATCAAACATGAAGGTTTTAGGTAAGTGATTTCTGAAGAAAGTCTGGAGAGCTTTGAATGAGATTGCTGTGGTGTGAATCCACCACCCAAATACTGACAGGGATTGAGGACTGATATTGAAGCCTTTACACAAATGATTAAGTTGGGTTGGCTAGCAGGTGTGTACTAGATCGACGAGACCAGCCACTCTGTTAATATTGTTGTGCTTTTAACCTTTTGTGTGTAATATTCCTACCGTAGTCAAGCCAGTCAACAATTTTTTTAATATTACAAAATCCTCAGTGACTTGCATTACCTTGACTATTCATGCAGGTTTAGAAGTTTGGCTTTCCAATGGTTTTAAATTAACAACCTGATATCTTGACGTCAGTTAAGACACATCAAGTTATGAACATCGTTTGAGACAACCAACTTTCTGAATCGTAGGCATGAGGCAATGAATTTGTGGGTGCAGTTTGTACTTAGTAAAGGGCACCTACTATGAGAAAATTTTTAATTTGTACTGGAACATTTCAAGGGGCACCAAAACAATGACCAGGGGCATGTAGGCAATTGCCAGTGTGAAATACCAAGCCTGTACACAATTGCCTGTTATTTTATGATTCTGATGTACATACAGTGTAAAGTCAAAGATTCAGCCTTGTACATTGTGTCTACTCTTGTCCAACTGTCAGATGTTGTGAAATGTTTATAGTGATAACAAGCAACTTCCGCTAAAATCCTTGGGTTTTTTTCTCAGCTGTCCCACTTTCACATAGCGTTTGCTCAGTATCTTATGTCCTTACGCTATTTCATCTTTCTATCGATTAAAATGGTCTGAAATCCCGAATGGCTGCAAATCAAAAGCAAAAACCCAAAACGTCACAGATGTTTCATTAACAAAATTCATGTTTGTATTTTCCAAACAAATAATACTTGGTGGACAATATATCACCAAGAAACTAAACTTGTAGGTGCTTTAGAATACTCTAAACTAAGTTTGTCATGTTTGTGGAACTCATACAAATTGTTACAAGGATCTGATACTGAAATGATGATATTTCCAACAAATTTGATATTTCATTTACTGTTAATGATAAATGGACAAATAGTTGGATTGAATTATGATAATAAATGCCAATCTTGATAGACACTCTATTTGACCCGATTGTGGTTTTCATACCAAAGGGCAACTGGCAATTCTCTATACATTTTATGTCCAGGACAAAGTGTATTGTAATTGTGGTAATTTGACCAATTTTCAACCATGTGGTTTCCTGCTCCGCTGTACCATTCCTTTTTTTATAACGATCTGAACTTTGCCTGGATGACAGAGTAGTACAAGAGGTCAATGTAGATTATCTATCATGAAAAGCAGATCTAGCTGGATCGCCGGTTGTGATTTTCAAAATAGATCTTTGTCCCAAAATGTTTTTTGTTGAACACATCTTTTATTGGCAATCATAGCTTTTTTGGGGGTGGGGGTTTCCAATTATAGATTCACATTCATTGCGTAGAAGTCATCGCGACAAATATAAACAGAACAATGTGAACGAATTGTGGAGATCATGAAGTTTAAGTTGAATCATGTTAAAGTACTTGGTAACTGATGGCTCAGGATAGAGTGACAGGGAGAATTTGTGAAGAGTCTTTCCTCCTGCAGTGGAGTGAAATGGGTTAGAAAGGTAGATACATGTGCTATATAAGACTATATTATTATTATTGTTATTATTAATGAAGAAGGAGTTATCAAAGAACCATAAAATTTGGCTCTGTTTTTGACTATTTGTCTGTTTCAATCATTTATTTTATCAGCCGAAATTTGTTAAGGAATATTTTTAGGATGTGGATAATTGATTTATAGCATAATGAACTTGGAGAAACATTCTAAAATTTGCCAAATTTAAGGTTTGGTCACAACTGCATACCCAGCTCTGCTTATCCCCAATTACATTTTTTTATTTTTTATGTCCATACATCTTTCAAGACACTCTAAGGAAGATAACAAGCATGAGTCAAAAAGAAGAAGAATGGGGGGAAGTAGAGGAAAAAACAAATAGAAAAGAAAAGAAGAAAGAAGAAGAAAGAAAAGTCAGGTTGATTTTATTCTGGAAGAAATCATCCAAGTGTAGAAGAAATCATCCTGAGGCATGTGTATTCTTGCTCACCGAAGCTTGGTTGGTCTGTATTTTATTTCTATTTCTATGTATCTCCTTTTTTTCATGGCTGCGGGTAAAGCCAATACCTAAATCGAAAATACATGGAAGCCACTGACTGGGTTATAGAAGAATCAGTGAGTAATATCAGATGGGAATATTTGAACAGGAAAGTACGAAGGCTTCTTGCAAGATTCTTAAAAGAGCATCCCCCTTGTTTTAAAGGTTGGACATCATCTGGGGATTTTTTTCTTCTTTCTTTTAGGGGGATTTTAAGGGGTTTTGTTTGTTAGGAGAGCAGAGTCATATCTACCCTCTTATTTTCAATAAGCATGGCTTACAACCAATATGTCAGAGTTTCATCAAATTCGATAGTCATACTTTTTTTGTGGAACCGGCAAAAAAGGCAGGCTTGGAATTACATGAAGGCCACAGAAGCCTCTGTTGCTCTGGTCTTAGCCTTGGTGCCCTTTCAAAAGTTTCACATAGACTTTTAAAGATTTTCCAATGGAAGTGCCCTTTATAAAATGAAAATGGAAATGCCGTTTATAAGAAGGAATTCCAGGTGTGATATGGGGTTACATTTTGTCACGTTTTATTTCCTGGACAGTATGGAAGTATTTCTCTGGAGGATTGGCAGTGGCATGAATATTACAATCACTGACCTTTTAGATTGAAACGAATCAATTTTTTGACGGAAAAGAAGCTGAAGGTTTCTGAGCTGCAAGCGTGGATGGCAAGACCGAAAAGAAATGAGATTGATATCTTATGTGGAGAAAAATGTGGTCTGAAATGTTGTTAGGTTTGGGGGATTCTGATGGTATTAATTCTCACATTTTGAAATTTGAGGTAAAGTTTAATGTTCGAGGATGTGTATGGTAAAAGGCAAAGTATACCTTTGGTTTTTGGAACCGTTTGATTGTTTAAATCCTATACAATGTATATATACCATAAAACTAACCTGTGAAAATTTAATGAAAATGTTTGGTTCCATGAAAATGTTTGGTTCTATGAGAATGTTTGGTCAAATTCAAAGTAAAGAAATAACCAAAAATGTAACAAGTTACAAGTGTTTCTTGAAAAAGAGATATCAGTGAAAAAGAGGATTAAACTGAATGTACATTTACTCTTAAAAAAAAAAAAACAATGGTGAAATATGCATTTATTCATAATTCATACATGTACAGAGATAGTGATAAAATCATTGCATACATTCACGCACAGTTTTATCTGTAAATCTTTACAACCTGTTCAGAGTGTCTTGTGACAGACAGTCCCGAAAGGTTCGTGTTAACATCGTGACCCTCCACATTGTGGTCGCCCTTGGATGTATCAACAAATAGCGATCTTTTCGGTTATTCATTTAAAAAGAAACAAATATTTATCGCGGGACATTCTTGATGTACGAGTTTGATACCTATTGTGTTTGTTTACTCTTGGGCTATAGAGTAGCTATGGCTTACACTTGGCACGATGCAAGTATGCGTAACTTTTTAGCTGACGTGCTGACAGGATACAAAAATTGCATATACGTACTTTTTGTTTTGCTCACTTAAAAGTTAAAGGTAGGGTCATAGATTGTTAAATACTTTACTAAAAATTATTTACCATAAAAACTTACTTGGTGAGAAGTACTGCAGCTGTTGATAGTATACACTATTATGAGAAAGGTCTCCCTTTGTTTGAAGTAATATGATTTGGAAAATTTTTCACCCCAAGAAATTTGAATCTGAGAACCGATTTTGATGCATAAATGGTTTCTCAGATTTCTGAGGGTTGGTGTCTTGTGAATGCTGCAACTAGAGAATCGGTTGGTACTCACTGTCAGTGTCACCTCGCTAGATGCAAATGGATTCAATGTTCTTGTGAAAATACTGTGACAGTTTTTCGCTATTTTCTTAGCAAGTACATCATGACTGTATTCCACTGAAACTTTCACATATGACTTTTATTGTGTCTTCACAATGTTCAATTCTATGGGTAGCTATCACGGGAAATGACTTTTTCCCAGGAAATTGCTGGGGTTAAAAATGTAAGTGGGAGAAGGTCAACAAAAAATTCCCAAGAATTACCTGAGAAATTTGTCTAGTGTGAATTGAGCTATAAATTCATACGCATCATTTATCTTGACGGGTTTGTTGATATAAGTTTGCTGTTTTGTGATAATGAAAGACGTTTAATTTAGTTCTGAAAGTGATCTTTTTGGTATTCTGCAGCGAACATGTATGATGTAGAGGCGGGTAAAACAGGGATATTTTAAAATGAGAAAGTCATGCCACGTCGACATGAATTACCACATTACATGAATTTGTCACATTAGTCTAAGAGACATGCGTAACTCCAAATACGCAAAAGATGTCCACCCATTGATTGGAACAATATGTTGTTTCGCATTGCGCACAGTCTAATTGAAAAAGCTTGAACGCACGCCGGTGATTGAATGAGCATATAAGGCCGATGACGTCGTTAACAGCGTTCTCCCTTGTGGTTCACTGGCCAAGACCAAAGAATCACTCCAAATGGTGCGGCTGGCTAGTTCAGCGTTGAAATGCATCCCTATTTCATTTGAAATATGAACTAGCGAAAAAGCTGACGGACTAGTGAAATGGCAAGCTAACTAGTCCTGCTGGCCAGTCACTAAAAGATTCAAGAGCAAAACCTGCATTAACATACTGTTTGTAAACCACTTGTTTGATTTCAGCCGAGTAAAAAAATATCCACCAGCAATTCTTTGTGTTTTTTAAAAATACATTTTGATATGTATGTGCAGTGCAGAAAGTGATTGTTGAATCTAAACAATAGATACATTAATCCCCAGCTGCTATAACTGTTTGAGTTAATAGTGTATGGTCAATAAATTGTGTACGCAGATGTAGTATTTCAACTTTCAAGAGATGGGAAGAGCATTTTGCTGAAGACACACAGTTTATACTGATCGAAATGTCAACTTTTACATCATGGGGTCCTTCTTCTCACCCTGTCTACATTTCCGATGACGTACATTTCAAAAATTCATATCGTGAGATCAACAGCTGTTATGATTTGAATCTTGGCATTTGAAAGTTTGGAGTATGAAAGTTCTTCAAACTTGTTAGTGACCTCGCTTTCTTGATAAGAACAAAACTTCTTTTTTTTTCTTCTTATCAAACTTGCTATATAGTTTTATTTTTTTCTCCTCTTCATTTTAGGAATTTGCTTCCCTTTTTGAAAATCAGAGGCCTGTACTGAATAGATGTTTTCAAAAGCCAATGCTGTCATACCCTGACATGAACTCTGTATCAAAAGAAATCAGTGGCTTTTGTTAACGCCTAACTATAGTAGAGAGTAGGTATTGTAGTGAACAAAATTAAAAGAGCCCCCCCCCCCCCCGAAAACCTGTGCTTCTTCTGTACATAATAGGGTGTGTGTGGGTGGAGGCGTGGAGTAGGGTCTGTGGTTTAGGATAGATACATGTACGAGTAATCAAGTTTAAGTACATGTACGATTTGGTCTAGTGCCCACAACAATGCATAAGATTTCACTGCAAAGCGTTACTAGCAGATTGGCTGCAGTTTCCACACACTATTGAAGCGTTCTCCTCAACAGTTCTGTGGTGTCGCAATACACATGCTTTAGTGGCAAAGGGAATGAGTGGTCACAGTTTAACACGCAACCTACTTGTTTTTTACCTTTCCTTTTTGGGGGGTTGAATATGATACCATGCAGGCCTGGAGGTATGTAAACTCACTATGTCAGAGATATAATGTTGTTTCATTTCAAATATGTAATCTTCTTTGTGTTCGGGTCTGTGTCGATTGAAAATTTAACAAAGCAGCTGAATTTCAGACCACCCCCCCCCCCCTAAAAAAAATGCCACCAAGACCAACTGCGGTATTGTTCCGTCCATGCAAGTTTCAGTCACTTGGGGGTCCAGTCCAATTGAATTTTACGACTTTTCTAATCTATTGAAAATTACGCACCCCCCCCCCCTTTGCGCCCCAGTGTTATACAAATGCTTGAGGGTTCTGGAATGGTTGTCAGAATCAGATGACGTTTGTTTGTATTGGTGGCAGGCGCTTGGTGGGATAACAGCAGTCATGCTTCACTAAGCCATGATGGGGGGGGGGGGGGGCGGGGGGTTCAGGGGGGTCAGTCACTACTACACAAAGCGCTGTGCGCTCGTTGCAATAAAGGATTTGATATGTGATTGGTAGAGGGTACAACATGTGTACAGGGTGAAATTGTAAGTACAGTGAATAGCCGCAGGGACGATCTTATCTAACAATTTTTAAAATTTTGAAAGTAATTCTTGTAGTTTGATGAAGGCGTTGGGAATGGAAGGGGGGGTTGCATTGCATAATTTTCAGTGACGTTCCTTGGTGGGTTCGTTGCTACACAAGTCTACTTGTGTTGTCATGCTACAGTAAGTTCGCTGTTTGCTCCTGGTGACAGTAGCAAGGTGAAGGGCTAGCATTGAATGAATTAGATTCATATGAAGGGTCTGGCGTCTCTATGTCAAGGTGGTTGAATCAATTTGATAAGTCACCACGGGGTGGACCGTGCACTTTACCTGTCATGCTAGAGTGATCATCCACGCTGCGTGTGACGGGTTGCAAACAAACGGCATGCGACTCTGCGCGCGACTGTTTACAGAGATCTATTTTGATGTGGCAGCGGTTACTATGATTATGAATCCCTTAAGTTATCCTCTGTTCTTCTCTACAGGTGATGTTCGTGTCAAGTCAAAGCAGCTGACTCTGTATGCGGATGGTCGACGTGGCTCCTTCCCAGATAATGATTTCAAAATAATTGACGGTAGGTGTAATTGCAAACAAAGTTTTTGTTTGTATTAGTTGAGTTTATTGCAAGATGTATTTTATTCTCCAATCCAGTCAGACAATCAACTGAATATAGAATTTTTTCTAGTCAGTCCAGCTCCTATCAACCTTTTCCATCAGCCATTTAATAATTTACTAATTATTAATAGCCCAGTAGTTTCGACATATTTCTCTCATTGCATCCACAGTCTTTTTATATATATAAATATATATATTTTTTTTTTACCTGTTTGTCTTGTCTCCCTGTTTGTAGTTTTTCTTTTTTCTTTTTCTAGGCTGTCTTCTACAAGCCTTGCCTTAATGTAATAGTCTCATGCTCTCTTTTATGTTGGTCTACATAGATTAACTTTTTCCCCTCCATCTTATGTTCTTATTATTTTGCTTACCTAGTTAATATTATTTGTAGTTGTTTTATTTCAAGAAGAGTAGTATGAAAGAAATGTTGGCCTGAATTGAACATAAATTGTGACTTTCACTGTCATCTAGAAATCAAAAATCTGGGATTGGTTATCACAGATGACCAGCATTCATTCAATCTGAAAGCTCACGGACAAACTTTGTCTTCGTGTTCTTCTTAACTTTATAAACATTTGTAAACTTACTTGCAATTCAACAGATTTATTTCTTTGATAAAGCATTATTAACTGAACTGAGAATAACGCTCATACCAGTACCATTCCTCCAAAGATTCCCATATAAAATACTTTCAAAATTAAGAAAATAGCAACTCCAAAATAACTGTTGCTTAATTTGATTGCAGCAATTAAAATAATCAGGTATGAATGAGCACAAAATTTAAGTTTAAAACACTTTTTCCCCTGTTTGTTTGTTTGTTGGGGTGTTGGGATGTTTGTTTGTTTGTTTGTTTGTTTGTTTGTTTGTTTGTTTTTCCCAAAAGAAGTGACCACCTTAGTTTAATGAAATAGCCACATGTTTGTGGTGAAGTGTGTTCATTGAAAATTAGAGGATCTGGATGAACAGTTGTCTTTTAAACGAGGCTACAATCCCTTTAAATTTTCACATTAAAATCAGATGGAACAAGGTTAAGCAGAAAATGAGTAATTTGAGTTTTGCGGGAAGGGAATTTTCTGTATAATGTATGATTTTTATGACTCCCTGTCGTAAACTGATTGATGTTTCATTAATGGAATAATTGGGAAATGCTAGAAAGAAAATTTTTTCATTGCTGACCCAGATAAACACATGACATGAGATATTCGTTTTATTTTACCCACGTACCCTTGTGTTTAATCCCAGCTGCAATTATTATCCCATCCACATGACAAATCAACCACCACTACTTAAAGGGAATGCATACCTTTGGTTTTTGGAACCGTTTGATTGTTGTAATCCTTTATAAATGTAGATATAAACACAATAATACTAATCTGTGAAAATTTCATTTCAAAAGGTAGTAAAGCTTTTGAGATATCGCCGAGAATCCGGAGCGGTTATGTCCACTCAGGAAGAATAATCCATAAATTGGAATACACAATCTGAGAAACATTTCAGACAGTAACGTTTCTCAAATTCAAATTTTGGGAGATAAAAAACTGGTATCTTTTTCCATAACCACCTTACTTCGAAATGAAATGATTCTCAAAATGCGTTTACTATCAAAAGCTGCTGTACTTCTAACTAATTAGTTTTTGTTGCAACTAATTTTAAGAGTGATTACCGAAAGTATAACTTCCCTTGAAAAGAGATTTATGAATACAGTGTCATCACAAACCACAATTGATTGTACTCCCATCATGCAAAGTTTCAAATCCTACTCATCTGCGTGGCAATGATATGTGGGGGTTTTTTTTCCTTCCTCAAACCCAAAGTTTGAAACGGAATCACTGATTGCATACTCCCCCATTGTCTGGAAACTGACAGTTCCGACCCTCGCTGAAGAACACAGTCAACTGGTGACATCACGTGTACATTTCTTGGCTCATGCTGTTATATGTGCATAATCATGAATGGCATTTGGAAATGTCAGCCTGTGGATTTAATGTGATCAAGAAACTACAAAACTGGATATTTGATTTGCAGCAATCTTAGATGTTTTTTATTATAAACTATACCCCCCCCCCTATATTTTTGAAGGGAAATTGCTTATTAATGTCTTGTTTTGTTTTTTGTTTTTTCATAGTAAGGTCTTGAACTTTACAAAAACATTTTTATTACAAAACATAAAATCCTGACATTGAAACTTTTGTCTTGTGATGGAATGGCCAACAATAGTTAAGATGTACCCTGAAAACATTCATAAAAAACTTAACGACTGACTTGTAAAAAAGTTCACACTTTTACGACAGAACTTTTCATTTCCACCTAAATTCTTTTTTTGTTTTTGTAACCGCCCTTAAGCAAAATTCTTGGAAATAAATCATTCATCCTTGAACATATTGGAACTTCTATTCATGATGGAATGAGATGGATTTGTCAAGGAGTTAAACACGATCAGGGGAGAGAACGCTGTTGACATTGGTTGCCTGGGTGGAAGGCTGGGAAAAAATCGCTAAATTTGTTGGACGGAAACACAAGCGAAACACAGAATACTGAAGGATAGAGGCAGCTGTTTTGGAGAAATCATTCTACCTTGATTTGTCTTCTTCTTTTTTTGTCAATTTGAAGTCGATGGTTTGTGATTAACGGGTCAAAGAAAATTCCTGTAAACGGCAGTTCCAAGATTTCTAGCTGAAGTTGAAATCCTTCAGGAAGTAGGGTACAATGGGAGATGGGTCATTTGCAGTGCAAGCTCTGAACGTTTTGTATCCGTAATGTAAAAATAAAATTAGCAATGTCAGGGGTGATGGGCCTCTTTCAGACTCCTTGTTTGTGGTTTGGAGACCCTATTTTTAATACAAAATTGGTAAGGATAAAAGACATTGTTAATTTTAGTCTGAAAGCTTACTGTTTTTGAAGTTCATACTAGAACCATTTTTTCTGTGAAATATTTCCCTCTGAAATGATGTCCTATTCAAGAAAAACCCAGACAAAAAAGAGAGGGTAAAAAAAACAAAAAAACAAACAAAACACAACAGCAGATTTCGTTCGTTACAACCAAAGTTCTTCTGCCTGCGGACTCATACAACGAATTGAGCCCAAATTTTGACAGGTTTGTTATGTCATGTATGTGGTTGATCATACAAAACATGAACACTGTCTGCAACTATTTTGTCAGCTCTAACAATCCTGTATAAAATACCTATAAATTTGAATTGGCAAATCAACATAGACTGTGAATGTCTTGTGTATATTTATTTGAAAACTTGTGTTCCATTTTACATCACTTTACATATGAAGGGAATGCAGGCTCTCATGTTTCACTTTCAAAGAAGTACAAAGGGTACTCATTTTTAGGAGCCCCCCCCCCCCCCTCTTTAAAAAACGTATTTGAGTTTATAAAGTTATCTGCGATTTCTTCACTACTTTTAATACTGCATCTACAAATCAACTCTTACAAAGATGTACACGTATTGCAGCCACCCTGTTGACTGCCACTGTCCTTGGTTAGCCTACTATTGTGAAAAAGTGACAAAAACACAAAAACATGACGTCCTCTGAGCATTGAGCAAGAGTTGCATCAGATTGGTGTGGAACCCAATCATTCTTCTATCTATAAAACTCTTTCAAACAACTTCACACAATTGTGTATGAACCCAGTCATATTTCCTCTCTCTCTCAATATGTTCAATTATTGTGGACCTGAGCCACTGCTAAGGAATATTTTTGACGCCTGTATTATTTGAACATGAACTCGGCAATGTCCTCTTCGCTCGGAAAAGGTTGTGAGTTGTTTACTGCACAGGCAATCTTTCCATCTTTCCCATCAGACATTGGAACAGTCTTAGCACAGAGTGTGTGGCTATTGATACTACAAATCAATAGAAACCTATCTTTGGACGCTGGCCATTCCCAAGTGTGCACATCATCAACATTTTTGAGTTGTTTTTTTTCTGTGTTGTGGTGGAAATGAAACAAATATCAGGTTCACTGATGTCATCATGACGTCATCAAGCATGGAAAACACAAGGAATTTCCTGCTTTCTTGGGATCCAAACTACACCATGCATACCAAGTTATTTACTCGCGTTTACTCATGTATGTTTGTTGACCCAGTATAGGACTTCTCTTTTTTCTCTCACATTGTTTGGGCTCACTTTTTTTAGGGACATCCCCATTGGTTTTGTACACAAAGGGAAGCAAGGATATCTTCGATCTTTCAAAAAAAAACCTTGGATTCCTGTTATTAAAGTCATTGGTTTCAACCGGTAGACATCCACTTCTACATCAAACCACACACATTTGGAAATGATTCTTAAAAGCTTAACCCATTTCTGCCTAACTACAGTATATCCCATAGAACACACAATCGCTGTACCTTACCCTGCTATGGCAACAAAATGTAGAGCAACAATTAATCTGCGGAAAGTCTCTCCAAAATCCAACACCCTGAGCAGGGAACTGAAATTAAACACAGTGGACTGGAAAGGAACTCTCTTGAATTTGTCCCAAACTTGAGAAGTCATTAGATTGTAACTGAACACTCTCCATGCAGTCACTGTACACTTTCCAATTGCCTGTTTTGGGGGTACTTGGTATGCAGGCACACAGGGACAATTTGTACCAACATCCAGAGAGCCAAGAAAAAGGGTGGAATCGCAACAGAGTTGTTCATTTGGCGTCCATTACCCGTCCGGTTGTATATTCTACGTAATTCCTACTGTCAGATAGACCTTTCTTGAACCTGGCACCAAAATTGCTAAGCATGGATAGAAATTGCTAGGCAGATGCTTGTTTCCAGCCAAGATTCAGTGTCTTGGATATGGAGCATGGTTGTCCGTTAATTTTTAATAACGGAGAGAGTGTGATACATGTAAGCAAAATGTTCTTCTTGCATGTGGGCCCAAGGAATGCAATCGCAAGGTTACTTGATCTGAATCTTGTCAGTGATACTTCTTTTCCATCAACTGGTGTTTTGTCAATTCAATGGTTAGTCACGTTACACTGACCGGCCACAGGTATCACAAACCTGTCTTCTTAATGATTTTTGGTGACCTGATATGTTGAGATATGTTGCAAGGATTTTGTCCGTGACTGGATATCTGCTTGTGAAGTTTGATAGTAAACAACTATGTGAATTACTCAGCACTTTTTCTGTATTTTGCAGCAGCCATTGACATTAGCATACGGAGGACCAGCCTGAAGCACTCTAGAGAGCTGAGCGTGTCTAAGGTATGCCGGCAACCAGCTACTGCCATTAAACCACCGCATCACATACCACCCAAGTCCCCATCCCACCTTGACAGCTGGTACTGCGGACAGACAAATGTAAGTATCTCACAAACACGTAGAAGTGTTGACTGGGATCAGGTTCTTCCCATCATTGGGATGCATTTTTGCATCAGTGCATAACAAATTGTGTCTGGACTTTGTGATAAAATTGGTTCTCACACTAGAGAGGCTTAAAGATATTGTATCTTGATTTTGAAGTTAATCATTTCTAGCACATCTCTATTTTGGGTTTGCCCCGGTGTTCCTGGTTTGATTGGCTGCATATTGCGCCACAGCACCTTGTAAACCATTACATGGTGCTATGTAAAGGAGTAGGTATCATACTTCAAAACGTAGCCCCACATTTGGAATAAGTAATTTCTTGCACAATAGAGGCTCTCAAATATAACTGTTTGTTTAAATGAGTCATTTCTGGAACAAGAGAAACTCTCAATCATCGTAACTCTTTTTTGAAATATGTAAGTTCTTGTACAAGAGAGACTCAAAAACATAACTCAATTTTGAATTGAGTCACTTTTTGAACAGGAGAATCTAAAAAACAAATATCTGGAATTTTGAAGTCAACATTCATGTTTCTCACACAGGAAAGACTCAAGAACATCGTATCTTGATTTTGAAATTAGTCGTTCCGCGCACAAGAGAGACTGTCAGCATCATTTATGTGATGTAGACTCGTATCTATGATGATTTATTAGCTAGACACCACAATGTGCAATTTCAAAACGCTGGTTGTGTTTTTGCAAACAATATTTCAGAGATTCATTTTTACACCGACACCATAAAGGCTTATCAGCATAGTTCTTAAGATGATTTAGAATTCATGGGTTCTTTTTAATAAAATTTTAAAAACATTTTTCTCGGGGAGGGGGCGGGGCGGGGGGGGGGGGGTTCTTTCAATACCCAAATCACAATATTTGTTCAGTGCGTTGATGCAACCAGCTTCCTGAATACACTATAGCATAGAACGAGGTCCAGCAACCCTTGCCGGTACTTCGCTCGCACCTACGACGTAGTCACAGTGCAGGACTCATTGCTGCGTTGCATATATCACAATGGTTCAAACACCCCCTCCCCTCTCAGAAGGTTGTTATTGTTGCCTCCATTTTGTGTTCCACAGAAGCCCCTGGGGCAAGTTCATGCCAATGTGTTAGCCAGACCAAAACAAAATGGTTTTCAAAAAAAACACACACACAACACAAACAAAAACAGAAATCAATTTTACAGGGGGGGGGGGCACGGTGGACCTAGCCTGAGGGCATTTACAGGTGTTTTTTCCCTGCATTATAATCTGCCATACTAACAGGGCATTCCTGGGGGTGAGAGTTAAGCCAAATACAGCTGCAGCTGTTAATCCTAAATTGCCTTGACGAGGCTGGGGGAAAATATTTTTTCCACGAACGAAATTTTTTTTTTCAAGCTGCAACATTTAAGGGGTTTAAAAGTATGCAATATTTTGTTTGTGATAATCAAAATAGTGAACAGAAGTATTACACATCAGCTTATTCCTTACTAACTTCAAGTATTAAACCGCAAGGGGAACTGACTGGAAAAATGTAAACAATTTGAGGTTGAACAAAGAAAAATTACTAGAGTGGGCTTTGAACCAATGACATCTGGCACGTAAATCTGAAGGGCGGTAGTTCAAATCCCACTCTTGCCAGTTTTTCTTCGTTTAACCCCAAATCGTTATTAACTTAATACTACTCAAAATGACCCTGGGAATTTGTACCTTTCTTGCTCCAGCTCTTAATTTCAGTCAGTACTTGGAAAAATCTTGTTATACAAGTTTGGGTTCTGAAAAGGAACCAGTGGTTTATCAACTCGAAGTTTCGATCAGTATGCTCTGATCGTCTTCAGGAGAAAGCTGAACTCTAATTACGAAGTCTAGATGAGGACTGATTCTTGGCACATTAAGGCGGAAAAACGAACTGGATCCTGTGGGTTGTAACACCTATCCAGGTGTTACACCGCTGGTTCTTTCAGGACCACCACAACTCATAGAACTCATGTACATAGTGATATATCCACAGCCCTTCCCTCTCCACCATGCAAATGTTCAAATCCTACTCATGTACATGGTGTTACCACAAACCTTACTAGATTGTATCTCCACCATGCAAAGTTTCAAATCCTACTCATGTACATGGTGTTACTGCAAACCTTACTAGATTGTATCTCCACCATGCAAAGTTTCAAATCCTACTCATGTACATGGTGTTACTGCAAACCTTACTAAATTGTATCTCCACCATGCAAACATTCAAATCCTACTCATGTACATGGTGTTACTGCAAACCTTACTAGATTGTATCTCCAACATGCAAAGTTTCAAATCCTACTCATGTACATGCCCCAAACCTTACTAGATTGTATCTCCACCATGTAAAGTTTCAAATCCTACTCATGTACATGGTGTTACTGCAAACCTTACTAGATTGTATCTCCACCATGCAAAGTCCCAAATTAATCCAATTGAAATTGTTTATTTGATTTTATTGATTTAAAGAGAATAAACATAACGGAAGCAGCTGCATAAAGCATTGCCAAATGCCAAACTGATTTCACTTAAAATAATATTGGTTTCTGGAAGCTCTCATGGGATTAAAATCCCAAACAGCGTCCCTGCGTTCCCATATGTCTATTTGTACTTTTAATTTTTTAATAATGATGAAAAAGAGGCTTCTTTATATAGAGCTCAAATCCATCACTCAGTGAAGCTCATGCCTCTCCAACATTATTACCCCTGGTCACTGGGCCATTTATTTCATTTCTTAAACCATCTCAGCTCCCTGGGGAGTATACAGCCTGTGCTGCCAAGTATGTAGCGCACCAAGCGAAATCAATCACAAGAACCTTCACAATACCCCTGGGTGAAGAGAAGCAATTAGAGTTGAGTGTCTTGCTCAAGGACACAAGTGTCATGACCGGGATTCGAACCCGTACCCTCATGACTCGGCCATCAGAACTTGATTCCGGTGCTTCAAACCGCTCGACCACGCCCTGCCACGAGGGGGGATGGGTAATGATTTTTCTTTGTGGGAAGATGAATTATCCTACGACATTTGTTGAGTTGACAAACACATTCAATGGCCAATCATTTGAATACACAGACCCCCCATCCCTAATTGCCCTAGTTGGACTATTTCTCATTACTGTAAGCAGACATAGAGTCCGAGCTGGGAAAGGTCAAGCACAAGGGTGATGGTTTTCAGCCAACTTTAACTTAAATCTTGCCTGTAAGAAGCTACATCAGTTTCATGAATGTGTAGTGGTCCCCCCAAAAAAAATTGCCGATCCGTTATTTTGCATGAAATAAAGTAGCTATCAATGCTAAAAATTCAGCAAACTTTTACTATTGTTTATCACTTTAGCCAACTGTACATTTAAGCAGGTGCCGATAATGCACACTGCTATATTAGGCACCAGTTTAAAAATGTGAATGAGAGAATAAAACCGCAGTAATGGCATCAATCAACCGCCCCCCCCCCCCAAATCCAAGCCACAGCGTAATCAACTAATTGCTTGTTGGATTTTAAAGTAAGTTATTTTTCAGTTTGTTTGCCCCTGTCTATGTACTGTAGATTATTCTAAAATCAAGTTGGGTTTAGCAAAGAAAAATTGACTAGAGCAGGACTTGAACCTGTAACCTCCAGATTAGCGTGCTGGCGCTCTACCATCTGAGCTATCTAGCCCTATGTTGGCGTTATTCCTATTTTGTCAATATCTTTGTTCAGGGGTGGCGGTCTCTCTCTGGCACCTCCCCCCCCCTCCTCCACCTGTCATCCTCTTTTTATAATCCTGAAAATGTTGAAAACTTTTGACAGCCTGTACAAGTTTTAAGTTATAAATATACATGTAGGCATAATAAGAACTAGAGAACTACAGTCAGGTTCTGGATGTCAGGCGTTATGTTCGGGATGGGAAATTTTGGTCCATCTATAATTGAAATGTCAGCTGCTGAAAAGCTGTGTACTTCACTTTCTGAATATTCATGGTTGAATGCATTTTGGGGCTAGGGGTGGGTTGTGGTTTTTCCACGATTTTATATTTCAGTTGCCATCCATGGTCTAGGTTTTCTCAGCATCCTTGATGTTATTACCACAAAAATATAATATTACAGAAATATTGTCACATCAAAACAATTAAAAGCAATACTTTGTAACAATGCGGTTAATTTTAGCTGGGAACGTAAATTGATTATTTTTTTTATTTTAAAGTTTGAGTTTCTTATCAGTTTGCATTTGAATGGTCATCAGATCATATGGATGTAGACTTGCTATGAATCATATTTAATGGGCAAGAATGTTGTTTTTTTCCATTGGAAACAAGAGCGCCACCTGAGTTCAGTTGAAGGGCTTACTTTAAAAAAAAACTTGTTTGTTAAGCATTCCTGCAGAGTCACTTAACTTGGTCGTTAATCACAAATACTGCTGGATTTGGATAATTCTATATGTTAGGAAGGATCACAATGAAAAACTAAATCAAAAATGCTATGGGGTGAAAAAAAGTTGACAGTGCCAAATTATTTAAACAATTTCTATTTGTATTTGTTATAAATCTACTTAGTTGCTAAATGAGTTACTTCTTATTGTTTGAATTTAATGGATTCACAGAAATGCCACGGGATGCAAGTTTGTTTGCAAGCCCGAATTAATCCCATAAGAAACAACGTTTTCGCTTGTTGTTGAATTACTGTCGGAATTTGATTAATTCATTCAGTACGTTCGATGAAAATGGTTCGGTAGTGAAAAGTGAAAATGCCACTGGGTGTAAGTATGAGCGTGCCAACTTCTAAAATAAACATCAGAGGTTGAGTGGCGGGATTAAAAGATCAAAGTGATATTATCACAAGCCCTTAGAAGTTAAACCTCCTGCCCTGTTATCTACAACAGACCAGGCTAATCATCTTTGATAGGAAAGGTAGTTTACGTAGACGATGGCAGATAAATGGGTGCAGCAAATTGACGTAGGTTCTAATTTGCTGTTGTGTTTTCACTTTCCACCCTCTGAAATTTAAGTTAATTTATTCTGATGACATCATTACTGTGTTGTTTTCTCGTGTGCGGAGTTATTTGACTCCATTTATTTCACAAACTCGAAAAGGAATCGTCATCCCATACACTGATGCAAACAAAAATTAATGACAAAACTTAAACAAATGTCTTATTTAATAGCCTCTGTTAACCTCCTTTTTAATTGGTTTTTCTTTTTACTTGGGGCTTTTTTATCAAGACACTTCAAACGCCATTTTGTAGAGTGCTTGTCGCTAGTCAACACCCACACTAGATCATCACTTGCTTTTCACTTTGCGTTTGATAAATTCAGACATGTCTCTATAAATTGTAATTACCTCCATTTAATTCACCATCGATGTACCTTCTATTTGAGTTATGCGCTCCTGACTTTATTGCCACTTGCTACACGTTCCTGTATTTTCTATGTGAAATCTTTTAGACAATATACATAAAATTATTAGCATTTTGTAATAATTGTCATGCAAGAGCATGCTTCTAATCATGCATAACTACTACAGGAAGTCACAAATTTGCCTTGGAATGGAAGTTTGCGGTTAGTTTGTGTTTATATTCATCAATTTTCTGTGTTTGATTTTGTCCACAGCAACTCCTGAACAGACTGTCGTGTTGGGACTTCAATATCTTTCATTTAGAGCAAGTCACAGGAGGTGAGTCTGCTAGGCCTGGAGGCTCTTTCTAAACTTACTTGTTCTGGTTCTTACTGTACAGGGATGTGATTTCTCCATTTGATTTTTGTTTTTTCCCCCAGAAATCCAAAAAGTAAACAAATAAATGAATAAATAAAATAAAATAAAATAAAATAAATGAAAATATATATATATATTTTTTTACATAAAATTCATAAAAACATGAAGATAAAACCAAATAGAACGCCCCAGATTGGAGAGTGGGGCTTTCACAGCCAAGATAAATGTATATAGGCTTCGCGCTTGTGAGCTTTTGCGCTTTGCACTTACAGTTCAGGTTTTGGGCCGTTATATGAGTCAGTAGGAAATGGTGAAAAAACATGCACAATTTTCAGCTAAACACATTGTCCTTAATTTGGGTTGTAACAACCCAAATAAGTTTGGGGGGATTTATATAAAGGTTTTCAGATATTACTTCATTTTCACAGAAAAAAGGTTCAGACTAAAACTTAACAACATGTACTTTATCCAAGTAAAAATCCTGTATAATACTTTTAATCAGCCATTTTGAATCTTTGTGTTCAGCAGTATAAATAAAACCTAAGGCCATTTCAAAATGAGCGACTGTGGCTGGAACCCAGCATTAACATGCGATGAAGCGTACATGTACATCATGTACGCCTTAGCAAGAGTCACAGTCGCCAGTTAGGACACTGCCTGAGCCATACCCTAAAATAATTTGCTAAAAAGCCAGCCGCTGATGGATTTGTTTCAAGACGTTAACTTTAAATTGTGATTCATTGTCTTGGCCCACACTTTTAGTAACCTGAACTTACAGTCGGTCAAAGCTTGTTTAAATCATGAACGATTTAGCTAAGTAGCTGAAGATGTTAGATTTATCAGATAAGCCAAATAGCAGGGAGCCAGTTACAACACCGCATGGCATTACTATCGGTAACCTGTTTTTTGCCGTTATTAGCAAAGTTTGTTTATGGTAAACTGCAAAACTTGTTCGATAAGAAGTGAGCCATGAAAATTGACTTGTTTGTGGAAGGCAAGTTGTGTACGAGAGCGCCCTCTTTTGAGAAGTAGTCTCAGTTGATGTCCTTGGGAAATAAGAAACAGAAAGTACTTGGAACCGAGACTATATCATCATCTTTATCTGATGATTGTGACAAGATCTTATAAGATGTCTCCGTTCAGTCTGAGACCATCTTTTTGACTCAAAGGCAAATGGACTTTCTAGATAACTTGCAGTTTATGAATGAAGAAGGAAAAAGCGTAATGCTGTTCGGTTTACACAGTGGCTGAAAAGCCCCATTTATCTTCCTCCCATTGTGTGACAAGATCTGTTCTGACAACGGCCCGTAAAAGCCCCATGGAAACCTTGTCATGAGTTATGGAATTTTAAACACTGATGGCCAAATGTGACTTTAAAACGTCAGCCGTGATGATTTGATTCTGCTTTCTTCCAACACCGTTTCATAGAAACTGTCAACTTCTAAAATGGAAGATCAACCTCATGATTTTGTCAGTTTACACAGGAGTATAAAAGGTGTTAAAAATGACAAATTTCTTTGTAAAGAAGCCGGAGAGCTTAAAGAGATGTTTGATGGAGAGGGGTTTTTTTTAAGAAGGAATTTTCAAGGAAGGTATAGAAATCAATAGAATTGTGGCCGAGTGGTCTAGTGCTACAGACTCGAGTCCTGAAGTGTCATCAGGGTGTGGGTTCGAATCCCAGTCATGACACTTGAGCAAAACACTTATACTCTAATTGCTTCTCTTCACCAAGAAGTAAATGGGTACCTGTGAGGGCAGAGATGGTTCATGTGATTGTTTTAGCTGGGTGCGCTACTCACTTGACAGCGAGGGCAGTATACTTCCCAGGGAGCAGAGATTAAGGAATGAAATCAAATAATGGCCTGGTGAGTGGGGTTATAATATTGATGTGCCGCGAGCATCAAAATCAACAGATAGCAGCGCTATACAAACAAACATTGTTATTAAAGGTAGGGTCATAGGTCATTTTTTTCTCAATGTAATCCAGATTTATAGGTAAAATTATAATGAAAGCCACAATAAAAGTCACATATGAAAGTTTCAGCTGAAAACAGTGTCTACCTGTCGGTATTTTCACAAGAAAATCAAATCCATCCATGTTTAGCGAGGTGACAGCGGGTACCAACCACATCTCTAGCCGCAGCATTCACGAAAGGACACAACCCTAAATAAATCTTAGATTCAAATGTTTTGGGGTGAACAATTTTCCAAACCATATTATTTGAAGGAAATCCTCTCTCAAAATAGTATCGACAGCTTAAGTACTTCTCACCAAGTAAGTTTTTATAGTCAATAATTTTTGGAGCAGTGATCAATCTTTGACCATACCTGTAACTTCCCCACTGGGGAAAATAAGTGGGAAATCCTGCCACCCCCCCCCCCCCCATTCATCACATGTATCATTGTGAGTTTATGGCTAGTCCACACTATGGTCAAAGGGAACCAGACCAAAGTACTGAAATACAGTGTCTGCCATTTTAATCAGCAGAAATCTGTATTTTTTGTGTCAGGGTAGCTAAGCATCACAGCAGGAACAAACAGGTCGCTGGATCGATTTTTGTCCCCTAGAGAAGATGATTTTGCGGGGGATGATATTGGACAACTGGGTAGAGCAAAGTGGCATCCACTACGAGGGCGTTTTGCACTGCTGTGTATAATGCGTGCAGGGGCGTACACGCAGGGTGTGGTCTACCCATCAATAGTAAAAAAAGGATGGGACGAAAATGCACGCTGAGTAAAATAGTACCAAAATGCACGCTTAATGACGTAGGCCATGTAACGATTTGAATAGTGAATGCACTGCAGTGTGACCAACAACCTCCAATCAAATGACAAGGATCTATTTGGGCGGGTGCTAAATAAAAGCAAGGAAAAACGATCATTAAGAAAAAAAACATCACGCTAAAAAGGATGGATTGTTACTAAACAAGAGGCGTCTTTACTTTGAAATTCAGCAACTAATTATCTTCACCTTCCACTAATTGTCTAGAGCAGTGAAGTAAGACGTCATCATTGACCGATTTGCTCAGTTGACCTCAATATCTGATTCTTATGAATGAGAAACTTGACGCCACAACGCCGTGATAAGTTTAAAAATACCTCCTACCTTCACCCCACCCCCTCCCCCAATCAGATAATGACTGAAGTTAATTTATTGTTTCTCTTTTGTAACTAATACTGAAGAACGTCCTTCCTGGGGTCAGCTCCCAATTCAATTTGTAAACCATTTCTGAGAAAGTGGGCGGTGTGGAAATTGATTTGACAGTTAGTATTATTAAATTGAACCAATTCCAGCAATGTAAAAAAAAAGGGGGGGGGGGTAATTTGGCCATTGAATGTAAACCGCATGGTTCAAAAATACTCTGTGCCTAAATGTACCCAGAGGTAGAAATACACTTACGCACGTCCATGGATAGTGTGTTGCCATGGTTACGGTCTATTTAGGAGATTAAGGTTATTGTACTGTGAATATTCTGCGTCACTCACTTGTGTATGAAATTTTTGAAGTTGTTATATATTCTTTTTCTTTTTTTGTGAACAGTAATTTCTGAGACCTGTTGATATGTATTTTATCCAGTGATATATGACTGGTACTACAGTTTATCAATGTGAACATTGAACTTTAAAAAAAAATATATTTTACTGTTGTTTCCCCCTCCAAATTTTATCTTGTGCCATATTTTATTTTGGTTTGGGTTTGAACAAAGAAACATTGACTGGAGTGGATTTTGAACCAGCGACCTCCGGATTAACGTACCGGCGCTCTACCAACTGAGCTATCCAGCCCTATGTTGGCGGTCTCCCTATTAGTCAATATCTTTGTTCGGGGTGCCAGTCAGAAGCCATATAACTGTTAACTGCCGTGTAGCCAGGGATCACACCCAAGTTTAAGATACAACCTGGGAAGCAGCAGCCACGGGATCACCTTAAGGGGATGCGACTTTTTAATAATAAATATCAAGTAATAAACTACAAGGGAAACTGACTGGGTGAATTTTAAATAATTTGGGTTTGAACAAAGAAAAATTGACTGGAGCAGGACTTGAACCAACAACCTTTGGATTAACGTATGATGTATTGCTTTGTTAACCTTTTTCATTTTTGTACACTGCGTTTGAGATTGACTATCCCGCCAAGGTTTTCAGCTTCATCATGGTGTGGCCATCTTGCTTTTTCTTCTATTCGACAAAATGTAACCGAAGTGAGGCTGGAGGGAAAAAATAGTCTGGTCCCTTTCATGATATGAGAAGTAGAACTGTCATTGTCACGGTTTGTATGCAGGGTACCAGACACAGATTATCATAGCATACTACTGTGTCATTATGATGATAGTGCCTTGTGTCTGCCCAGCAGGTGCATAACAGCTATCAGAATGGCCCAGGGCTAGTCTCATCCATACTCAAACATAAAACATTCACAAAAATGTTAAATACAAAAGAGAAAGATGGAGAAATCACAAGACACTGTTCATAAATGATACTACAAAGGCTTAATACCCATCCCTACAAGTTCCAGGGGACTAACTCTTAACTCAAAAATTGCCACGTTTGGTTGACTTGTCAGGTTGGATTTGTCGGCTCGCAAATTCAACATCTCTGTCTTTTAATTTCCCCCCGATTAGCAAGTCAAAGCCAACCAAGCGGAACAGCTGATGAAACATGGCCCCGGCCGTTCTATTAACTCACCACGGCAGGTGAGAAAACGGTCCCTCATTGGTCCAGACAGTTAGTGCAGAGCATCCCAACAGGGCCCCGAGGACAGCTAGACCTGGGAATAATCAATTCCACAAACATGCAGGAGGCGTTTTCGCATTTCAATTTCTATGTTCCGTTAAGGTTACTGATGACAGTAATTTGTAATTGTTTGAGTACAGTTGGTCTGTTTCCAAGACGTCGCCTGTTCCCGCCTCATGCGGGAAGTCTTGTGACTCTGTTGGTTTAATTTGACGGAGCGTGGGCAGTGACAACGCACCGAGGTGGAATTTGTGCCAGTTTTTAAAGTACAAGCGAGTGTCGTCGACAGGCTTGATTCACTTCTCTTATTGATTACATGCGGTCTGATTTGATAAATTTTTAAATCTTTGCATCAGTGGAAGTGCTTTATGTCTTCTGACTTTCCAAACAAATTACGTATCGATATAACTCGATAACAGTGTTGTGACAAGTCTATGTTTCGAGAAGGCATTGCCGTCTTGTTTTTGATCCAGTTAAGTCAGTGTTGTCAGACAGAGGCTGGTAGCAGAAATAGACTGGCCCACGTTAGATATTTTTAGAATAGTTCTCCAATGTTGCTTTTGCAGATGGAAACTTTTCTCTGGATGATTGGTACTAGTTTAATTGGTGCACTTTCAGATTAAACCAAATGTTTTCAGTTATAAACAATTGTGTACTTTGTCTTCAAATTTGTCAAATCCAAAGAATTTCAAAAGATTGTTTGTTAATACACTGTAATTCTTACTTCAAATTGATGAACACAAGACATACTTATACCATAGTTAAAGCCGTAACCATTCTTTTTTGTCCTTTTTTTGGTGTCAATTTTAGAATATTTTGGAAATCTAATATGGAAGACAGCCGGACTGCTTTCCCACCCTCCGCACAAGACAGGTCTTCTCTTCAACCAAAGTCATTGTTTAATTAACAACCATATTGTAGAAATTCACACTTTAAAACAATGAAAATTTACACCAGTTTGAAATACACACCACACAACATTGACTGGAAAAAACTGTCAGTCCTGTTGCACATAATTTCTATTCATCAAAACCATGCACCAGTTTGGTTTTGAATGGTTCAGTTCCTTTGTCAAGTTTGGCATTTCTCATCTCATTATTTCATCTCTGGATACAGCTAGGTACATAGAATATGTTTTCCTAAATGTACATTGCAAATAAAATAAACACTTTTATAGGTAAAATTAGTTTCCCTAGTGATGTCACAGGCCGACTAAATCTGCCAACTGTTGGACTGTATCAGCAGGGCTAGTTGAAGCAACAAACTTTATAACACATCTGTATCAGTTACATTGATATGAATGGGCACAACATGCATGGGAATTAATGAACTGTTTTGGGGGCATTTTTATTAAAATAGTGATCTTTCTTTCATCATCAATTTTGTATTATGTGCTTATTAAAAAAATAGAGCATGGGCTGTCATGGTGTGTTGTGGCCGAGTGGTCTAGCACGCTGGATTTAAGCTCTGGTGTTTCTGATCAGCAGAGTGTGGGTTCCAGACACTTGTGTCCTTAAGCAGGACACTTGACCATTATTGCTTCATCATTTGGATGGGACAAAAAGTTGTAAATCCTGTCTGTTGTGCAATGCACGTAAAGGAACCCAGTGCAATTTTTGTTAGGAGAAGGGGTTCGCCATGGTGTTTTTCTGGTGTGGTTGGATGCAGATCACGCCAAAGCACCTTGTAAATCATTACATGGTGCCATGTAAATAATTGGGTTTTATATTTCAAACATAGCTCTGCTTACCTTGTAGACAAACTAATGAGCACCTTGAAAGACCCTAGGGTGTGGAGAAGTGCTATAAGTATTTACAAATTCGTATTGTTATTATTTATTGTTTTATAAAGCTGTCAGTAAAAGAACCAGCACTTTTCGTAAAGAGAAGGGGTTTGCCTTGGTGTTTCTGACATGGTTGGCTGCTAATTGCACCTTGTAAAAACCCTTACAAAGATCTTTCAACTGTAAACATAGCACTGATACATGTACCTGTAGAAAAAATAACGAGCTACTAAGGGCGCGATGAAGCATTAAAAGAACTGTCTATTATTGTTATTATATGTATTATTATTTAAACTACTCTTGCCAAAAAAAACCAAAAAAAAAACACTGACTTCCTTACGACTTACCCTAATGGAGATCTAAAAAGAGTCCAGAAATAATCAGAGGAAATAATCGGAGGAAATCATCAGCAAATCTTTTCTGACGAGAAGCCTTGGAGTCACCTTGGCTGCCTCTCAGACTGTCCGTCCTTAGAATCAAGTATTTATGAAGATGCTGTATTAGGTCAAGAGGCTGAGCGGTTTTTCAGATTGCATCGAAATCCCCCCAAACAGGCACTCCTTATAATTAATTTTATGTGGTATGAAAAATGAAATGATCAGCTCTTGCATATTTGTGGTTAGAAACTAGCAAATCAGTAACAACAAAAACAAGGATTTGTGACCATATAAGTAACAATTACATAAATAGGTTAGGGGCCTAAACTGAACATCACCATGGGCTTAACACTCAAAGTTGCTAAGAACTGAACAAGTTTGCTTAGAAAAAAAAAGATTACCAGCCAAAATAATATGTAATGTATATTGGATGTGACTGGTTCCCTGCAAATATTTGCTTGGGAGACAATTTGGGTAAGCAATATTTGGTGTTTACCATTTATTATGAAATTAGCCTAATTGCTCAAAAGATCTTGCAAAAGAGATATTCGGTATTATAATTTGGACATCATATTTATGATAATTTAAAGTAACACTCTTAATAAAATGTTTGTATTTTCTATATTTCTCACAGGGCATTCCATGAGACATGTGGGCATGCAGCTGTTTCACAAGTATGGTCTGATTCGTCACTTTAACCTGGACCCAACAAATCTCTACAAATGTTTTGGTAAGTCCGGGAGTACCCCAGAATCATCAGTCAAATATTTTGGGAGCTGTGGCCAGACTAAGCAAGCCAATAAAGGTACTGATTACACAGTGAGACTTTCAGGCCTTGTACTTCATATAATAGAGGCAGCAGAGGCACTTGCCTCCATGTCCCTTGTCGCATGCGTCCGATTCCTTGGTGTCCTCTCTCCTGTCCCATGCCTCCTGCCCCTGTCCCATGCCTCCTGCCCCTGTCCCTTGCCTCCTGCCTCCTGTCCCTTGGTTTCCTGCCTCCTGTCCCGTGCCTCCTGCCCCCTGTCCCTTGGTTCCTGTCTCCTGTCCCATGCCTCCTGCCCCTGTCCCTTGGTTTCCTGTCTCCTGTCCCATGCCTCCTGCCCCTGTCCCTTGGTTCCTGTCTCCTGTCCCATGCCTCCTGCCCCTGTCCCTTGGTTCCTGTCTCCTGTCCCATGCCTCCTGCCCCTGTCCCTTGGTTTCCTGCCTCCTGTCCCGTGCCTCCTGCCCCCTGTCCCTTGGTTCCTGTCTCCTGTCCCATGCCTCCTGCCCCTGTCCCTTGGTTTCCTGCCTCCTGTCCCGTGCCTCCTGTCCCTGTCCCTTGCCTCCTGCCTCCGGTTCCTTGGTTTCCTGCCTCCTGTCCCATGCCTCCTGCCCCCTGTCCCTTGCCTCCTGCCTCCTGTCCCATGCCTCCTGCCTCCTGTCCCATGCCTCCTGCCTCCTGTCCCTTGCCTCCTGCCTCCTGTCCCATGCCTCCTGCCTCCTGTCCCTTGCCTCCTGCCTCCTGTCCCATGCCTCCTGCCTCCTGTCCCATGCCTCCTGCCTCCTGTCCCTTGCCTCCTGCCCCCTGTCCCTTGGTTCCTGTCTCCTGTCCCATGCCTCCTGCCCCTGTCCCTTGGTTTCCTGCCTCCTGTCCCGTGCCTCCTGTCCCTGTCCCTTGCCTCCTGCCTCCGGTTCCTTGGTTTCCTGCCTCCTGTCCCATGCCTCCTGCCCCCTGTCCCTTGCCTCCTGCCTCCTGTCCCATGCCTCCTGCCTCCTGTCCCATGCCTCCTGCCTCCTGTCCCTTGCCTCCTGCCTCCTGTCCCATGCCTCCTGCCTCCTGTCCCTTGCCTCCTGCCTCCTGTCCCATGCCTCCTGCCTCCTGTCCCATGCCTCCTGCCTCCTGTCCCTTGCCTCCTGCCCCCTGTCCCTTGGTTCCTGTCTCCTGTCCCATGCCTCCTGCCCCTGTCCCTTGGTTTCCTGCCTCCTGTCCCGTGCCTCCTGTCCCTGTCCCTTGCCTCCTGCCTCCGGTTCCTTGGTTTCCTGCCTCCTGTCCCATGCCTCCTGCCCCCTGTCCCTTGCCTCCTGCCTCCTGTCCCATGCCTCCTGCCCCCTGTCCCTTGCCTCCTGCCTCCTGTCCCATGCCTCCTGCCTCCTGTCCCTTGCCTCCTGCCTCCTGTCCCTTGCCTCCTGCCTCCTGTCCCATGCCTCCTGCCCCCTGTCCCTTGCCTCCTGCCCCCTGTCCCTTGGTTTCCTGCCTCCTGTCCCATGCCTCCTGCCCCCTGTCCCTTGCCTCCTGCCTCCTGTCCCATGCCTCCTGCCTCCTGTCCCATGCCTCCTGCCTCCTGTCCCTTGCCTCCTGCCTCCTGTCCCATGCCTCCTGCCTCCTGTCCCTTGCCTCCTGCCCCCTGTCCCTTGGTTTCCTGCCTCCTGTCCCATGCCTCCTGCCCCCTGTCCCTTGCCTCCTGCCTCCTGTCCCATGCCTCCTGCCTCCTGTCCCATGCCTCCTGCCTCCTGTCCCTTGCCTCCTGCCTCCTGTCCCATGCCTCCTGCCTCCTGTCCCTTGCCTCCTGCCTCCTGTCCCATGCCTCCTGCCTCCTGTCCCATGCCTCCTGCCTCCTGTCCCTTGCCTCCTGCCCCCTGTCCCTTGGTTCCTGTCTCCTGTCCCATGCCTCCTGCCCCTGTCCCTTGGTTTCCTGCCTCCTGTCCCGTGCCTCCTGTCCCTGTCCCTTGCCTCCTGCCTCCGGTTCCTTGGTTTCCTGCCTCCTGTCCCGTGCCTCCTGCCTCCTGTCCCTTGCCTCCTGCCTCCGGTTCCTTGGTGTCCTGCCTCCTGTCCCTGGCCTCCTGCCTCCTGTCCCTGGCCTCCTGCCTCCTGTCTCTTGCCTCCTGCCTACTGTCCCTGTCAATTGCCTTGGTGCCCCATGAAATGTTCCAGTACAAATTTAAATCTTTTGTATGTCTAGGAAGTGGAATTCCCTAACAATTAATCCTGAAAATTGTATCTTTTTTGTTACAGTTGCCATAGAAACAGGTTACCACAAAGGGAATCCGTACCACAATGCATTACATGCTGCTGATGTCACTCAGGCAATGTACTGCTACCTACAAGAGAACAAGGTATGTTTCCATGAAATAGTTCACAAGAGGAAAACGGCGACAGAAAGGCCAAATCCTAACATTTGTTTTCGGTGGTCCAATCCCCCGAAACAATTTGTCTTTTGACATGGATTTAGAATGGAGAGCATTGGAAGGACTTTTGACTGCATTAATGAATACCCACTTCTTGTTTTCTTCCCATGACAGCTTCGAGAGGTTCTCACCCCAATGGAGGTCATGTCCGCCATATTGGCCTCTGCGACCCATGACCTTGATCACCCAGGGGTCAACCAGGTATTCCTCATAGCTACAAGTAACCACTTAGCAGAGTTATACAGGGTGAGTTGCCAATAAGAGGCCGTCAAAATCAGCTTCCATTTTTAAAGTGCATGTCGGGCCTTTAAACAAAATACACACAATTTTGATGACAATTTGCAGTCCAGTATGTCGTAGTCCATACACATCAGGGGCGCCAATTTAGAGCAGCTAAGCAAAACAATATGTTGCTTATGAGAATAAGGTTACCACCCCAAATACCATGTCACACATCTGGTCTTTTACTGGTATCCTGTTTAGTTATGCTAAGCAGAAGAATGTTCTTAAGGAGCTCTATGAAACTGTGCCCTAGCATTGCATTCCGTTTTCCCCTTTGAGCAATCAGCTGTACATTTTAAGTAGACTTTGTTAGATTTGACAAGCCTGTGTGTGATTTTTTTATTGTAACATTTGAGAGGTTCCGGTTCTAGAACAAGGTGGAACCGCAAGCCATGTTCCAGGAAATCAAGCCCTACAAGCAAAAGACCCTCTCAGATTGTTGGGGACAAATTAATGCATGTTACGCACCAAATGTTTCTGCACTCACCTTCGCCCAGTAGGATGTGACAGATGGGTACCTCATTGCAAGCTTATTGCTCCACCAGCTAGATTTCTCTTGGTAAAGATGGGAACGTCTCTGGGGTTTTTGAAAGCTTGGAGGGCCGGAATTTGTGAAGTAATTTTTACAATTTATTACTGATTAAAATGGTACCTTGAAGCTCAAAGTAACTTTTAAGCAGAGGTCAGAAGTGGACATCCTTTTTTGAAGTACACTTTTAGTAAATGTTTTCCGCCTTAAATGTACAAAATCTGTTCAAAAGATGATGGCCCAATTGCATAGAGCTGCTTAATTTGACACTTTTGCTTACAACTTTTCTGCTAAGCAAAAGTAAGCAGGAAACCAGTCACTGATAGTATGTGTGATATGGTAGTTCGGCTGGTAACCTTTTTCTGGTAAGCCAAAACTGTGTGCTTACATGTAACCCTTTTTCAGACCATTCATTTCTTTACAATTCTTTGTTTTTTAGTAAAAATTTCTTTTACAAAATTACGTAACAGAAAATGTGTTTTATTTTCGAAATGTAGATACTATAACAACATGATATACATTTTGAAAATAAATATTCAGGACGTGACTGTGACTGTGACCTTTTGGTTTTAGTAAAAGTTGGTCAAATCTTGCAGCCGTTAGTGGCTGCTATGGACATCCTAGTACAAGCTGCTTGCGGCCACTACTGTCCTTAAGAAGCTCTAAGAAATGATGTCATGATTGGTCTGATTTTTCTCTCGTAGAATTCATCAGTTCTTGAAAACCACCATTGGCGTGCTGCAATATCTGTGCTCAGGGAATCCAAACTCTTTGACCACCTCGGCAAACAAACATGGTAAGCGTGTAACTCCCTTCTCTAAGGGGTGCATTTTGTAAACCTTTCGTTTTTGTTGTCTGACCCCAAAACACGTCTCTCTTGTGATTGGTCATTCAGTGTTATGACCAATAATAATAAACATAACTGGTTGCAGTGACCAAGAATGAAACTGTTTTTGGTTGAAGCTCAAGAACTTAAAGTTTTGTGTGGATGATCAACAACTAAAATGTTGATTGGTTAAGTAATACAAACAAATTATTTCATCTCTGGATACAGCGAAGTACAAACCATAACTGGCTACATTGACCGTGAATGAAATCGTTTTTGGTTGAAGTTCAAGAACCAAAAGTTTTGTGTGAATGATCAACAACTAAAATGTTGATTGGTTAAGTAATGCAAACAAATTAAGAACACAAACTATTTCTAGTTAGTTTGAAGTACCTGAAACCACCCAAAAGTGTTTCATCATGTAAGTAGACACAAAGGCTTGTAATGAAAAGAATTTGAGTTGATTAGTATCATTTATTTTTAAATTAACCTTAAATAACAGACCCCAAGCCCCCCCCCAAAAAAAATAATAATAATAATAATACTTTTTTTTTCTTTTCTTTTTTAAATCGGTCTATTTTTGATGGAAATTTTTTCACTTTTTTTTTCACACAAAAAACCCAAATGAATCAGCTCAAATTCTTTTCAGTATAAGCCTGCATGCCCATTCGCATGTTGAAACATTTTTCAGATGATTTCATGCGCCTAAACAAAAATTAGAACGATCAGAAAAACTGCTAACGTGACAGATGCAAATTGGTCCCCTTAATTGTGTTTTTTTGTTGAACTGCAGCAAGTTATTATAGAGCTGATCAAGTCAATGCACTGTACGTAGAACAAAATAATCTCTCTTTTATCGTTTTTATCTTTCGTGGAAGTCAAAGATAAAAATGTTATGGATAGTTGCTGATAAAATCTCAAATTTTACCTTGAAACGAACCAACATCCAGTCATGTTTTGGGAACTATTTGTTCATACACATGTTTTGACACATGTATAAGAGAAATTGCATCCGCTCTTCTCACTTCCCTTTTTAACTCATTCATTGTTTAGTTGGTTTTTTTTTCAAATCTTGGTCCGTGTCAAAGTATTTCCCCTAAGAAACCAATTTCAATGATAAATTGACAGTTCTTCGGGGCAAAGTAAGGTGATAAATATTACATGAGGAAACAAAACGGAGAGGAGAAAAGTACAGTGGAAGGTCAAAGACGTGGGAAACGGTTCACTCCACGAAGGACATTTTCTGAAAGAAAGATTTTTGCAGCGATTTTTTATTTTATTATTATAATTTGATTCCTATCGTGGTAACGATGGTGGGTTTTTCACCCTCATTGATTGAATTATTGGAAGAGATTAAGCAGTTTGATGATACAAGAAGATAAAAACAGGATTGGGGAGAAACTTGGATCGTGGGTTTTTCTTTGTAGAGCAATTATTCAAATTGTTGTTAAAGGGAAGGTGTGGGCTAGGTAATTACTCTACAATCAATTATACATGAATGTACATGGATGACATCAACAAACAGGGAGCTGGGACAAATTCAATTAGTTTTGTGAGCCTCCATCACCTGTTGTTGGTTTTGTTTTGTTTGTTTGTTTGTTTGTTTGTTTGTTTGTTTTATATTTGGGGGGTTCCCCACTTTTAAAATGTTGTATTATTATTGATTAGTTTTTCAGTCGACTCTCATTATAACATGATCTCTGGGACATGTCAACTTACCCCTTTACAACAGGATTGTTGTTGTTGTAAGACGACAGCAAAACATAAAAACACAAAGCAGAATGAGATTTGTGACTTCAGAATGTGCTTTTTACAAGCAGAACTTCTTTATAACAGTGCTCTTTATTGCAAGGGTTGCCTGTTATGTTTTCTAAAGGTTTTTTCCCATAAATGCTCACCATTAGTGGAAGGAGAACCGCATTAGCTTTATGTTTTCTATTCAAACTAATGACATAATAATACATGTCCACATGTAAACATTTACGCTTTTCCCATAATCCTCTTGTTGTTGTTTGTTTGCGTATTTTGCTCTCTTTTTTTCTGCTTCAGTGAACACAAAGAATTATTTGCTCTATGGTAAAGGGCTTCTGAAAACTTTGCTCAGTTCATCCTGAGATTTTTATTCTACTTGATATTTTGTAATTGGTTATTTTCTTTTTTCTTTTCACAAACTTAACATTTTCTTTAATACACCGAGCAGATCTGCACAACACCTGTGCCATTTCTCTAAATAGTCAAATAATACATTTCTTGTTTTTTTTATAAGGCGTTAATGTTATGATATTCTTTGATTGTTATCTTCATTCGTGGAGTCGAATTCAAAATTTTAACTATGGGTGGACAGATTGTCGGGAATGTTGCCAGCGTGGGCATGATGTCATCACCTAGCCTGACAGCCAGACATAATTCGCTATGGGTGAATGAAACAATGTGAAGATGCTGTCGGATAAGGGCTCTAGGCTAACACCCTAACAGGCTACGAGAGTGTAATGCCAGGGGTCGTTTCCTCCATGTGGATGCCCAGAATAAATCGTGGCCTCAGAACGAGAGTCTGATTTATTCTGAAGTTGCATTTATTTATTTTATTATTGCTTGTTTTTAATTAGGGACTTAATAGTGCAACAGATCAGCTCTCTCATTCTGGCCACAGACATCGCCAGACAACAGGAGTTTCTGCAGAAATTGAAGGTGGGATAATAATTGTCTTTTCTTGAAGTAAACAAAGCGTTTGCCAAAGTTGTCAACATTTCTAACGTATTAGGGAAAAAGATTATTGTTTGTTTGTTTGCCTTTACACCGATGTGTATTTCATGCACTGTATATTTCCAGAGTTCTTTGAAAATGTTTTAATCGTTGCAGTACCCACTAATGAAATATAGGAATAAAACAGCCTCTAGACACCAGGCTAGCTCGGTGGTCTAGTGGTAAGACATCTAGCATGGCAAAGGTCATGGGTTCAAATCACACCCAAGTGATATGCCTGTGTTTATTTTCACTATTATTTCTTTAACTGATGTGTTTCCCATATTGATACTGGTTTAAGTCTTGTGAAGAAGTTAAGGAAATGACAGCTTTAACCTGGACAAATTACGTAGCAACCAGTATCAGAGATGTAAATCACGGCATACATTGGTTGGGAGCATGTTCCTAAACTAGCGTAAAGCACTTTTCTGGGAAACAATTTTTGTATCTCAAAAATAAACTCCGACTGTTTACTTATAAGGTAACAAATCTCACTTTTTGTCTGATATTTTTAGAATCATCTCAACGCAAAGGACTTTGATATGAATGACTCATCACACAAGAATTTTCTCCTGCAAGTAAGTACGGTGAATTTGTGATGCTTCATGCCCAAAACCAGACACTTCCTGCCGAAATGCAACAAATGCCAAATCTCATCAAATTGATGTGGGTAAGAAGTTGAAATAACACCTAATTGGGGCCTATAAGGCAAGTATTTCTCAACATGTAGAATGTTTGAGACATCACATCACTTTGATATCAAGACTGATGTTTCGGTTGTCTTCAGTTCTCATGCCATTTCAGAGTGAGCATCTGATTTTGGCAGAGGGCGCCCTATTTCCATTTGTTATACAATCCAACTTGCCACTCACAAATACATACCAAATAATGATGGAAGATTGAAGATTAAATAAGTTTTGTAATTTGCTGTTTGCTGTTTTAGATTGCGCTGAAGTGTGCTGACATCTGTAATCCATGTAGACAATGGGAGATCAGCAGACGGTGGAGTGAGATGGTGACTGAGGAATTCTTCAACCAGGGTAAAACTCACCCCTTTCTTTAAACTGAATAAAAATAATTTCTCTCCCTTCTACTGCAAGTTTTGTAGTTAACGGTTGGGTCATAGATTGGTTTGTCAATGCAATGCTGATTTACAGGCTGAATTTTCTATGCATGCAGAGCCTTGGTATGAATAGATTGGTGTCCCTTCAAATTTTGCTAAGCATGGTTAATTGGAACCAGCCATAGTAAAGTCAATCAAGAGTAAACTTAAAACACACTTTTTTTAAAGAAAGCTTTCGAGCAACCCCCAGGTTTTAGCTGTATCTATGTGTTCATTAACTGTTGGCTTGTTGTCGCTGGTGGGATTTTATTGTCTTTTTATTTTTCAATTTTAAATTTAAACATTCATTTGTACCTTTTTTATGCTTATGTAAATTATCTTAGTGCTTTTTATATACCTTTTTAATGCGTTTTGTGAAGCGCCTTAGAGCATTTTACAAAAATAGATTTGGCGCTATATAAATGTATTATTATTATTTATTATTATTATAATCAAACACTTGCAAACCCAGTCATGCCAGTGGAAGTAATTCAGAGTATTTAAACATTCGGTGCACAAAGCGTTGTGTGTTTTACTGTTAAGATTAATTTGTGTTTTCTCGCTGAAGGTGATCGAGAGCGAGGACTGCAGCTACCTCTGACCCAAAACTGTGATCGTTTCAAGAACAAGATCCAACAAATCCAATCAGGTAAAAGAATTAGATTGAGATATAAAGAATTCCATTCAAGTGATTCGACCATCAGATGAGATTTAATTGAACTGTTCTAATATTGATTTATTGTAGGGTTTATGACGTTTGTTGTGGAGCCTCTTTTCTCGGAATGGTCTCGCTTCATGCCGACGCGCCTGTCCGCTGAAATGTTGTGCAATGTGAGCAAGAACAAGGCATTATGGGAAGCCTTCAGTGAGCAGGAGAAAGCGGCAGAGAACGACCGGAAACTGACCAATCAGAAGGTCGGTCACAAGATCAGGAAAGTTGACGAGCAACCGGGCGAGGTTGCAAAGGAAACGCTCCCAACCGAAGCGGAAAAGAACACTCAGTTGAATAACAACAACAACGCCACCACAACAAAATCCTCAACGGTTTTAACAAGTATACCAGATAGTGTGAAGAAAGACTCCAGTTTATCTAGTGCAATGGAAATCTGTACAAGAACTGAAAACACGTTACGGCCATCCATGGAGAAAAACACTCAGGGAAGAACTGATGAGATTACAGCGCATATAACACAGGTCCCAAATAGCTTCAAGAATGTCATCGTCAGTGGTGTGGGTACCAAGGAACAATCAGAGGTTCGTGCTAGGCGTGGGTTATCCTCATCCATGCAGAGGAGGCAGAGACCATTCTCGGTTGGGCATCTTGAGGAAGTTACATCGTCAAGAGACGGTAAACATGAACTTGGTACCCAGGCTAGAATGCACAGTAACCCTTCCTCACCATTGATTCCAAGAACTCAGTCTATCAGGCAGTTTAGCTTAAGGCTTCACCGAGCCCCAGAATCATCCCCAAGGAAACCAGCCAATTATGAAGATCCATGGTTAGTGCGGAAAACCGACCCCCATAGAACTAGTCCGGCACCTGTACACAAAAGCCCCCGTCAAGAAATCCAAGTGTCTGAGTTGAGTGCAATGTCTATGGAGTTGGGTGCTCAAAGGACTCAACCATTAAGCCCAGACAGGGGTGTAGCAAGGACGTTTAACAAGGATAGATCTAACCCAAAGGGTTTAGAACTCACCACAGGGATTAATAATAACCTGAATGTTTGCATCCAACCGGGGTCACCTAGGTTAGATACGGTGGCCATGAGAGGACATGCACTTCATTCCGTACCTTCTCCCACACCAGGGAATCGTGCCCACAGTCGACTATCCACAACAGCTACGGGATCTAAATTCAGTCATTCCTCACAGCAGCTGCGATCCGCACATGATCACGTCGGATTCTCAGCAGACCGGTCGCACGGATTGAGCCCTCGTGTGTTGAGGCGAGAAGAGATGTTACAGGGGGAACCCGGGAGGGGGCAGGTAGCGGGTAGAAGTTTGGCCGAGATGGGATCGCCATGGATACGGAAAAGAATGGAAGAGAGAGATCAGAGGAGGCAAATGAGCAAGAGTTCGAGTAAGTAGGTAATATTGATATCAACAGAGATCATATGTTTGAAGTAAATTGCACTTCTACACAAGAAAGTAATTAGAATAAGTCAGAATTAGACATTTTAGGAGTTAAGCTGTGTAACTTTCTACAGTGTAACTTTCTACATTTTAGGAGTTAAGCTGTGTAACTTTCTACAGTTAACTCTAGCAGTATGTTCTCCTTTTCTTTTCTTTTTCAATAACTTGCACATTAAAAAAAATTTGTAAGAGTTCACCAGAGTGTTAAATGCTGTACCAAATATTTAATATGTCAGCTAAAAAAAACCAGAAGCTTCAAATACTGTATATTCAAGATATAATGTGAATTCAAATCAGGCCAGGCTGGTCAGGGTGATTGGGGCTGAAGTGAAGACATTTGACCATAATTGATTTGTCTTTCAAGATGGTGGTTTAGCCATAAGTTTATCTATTTGAATATGTCCTACACTTTGCGGGTTTATCTATCGTTCAAAACCGCACTGAATGACATTGAATGGTCAGACAGTTGGAGGGTTGACTGTGTACTGTGTGGATGCATTCACCACATGATATCATATTGCAGGCTGGCATAGTTTACTTATCACTTAAAACCACAGTAGATGAGAATGAATGGTCAGACAGTAGGAGGGTTAACTGTGTACTGTGTAGATGCATTCACCACATGATATCATTTTGCAGGCTGGCATATTATTATTTTATCATTCAAAACCACACTGGATGATATTGAATGGTCAAACAGTAGGAGGGTTGACTGTGTACTGTGTAGATGCATTCACCACATGATATCAAATTGCAGGCTGGCATAGTTTATCTATCACTTAAAACCACTGTGGACGATTGAATGCTCAGACAGTAGGAGCATTGTAATACAGGGTGTCCAAGCTACACAGATTTCATAATTTTAGACTTTTGTTCCCTCTCCACAGGCATCCCACCAAGTAGTCTTTCACCACGTTCTACACCTCGTTCATTCACCCAGGCCAGTGCAAACTGGTACTCTGTACCACCGGCGCTTGGCCCCGTCATCCAGGACTTTGCATCGTCGCAGTTGGCCTCTATAGCGCAGCACAAGAAGCAGTCAAAAGAGATTCAAGCCAAGGCAACTGTGCAGCCTACCAGCAAGTCAAGGGACACGTTTTGATGAGAGGGTTGGATTCTGGCGCAATAACAACAAGAACAAGGCTTGTGTCGGAAAAGTCAGGTACCTGTGGTATGGAAGCCAATATAATAACTTTCTATACCAGGTCTTCTGGGTACTAGAGAAAGATGCTTGGAGGGAAAACATCATAAAGAGGAAATAAATAGCTGCTTTTCTCAAACAAAAGCAATTGAAATGGTTTGAGTTTAAAATAGTTGGGTGCTCGTGATATCTTTAGAATACTTTCTGCACCTTGCCTGTTTGGTACGAGTCGGGTGCCCACACTTTGATGAGACAGGTTTGGAGGGGATGGTAAAAATGGCTGCTTGTCTCGTGCGTGACTGTGGCTGAGATCTAGAATGAGGCTTGAGTCAGTTTAGTCTGGTGCTTGTGCTGTGTTTACTACATCATATCTGTAACTACTGGTTACTTCAGGACACTTGACTCGGATGTCTTCATTAAGGAAAGGAAATGCCACCTTTCTACACACAAGTGATTTTGAACCAGATCAAGGCTCATGCCTGAAATGGTTTGAGAGGTCACTCACACAGATTTTCTCATTTTCATTGAAGCAATTTTCATAGTGCCAAATATTGTTAGCTCAGAACTTTCTGGGATATGTCTCAATTTAGTAAGCAATGTTTGCTTATGTTGCTGCCATCGTTGTCATTTTTGACGTATTGTGTTGGTTAGTGTGACCACACCCACTGGCACCACCCTTTACCAGAACCTCAAAGAGAGTGCATTGACTTGACTTTTTTTAAAGGATTTTCACAAAGCAAAAACAGAGCTCAGGAATTACATGTTTTGCAAGGACTCAAGATCTGAAAATACTGATATTACTGTCTTTGTGGTGTGGAACAAAGAAATTTTAACTACACACAAAATAATATGCATATTTTGGAGTTGGAAGTAGCCATTTGCCTAAGCATGCAACATTGGAGTGTACCAACTGGATAGGATCGTTTCAAAGGGCTTAGGGTTTTAAGTTTTGTCCACCATTTTGAATCTCTATGTGTTGGAAACCACATTGCGGTTAGCCATAGCCAAACAGTGGAAGCCGATAAAAGCACATAGGTAGTGCACACTGACCTAGCCATAGCTGCTGTTGTGGACACTTAGTGAACATACAGTGATTTGTTAGATGTAGGTGTCTCCTGCAGAAAGTGGGGGAATTCACTCTATTGAAGTGCTGCATAGTTGTATGCGTGGTTTTTTTTTTAGTAACATAACGGTTTTTTATTTAGGATTTGAAAGAAACTTTGAGGGGAAATAGTAGTTTTTCAGACACTAGCCAACAGCAGGGGGCAAGTTTGAGTGGTTTTGATTTTAGCCGTTGTTTTTGGTCGTAGATTCAATGGTGTTTGTTCTATTTATGGTTACAATGGGATAGAAGCTGGCAAGTCAACTGTCACCTGTCAAAAGCCATCAACAGTGACTTGTGACAAACTAGTTTCGTTATTGTAAAAGAGTGTCACTGCCTCTTTTATTTTGCTTCAAATTTGTTAAACATCTGAACACACAATTATTTATTGTCCCTTTTTACACCTTCCCCCTTTTTTTCCTGTGGTGCTGTTTCAACATTAAACGGAAATTAGTTGAGCATGGTTATAAATTATTCAAGAGAAATAAAAAAGTTCTCCTTCAAAAGGGAGTAGGGAGATGAAATTTTATGTTGCCCCTTCCAATTTATTCCGTTAATAAATGTTTTATTTTCTGAAAGTATCTCTGTGCGAGAGCAGGAGTTTTTGTAATAACTTGCCTTCATTTTGAAAGTCAAAATTTACGATCGAACAAACAAACAAGTTCAAGCTAGAAACTTTGTTTCTCTCCTCCGCGATGTTTACACACACAAAAGTTATAAATTAAAATTCAAAATTGCCAGAATAAATTCAAAATGAAAAAGGGACGGGGGATGCCTTACCAGGTAAATTTGTTTTTCTCCAAAGTAAGTGCATGATTAGAAACATGTAAACAAGTTTTAAACTTGGGCCCAATTTCATACAGCTATCACTTATAAACACAAAAAGTAGCTGAGCACAGCAAAAGTTATGCTGACCAAAATACGGTAACCAGCTAAAATGCCATGTCACATGTATAATTCTGGACTGCTCCCCTGCCTATTTGTGGTAAGCAGAAAATGGTTAAGCAATACTTTATGCTTAAGCAGCTGTATGAAATTGGGCCATGGTTTCAATCCCACAGTTCCCTATTGAGGGAATGTATATTTGAAATGATGCCACTGACTCTTTTTGCATTGGTTTTCACATGAGTCAAGTTGGTGTAAGTTTGTAACTTTACTGTTTTTATACAAATACGAAAGAAGAAAAAAGTAACAACTGGTGTTGCATTGCGGCAGCATGATCAAATACATTCCATGATTTTTTGACAGTAGTAATTGTTTAATGTTTTCTATGATGACTGTAAATAGTAAACAAAAAAAAGTTTGAATATTTAGTGTCAGAAGTGTCATACCTAGTAGTATTACAATACAACTTTAACTGTGGTTTACCTGTGTGGTTGTGTTGTTTTTGCGCAGGTTGTCCAAATGCAAAGGTCAAATGTCATTCTTGAATACTAATACAGTATTTGTCAGCCATTTTATAAGGGTGCTTGAAAAACAAAGATCTGTCTAACTTTCATAGAGCTGCTTAAGCACAAAAAGTAGTTGTTAAGCACAACAACCAAAGTAAGGTTACCAGCCAAAGTACCATGTCATATGTTCCATCTGTGATTGGTATCCTGCTCATTTTTGCTTAGCAAAACAATTTTCAAGCAATATTTTCTGCTTATTAGCAGCTGTATTAGCTTAGCTCTTGGCCAAATTCCATAGAGCTGCAGATAATAGTGCTTAACAATTTTCTGCCAACGTTTTTCTGGTTAAGCAATTCTTGTTATGTGCTTTGCTACATTTTGTGCTTAAGCAACTCTATGAAATTGGACCCAGGTATAAAAGTTGAGGTATTGTTATTTTAAAACAATAGACTGAAAGTCTCTCAGTTATTTGAACATTTTTTCAGACCCTTGGTTCTTAGCTACATTGCTTTAACGTGTGAGTGAAACAAATTATTGCATTTTATATTTTAACGGGAGGGGGGGGGGGAAATGAGCAGGAAACTTGGCACAGTTTATAGCCAGGTGCAGTAAATGATGCTTGGTAAATGACCACAGGTTTTGTAAGGATTGCTGTGAACAAAGTGAACGGCTATGGCTGTGGCAGATGCTGTATAGCAACTTATTGGGTTGAGTAGTGAGTTAGCCATAAGCCAAAGCTGTCAGTTCAGACTGCCAAAGACTGTTCATGTATTGGGCAGCATTGGCTTATGCTGTGGCTACTGGTTGTTACTGTGTAGTAATGTTGAAGTGTTAGTTAGATGCGGTCATCTAGCCTAAGCCAATGTCGTAGTTTCACACACGACCCAAAATTGTCACCATTGGGAGACTGTCTTGAATGATAGGGGGCAGCAGACTTAATGTATAAATCCACTGTGAACATGCTCACAACTGTGTTTTGTCTGGTAAGTCTACTGCCACCAATCATCCAAAAGTGCCTCATTGATGTCTTCAAATGGATAAATGATTTCCAATTGGGCTGATTCATCACCCAATTGAAGTATATGTAGCTTGTGGAAACTGCTCTTCAACCATGTTTTCTAACATGGGGTCATTAATGTCCCCAGTGGGGATACAAAAGTGTCACTCAATCGAGGTAGTATGCTTGGAAGTGCACATTCTGTTGAGGTAGTTGGTTTGGCAGATGGTTTTGTTTTCACCCAGGGATTTCCTAATTGGGTACCTTTCACCCAGGGGTTTCCTAATTGGGTACCATGGATAGCCTCACTGGAAAATTCAAGATGCCCCAGTTCACTCGAGGGGTTTCCCAATTTGAAAGTAAACGTATTAAGGTAACATTGTTAATGGATAAACTAATTGTTTTAGACAAGTTAGGGATTGAAATGAAATCACCCACCAGACTGCTGGGCCGGGTCCAATCAATTTCTCACTGGGCCACTCTGATTACTGAACAAGTCGAGGGGTGCATTCCACTCCGGCAAACATTTGAACAACTTTGAAACATATGGGTGTTGTCACACTAACAATTCAGACCGTAATGCGTTATATTGAAAAGCTGTTCCCATGCTCGATTCGATTTGTCAGCTTAATCATTTTATCCTTGATGATTATTCCTGGTGTTGGTCTTTTTTTTCTCTTTTTTTTTCATCTGCTCTAAAAAATAAATCTATTTTCTTGACTGATTACTATCAACACATCGTAAACAGGCACAGATTATCTTAATATACACTATCTTTACTGCGAACAGTCTCATTTGAAATATTTGTGTTCGGGAAAAGTTTATAGGTCAGACTATTTTTCATTTTCTTGGACTTGTCTCTACTTTTGTCCATTTTTGTTAAAATAGACTGCTCGCCCAACTTGGCTTATGCTATAAACAAACAACTTTTGTGCCCAATGCGTTCAGGTTTGAAAACGTGCTCGTCTTGAAAAGTCAGCCTTTGTTTGCATTGTTTGCTAGAGTTGACACACCTCAGGGGTACCTAGTCAGATTTAAATGGTTAAGATTGTTTGTCCAAATCTCTTTCCAATACCTCAGCAAATTACAGAATGTGACTAAGAAAATATATCTATGGTCCTTTAAAAGTCAACTTTTGATCTATTCAAGCTTTGTGGTCTCGTGGACTTGTTTTTCAAGCCCTTCAACACCTATCTCACTTTTTTCCTCACCACAAAAGCGATGTGCAGAACTAGATCTGAGAAAAACATGGCCGTCTTTGTGATTTTGTATGTAAGCAACCCTGGCATTAGAATCTTGAACATAGACACACACAAGAAGAGGAAATGTTTTTGTAGTAACGTATATTGTATGTCATCATGAGTTTTTGATACTTGTAACTCTGTGGTAAGTTTTCTTTTAGAAAAAGACGTTTTCATTTTCAGAATTGTGAGTCAATTAAAAGTTTCAACCTGAAATGTATCATACGAAAAAAATGTTATTTATTAAAACAGCAGAAAAGTTGTTCCCATCTGTAAACAGTTATTGTTCAGCTATTTTTTTTAATGAAATGAAAACGGTCTTTGTGACAAGCTCTGTAGGTTTTACAAAGAGCTGTTGTTCTATATTGACTGGAGCACTATACATGCCATGTTTTGAAGTTGGACGGTGGATTCATCTAATGTAAAAACCTGTGTATAGACGCTATCTTTACGGGCAACTTGAGTTTTGGCTATGAGCTACGTCAAGCGTTCTAACTTTCTATGCAGCCAAGTTAGGGTAGCAAAAAACAAGAAATAAAACCATTAGAACTTCCTGATAACTTGGAAAAAGCTTCCCCGCTTCAACCTTGTATGTGATTTGCCCATAGAGATGGTCGACTTAAACTTTGCGACATCAAGTGGGAACTAGTTGCACGTCAGTGATTTGTCTTTTGTATCATGCATTGTAGAATGTTCAGTCACTTATAACAAAGGATTGGTTATCATCAAGAAATGAACAATTCTTTATCTGATTATAAATTTCATACCTCTGCCAATTCTCTAGAGAAATAATTGCCGTTTGAAATACTGTCCAAGCAGTGGAAAATAGCATTTGAAGACCTCATAATCGATATTGCTTAATTCAATTGCTGCAATTGAAATAAGCCTTGTATCAACCTTTTGTCATATGATTGTTTGATATTTAGCTACCTTGTTAGGGTAGCAAAAAACAAGAAATAAAACCATTAGAACTTCCTGATAACTTGGAAAAAGCTTCCCCGCTTCAATTCGCCGCTCTTGTGTGGTCTCCAGTTGCGATCACTTCGTGGCTACACAGCTGTCTAACCAACGAAGGCCTTTGCTAGAGGCTATATATGAACATGCACAAAAACTAAAACATAGCAGTGAGTTTGATGAAATTGACCCAGGCTGGTTGCTTGATGTGTTTTTTGGAAACTAGAGGCTTGGATCGAACTTACTCTTCCAAAAAACAATGGTTTACTCTCCTTTTATTACATGTAATTTCGGCATGGCGCACTCAAGATATTCAGATTGGCTTGTGAATGTTTGCGGAGAGTTTCAAATCTTTCGTCGGTCACTGACACCAACTTGATCATGTCTGAGTCCGTAACACTTCAAATACATTGGTTTGTTTAGAATGATTGGCCCACGCTCTAGTCAATGTAGGAAGCTCTAAACTAAACAGCTTTGTTTTTATTCTAGATGTAACTATTGCAATAATAGACTGAGTTTCAAAAAAAAGGTATTTCCTGTTATTTTTCCGTGGTGTTGTCTACAAAAACAAACCTTTGTTTTGTGATCATATTTTGCAATAAGTTGTTTCTATTATCGTAGAAGACCACGGCCTCTCTCTTTGCAGTATTGATACAGATTTTTAAACGTGTTAATATTTTTTGCCATTCTACCTTTATAAATATTTCTTTTTTCGGTTTTAATTCTATGATGTCTACTTGTAAGAGAACGAACTGCTAATTGTTCTGGTGTTTTTTGTTTTTCCCCCTTCTTGTTGTTCGGAAATTCGCTGGCGTATTTAGATGTCCGATTCAAATTTTATCATGTTTATTTATGAGTGTTAGTGTTATACATTTGTAAAAAATATTAACAATAATAATAATAATGAAAATATTAATAGAGCTTTTTGACAATTCACTTCATTAGGCCAGCCAAAGTCTTTTGTATATTGGATTATTTCTTTTATTAATGTTATAAATGTATCAATATTCTATAAAAAATCAATTTTAAAAAGTTACACTGAAGGAATAAAGTATTTAAATCTACCAAATATTAATGCTGTTCATGTTTTGATTTTGTGCATTAGATTTTGACTTTAGAAATGTCTGCAAGTGCATCTTTTTCAAAATCAAGAAACGTGTTCCAAAATCAATTCAGTACAAGCACTGGAAGTATGACGTTGAACCATTTTCTATTTTTCATAACACCTGACAGAAATGTAAATCGTTATTACCAACATAAATCCTCCAAAATCTGTCCCACAGGTTTGGCTGGGTTTGGTTTGATTGAGCACTGCACAGCTTCACAATCCACTACCTTTTTTCAATGCTCGATATAATTAGTTTATCCAATTTTGTGATATATAATGTGATATATAATTTGTCACATTTCCCAACTGATACCACTAGTAACACGAGTTTGAAGACAGCTACTACCTTCCAGGTTTTCCTGTAGGTAGGTGTTGACACTGTTTGTGTTCACGGGAAATCCCATGTTAAGCAGGTAAACACTAAACACGATTGTCATACTTCATGTTCCATGTCGGTAAAATCCTACAACGCATGGTCCCGTAGTCCCTCGTTTCCCAACAAGACAAATTTACACCCCAAATAATTACAATTGTATTTACACATGTATATAATGTACAGTGCTCAGGGATAGTAATTTCACATAACATGGTAAGTATCTATGAGCTTCACACATTTAAAATTACAATCAAAAGATAATAATTGTGTGCACTTGTTGAACCTTGGCCTAAAATACACAAAATCAGACAAAAGTCAGAACACCCAATGTTTCGTTCAGTCCATTACCCTAGGTTTTTGAGAATTTATAACCTTAAAGTTTCAGCTCAACAGATGCTCTGGTCTGTTCTTGGAAGCCCACACTTTTAAAGTTACATTTTATTGTGGTCCTCAAAAATGTTTAAAAAGTATACAAGACGACATTGTTCTATTTTTAAACAACTTTATTTTCGAAAAAAACACAAAATTACTTTAAAATACCAAACTCTTGGACTGGTTGGTTCTAAGACTAGTTCACACTAGATTTCAAGCAGAAGTCTACTTTCCAAGTTTTTACAAACATTTCAATTTTGGTGATTACTGTCATTAGTGATGGGTGTAGAGGGCCTCCGGCATCTGCACACATACTCAAGGTGTTAAACATTGAGTTCAACAAGGGGACGACCTGGTCTTGTTACTTGGGTTCGCTTAGACGATTTGAGTAGGTGCTGTCCAAACTGTAAACAGAAGAAGAGCCACATGCTGAAATATATATTTCAAAATCCCAGGAAACGGCTAACTCAGGGCCCAATTTCATACAGCTGCTTACAGCACAAAAAGTAGCTAAGCACAACCAAGTTATGCTTACCAGCATAAGGTTACCAGCCAAATTACCATGTCATATGCAGGATCTTTGACTGGTACTCCGTTATTTTTTGCTAAGCAGAAAATTTGTAAGCAAAATTGTCTGCCTAAACAGCTCTATGAAATTGGGCCTTGATCTGGAGTTTGGTTAAGCAAGATAACCCAGGTGTTAGTATACATAGAAGCGGCATTCTCCCTGGGAGATTTTAGCAAGTGTGAAAGGTGCACGGGGTGGTGGTGGGGTTCAAAATCCCCAGGAATTTGCTGGGGTTTTATTTCCCAGGAATCAGAAAGGGTTTTTTAACAAATGAAAAAAAAAACAAGAAAAAAAGAAGAAGAAAATGTATTTGGTCTGTACCTTTGGGCTGTCTTTTCTAGGACTGTTCTTCTTCGGTGATGGGCTTACATTCCAAGCCTTGTTCTCCTTGTCTGGACTGTCTTCAACCCGCTGTCTGGCAAACTTTCTCTTCAGAGCTTGGGCAATCAGCGCAGCTGGATCGTTTGCAATTGAGGGGCGGGGTTTCTGACGGATTGGTGTCCCACCCGGTGATCTACAAGTAGGATGATTGGAAGTATTGAATCAAATTTCTTCTTCGAGATGCACAATATGTTATCAGAGTAAATCAAATAGTTTGATGATTTCGAAAAATACACTATAGATTTCAAAATCACTTATTGCACTTATAGAATTTAAACTTTACTTTAGATTTTTGGCGAAAACAAGTTTGATGCCTTCAAGCCATGATTTGGGACTTACCTTGCCACAGTGCGTAGCTTGACTGAACCCAGACCTTTCAGTACATCGGCCATGTCGGGTTTGCTCTTACTTCCATCTGATTGGCTGGATGTGTCTAGCCCCTTCTTTGCACGATTCTGATTGGTGGAACAAATACTTGAGTCAACTTTCAAATCAAATACTATTGGTTGCACAGGGCTTTCCATGTTTACATATCTTAAGAAATTGAGAATTGTACTTGCTGATAATCATACATTTAATAACAAACTTTAGCAAAAGTTAATATTTGTGGGTAAAATATAGGACAGAGTTCACTCTGAATCGGCAACAAAGCCCTGTGTCATGTCAAGGGTAGTTTTTTATTCCTAATTCAAATCAATGTAACCGTATCGAGGCTGGAAGGCAATGAAAATAGTCAGGACCCTTATGCAATGGGTCAGTCGTTCAACTATTAATGGACATGGGAAACAATACAACAAGGTCAAAGTATTGAGGAATATGAGAGGTTACAAACTGAACTGTTTCCCCTAAAACAAAATTTAATTAAAAATATCAGCTGAAATTTCTACAATTTGTTTTCCAAGTTAAAAATAAATAAATAAATACAATGGAAAATGATTTTTTTTACACAGGACTGATATTGTTCCTTGCCTTTAAGCTTGTTCTCACTTACCCGTCTAATTTGTTCTGTCACACTGATGGCCTGAGTTGGGGTTGACATGGGTGGTGGAGGAGGGGGCGGTGGGGGTGGTGGAGCCCCACAGGGTGGTGGGGGCGGAGGCGCCCCACAGGGTTGGGGAGGACATGGTGGGGGAGGAACAGGAGCTGGCAGCGATGGTATGGCACCTGCAAAAGTTTTTTGAAATTAAAATAATTATTATTATTTTTAATTTTTTAAATGGCTGTTAACTTCTACACTCTCACTGAACAAAATATCTTGATTCAGTTCAATTATAAAACAGCCAATCCTCAGCAAAAAAAGAGAAGATCTTATTGTTATGGTAATGATATGCAAATATCAAATGCTCCAATTAGTAAAAGGGAAGTCACACTTGAGCGAACAAATGGTTGAAACCTGAAGGGCAATGGGCCATTCACTGTCCAGCCATGGGTGGAGTAACATGTATCTGTGTATGTGTGACAGCCAGTGGACATTCACATGGTCTACACACAACTTGTATGGCCAAAGGCACTTTGCAAATATGTAAGTTCTTATTTTATCTTTATAACAAACTACACCAATATTTGACTTCATCTAGAAGTGTTGTTTTGTAGATTTTTAAGCCCTTTATGGACAATGACAGGTACAGTAGTTGCAAGTAGCTTGGATCCTAGTAGCAGAAAATGCCCCCATTTTATGCCAAATTCCTCTTCTTTTTTTTGCACTTGTTTGTGTTTTTTGTGTTCTTTTTTTTTCAGGAACATGACAAAATACTATTAATTGTTGCCATACATCTTAGAGAAAGTCTCTATGCATACTGTACATGCAGAGACCTTTGTATGGTTTACAGTGACCACCATTTTTTTATGGGAGGCCTCGAGTAGCAGAAAATCTAATAAACTTGCTTGACAACAAAATTACACATTTTTATTTTTAGTAAAACATTTTTTTTTTAATAAAAAAGTATATGTTTACTTTTTGTTTTGGATTGGAAATTTTATTTATCAGTAATATGGGTTATTTGATAGGACTATTGATCAAATACATGCATATAAAGGCATAGTGATTTCTCAGAATTTTTTTCTGATTTTAGGGTGGTTTTTTTTCAAAATCTCTTTGAGCCTTCAAATTTCTTGAGAGAAGTAAAACAGTCACCAAAGGGAGAAAGAAATTGTCCACCTTGTGTCCAAACCTGTAGTTTGTATTTTTGGTAATGACCTGAGTCTGTAAACCTCCTGAATTGTATTGAAGCTCTGGGTCTAGAATATGGGGGACTTAGACCCGCCAGCCATTTTCAGGAATTTTCACATTTGACAAATTTCATCCCTGCAAATAATTATAAAACTTGGGTTTGTTTGTTTGTTGTTGTTGTTGTTGTTGTTGGGGGGGGGGGGTTTGGGGTTGGTTTTTTAGGGGGGGTGTAAAGGCCGCCCGTACTTTTGCAAATGTGTCATCAAGTTTTAGAGTTCATAAAAAAAATACACGACAAATATTTAGGAGGTTTAATATAGAGCTCTAGATTTCCTGTTTGAATTTTGGCCTAGGGGGCCTTTATCCATTTATTCATATCAGCAACTAAATGTAAAGCTAATGGGTTGTCATAACCTCTAAATCCCTGTTCCAGAATACAGTAACTCTAATGGGAGACTTTGGAACTCTAGGTGGCAGCAGACTTACCAGGTAAATTTCCATTGTTTCCATAGTTCTGAGCATGCACACGATTCTGAGAACAATGGATTTAATGTACCTGGTTAGTCTGCTGCCACCTAGTGTCCCTAGAAGTCCCAGTTGCCATCTTCTAAAAAAGAAACACAAACTGAACATCAAGTAACCAAGTCCTAATATAAGAGTTGGTTGTAGTTTGCCGATTAGACCTACATAAATTACAAACAAATATAGTGAGACTGGGTTTGGGTGTGGATTGTCCAACTGTAGTCATCAATTGTTGGCAGTCACAGTTTGTGTCTGGGTGTCACAAGTTACAGTATCTGTAGTTTTGAATACTTTTGTATTTCATGCTGGGACGCAAGTTTTCCTGTGTGCACCTTACATTGGCTCGTTGTAAATCCAACCTGATCCATGTTTTTTCTGTAATTTGCTTACTCCCTAGCTCTTGAATTTATGTGGAAATAATTGTAACACAAAATGTAACATTTCCAATATGACCAGCATAGTATGCCTGCCAGAAAGGCCCTGGAATGTATAAGGTCTATACACCCAAGACTTTTGTAGTGTATAATTACCTGCCGATGGTTGACTCTGCAGAGTTACAATCATCGCTATCTGAGCTCGTAGTTGACTCAGCTCATCCTCCAACTGGCCGATCTTCTGCAGAGCAGTGGGGTCACTTACGGGGGTCGATGCATCCAATATTGACAGAGACGCTGAGAACGACTCCTTGCCGGGTGTCAGCTCAGATAGCTCCGAGATGTCCGGTTCCCGGGGGCGATGGATGAAGCAGGTTCTCCTTCGAGGAGTTCTTAATATTTTCCTGCGGCTTGCAAAGGGTCTGTACTCGGACCTAGCAAAATGACAAACAGTTCAACACTTATCAGTTGGCACATTTGCATCGTTTGAGAGGTGTTGAAAAGATTGTTAAAAAAATGTTTTGGAATGTTTTGAATGGGATTTACCAGCACAATTTTGTTCACTTAGTGATGGAGTGATGGGGACCTTCATATTGCGGATACTCATTGTCAAATTGGACGTCATCCGTTCAAAGAATCATGTGAAATTTTCGGCGAAAATTTAAGTTAGAAATCTTCACAGAACTCTCAATTCTATATAAAATCATGGGGTACAATTTCATCAACTTGTGGTATGATGAAAGAAGGCACATCTCAAAACTTGTTCAGTTTTTTTTACAATTTTTGATATAATGAGGTAAATATAAAATGTAATATATATTTACAAAGAGCTCATCTTGAAGTCTATGGGAAACTGTTGAAGGGGCACCAAGGCCAAGACCAGGGGCAACAGAGGCCGTGACCTCCATGTAATTCCAGACATGGTTCTCATATGACCAGTGTCGTATCTTGCCTGGTAAGAAATATCAAGGAATATTCAATGTCAACTGTTTTTGTAAACAAATTGACTTGGTCTAATTTAGTCTATATAAAAGGGTGCCCAGTAAAGTGTCCAAAAGACACCCAGACTCCCCCTAGTCCAAAGCAAAGAATGGGTAGATTTATATAGACTGGCAGTGTAAAATCCCTTAGCATCAAGCAAAGCACATAATGGGGGGGGGGGGTGACAAAAGGCCTAGCCTGGCTACCATACCTTCCTCTGATATTCTTTTCCGGACTACAGCCCTCAAGCCAGGGTACATCCACCAGACTAGCAATGAATACAGGCCCACAGTCATCATCAATGAACTGTGAATGTGACCTCCTGCCATGTTGTCTTGTAGAGTAATACTGGCTGTTTACAATCTATGAGAGACAGACAAAAAATCAAATCACGATAAAATCAAAACACTGGAGGCTGCTTATCAAAGGTATTGTCAAGCAAATTTTCGCCAAACAAAAATTGGTTTGCATCTTAAGGCAGCGTTGTGATATGCCATACGTAGTAAGCCCAACGAGCTGGAATATTACATGCTGCTTCGGGGAGATGACCTATGGGAGGGGGGTGGGCTGGCGGGGGATGTAATGTTCATGAGAATTACCTGGAAATGAGCTCTTTTGACTGGTTTGAGAGGCAGCCTGGTACCGATTTGTCTTACTATACTCCGATGTCTTCCTTTCTTGCCGTTGGATTTTATTCCCTCCTGTGAATTGAAGTTGACTTATCAGTTAAATGCATCTTAATTTTAAGTTATTGGAATATGTTTGTGTCTCAGCAGAGAGCTCCGATGATGAAGAATTTAGGAAAGTTTGGGATGAATCAAGGGTTTTTAAATCTGGGGATGCTGTTTAGAATCGTGAGTAAAACAGTAAAACAGTAAGATTTTTTGAGAAACTCCAAAAAGGCGAGTTTAGGAGATTCAAATTTCTGTGGTGCCCGTTTGTGAATGCTGCAGCAGGAGATGCAGTTGGTACCCACCACACCTCACTAAACATGATGGATTTGACATTCTTGACGAAAATACTGTGACAATTTTGTTGCTGTTTTCTCAACAAGTAGATACTGTATTCAGCTGAAACTTTTGCATACTGACTATTAATGTCCTATAAGACCATTGTTTTACTCACCATGAACTCGGTGTCAAGTCCCAGGTAGTTTAACACCATTTTAATGTATTGTATCAGGACCAGGGGTGCTGGGGTTGACATTGGCCTCAGCAGCTTCCAATCCTATCTGGTTTATTTACTCGACTGTCTCTGAGGTGCAATCTAAATTCTGCTAAAATAAATACATTGGGATGGTAAAAAAGAAAATGTTTCAAAATGAAAATCACATTTTCGTGTTCAAAATAAGTCAAAAATACACAAGTAAGACAAGTAGTTGAGTTGCGATAATTGTAACCCTCCATCCTCCCGACAGTCGCAGGAGGATGGAAGGTTCAATTATCGCAACTAAGACAATCAATGCATTAATTTATAATTAAGCTACAAACTAACAGAGGAACAAACTAAAATTGCATAAAATTAAAAACTAGGATTGTTGAATAATATGTTGTAAAGAAATTTGTTTTATTTAATTTATGTAATATTATTATTAATCTTAACTGACTGATTACCTTGTTCATAACAGTAAAACTCCCCAGAGAATTGTTTCAAATAACAACAAGGTGAGGAAAGACACAAAACTAACATTACTTGTTTTGATTCTTAATTTAGGTTATTCTGAATTTGATGAAATTTTCACAAGTTGTTGGTTGGTTTTCGTTTTGTTTTTGTTTTTTCTTGCCCTTGCTTTTATGGTCTTCCACAAACAAAAATAATGATGATCATGAGGAAAGTCACTCACTCACTTCATTCAGTAACAATTGCAATCTGTTCTTTAAAAAAAAAAAATAGGCCTAATCTTTGAATTTGAATTTGATAAGTTTTTGAACAAAATCCGCTTTTTATTAGAAAAATCTATCAGTAAAACAAAGATCGGTTTTAAATTGTTTAAATTGGATGAAGGTCATAAATGAAGATATCCTTCTTCCAGAATTATAAAAAATATTTTATTACTTAGAGTATTAACAACATTTTACACAACCCCTTTTTTTATTTCTACTCCGCCCCTCCACAACTTTCGGCTTTTTAACGCCGAGTCATTCAATTGCAAACACAATACAATGGTTGTCACCCAATGGTTGGTAGCGTTCGTAAAGAATTATTCCGGAATTAAAGAACCAGAAGAGAAGATATTACGTCAAATCACTATATATAAATAAAAAGTAATAACATGAGTGTTTGATTTAAATAAAAAGCCGCTTTTCCTACCTTCGAACTGCTGTTTTCACCAGGTTTTTCTTGATCAATCGCCGACTAAAACTTCTCCCGTTAGCATGATGCGTATGTAAATTAGGCGACTCTAGAAGGCAGTCGGCCAATCAAAATTTAGCACGGCAGAAGTAGACCAATCAGCGCGAGAGTTTGGTAGAGGTCGCCATTTTTAAAACCCATTTGTTCACAGTGCAGTGTGTGTGTGTTGATTTCGAAGTACACTGAGTTTGTCGGTTTGTTGCTGCAAGAAAGTTCAGTAAATTGGTAAGTTTTCTATTTTCAAAAGCTTATACCTATTCTAAATATATCATGGAGATGTATAGTGTAGTGACATTGGTAATTTTTATTTAAATAACGTTATATTTTATGTGTGTTCAGCTGCTGTAAAACTAAGTAAAAAGTTGTTTACCGTTTTGCTTTTGGATTGTTTGCTGCTGGGAAAGTCGAGTTGACTTAACTTACTGATGATGGCCATACATGAAGGTGCTTTGTTCAAAATCAGCGTAGTGTCCAAAGGCAAAAAATTATGGACTAGGCCCTACTACATGGCAGTGGGTAGGTCCCAATAGATGTTTTACCGGCGACATTAAATTTAAAATCATCCGAAAAATGCTATTTCGCCGGCAGATTGTATACTATATTATTATTAATTTAGCACACTCGTCTCGTTGACTCTTCATCTGTAGCCGACTGTTATGACATTGTAACGTATAACCGTATTATTCTATTAACTTACCAAATTTATCGTCCACATCTTGGTGGTAACTGATTTGAGAGAAGTACACAACACTACCGCTTGCAAAAAACATTTGATCAAATCCCGTGACTGTTGTGGAAACTTGTGTCTCTGTAATCTGAGTGTTGATTTTTTTTTTTTTTTTTTTTTTTTTTTTTCAAAAAATAAGATTAAGAAAATTCTTCTTTAATAATTAAAAACTGACTCATTGTAAAAAAATAATAATAATAATATTAATAATAATTTAGTAGTAAATTTTATTTTTCTGATTTGTGGTCTTCAAACAAGCAAGGATTTTTTCAGAGTGGAGTAAAGTCCAAAATGTGGTTACAGCAAAAAAGTGTTTTGGATGATTTTACCAATATTGCCAGTAAAATATCAAAGTACATTTAATATAATATGAAAACAGCCTAAAAACCTGAAGAAAATAAGTCATGAATATTCTGTTTAGTATTACCTATTTACTTGAAAAAAATTATTTATACAAATTATTTTTTTAAATTGCGTTAATTTAGCCTAGCGATCAATTGACAATAGTATTAGTTGCTATACTTTTAAGATGTCTGAAATAATATTTTGTAGTAGTAGCCTATTTTTACTAAGTTTTAGACCTAAACACAAGTTACGTTAGGACGATTAAACATATGAAAGAGTTGGAGAATTCCTGCAACTTGTTCCCCTCAGAGCGGTTGGCTTACTGGTAAACCAATCATGGCCTGACACACAAAACAAAAGCTCTCACTGTGACTTCCAGAGTTACTGGGTATCTGCTATTGAGGGATTGTTATAACTTTCACATTCACAGTAACTAAGTGTTTAAAACTGGTGTTTTATTACAGTACAAGTTTAAATCAACTTTTCAGAATATGCCAAGTTACACATGTATAAGCGAATAAGGAACTGTCCACTATCAAATTGATTTGTGCAGGCATTTACACTGTATTTATTTTGATCTCTTTCAGGATATTTCATCTACATGTATTTCAGCTTGAGTTGTGAGACTACATCCTTAGAAGCAGAGACGAGCTCACCGGAGGGACAAACAATCAACTGCTGATCTATCTATAGGCTATCATTGTAAAGAATTGAATTGGAAAATGGATGTGGGTGCCGTTGTAAAGCAACTCAGAGAGCTAGCATCTGATCCCAAGAATCGAGAAGCCATCGTCAAGGTAAAAAGAGAAGTTTGTCAAATTTTCCATGGTTATAATTTCAAGGCATTGGAAGTTCTGAAATCACTAGGAGGAATGCAAAGTATAAATGACCAGTCGGAGTGAACTTGTACACACTGACTGTTCATTTAGTTGCATGGAGTATTGAGTAAGGCCCACATCAAGTTCCAGGTCGATTTCACAAAGCACTAAGATTCATCATAAGATGGGTTGTCAATGTTACCACAGTGATTTCTATTGTGACATCACACTTTGCTTAGCAAGTAATGATTGATTTGCACTTAAGATTAATCTTAACTCTTTGTGAAATCAAGCCCTGTATTCTGTTTTGAAGTAACAAACTTTGTTTTCTTCAATACAAATTGACAGAATTAGACCCAAGGTGTGCATCCATTGCAACATGAAAGACTACAGGAAACCTGATCAACATTTCATATGATAGCCTTGTGCATTATCTCCATAATTTTTATTGTTATTTTTTGTACAGGATCAGGGATGTCTACCAGGCCTGGTTCTCTTCCTGGATAATGAGGATTCTAATGTAGTCACCACAGCACTAGAGGTTGGTTGGAATTTGCACTAACAACAGTCCTTAAGTAATGTTACTCTGAGCATATACTTCGTTTTATTTGGTATACAGGTAGATACTCGCTGCAGAAAGTGGCCTCATCCTCCTAAATCAACCAAATATGAGCTTATGTAGGATCCTTACTCTCTCAGGGCTAAATATTTACACTGGACCGCAGACCGAAGGCCAGTGATTTTAGCATCATTTTATCAGCCAGTGATTTTCATCCCAAATTCAAGCCCTGGTGACCGTACTGCCCTTTAGCTCACCAAAATTACCTAGGGGTCGGTTTTACAAAGCACTAAGATTCATCTTAAGATGAGTTGTCAGTATTGACACTTTGCTTAGCAAGAAGGATTGATACACAGTTAAGAGAAATCTAACTCTTTGTGAAATCGGCCCCAGATCCTCCAGATGATCTTGAAGGCTAGGGAAGGTTAGGGCTAATCACCCAGAAACCATTGGTGCTTCTAGTAAAATTATACAGTAAATTTCAAATTCGTTTTTCCCTTTGATTATGGGTGTGTATGTTGTAATTTCTCAGAAACTTGATCATGCTGTTTCGTTGACATTATTTGCAACCCAAACCTTTTGCTCAACGCTGCCTTATTACAAGATTGCTGGTGCATCCTGATTCCTGGTTGCACTGAACATTTTGAACACTCTACATTATGTCATTCAGCAGGATGTATAAAAAGTGTCCATAGATGGACCAATTAAACATTCAAGCATGAAAGTTCTTCTAAGTAATTAAACAAAGTTCTACTTTTCAATGGTTGATTTCAGACGCTACAATTTCTGGCCGAGTGTCCAAGCAACTGCCCTGTCATGAAGAAGGAACTGGGCATGCTCATCAGTCTTCAAGATATTTTAGACAAGTATGTATGAACAGTCAGAGCTTGAAGTTTTATCTTTCAAGATTGAGCTTTCTTTGATTGATGATTTAAAAATGAATAAAATAAATAATTCTCATAGCAAAAGTCTGTGTTGGATCACTGCAGTCCCAAGTAACATGCTTCACAAGTTCAAAATAATACTTTGACGTTTTTGTTGAATAGCCTTAACAAAGGTGTGCTTCAACAGAAACCACTCCTTGGTTATTTAGGAATGTATATTCTGAATATATCAATAACAATATAAGAGAATTTGTAGTGCATAATGCAGGAGCCTCTATGCGTAAAATAAAGCATGAAACAATGAAATACATTAAGCAATTTATTACAAAAATGTAACAAGTGAGTCTGTAGAAGTCCCTTGAAAATCAGAACAAAGTCAGCTTGTCAAATTTGAACTAGGTGGTAAAGTCATTCCACAATGAAGGTGCAATGAAGCTGAAGGCTCTTTTGACCATAAACACCAACTGAAGATTTTGTTTGATTCAGTTGGACTGCGTTTACTGCAACTTCATATAGCAATGTTGTGTACATGGTCAGCTTACTACATTACCAGTGTCACTTCTCTCGTAAGCTGAAGTGTACTGACATCCATTCATGCCTTTATTCTGGATGTAATTTATCATTTTGTGCAGGTCCAAATACAGCATCAGAGCCCAGAACCTAGCTAGGGATATTCATAGTAGGTTGACCGCCCAACCAAGCCCAAGCCCCCTGAAGCAAACCCAGAACACAAACCAGCACAAACCCTACGGCAAACCCAAGGGTAACAAGTTCTTTCTGGGCTCAAACAACAAGAGAGGAAAAGTGGTCACACTACAGCTCAATGGGCTGAACGATCAGGTTGGTTTTACTTCATCTCGAAAGCCACGACTTAATGAACTAATTAGTCATCCTGTTTTGGTTTCTAAATGTTTTCACGTTGTTAAATGCTTAGAATTTAACCTTTTTTTCTCTTGGAAAATTGTCTCCAAACATGTTAGAAGTTTGTTTCTGACAGTGTCATATTTTTCTTTTTTATTCCACAGACCCATAGAGATGCTTGTGAAGAAGAACTATTGAAGGTCAAAGGTGTGGTCAGTTTCACCTTTGACCTTCTTCATAAGAGATGCATCTTGAGAACAAAGGCAGAACTAAAGCCAGAGGTGAGGTGTTTTCACATAAACAATTGAAGATGAATTTGTTGTCATTGGGACCCATTCACATTTTTATTTCATGAACAAATTAAGAAAGTGACCCATTCACATTTTGATTTCATGACAAATTAAGAAAATAGTTGCCCTGAGTTGGGGTTGCTATTTTTATATGTTTCTCGTATGAGTACCAGTTGTATTTGACGTTTGAATACTTTATTTTCCTAGATCCTGGTAGCTGCTGTTGCAAACACAAAGACAGTTTCTGCAGAGCAGGTGATTAGAAATGAATATGGAGAAGAGGTATGTCCAATTTTGTCTTTCTTAACATCATTTGAAGTAGTATTCAGTTTGAACAACTTCATCACAAATGATAACTCTTGCAATTAAATTACAGTTAACATTTGTTTTGAGGTATATTATGTACATGTTCAAAATCAACCTCGTTTGATTTATTCATGAACAATTATAGTTATGATAATATTAAAGATTCAGTCTCAGTGTTTCATACTCTTTGATTTTACATTTTGATTGATTTATTATTTTTGTTGCCCTGTTTTCCATACTGTACCATAATCTATTGTCTTCTTTGCTGTGGACTGTATTTTGTTGTATATAATTATGTTTCTGCTGGGACAGTAGGTTACATGAGGTGGCAGCAGATAGACAAGGTCAATCGTCAATTGTTTCGGTGGTTCACTTGCACTTCCGAGAACGATGGACTTACCTGATGAGTCTGCTGCCACCTAGTGTCCCTGGAAGTCTCCCATTGAAGTAAAAACAATGATTTGAAACATGTCGTTACAAAACTATTGTCTCATAGGTGTTTCTGTCCTTTGGTGCTAACCCTGCCACGGCCAACAAGGAGAACAACTCCCTTCCAGACTACCTACCAGAGGACGACAGCCCTATAAAGGGTCTCGACAAAGCATTATCCCGCAAGGGACAGGGTGAGCAGCAGCAGACAAGCTGGCTCAGTACGGCAGCATCGTTCATATCTACAAGCTTCTACTGGTGAGGTCTTATAGGAACCCCCCGAGTGTAAATAATACCAAATCACACAAGCCCTCTCAGGTCTAGTGACCAAGAGTTGTATATTGACCATTTCACCTTGTGAGTTATCTTGTACATTCCACGGCATTTCCTGGCAGGCAAGTTACTACAATGGGCTTGATTTCACAATGTTCACATGCTCAGAACTATGCAAGCAATTGAGACTTTCCTTGTACGGTGCCACCAAGCTGTCCAAAGTCTCACATGGGATTTTATTCAAAAAACAATCCTGTGCCATCCCATCAGCTGGTTTAAACTTCCTTATAGTTCACCAATGAGTCAACAAATGTTCATTAACAGCTACATTGATTAATTTTATCAGTTGAGAAATCAAAATTATTGTAGATATTATTTTTTAAATGTGGTGTTTTTTTTATCTAGGGAAGGGCAAGCAAATTCTTTACCAAATATTTGTATTTAAATTAATTGAAGAAAAAAAAAGTTTTCCGGTTGAATTTTTCAAAAGAATCATTATACTGATTGTCCAAGGACAACTTATACATGTATACAATTACAGGTGACATTTTTTTATGTATCACAGAATTGTGACCATTTGCAAACTTGAGATTTGTTGTAAATAATAGGCTACCTCTTGATGCTTTAATTAAATATACATGTACTTGTAATGTCTTTGTAAAATGTAAATAAAAGCCAATTAAGACAATTTCAACTTGTCCTTGTCTATTACATTGCTAGTCTGTAGAATACTGTACATGTAGTAGTGGTATGTCCAACAAGATACAGAATTAAAATTCAAACGTATATATTTTGAATAGTTAAAAAGGTAAAGCTCAACATCTGCAGACAGAAATGCAGTGTTCCAGTATTCAAGTTGTATTTGTTGAAGCAGAAAAATAACCTAAACATGCACTAAACTTAAGAAGAAAGTGGACAATGCTTTACAATACACCAAGTCCACTGGTACATGAGTTATACCAACTAATATTGGTATAAGCAGTGCACATGTACAGTACATGACGAGTCCAATACAGGAGCCAATTTCATAGAGCTGCTTAAGCAGAAAATATTGCTTAATAGTTCTGCTAAGCAGAAATGAGCAGCATACCAGTAAAATTGTACATGTAACATGGTAGTTTGGCTGGTAACCTTATTCTGGTTAGCATAATTTTGTTGTGCTTAGCTACTTTTTGTGCTTATGCTCTATGAAATTGGGCCTAGGTAGCAAGAGGGCTACAAATTCCTTCTTTTTTGTGTGTCTGAAAGCTTACTGATTATGAAGTTCATATTAGAACCCTTTATTCTGTGAAATATTTCCAGAGAGAAAAGCCATTTTCGAGAAAACTTTATCTGAAAACCTAAAACATTGCAAAAGCTGATACTGTACAACCAAATTTAAGGACAATGTGTTTACATGCTGAATATTGCGCATGGTTCTTCACTATTTTCTCCCGACTCCAACAATGGATTAACCCAACATTTTCACAGGTTTATTTCATGTATATGGTATAAGACTCTCCTGTTACTAATATCCTTCCACGATCCATTGCCACAAGAGGGTGCACTCTCATCATAGACCGCTATCATAGGAGTTCGCTATCACAGGAGATAGCAGTCTATGGTGAGAGTGCGTCCTCTTGTGGCGAATAACAGGAGAGTCTTGAACCTAGACTACTATTTTGTCAGCTCTACCAATCCTATTTAAAAACCCATTTTCAAGCCAGATCGAAGCTAGACCTAGTATTTATTTTAATCAACTTTATACAAAATCATTACACAACAAACCAAAATACAAGTTCTCAATAATTTTATTTCCATTGATGCATGTTACATCTCGTTAATGAACATCACCTAATAAATCATCTTTATTTTAACAGAAAGGAAAAGTCTACATGAGTCTCAATAAAAAGCAGATTAGATCCCCCTTCCTTGCAAAGTTTTTTATGTCCACACTTGTTCGCAACAGATTTAATTGTTTTTAAAAATGTCATCCAACCAAAAAAATGATTTTGAACAGTTCGTACAATAAATAAGTTTGATAGAATTTCATGATTTTTGTTGTTTTTTGGTTTTTCTTCTAATTTTGCAAATACATGTACTGTACAGTGTTCATAAACATAAAATCGGTCACACAACTTGACAATGCTTATCAAATTAAACTGCTAAGAAACATAGCGAGAACTACTCAGAAGGGGGATATCCGATACACTGTATTTTTGCTGGTAACCTGTTTCTGCTAAGTGATAAACTCCCATGCTTAGCAACTCTCTAAATTGACCCCTATTTTGAACAAGAAAATATTACTTGAAAAATCCCTTAGATCTCGTTTGTACGTCATTACGCTACACAGCCAAGGTTTTTTGCAACTTCTGATGTGTTTGTGTAGTTTAACCGAAAATCACTCATTCAATAGTTCAAAGGCATTTCTTACCACAAACTGAGAGGTCCTTGGGACTTTGGAAACATGATGAAAGGCTAGTCCAAAATGTATTTCCTTTATACATAAATCCCTGAAAACTGCTTTACAGTCCAAAATCCTTCTGAATTACCAAAGAGGACGGTTCGAAAGGACTGGGGCTAGTTGGCCCAAATGACAAATGCTTATCACTGGGTCAGGCACTCCAATCTTATCCAAGTCCAAACAATTTGGTGTGGAGTGACAGGAGAAGAGAACATGGGACGATTAAGGCCAAATGTTAGCCAAAAAATGCCTAGTCTGTACATTTCCTATGGAACTGTTTGAGCCAGTTGATGTAGAGTTTGCGTGGTTCACAAAAAGAAAATATGTCACACTTGCAAATGGAATAGGGAATGCAACTACATGTACTAGATTTATAGATACATTGTGAACAAATAAATGTAGTGAATGAAACTACCTGCATCTCCTACCCACAGATTTGTTATATGACTCCAAGGTGATTTACTCCAGGAGAACTTGAGGTTTTTTCTTTTGCAAAACCGTGACTAATATTTTAATACTCAAACTCAAAATCGTTGAACTGTGGATCAAACATGTGTATTCTTACATAGCCATCCTCACCACCGCTGCTATATCTGTTGGAGTGACAATAAAAATTGCAGTTAAAGAAATATGTTATCAAATTAATGAACATTGTGTCTACTTGATACAAAACTATTGTATTCTTTTCATTCACCAATTAACTACTTGTTCTCTCTCTTAACATTTTTGATTTTATCTTTTGTGTTTCCAACCTCTTGTGGTTAAACCAGCCCCTTCCCTCTACCTCCTTCTTTACTGTTACCCCTTTCTTTTTCTTTGTGCTTTCTGCCTTTCTCGCGCTCTCTCTTAACTTCTTCCCACTTGACTGCTTCTGTTATACCAGTATACTTGTATGTGTTTATTGTTTTGTTATTTAGCATTTGAGAAAGACTCTGCTTGGGTCGAAATGTCAGGCCACTAATTATATTTGTTTTGTTTTTTCTTGAAATTAAAAGCATCATGTTCCAAGCATAATTTAATTAACAAGTTTTTTAGTCTCAAGTCTTTTTGGCCGGTAACTTTTATTAATTTGCAATGAATTGCAGTAAATTGAGTTGAACGTTCAAGTCCTCCTCGGTCAATTTCACTTACCCTGATCCATCCGGGTTGTATGCGACACTGTTGATTGGACCAAAGTGACCCTTGACCCGGCCAAATTCCTCTTCGAAGATGAGGTGGAAGAATCGAGCGTCGAATTTGCCGATTCTGGACGAGGTGGTGGTGACGTCCATGGCCTCTTGCCCTCCACCTAACACCACCTGCCAAAAGTATCAAACCAACATAAATGACGCACTCTTTGACACAAAATAATGGTAAATCCTATTTTCCACTCAAAAGTTTCGATACACTTTTAAAAACATTTATGATAAATTTTGATTTCTTTCTTTCAACATATGTACTGGAGAACTTACATGATCTTTGTTGGGTGAAATCGAGGCAGAGTTGACCGGTCTTTCTGTCTTGTACACTTTCATGAAATCTAACGTCTCCGCATCAAACAGCTAAAGAAAAAGAGGAAAATTAAAAAATGTTTTAAAAGAAATACATACAAAAGAATGCATTCTTTTCTTTTTACTACCCACTCTTACTCTATCTATGGCAGGTTTTTGTTAGACAGTGAACTACCCAACCAGACAGCCATACCAAGCAAAACAAGATTTTTGAGGGCATCCTAGAAGTCATCTTACTAAGTAAGTCTTCTTTTTTTTTCTATTCTGTTGAGTATTTGAAGCATACTTAATACTCAAAAGACAGATGCGAACAATCTTCTCTTACATGTCTTAGTGCTTAATTGTTCAAATAAAAACAGTTCAACGCATGTTAAACTGTGTCAGGACTCGGGCAGCTCTTTCCCATTTTGATTCTAATCTTGTACAACAATTTCTGGTCCAGCAGTCTTGTGGATTTGTCTCCCAGTTTTGAGCCCTGGACATGATAGTTTGGCTGGTAACCTTATTCTGCTAAGCATAATTTTGTTGTGCTTAGTTCCTTTTTATGGTAACCTTAGTCTGGTAAGCATAATTTTGTTGTGCTTAGTTCCTTTTTATAGTAACCTTATTCTAGTAAGCATAATTTTGTTGTGCTTACACAGTTTTGAAAAAACCTTGGAGGGGGAACCCTGAAGACCATCTTCTAGAAGCACACTTGGTCTAAGCAGAAGTTTCTGTTTCACATAGATTACACCCACAACTTATCCATCCCATTAACAAGGTTATTGATGTCTGTGTCAGAATTCCCTTTTTATTGCAGTGTTTAAATGTTCCACTTGAAGTACTTGTGAGCTTGTTCATGAATATTCATATCCTTTTTTCAATATTCATCAACCAGGGCCATGGTTTTCTTTGTCGTCATGTTAATAACTGACTATTTTGTTTAACAATACAGAGTAGCTAAGCAGTAGGTTCCACCCTTCCTTTGTGTGACACATACTTTAAGATATTTTCTGCTGTTGTATTCCAATTACAGAGCGCTCAACAGATTCTAGTTCTTAGTATGTAGGTTCCTTTGGGTTTTTATGAATGAAGTACCCGACCCAGAGTAAATAATAAGACAAGTCCTTCTTGTAACCTTTGCTGTGTTGTCTTTAGAAGCCGTGATGAGAGTCATCCCATTCTTGGATGTCTGAATATCGTTGATGGGTCGACTGTGCTCATGAACGGAATGAATCTTCTCCCCTGCCTGTTAGGAACATAAAGATATAAACGTTTCAAAGATTGAAAAATAAATTCATAATCGATGCATTGTAATAAGAAGATGATGTGGTTTTAGTTAGAATTTGAAACTTTGCATGATGGAGGTACAATCTAGTAAGGTTTGCAGTAACACCATTTACACGAGTAGGATTTAAAACTTTGCATGGAAGAGATGCAATCTAGTAAGGTTTGCTGTAATACCATGTACATTGAGTACAGTAGGATTTGAAACTTTGCATGGTGAAGATACAATCTAGTAAGGTTTGCAGTAACACCATGTACATGAGTAGGATTTTGAAACTTTGTATGGTGGAGATACAATCTAGAAGGGTTTGTAGTAACACCATGTCGGGAGTAGAATTTGAAACTTTGCATGGAGGAGATACAAATCTTTCTTATGAGTTGGATTAGTTCTGGAAAGAACAGGTGGTGTTAGACTCAACGTTTCGATCAGTAAACTCTGATGGTCTTCAGGAGAAAGCCATGTCGTTTCAATACTAACCCAACACAGTTGGTTTACCAATATCTTTCCTTAACAAGTAACTGATTGCATACCTGCATATCCCATTGAACCAGCTGGCCATCGTCATGACCAGTGATGAGATATTTATCTAACCCGTTGGCTATGGCGCTAGTTACTTTAGGCATTGAGACTGGGATTGTCAAGTAAGCTGCATTGTCTTCTGTTAAGCAGGAACAAAAATGGACAGAGAAAAAAATAATTAATTAGATTTCTATAAAACTGCACTGAAATTGATGAAAGCTCGAAGTCAAAATAATGGTTCTTAGTTAAACATTTTTAAGTTTGGCGAAAGTTGCACAACATCCAATTATTTGGGGAGCGTCTCTAAAGTTGGGCATGAACCCACAATCCAGTGATACACCAGAACGTTCTGCTGGACCCTGACATTGTGCCCAACTACTGGAACATATGCCTGTTAGCATTTTGAATGCTCCAATGGAACGTTCCATAAAATTACGCTTAACAACTTTCTGCTTAGCAAAAATATGCTGGATACCAATCACAGTTTTGTGGCGTGTCGTGGTCGAGCGGTTTAGTTCACCGGACCCAAGCTCTTGTGTCACCAACAGAGCGTTGGTTCGAATCCCGGTCAGGACACCATCCCGCCTTGTGATGTTAGAAAATTTTTCATTAAAAAACATGTGACATGGTATTGGGCCCTTGTTTTAAGAAATGTTTACAGATGCACAAGTGAAATTAAAATGAATCTAAAGATTTGAATGAGCATTTTGTTGCTGTTCCACTTACTCATTTGCTGGTGATCCCGTACATCAAACAGAAAAATCTGACACTGTTGTCCCATGGCTTTGTCCGTGGAGAAGAAGAGTGTGTTTCCGCTGTATGTGAAACCACACGTCCTGACTGCTGATGGCGTGTCAAAGGAATTAATGCATTTACCTGAAGACGAGACACAAAGATATCAAATTAAATGCATAATACATTATGACCCACGCTCCATAGCAACTTTCTATCAACGGTGCATCAATAGATATGCTCTACAAAGATAAGGATTATTACAGCAAGGTAGCCAAACCATTGCGATCAAACTTATCTCACTCAGGGATAGTAAAGATAATTACGAGATTCCCCCCCCCCCCCCCCCGATCCACAAGTTCTACTCTGCGGCAGTAGACAAGACTTTGCAGGACCAGTCTAATAGATAACCAAAATTGATATCGATATTTCACCATGCAATGCCACAAACTTACAAAGCAACCAGCTCGACGATTTGAAAAACATCCTAGGTCTCACTCCACCTAGTTCCAATCACTGACCCAATAGTCATACTGGTTCTACTTGCCGTTACATTGGCCCAAATACCCCAGTCACATGACATATCCCAAAACACAATATGACACCCAGACACAAACCCTGCACATCAAACTTGTACAACTATCTTTACAGTTTTGTGAGTTACAAGTCACAGTGATGGAGTGTCACTGAATTGGACAATGTCATCATTTCTTTCTCATATACAACACAAAATGCAGCAAGTTTTTGTAAGTTTGTGATACTTTGTACTGATGTTGGACTTATCAAACTTTTGTCTTTCTCAATCACTCATTTGTTATTATTCTTACCCGTTTCTAAATCCCACAACTTGCAGGTGTTGTCACCAGCTCCTGTGAGCACCTTGGTATGATTCCCTGAGGTTTGACGAGTCAAGGTACGTGACGCAAATTCATGACAAAGTCAGTTTTCAATGTTTTCATTTAACTTAAAGACAGGCCTGGAATGACACTGAGGCCATGAATTCTGTTGCCACTGGTCTTGGCCTTGGTGCCCCTTCAAAAGTTTCCCATAGACTTTAACATTTTCCAATGGAAGTGTTCTGTGCAAAATGAAACTGGCCTTGCCCTCTCAAAGATGAAACTCCAGGCCTACAAAGGGAATACTTTTCAAGAATCATTTTTTCATCACTTTGTCACCCCCAAAAATCCCTTAACCTAAGCACAAAATATGATTATGCAGACTACAGCATTCTCCCTTAACAGTGCTCTGCTAGCCTGATACCAGTTAAAAACACACGAGGACCGGTCAGAATTCTCTCCAAGTGGTCAGCTGACTAGTTCTGTGTTGAAAAGCATCCCTATTTCATTTGAAAGCCGACAGACTAGTAAAATGACAAGCTAACTAGTCCTGCTGGCCAGTCACTAAAAAAGTTCAGGCAAATCCTGCTATGTGCACAGTTAAATTTTAAAATGAAAAAATGTAAAACCGTTACTTTTTAGCTTCATTTTTTTTTAAAAACCTGTCCTCAGCAGTTCTCCTTTGATTCCTATTATTATATAACAATAATAATAATCTTTGTGTGAAAGGATACAATTGACATCTATACACCAGACAGCTCCACCATGTCCCTCATACGTGCCAAGTCGTTCTCCGTTCAGTGCAAACCATACTGTTGGATGCGTATCTTTAGCACATGAGAATAGAAGATCGCCCTCAGGGCCGTAGCGGATCTGCGTGATGGCCCTCTCGTGGCCATTTAATGCAATGGGTTTCTAATATGGGAAACAATCAAACAATCAGATATTGTTAGCATTCTTTTTACACTTTTGACTCTTTAAGTGTTATTGACCGAGTTTGTTATTTATGACATCAAATTTCTATGATTTACCTTTAGTTTTGGAATAGAACTTTGTGTTTATATAGCAAACCTGTGTGTTGATGACAATTTGTTACTGATGTTTTGATTATTACTCAATCATAAATCAGGTTTTGTTTATGTGCTCTGAATTCAGTACATATTAAGACAAACATATGTCTGAAAAAAGTACAATCAACATAATTAGCCTTGTTTGAAAACACAAACATTTTAATCATACCAGACCAGTCAAACTTTGAAAAACAAGTACAAGTGAAATGAACAGTTTATTTTATAAAAAATGTGTTACTAGTATTTACTACACAACAATTCTAGTAGTAGTACTAATACTAATAGTATTCTACACAAAACATACAACTCAATGAGTCAATGAACATTTTTGTACTTCTGTTAACTTAATGTTATTATTCTACTTTTTAGTAGTACAGACAGGCAACTTAAGTTAATTTCTTTTTATTTTTTTATTTTTCACTTGAATTTGTACGAAATCATATTCATTATTTTATTGTCATGGTAAAAAAGAACAAACATAACCCCTAAAATGGGCCCTATGATGGTTTGGGGTTTTTGTTTTTTTGTTTTTTTAGATTCACAAATCAAATTGGGCATATGTCTATCACCGATTTATATTACAGTCATTTGACCAGTTCGGGATCACTTTTTGAATTCACATTGTTTTTGGTTGCCATCTCTTTGACATTTTAAACAAAAAAGTTTATCAGTTTACCTAAACATGTTATAAAACTCACCAAGTATCCACTGACAAAAAAAAAATAGTACTTTTGAAGAGGCTTTGAGAAAAGTATTGTCACCTGTTTGACCAGTTCAGGATCAGTTGATTCTATTCTGAATCAGTAGCTTGCCCTCTATTGCAAACCAATACTCCCATTCATAAAACTGTCTCTCAAGGACACAAACTTCACAAGTGTGTTGGCATGGACATGGACTTCCTTTCTCCAGAGAATTTCATGCAAGTGTATTCAACAGCAGTGCAAAAATCCAGCAACAAAAACACAAAACAACAGCAAAGGCAAATGAAAAGGTGAAGCACGCCTAAAAGCAACATTGACCCAAATATCTATTCTTACAGTCGCAATTTCCTCCTCCAAGTTTCATTTTCTCACAACAAAACAATATTCCTACAAGAATTTGTTGAAGAAATGTATCTTAAAAGCAACAAATAAACTTTCGACTGCAGCAGTAAGATTTTACCTCACTGAGTGCGGCACCATTTGACGCAATGAGAGATGCTGAGAAGTGAGTGATCCCGAACTGGTAAAGGGTACGATGCCCCCCAAAAGACGATTTCAGTAATTTCGTCTCCTCAAAAAAACAAGACGACTGCTCAGTATTTACCTGAAATATTTTTTACACATTCCAAGCATTTAACATAAATTGTATTCGCCCTGGCGTTCAAATTTTTAAAGGTGAGAAGTTTTAACAGCGTTTTTCAACCAACATTTTTTTTTTAAATAATGATCAAAATCGCAGACAAACTTCAAGAAAATGGCCATAATTTATTTGTTGATGAAGTTTGGAACCTTATTTTGGGTTTGTTGGTTTATTGCATGTTATTCTTCACATGTATCAACAGAAATTGGTAATGTGAGAAGTAACTTAATTATGGGGTTGTTGCAAAGTTGAAAAAAATAATTGAAGTGATCCCGAACTGGTCAATGATCCCGAACTGGTCAAATGACTGTACTAACATTAGATGGGTGAAAAGGTGGCCGTCCGATTTTTACAATGATACCCTTTGTATAAAATGCATACAAAGAAGATAAACCCGATTTGACTTCCGGGCACATTTGGGTGACAAAACAGCACCGAACTATGCCGTGTCCACGCAGTGCATTTACCCGCGATATTATGAGCACACACACCACATTCACGAAACACACAACCAATAATTCGCTTTCTAATTCCAACGCATTTTGGGGGCGCAGTTAATTATAATCGTACATCACGAATTCCACACCCAATCAAAAATACTCAACCTTCCACTATCAATGGATGATACAGGTATAATGAAAACATTGTAAAAATTCACGATTTTTCTGTAAAATCATTCGAAATAAAGCACTAAAACTTACCATATTGAAGCCTATCGAATTGTACAAAAAGAAATTGTTGCACAAACTTCGCCCCACAGAATGGCCGCACGGTGTTTACGTAGCCCCTGTGAGAACTACTCAATGCTGGGGCGAACTGGTAAACCGGCGCAACAGAAATGGTGCGAAAGGGTTGAAAGAAACGTTTCGCATGTGAAAATTTCGCAACGACGAAGTGCAGGTACCAGACTAGTTAAATGTTGATAGCCGCATGGTGGCGCACTTCCACATTGGCAAGTTCAGACAATAACATTAATTTTAACAATAACATTATTAATTATTTTTTAATGTAGGCCTAATTAACTTACATCTGGCATAGAGGTTGTTTTAAACCACAAAACGATGTGTTATAAACACTATACTCGGTGTTTTTCCACATCCTGTGGGGGGAAAAAACATTTTTATTATTTAAAATATATTTATTAGAATATTTTTATGCTAGTCTTACGGTAAAAACAAACAGTTTCTATAGGTTGTTTTCAAACAAACAATAGATAAACAAATGTATACCGTATTGTTATTAATACTGTGGCGAAAAAGGGACAGTTATAGGTACAACTATAGGTACATGAGCTTAGAGCAAACTGAGAATCTTTCTCTAGTAGTATAGTGTGTGTCTAGTTAAGAACTAACCACCTGAAAAATCAGAGGTTGTTTGTACGATGTTCTGACAGAAAACAAAATGATTTCTAGAATTTAATTTCGATATATTTATTTTTCCATCCATTTACTTAATTTTGATAAGTTGCGTACTCTTTAAAATTACACCAATATTTCTTCACACGCAAAATCCCTAAAATCTCAAAATATAATTTATTAAACTATTTCAATGCTTGAATTGAGTACAAAATTGTGTGCCTTTTGTAAACACCCCCAAAAATAGGACACGCAACCCCGATCCTAGCAACATGTTTTAACAAGTGTGATGCTGATAAACTATAAATTATGATAGTAAAACCCTGGAGAGAAAAACCTCAATGAACTCCCGATAAAAACGTGTGTATCGAGGGTGCGGCGCGCCAGCTGTTGGCGACGGTACGACGGGCGACAACTTGACGCGACTGTAAGGCGCGACACTCTACTCTGACGCACTAGTTAAAGAAATCAAGTATTCAACTTCATTTTTCCCCACTGAACAGCTCACTCTCAGAGTTGTGCACGATGGTGAAATTAGTCCAACTTGGCATTCTTCTTTTATTATACGGTTTTCGAATGCGCAAATGAAATTATAATAAAACGAATTTTAAAACTAGTTTTCAACTGTGAATGCAACAGGGAGACGTGGTGTTACATTTCAAACCCAATTATGGAAATCTTTATCATTGGTTTAACAAATATTAAAGAGACCTTTGTAAAAAAAAAAAGATACTTCAATGTCAATATTATGTTCGAATGCACAGATAAAATTATAATAAATTTTAAAACTAGTTTTCAACCGAAAATGACGTGTGTATAAATGCAACAGGTTGCCGTGACATTTCAAATCCAATTATTGAAATCCTTATCAAAGGTTAAAAATAGATTGAATAAAAGACCCTTTAAAACTTTGTAATTGATACTTTATTGTCTAAACAACAATGCATACAACTTTAAAAAAAATAAAATAAAAACAACAACAACAACAACAGTTCCAAGTGAATAAAGCAGCAATTAGGCCTACAAAGATATATTTCGTCAGATGGAAAATTTTCTTGGCACCTCAAAGCAACTTAAACCAAGCTTAAGACAATTTTTTATAAAAGTCTCCCCAAAATCTTTTAAAGGGAACGTATACCTTTGGTTTTTGGAACCGTTCGATTGTTTTAATCCTATATAAATGTATATTAAACAATTAAACTAACCTGTAAACATTTCATTTCAAAAGGTGGTAGCGTTTTTTAGATATAGCCGAAAATTCGGAGCGGTTAGGTCCACGCTGGAAGAATATTCCGCAATATTGAAATACACAATCTGAGATGCGTTTCTGACCGAAATGCTTCTCATATTCAATTTTTTGGGGATGAAAGCTGATATCTTTTCCCATAACCACATTACTCCGAAGTTAAATGAGTCTCAAAATGCTTTATTCTATATCGAAAGCTGCTGTACTTCTCTCTAACCAAGAATGTTTTTATTGCCAATAAAGTGCTTACCAAACGTGTACCTTCCCATAAATACAAGAAAATCTTCTTCTTTTTTTAATTCCTGAAATAAAATATGTTACATTTTGACATTTTAGAACACCAGGCCCGTCATTGGGCTATTATCTTTTCTTTCTTTTTTCAAATCGGTTAAATAATGTTTCGGATGTTTAGTATTGGGATGTTGTAGAAACAGGTAGAAACGTATCATTCAATATGGTCAAAAGTATTGAATTCTTGCTCAACTTCACATAATTTCCTTTACGACTTGATTGAGGGCAAACAGACTAGTCCAATTCCCTAAAACCTTGTACGGTGAATTCCATTCAATCGACAAAGTATATCCCATAAATCCCCCTCGCGCGCCAACTTGGCGCGCGCTGCAATTAGATATCGGATTGCCGTCCCTCCGGGATTTACCTTGTCCCCCGCAGATTAATACGTTGCCCCTCTTTCGGTCTTGGACGTTCCTGACGTCACGGGTCCAGTCTAGACCAGACAGACGGCCGGCCTCTAGATAAAATAATAAGCAGGCAGCAGCCACTAACCGCAAGTATACATGTACATGTGCCCGCTGCCGTTTAGTGTGACATTACAATGACTTGCTGCAGACGGTAGATTCTCCACAGAACTCCGTAAGTTTGCCTTTTCCCTTCACCCATTTCCCAGCCAAATTTCTGTAAAATGACTGTGCATTGTTGTTGGGTAGTTCAGGCTGAACCATTCTGTATATTCTGTGTGGTGGCAAACAGATGAATTTGTGTTTTTTTCCGGTGAACTTGGAAGGGTTGAAATTGTATATCCTCGAGATTGATTGGAACTCTAGCGGTTGGAGGACCTGGGATTGCGCGGTGTTTGCACGCCGATAAGTACCTAGCCGTACGGGTAAAGACACGCTGTATTCGACCTTGAAATGTCAGCATAATTAAAGTAACTGGCGTGTACGCCCAGCATAATGTACATTTAAGATGTTAACTATGTTTGCAACATGCGTTTATAATTAGCTGCCATTATTAAAACAAACTAGGGCTTGCAAAGTTTTTAGTTTAATAAAATAAAGCTTAGCCTTAGCTTAGTTGGAATTAATTAAAACTAATTAATAAAAGTTTTAACTTTTATATTTAAAATAAATAATATTACAATTATTTAGCCCCTAGAATGTACAATGCATTATGAATGGACCTCCATGCCTTCTTTAAGATTGTGCATTTTTTATCAATTAATTATTTTATTTATTTGATTTCGGAAAATATGTTTAATCATTCATTGATTGGCAATGGTTGATGTCTTATTTACCAGCTATTAATGATTTTGACTTTTTGGTCAATGAAATTAGTAAAAAAGTGGCAGTCGGATTTAGCTTCTTGATTTGATTTGATTTGATTTGGTTTGATGTTAATTTTACTATTATTTTAATGGATGTTGTAATATAAACCATTGTGCACAAAATCACAGATACTGAGTGATAGCATTGATACTGATACTGATAGCATAAATGTGTGTTATCGACAACATTTTCTAAAAGTTATTTACCATGCCACTTGTATGTGTGAGTTGATGAAATCACACCTACAAAACTACATCTAGTTCAAAGCAAAACTGTCTTTTTTAGCTTATAAAAAGCACAGTGTATTGTATGTGTGTTAGTGTGTTCTATGTTGTCATTTAACCTTTGGTGATTGCCCGAACCCAGTACCTATTACTTTGAATTTTACGCCACCTGTTGTAATGTTTAGTCTGTGTAAGCAATTTACAGCAGCTGTTTTTTCGTATACAACTTTTAAAGGAATTAAAAATTGATAACAAAAGTAGGATTTAAAAGTGATGGTAAAAAACCCAATAGGCAACAATTTTATACTAACATTAAAAAAAAAAAATAATTAAGTGGACTAGTGCATAAATTGGCGAGCTATAAAATTTTGCTCAGCAGCAACAAAATCTTGCTGAGCATAAAACAGGTTAGCAACTAAAAACACTGGTTTACAACTGGTTCCCTACTACTTTTTTTCTAGCACTGAAATTTGGCTGTGAGCTCTGCTGTGATGAGCATTGGTAGTGAGCCATGAAGAATAGAATATGTGCTGGCTGAGCGATAAAAAAAACAAAACAATAAAACAATAATAGTAGTGTAATACACAGTTTTTATAGTGCTTTTCACATCCGAAGGGCATCTTAAAGCGGTCATTATTGTTTCTGCAGGTATGCAGAGCTATGGAATTATAAGACCCATTTTGCCTGTATGAAATGTAGCACCTTGTAACGGTTTACAAGGTGCTTCGATGCAAACTTAATGCAGCCTTAATGCAGCCTAGCCCTCTCATAACGATGTGTCGGTTTTTTAAAAATCTTTTATGTGCATTACATAACACACAGGACCTAGGGCACATCCCATCCAACAAAGCAATAATGGTTAAGTGTCTTGCTTAAGGAAACAAGTGTCAAGACCAGGACTCAAACCCACACTCTGCTGATCAGAAACACCAGGGGCTTGAGTCCGGTGCTCTTAACCATGCGGCCACAACAGATCACTTTAAGTGTGGAATGGTTCAGTGGATGGTTGGTTGATTCACTGTAACTGGGGGCCCAATATTTAAAAAAGTTGATAAGCTAAACACCCTGCTAAGCATAGATGAATAATTGCTGAGCAGACACACATTACCTGCCAAACTGCATTGTATTATCATTGTGGCAACTGGTGCCTCACGAATGCTTTTGTTTGGCAAATATAATACATTTTCTAAGCAATATTTTCCACGGATTAACAGCGTTATAACGGAGATTGCTCTCAGCAGGTGGTGGCCATGGGTCAAGGATTAAACCTTTCTGAGTTTGGCTTTTTTTAAAAACAAATATTACATGACTTACATTTTCATGTGATTAACTCTTCTTATCATGAGTTGTTGAGGGCAGGTTGTTGCGAAGGCCACACAACCCCAGTTTTAGATAAAAACTTTAAAGACAGAGTATTGTACTAGAAATGTGTTGTTTGTGCTGCTGATTTTAGGCCCTTGGACTTTGACACTCTTCTAGGAAGGGTCGGTCCGGTTAAAAGGGATGTGAAAGTGAGATGCTTGGTACTTAATGTAGATGAGAGTGGATGGAGCAATTTTGCTAGACCTGGAAGCAGGGCAAGAGGGTAAAATGTTGTGAGCCAACTGAAACATGACTGTAGATAGATAATAACAGATGTCATTCAGCTTCAGTAATCTATGCTAAGTGAAGAGAGGTTTTTGAGCTAGATAATGAAAATTACTTTTAAACAAATGGCTCTTTTATGTGAAAGGAACAGTCTGTTTAGAATAGCACTGAATGAGAGGCACTACCCCAGGCTAAAACACCGTAGTTGATGTAAGACAAGACAAGACAAGACAAGAGTTTTATAAACTAGTTATGCTAGGGAAGACATAGCTTAATAACACCAACCTTTCTAGAAATGACTTTAACATAATGAATTCGGCATGTGGTTTCCAGTAAAGCTTTTTATCTATGTGCAGGCCGAGAAACTTTACATTCAACTTGGTTCAGGTTCAGGCCTGGAGTTTCACAGAGGCCATAGCCTACATGCCGTGGTTGTAGCCTTGGTGCCCCTTCAAAAGTTTCCCATAGACTTTAAGATTCTCCAATGAAAGCGTCCTTTGTAAAATGAAAATGGCCTTGTCCTATCAAAGATGAAGTTCCAGGCCTGTTGGTTAAGCTGATTACCATCAATAAATATATCCCTCGGTAATCGTTATACATGTACATACATGTACACACTACTAAATAATTAAACATACAGTTATTTGATATACATAGACAGCTTGTTCGATTTTATCCGAGTGAAATGACAAGCTAGCTGGTCCTGCTGTTTTCCTGAAAGCGTTTTCTTGAAAACGACATGCAGTCATTCTGTCTTAGACACTTCAATTGCAACAGTTAAACTCTGAACTTCAGTCCGTCCAACTTTTTTAATAGTCAATATTTCATTAAATGTGATTTTTTTCAACACACTGAATCAGATCACTCAGAGAGAAATTTTACTTACCCTCAGGTGTTTTAACCGGCATTTGGCCAGCAGACCACTGAGTTAATGAAAATCACAAACCTGGTTTGATTCAACTTAAAAGGGCATCACTTTGATAATGGGATGAATGATGATGTATTGTGATATCAACACTAGTAGATTAATCAAATAAAGTATCACCTTGTTTACAAAGAGGGAGAGACAATGTGTATTCCATGGTATTTCCAAGCAGGCAAGAAACTGCTACGATAAAACAAAAAAAATTGCCGCTGGTCCTTTTGTCCCTCATCTTTTAACAGTAACTATGCAAAATACGTTCATCTTTCGAGTTTGATTCCGGGATGAATTTGGCAAAGATTGACAGGTTTGCTCAACAAAAAAAGGGAGTGGCACATGCTAGACGGGTGCAGTGTAGTTCATAGTCTAACAATTTAAGTTTCATGCATTGTGACGAAACAGACCCAGTTTCCTTAAAATCTCCCTGATAAAGGTCAATATATTTATTTATTCAAATAAAATTAATTCACTTTACACCCAGAACAATGCATAAAAAATAACTGTAAATAACTGTTTGGGAAGCTTTTTTTTTACCCCCTTCATTATTCATACTAGACCTAATCCCTTGATATTGGAGCCAAACAGTTATTCCCCGCACCAACAGGTTTACCTGTACTGCTGGGCCACTCTTAATCTCTTGGTATTCAAGGACCTGTATCCAGGCTCACAAAGTCCCCCTTTCAGGTGATTCTTCTCTCCAGCCATCTATTAAGCTTTGGCCTTGAAAGAAAGAAGGGTACGGCACACTGATCAACTTGTTTACCAAGCTCCTGTGGTCCCACCTATTGTCCTCATTTTGTCATTGCTTGCTAAACCATATCCTCGGCACAGAAACCAGCTCTGGCTGGCGGACTAGCCACAATAGGGGCAGCTTGTGTTGATAAAGAGCCAGCCCCTCATTTCACTGACCACTTGGTCTCTTTAAGCTGGGAACAAATAAAAGGAGCTGTGGCCTTGTTCCACAAAAATACTTTCTGAAGTTGGCTTGTTTTCAATGGACTGTATGAGACACAAAAGGGCGCTTGGCCGATTACATAAGGAGTAGTAATGTTATTCAGAGAGGGGCGGAGTTTGGGGGAAGCGTATGCTGATGATGTGAACAGCTTGAGGAGTCCTTGAAAGTTAAGCAAAGGATGCTTGAATTACAATCTAGGATGTTAAGGCGACGGAAATCGCCGCCTTCTTTGTTTTGCTCCTGAGAGAGATTGCAGTCTCATGCAATATCTTAAAAGTTTATTTGCTTCAGTTGTAATACTTTACAGCTTTTTGCTGTACAAGATGTATTTCTTTCTTGATATTTGACGTCACCAGAAGACATTAATTTTACATATTTAATTTATTGACATTTTCCATTTTTAATACAATCTGTGTTCAAAGCTACTGTGCAGTGATCACACTGAATAACTTGAGAAAATGATTTGACCCATCAATAACCAAAAGTTTATTTAATAACCAAAATACTTAAATCAAGTTTTGTGTGAGCAAAAACCTGCTTGAATACACTATTGTCATGGTGATGTCCGGAAAGCTTCCACAAACAGTCCATTCAAACCAAGCCAACTTCAGATTTTTTTTTGTGGAACAAGGCCACAGCTCCTGTCTGCTTGAAAAGCAAAAATCCTTAATCAGTCATGATACTTCATGAAGGCAACAGGGGGCAATAGCCTCCATGCTCCTTTATTGCTTTGGTGCCTCTTGAAATGTTACAGTGGAAGATGTTATTTCCCTTATATATAGATGCGTCCTTCATTAATAGGAAAAACTGCTTTGACTTTAAGAATGAAGTATCAGGTCTGCATGCATTTTTTATTTTAGACGCCACACACCTACCTACCGTGTAAAATAAATCGTCAATTTAAGCTGGAACGACTTTTCAAGAAAATTTAAAATAATGGGATCTTGCTTTGTCACTTTATGTACGTCCAAACATATCGAAATTGAGTGCTTGGAGACAATTTTCTTGCTTATGATTGAAACATTTCTCTATCTAGGTGATGCTGTACTTACCCACAGTTTAACACGTTGACTGCCAGTCATAGATTCGTAGGGCGTTCCCATTTGCCAAGTGTGGTGCGCATGCGTGCATACCAAGTAGGTAAGACATTGTTGGTGTCTACATGTTGTAATACAAATTCTCAGGATGTGTCCTCACCACTGCCAGAAACGTATTTGTTGCGTTCTCAGTGATGCCAGTGTATTCAATCCACAATACAAAAGCCTTTCATTCTCTACGAGTATACTCGTAGTGGCAGAATCCGTTACACCTGTTACTACGAATATACTCGTAGGCGGCAGTCAACGAGTTAAAGGCAGAAACCATGATCAGTCCAGTTTCCGCTTCTGAACTTGTTTGATTTGTTTTCAGGCCATGGGGAACACTCAGGGTCTACTGAAGAACTCAAAGTTCGAGACTGCTCTGCACATGTCCATCGAGCAGTCACTGCGATCCAACACAGCCACCCCGCAACCACTGTTCTCTCAGCTTTACTTGGACAAAGGTAAAAGCCTGATAAACATATTTTATTTCACAATAATCTATCCAGGATTCAAGTTTCTAGAAACTCTCCCGTAGACCACAGGTTTATTCCTTTTTGAACATTTGCTGAACTTCAAAAAGAGCCGGTTTGGTCTCGACGTTTCTCCTGAAGACGAGCAGAGTATACTGTTCGAAACGTCGAGACCAAACCGGCTCTTTTCAGAGCCAACACTCCCTCAAAGAGTTTTTACACATGGTTGTACCCGCAAGTTTACTATTTATATTCATATTTATAGTTACTCTTATCCTCCACACCATGCAAAGCTTCAAACACCATTCAAGTGCAAGGTTTGGAATTAAATAAGCTTAAATGTATGTTTGAAAAAAACACTGAACTGTTGGGCGTGTTTGATTGTGTGGTTACCTGACCCAATGCTAAAATTACTAAAAGTTAATTAGGTTTTCTCAGTCATTTTTTGCAAAAAGGTGACCAATTTAAAAAAAAAAAATGTTATGTTATTCTATTTTTTTGCGAATTTGAAAGCACCTCAAAACAAGTCATTTAGTTTCACTTCATGTGTAAGTAATTCTTCTTTCACGTCATGCAATTAAATAAGAAAACCCTTCAATTTAACAGTCCACTCAAACAGCATTCAAATTCGCAGCAGGTTTTCGCTGAAATCTCTAGCTGGGCCTACTCTGCTGATTTCGCATGACTAAAAAGAATGCCTTATAAATTTTAATTAATATAACGCTTTACAAATTCACATGCCGCAAAGTTAAGTTAGTTGACAGTTTCAACTGCAGAGGCAAAGTCACTTTATTATGAATGCATGAAATTGAAATGGGCTGATTTTTTGCAAAAAAATTACCGGGAAAACCTATACTGTTGTCAAATATTATGTAAAGGACACGATAATGTTCTCTATTTGTACAGATGTTAAACCAAATGTTAAAGATCTGGATTCACAGTCTTCTGGAGATACTCCAAGGAGGGAATCAATTTCCACTCCATCTTCAACAGCTCCTCTCACCAGCCCCCCAGCCACCCAATCTCGCCTCCAGGATTCCACGATGAACAAACCCCTCCCATCCCCGCGGTTTGCTCCACCCCCAATCGTCAGCCACATGCCGACTTCCATTCCATCACCAGTGTCAATGCCAGTCATACTGACTTCACCAAGGCTCCCCAATCAACCACTGACACCACACCACCTTGCCCAACAGCGTTACGTTCTTCCCCCTCATGTTCCATTCGCGACCCAGCCACCTCCGCTCCAACAGATTCAGCATCCGCGCTCACAAGAGGGCGCCGTGATGTCTCATAGTCAGCCATCGTCGGCAACGGCGTCTAGACAAGGCTCGCCACGCTTGTCAAGTGAGGAGACTCAACCCATGTACAGGCGAGAGTACCTGGATAACGTAGGGATGCTGTATAATACGCTTACGGGAGGATGTCAGGAAGTAGGTAAGTGAAGTGCCCGGGAGTCTCGGGCTGTCTTCTTGCCAAGCCGTGTTGCCGAGCCAGTCAGTCCTAGACTTCAAATTAAATTTCCCTTTTGTCCAGGTTGCTAGTGGATTTCGCTAATTGATTTAAAACTGCCGTCTCAGAATTGCCAGTGGGTTTTAAAATACATTATATCTGATAACTTGTCTTGATTACCCCTTACACTAACCCCACAACAGCTCACCAGCCGTAACATGTGACTGCAGTGTTGTTTATAGCTGCATGCTAGTGAACATAACCAAAGACATTCATGAACGAAACTATTAAAAATCCAGATGTTGGAATTTGATTGATGAGTGTCGAAGATTACCCTCCTCCCTCTCTCCCCTAAAAAGAGAGAGAATCAACATCAAACTTAGATTTTGTAAATTACATGCTATATATTTATATATTTTTTATGCGTCTCTAAGCTCAAAGAAAATTACCCAATACTTAAGGAGAAGATTCCAGCTGAGTATGAATGAAAAACTGGCGAGGTTATCTTTTGTCGCGCCTGCAGGAAGCATGACTCAAGGTGTCAGTAACATTCAAAGCTCATTATTCAAATCAGTGAGTTTTACGCTGTCTGATCGGGGAGGATTGCAACCTTGATGCACATCATGGAGACGAACAAATGGAATCAAACATCAATCAAACTGTGTCCTTCAAAGAAACATTTTATTAAACTACATGTAACAGTGAAAATGTCATTATAATTAATTTTATGGTCATATTTGTCAGGAAAGAGCATTGGTAATATTGCTTGGTTTTTGTTTTACTTCTCTTGCCTTGCGGAACAAGAGAAACTCAATCAGATTCAATTGTATTCTTCCCATTTGATGACATCCTCTCCTAAGACAAAAATAACCCCCAAGAAGATCTGTGCCGGATTTGTACCGTATTTACCGAATAATATTCCGGTTGGAAAGTGCACATTTTTTCCTAACTCTTTGAGAAACTGTTTCACTGAAATTGTCAACCTCAGTCATGAAAATTCCTTGCAGCTCTGGAAAAAATTGTATTGCAGTAGGTCATTGGCCTTGGTGCCCTGTCAAAATGGAAGTGCTCTTTGCAAAGTGGAAATGGCCTTGCCCTCTCAAAGTTGAAAATTCCAGGTGGTTGCAGTTTGCATTGTTTATTTTTCCTACAATGCTGCTGCCACACTATGCCTGATACTTCATTCTTGATAGGGCAGGGCAGTTTCCCCTTGATAAGGGGCATTTCAATAAGGAACTAATAACTTTCTACTGGAACATTTCAAGGGGCACCAAGGCAATGCCCAGGGGCAGGGATGCTATTGTCTTTGTTGCCTCCAGGAAGTATCATGCTTTATATAGCCATAGAACATGGCCAAAATTTGAGAATATGGCTGCCCCTGAGGACATACATTATACAAGACGATAAGTTGGAGACATAAGAATGACTTCGGTGACAGTCCCTGCAGTTGAAATATTTAAACACTCTTACTTAGCATAATTTGTAACACAAGATAATGACATATGCAGTACCAATTGAGATAGGGTTATTTACTTATTCACTCAGTACATTTTATGCTCTGCATGTGAAAAGTGAATCTGAAAAGCAAAATGAATCCGACATCCATCAACTTTTGTGAATATGTTTCACATAATGTACATTTTGAAATGCAATTTAGTTCTGTTCGGCTCTCAATGTTTATTCAGTAAGTAGTTTGCAAATATTATGAAAAATATTTGTGAAATTCAGCAACTACAGACGTGGCTGGGGACACGTTTTATTTGTAGTGTAAAGTTAATTTTTGTCGTAGAGGATGACTAATGCAAAACGGACCTACAGTATGCGTTGTGTACGGCCTTGAGAAGAAGTCCCACGTCTAGTTATTAGGAAGTCTGGCTCCATGGTTTTGTGCATCCCAATGGTTTCCTGTTTTCAAACTGTATTTAATTTGTCCAAGAATCCTTGATCACGATCTGTCTTAATGAATAGCTCCTCTTGTACATGTATCATCATTTAGCACCACTGCCTCCCCGGTAGTGGCAACTACTTTCAATATATTCTAATCTATAATGATCTAAGAAAATGTTTAAAAGTAAGTTATTGGTTTCTGGAAGAGAAAATTCATTCCATTCCTCCATTTTTCAATAAACACACCCTTAAAAACAAAAACAAAACATTTTATCAAATAAGTTGATTTATCAGAGATTTTATGATTGTCCAAAAATACATTTTAATTTGGCAAATTGATAAAGAAATTGTGTTTGTGTTGGCAATTCTCTCACACATGGCAAGTAGACTTGGGTCTCTTTATAACCTGGCGATATTTTTTACCAACATTTAATGTTTATTCCAATCATCATGGGAAATATTTCCATCTGAAAGTGCAGTCCTCTACAAGAGAAACTGTTTGAATTTGAACCCATTTCTGGTGCCTTGCATGATATGATACATAAATATTTACTTTTTAAATAGCATGAATTCAAATAATTCATTTATTTATTTCGTTTCACATTCAACAGCGCATGCGTCAATATCAGGAGGGTATAGAAACAGCATCGAAACTGATCTTTTGTCTGACGCAAACATTTCTCTCTGGAATGTACAGACCCGTTTGTTGTTGATATCCAATGATGTCACGTCTCAAATTTCACCCTGAAAGAGTATCAAATAAAACTGAAATTTTACACCATCTTAAGGTGAGGCTAGAGACATTGTGATTTTCCTCCCACCAGGGCCCAATTTCATAGAGCTGCTAAGCACAAAAATTTGCTTAGCATGAAATTTTTTCCTCGATAAAAACAGGATTACCAACCAAATTTCCACGTGATTTTCAGGATAAGCAAACAACAGCTGACTACCAGTAACAAGCAATATGCAACACATGGAAATTTGGTTGGTAATCTTGTTTTTATCAAGGAAGAAATTTCATGCTAAGTAAATTGTTGTGCTTAGCAGCTCTATGAAATTGGGCCCTGGGTATGTACGGTCCTTGAAAATCCTTGAAAGTCCTGGAATTTGAAAATCTGTTTTTCAAGGCCTTGAAAGTCCTTGGATTTATCTTAGGTCCTTGTAAGTCCTTGAAAATTCACTTTTTGTAATTAAAGTATTTAATCATGCAGAGTAATGTTGTGTTTTTTCATCAAGTCTCAAATAAACCATCAATATTTGCTGGATTTTGCTCCTTGATAATGGGATTTCTGGACCTTGAAAGTCCTTGAAAAGTCCTTGAATTTATAGCTATTATAAGTGTACGAACCCTGTCCCACTTTCATGAGGTCTCTGTTGGAAAATGAGTGCATCACAAAACTCAATTTGACCTTGGAGCCCATCTTTGTAGGGAGGGTATATTACCTTCGGTTATTACTCCAAAAATTAATGACCATGCAAACTTACTCTGTAAAGAGCACTGGAGAGTGTCTGATTTTATAAAACATTATTAGAAATGACCTCCTTGAAGTAATGAAGTTTTAGAGAAAGAGGTCATTTTCCACCACAAATTTTAATTTGTGAAAAGCTTCAGGTATCTGAAAACATGCAATTCTATGCAACAAGGGTGGTTTTTTTCTCTTTCATTATTTTCTTGCAACTTTGATGACCAATTGAGCCCAAACTTTCACAGGTTACTATTTTATTCATAAATGTTGGGATACACCGAGTGAAGATGTCTTTGACAATTGCCAAAAGTATACTTTGCCTTTAAAGATTCACTGCATATTCATATGGGTCTTATTCCAATTGTGGCAATAGAAATAATCAAATAAACATCTGGGTGATTTGTGGGGATCTTCAGATATTTACTCAACTTTGACCATTATTCAGACACAGACATTTCTCTGTATTACTTTACAATCATTGAGCTTTCAGATTAAAATGAGATAGTTATCAAATCCTGTAGTATTGTCTTTGAAAACCTGCTTTTGTCATTGAGTCCCAGATAATCATGCTCAGATTCCCCAATTCTTGCTGATGCACCGGTGAACACGTACGCATACGATTCACATAAATACAGTATTACAGCTGTCATGAAAATGTAGATGGAGAGGCAATATTACTCCCTGCGGACGTACCCCTTAATATTTCCCTGTCATAAGGCGAAGCAAACATTTTATTTCAAATGAATTGGGTTGTCAGCAGAGTGGAAAATTGCTGGTAAATATGCAGTGACCCATAGTTCAGAGGTTATGTTAATAATAAGTGAAATTTTCTGCTGGCAGCATATGTGTGCTTAGTCAGTCCAGCTATCAACATACCACAATGTTTAAATATCCCCAAGTATTTCAGGTTGTCGTTGGACAGACGTTTTTTCAAATATTTTTCCTTTTCTGGAGTCCTAGTTGTCAATACACAGCCTGTTATGGGAGTATAATTTGAGCAACCTGTGTTTTTATTCCTGAAACTTTGCACTAGTTTTTCCTGAAGTCATTCCGAGAATGTTGCTAATCTGAGACCGGTCATAACTTCAAATTTACATGATGTAAAAGATTAAATAGAATAAAATCAGCATTTCTGAGAATCTAATTAACCCCAAATGAAACCCAAAGCAATAAAGAAGCATCTGTGCACTGGATTTGTTTGGTTTTGGTAGTCAACATGTCTGCTTTGTAATGAGTCCAGACAGAGTGACTCCGCCAGAGTCCATTGATTGACTGTAACTGTAATTATTAGCATTTTATGGACTCGGATATGATCAGCGGTTCTACTCAGCTAAACAAAATGACTGCAATGGAAAAATAAAAATCTCATTTTTAAAGACATGATCACCCCCCCCCCCCCCCCAAAAAAAAAAAACCACCCAAAATTATTTGTTAAAAAAATTTATGAAAACAAAACTTTCAAAGAGCTATCCCCTTTGTAAAAAAATAAAAATAATACATCTAATGTAATTTTAAAATGTATTACAATCAAATTGATAAAGAACTTGTTTGATCCTTCAGGTGAGGTGCAAAATAATCCGTATGGATTATTTCCCCACAGGAATAACACCAGCTACAATGTACAAAGTATGGGTATATACTCTCCTGCCCAACTGGCTCTTGGAGACTAAGTCCACAGTACACAGGCCATGGGGTTCCCACATGATACCAGGTGTACAAACAGACTAAGAAACCCATGCACCCAATGCTAGTCGTAAAAGTCTGTTACTTTTTTGGAAGTCTGTGGTACCAGTGTGTAGGACTGTTTTATTTTCTTCACTCTTGGCCCGTCCAGTGCCACATTCTGCATTGTATGTCTGGCCTGCCAGTTGTTACTTGTGAGAAAGGTCTCGAGACTCTATGCTACTCATCAATCATCAAACATGTGCACTGGATCTGATGACATCATCTGGTTGTAATATTTGCTGTGTGCACATGTACGCATTCCTAATGATATTCGTTGTTTGTTTTAAATCGCCAGGTTTTTGTCAGGCTGGAGCAGACATCCGCTTGACAGAGCTGTCTGAGAAGCAGTTTGATGTACCAAAAGGGTTCGTCCTAGTCGGAACCAAGTCTCCTTATCTACCAGAGAACATCTTGGTGGCTGCCGTTGATGCACGCTTTCTGCCAGATCCAAATACATCACTGGCACTACTTGGTAAGAAGTCGTTGAGTCAGGGCAAAAAACACCCCAATAAATGTATGTCAAATTAGGCATTTTATAAGTTGTTTCCGAGGAAATGTGTTCCAAGAAGAGAGGACATTCATCTGGGGATGGTAAGACAGTTTTAGAAAGGTCTCTTGTGCTACAAAAATGTTCCTTCTGCTGCAGTGAAGTTGTTTGCCTCCTTTAAGTTGTCTGTAAAAATTGCCTCATGTAACAAGTCTGATGTGTGACGTGCTCTGTGTAAAAACATAACTCATGCCAGCTTAAGAGGCAGCTCAACAAAGTCAATATATTGTCCCAAATTATTTCAAACTACTGTGAATAAAAAAACTGTTTTTCTTGTACGCCACCACAGGATTCAGCGGAAATTGCGTTGGCTGTGGAGAGAAGGGCTTTCGTTACTTTACAGAATTCTCCCATCATATCAATCTGAAGCTCACCACCCAGGCTAAGAAGCAGAAACACTTGAAGTATTACCTCGTAAGGAACAAACAGGGGCAGCTGGTCAGAGGACCTAACATACCCTGGAAGGGTAAGTCAAATCAACTCTTTGGTAACTTCTTATGGATTTCTTGAACTTGAATTCTTCATCACTCGTACAAAATAACTCAACACCTTAAAAACCCTTTCATGGTAATATGGGCCATGTTGAATCTGCCCCGTGCGCTGTGGTACGTTGTTTATTTTGAACTCTGCTACTTGATAATCACGCTTGACACACAGCCTGAGAAGTGTGCGTGACGAATCGTGTAAATGTCCGTTCAAAATAAGCAACGCTCGAGAGCACCAGGGCAGATTCAACATTGTGCATATTACATGTACCGTGATTGATTATGGAGGTAATCTCTGCTATGATACAGGTAAAAAGTTTGTGTTACTGCAAGGTAGTTTTCTCTTTGTAAACTCTACCTCTAATTACTAAATTTAAATGTCAACTGGAACTTTCGAAAGAGCATCGACGCGGGGCAGGGGGCAATTATCTCTGCTGCCTATGTAAAGCATTAGGCCTGTTAGTTTTACTGGATGTAATACTTGCATCGATGGTACAAATTGGGGGTTAGAATTAGGTTGGCTCATGTGGTTTCATTTCCAGCCTTCCACCTCTGTGTAATACTTGCATCGATGGTACAAATTGGGGGTCAGAACTAGGTTGGCTCATGTGGTTTCATTTCCAGCCTTCCACCTCTGTGGATCCTTGTTTGTATCCCACCTCAGACTAGAAGCTTTCATTTGGATTGGGTTTTCAGTCCTTGACTGATTGCGTGGGTTTTCCCCATTTGTGGTTTTCCTCCCACATCTAAAACTGATCATTTCTTCTCGTTTCCTATTCATCCTGTTGTTGGCACTAAAAGTGCTAATGGATGTGTAATAAAATGATTGAATTTTATCTCAAAGGCTAATTGACAACACTACACACATAAACAGGTGGTGTAACAGAAGCAGTCAAGTGGAAAGAAAAACATAATAATTATAGTGAACTACCCAGTCAACAAGAATCAAACTAAACACGGTTCATTTCAGTTGGCTCAGGGCTTCAAGCTGTTGTTTTTTTCTGGGGTTAATAATCAATGCAATGTTCCCAAGTTATTTTGTACATTTTGATTGAAGGCTTTGGAATGATGGAGACATTTTAAGAATAGACTGTGCAAGTCTCACGTGATTGTAGGGACCCATTAAAAGTGAGTGAGTTTGTTTCCTTCACGCGATAAAGAAATGTTTGGGGACCAAAATGGTCCCAAAAATGTTCAAATATGCACGACACTTGCACAGTCTATAAAGGAACTACTAACAGGTCTTGACAGAATTGTTGAAATAAGTTTTATTCTTAACCTAAGTCAAACGTGAAACACTAGAAATTCTTCCTGAGTCCTGCGAAGATAATAATCCACAGGCACAGCGCCTCGGGCAAGAACGGAAACCACAACAAAGATCAAATCCATTATCTTTACCTTTTGAATTATTTCAAGACTTTCACAGTTTTGAGGCAAGTCAAACTGTGTGCACTACAACACATAAAGGTCATCAAAAAGGGGCCATTTACATTTGTTATAGTTGAAGTAGGTTACCAGCAAAATATCATGCCATACCAAAATGCCAATATCATTCTTTTGTGAGTGGTGCCTTGATATTTTCTGCTCCAGGTTTTTTAATATTTCCTTCTTAGAGGGCAACTCTGGATTCTTATAATGAAAGGTCAGGGACTCAGGGCTGGATTCATCTCAAGATGAGTTGGTTAATACCGCCATCGTATGTCACTCATTGCTTATCAATGTCAAAGACGGATTCACATCTTAAGATTAATCTTAGCTCTTTGTGAAAAATGAGCCCTGTAGTAGGAAAGGTTACTTCATTGTGTTTTGACCGATAGACTCCTCTCAAGCCTTTACTTAAAAATAACATCATACAACATAACTTAAAGAAATGCTACCATACTCAAACTAAATTCATGTGAGTTATGCGTTAAAGAATTGAAACAGATTTGCACATGTACCAAACACTTTCAGATGAACAAAAATTGAAACGTTTCCATTTCCTTACCAAACAAATCTATTTTCACAACGGTTTTGTTTCCGTCCCATATTTTTTGTTTGGTTTACCCTTACACAGATGTGTGATGAGCACTGTGTACTTTAGGTGCTGTCCGAATCCTGTGGCAAAAACCACAGGCAAACTGCTCAGGTGGGATTCGAACCCACAACCCCTGTATTCTAGTGAAGATGCAATAACCACTAGACCACAGGGCATGCCCGGCGACAAAAGACCAGTTATTGTGTTATTTTGTTGCATAAGAGTAGCATTATTGTGCCAAGTTAACTAAACCACGTTCATTTATTTATTATTTCACCTCTTTTTTCTAGATGGCCACCAAAAAAATATACTGTCTTAAAAGTTTTGCCTTAAACTGTATTGTCCTTGTTTTTTAAGAATGTCGGAAGACGAGCTTTCCAGGCTCACAAGGGGTGTACATGGGAACACCGCCCCCGAACGTGAACATGTCACAGACATCAGGCAAGTTGGTTTCATTCGGGCTAAATCATATTCATCTCTGGGTCACGGATCTGTCACGTGCATTCATTTTTATCAAATCTGAATCAATTCAAAATGGAAAGAATCAACAAGCAACAAGAAAAGAATATTTGGTACATGTGCATGTCTTGTAATATTTAGCAATACAGCTTTTCTTGATTCCCAGTGATAACTTCTATGAGTGGTAGTTTCAGAAATAAATTAATACCCTACTCCAGCTTGTCTAACTAGGGTATGAATGAAATAACTTTAGGTGTGCTTTGAATTCAACCTTGTGAAATCTAGGATTTATTGCAGTGGTACAGATGAAAATCAGGTGTTTTATAGAGCTGCCCACTCTCCCTGATTCGGCAGAAAGTTCCCTGAAAATAAACCAGATTTTCAATTTTATGATAAACAAACTTGAAATCTCTGTATTGTTCGACCCAGTCTTTATATTTTTTTAAGAAAATGAAAAACCTTTTAGAAATGCGTGATCAAGGGTAAAGTTTACTATTTTCTGTACTGATGTAATAGAGTTAGACGGAACGTTTAAGCTTTTCGAAACTTGATATGTTTGTCAATTTGAAAATGTCTTTTAATTTCCATTTTCTCTCTCACAGTAATTGTTCCCCGTCAAATTATGAGCCCCACTGCTAATATCAGTTACCATGGCAACCAGACTTCCTCCACATTCCAGCCACGGAGTTCTCCCTCAGCGACCATTAACCACTACGGGACGGCCACTCCACACGACACAACGGCTCCCACCCACAGCGCCAGTAAAGCGACCCATCACTATTCAACAGGGACGCCACCATTGATGAAGATGGGGGAGTCCGGAGCATCCAGCTCTCACCAGCAGCCCCTCAAGAAGCGACACAGGTTTCATAGTATGGATGAAGAGAGATTAAGAGGAGGTCAGTGCTTAGACAAAGGGTGTGGCTTACTAATCAACCTGGGAACTGTATTTTCCAAACCTACCCACTGTCCCAACCCAACCAAACCAAAGATCTGAAGCAAACACACATTTTAACCGAGAAAAATGCTTCATCCCTTAAATTTCTTGAACAGTTCAATTTAATATGTAACTTAAAACCAAGAAAAACTACAAGTATACACTGCAGTCAATTTGTCATAGCAATACAAATAAATGTTAATAGTTTGTATTTCTTTTACATATCAGTACACTCAACAAACAAACTACCCTTTGCCTAGAGGCACATTCACTTATACTTACTTCGTTTGTGTGTTTTGGAATCTTACAGACAGCTCACCGACCCTCCCGCCCAAGAGACCAACCATCGCCCCGCCACCCCTGCACCCGCCCAACTTCATCCCTCCACCGCTCTCCAGCGGTCTTCAAGATACCTCTTTTGTACCCCCCGGCCTGGCCGATGTCTGCCGCACCAAGGTGGTCATCCTGGACTGCAGTGGCAGCGTCCCTATCTTCCATGGTAGCGTTGGTGACATCGTCGTGAGTCCGTTGTTCCGTGATAGCCTAAAGCCTTCTCAGCCCATCATGGCTCATGCTGCGGAGAGTCTTGGGCTGCTGGGGATGCAGGGTATCAACTTTGAGACGATGGCCCTCGTCATGATACAATATTTCGTCCAACTCGGTAAGTGTTTTTAAGAAGTGTGACTTCTTAAGAAAAACTGCAGTAGTCAACTTGTGGATACAACGATATATAAAACTCTTTTGGGAGAAGTGTTGTTTCTTTCTCCTGAAGATGAGCAGAGTATACTGTAAGTGTTGAGACCACACCATTTCTTTTCAGAACCAACACTAAAGAGTTTTGTACATGGTTGTATCCGCAAGTTTACTACTATAGTTTTTCTTATGATCCACACCATGCAAAGCATCCAAATATTTTCCAATGGAAGAGCCCTTTGCAAAATCAAAATTGCCCCACCCGCTCAAAGACGAAATTCCAGGCCTGCAGTACTCATCATCTTCTATGTACCCATTTATTTCCTGTATCTCAGGGGATCGATTACCCAGTAGGGAGGAGCTAGACACTGCCCTCCTCAAGGCCAGGCAAGACACCATCATCAAGGACCAAGGGGGTCAACATAACATACCACAGTTCACCACGGTGGCTCCTGCTCAGCTCCCCATGCTTGCTAAACTAGCTGTGGCAACGTCGGAAGGAAGAGTTAAAATCATCATAGCACAGGTCAGGATGTGTTTACTTCTCAATATGATTAATATCATCCACATGGTTTTAATTGATATGCTAGCCAGCAATATTTTATAATGTAGTGAATGCATCTGTACAGTACACAGTCAACCTTCCCGCTGCCAGACATTTCAATAACATCCACCTGGTTTTCACTATGCGAGCCTGCAATAGTGAATTAAGTAGTGATACATCCACTGGGGTTTTGAAAGATAGATATACTATGCCAGCCTGCAATATTATTATTATTCATCTTTCTGGTACTGAAACCAAGGAACCCTCAAAAGTAACTCACACTGTGACCCGTAGGCCTGAAGATACCTGGAGATGATTTTGAAGATGATATCATGTGGTGACAGTACACAGTCAACCCTCCTACTCTCTGACCATTCAATATCATCCACGTGGTTTGGAATGGCACTCTATGACAGCCTGCAATATATATATATATAATAGACAAAGGTGGCAACTTCGGAACTCTGGTCGCACTTTGCTTATAAAATCTTTTTGAATCTTCATGTACTCAGGGCTCTATTGCTGAAGGTGTTTCAGAGACTCTGAAATTGCTTGTGACGATGGGACCGAATGAACAGCGCCCTCTATACTATGTTATCGTTCATGTGTCAAGGCAGAGGGGCACGGAATTCTGTATTGTCGTCGCTGGTAAGTGGTTGTGTGAGATTCTTATTGTTTGAGGAGTTCAAATGAATAATGGGAGTGGGGGAGGGTATAGAGGAGATTTGCTTGGAAATTTAATGCTGAAGACAGTTCTAGGTGAGAATGTTCATATGAAGTGATTTGTGGTGTTTGCAAAGTCACTATATTGTGTCAAGTTTTAACAGGACCTCAAAGACTTTTTTAGAACATGCTTGTGGTAACTTGTAGAAACTTTGTTGTGATTTGCAGGGTGTCGACAGGCGAGGGCGCTACTAGAAGCTAGGCTGTCCGTCCAAGAGACCTTCAAGGAGATCAGTTATGAGATCATTACAGGGAAGATTCAGCTGTTGACCAATCACTTTAGTAAGAATAGTCCCGGTGAGTATCATCTCTGTAGCTGTGATGTCATTAAGGAGGTTAAGCCTGTAGGCGTTGTAGGAGAAGAAAAGGGAAGGGTGGAGCTGTGGGATGGTAAAAGGGGAGGCCTTGAATCTCCTCCAAATGAGTGCAGTTTTTCATTCCTAACTGCATGATAATTTACAATGTTTATCTGCAGCTGGCGTTTGATTTTTCAGGAATTTTCCTGAATTCAGGATTTTTTCTTAACCTTCTTGAGTCTTCAAATTTACTTGAAAGAAGCAGTCACCAAAGGGAAAGAAATAGACCACGTTGTGTCCAAACCAGGAGTTTTGTATTTCTGATGATTTACAGAGTCTGTATACCTCCTGAATTGAAACATTCGGGATGTTCCAAGGTCTACAATAAGGGGGAAGTCGGACCCACAAGCAATTTTCAGGAATTTTTTACATTCTGCAAAGGTCATCCCTACAGGTGTTTTAAAGGCAAACGCAAAGGCACTTTCCTAGAGCATCAGATTGTCTTTGAGAAATGTTGCATCAGTGCAGAGCACTGTATCTCAATTTTGTAAAAAGATGCTCCGTGCAAAAACGTTGTATCTTGGCCTGTAGTTGTTTTGGGTGTACATCCAGGCTGTTTTAAGAGAGATGCAACGTTTTGACAATTGAAACTTGCACAAGTTCTACTTTAGGAGATACAATGTTTTTGCACAGACATGACAAAACAAGTGTTTGAAATCACTCTGGGCAAGACCTGAGCAATTGCCTGTATGGAAATTCCAGGACTTGTAGTTTCAATAAATCTTGTCTCATGCTTCACAACAAAATCAAGTGTTTCTTCCTATTGTTACAGCCGGCCATGACATCGATGTGTTGCTGGAGTCTTTCTCAGGGAGTCTTGAAGGGGAGGTCTTCGTTCCGTTCAACGGGGAGCTCCTTCAGAGGACAGAGGAAACGGTAGCAGCTGAGATGGAGATTAGCACAATGAAAGGTCAGACAAATTTGTTCCTAATTTGAGGAATTTCTCAGATCTCCTGTTGACCTCAAAATTAATCTGGAGGTTGCAGGTTCAAGTTCCGCTCTCGTAATTTTTTCTTTGTTCAACCCAAAATTAGAAATAAATAAAAATAAAACATTTTACATATTCCATTGAAGTCACCATCTACTTTCAGTTTAAACCTTTTTTCTTACTTTCATCTAACCCTTCTATGGCCATTTCCTGGTTCTTTTAAAACCGACAGGGTCGTGGCCATGTGAAAAAGGACCGAGTTGCGACCGATTCACCACTCTTTTATTCCCCGTTCATAAATACCCTTTTTGTTAAAAAGCGTCAAAATATTGGAAAATCTGTAAAACTTTTCTGTAAATTTTCAGTTTTATTCACGTCCTCCGGCTCCGTTTCGCGAAGGGTCAAAATGCATGCGACGCTCAACGACTATGCAGATGCACGTGCCTAGATTGTACGCTACATTAGCGCTAGGCGTAAGCTTGCATGCCATGCATATGTTTAAACACTTTTCACCATGGTTATATTGCACGTTTAGACATGGCCATGTGATCTCCTCTTGACTAATCAGAATGGATAAACCTTCCCGGTACTTAAGAATTTTAAATAAATTTCTCTTTTTCTTCTTCAGAGTATGCACCAGAGCCGTTCAAACTCCACCCTCTGCAGATCTCAACAGCGATGAAGATTCTGTCCCAGGTGTGTGCTATAGCGGACTCGGACCAGATGGCTCTGGACCTCGGCAGGTTCATCAAAGTGGATTTACTGTTCATCGTTCCACCGTCTCGCATGCTGTATCAACAAACAGTCTCAAGACTTATTGAATCCAGTGAGTACGCACATAAAAATGCCACCGTTTTAAACCTGATTTCCAATTTCTTTGCTTTTGATATTTGAGAATTGTTTTATGGTTACGTTACTTAAACCACAAGGGGTAGCTGCAAATATCTAGCTTTCTTAAAGTTTTTAAATTTTTACTTCCTTAAAGTATTTTTTGCAAGGAAATTGTTTAACCCTCCTACTGTTTGACCATTCAATATCATAAACTATGCCAGTCTACAGTATAGCATGTAGTGAATGCATCTACACACTATGCAGTCAACCCTCCTACTATCTGACCATTAAACATCATCCACAGTGGTTTTGATTGATGAACTATGCCATCTTGTGATATATCATGTGGTAAATGTATCTACACAGTACATCGTCAACCCTCCTACTGTCTGACCATTCAATACTGATCCACTGTAGTTTTTAATGATAGATAAACTATGCAAGCCTGTAATAGGATTTCATGTGGTAAATGCATCTACACAGTACACACATGTAGTTAGTTCTGCGCACAGTTGTGCCACCTTACACAACCAGGCAGTTGTAACGTTTCAAATCCACTCTTTTGAAACTGTTACCAAAAGTTATGATTGATTACGGTTCAATCTCATGCAAGTTTTCATTTTCTACCCTTCTTCCAGACCTTCTGATTGACCTTGGTCTGACGACGACCAACAACCAGAAGACGGCAGAGCAGTACATCATGCAGTGCAATACCTCCAGTGAAAACCAAGCCAAATTTGATAACTTCATCAGTAAAGTCAAGATTATGCCCCATACGCTGTTTGTGCTGGTGCAGGACCAAGCCCATTTGGACATCTATAGGTATGGTCAAAATAAATTGATTTGGGTAATTATTTCCTGGATTGGGGAAAAAACAATAAAAATAGAGGGTATTTTTTACTGCCCAATGATCACATCAGAAATGTTGCTCTTTGTAAATTTGAAATTTATTATGAATTTAAGATTTATATTGAATTTAAAATATAAAATGATTTAAAATTGAGTATGAATTTAAAATTGAGCATGATCCAGGCTTTAATGGCGTCACATTTTGATTCTAGCAGACTCTTTCTCAATGGCTATTTTATTTTATTGTTACTTCATTTGCTTTGCAGGTATTCCGTTAGTCAACAGCAGCAAGGTGGAATTGTACATCGCTATACAAACTGCATGGATGTACTGGATGCACCCAATGTACTAACGCTACAAGTATCTGGGCTTCCTTATAACCTTCAGACCAAGAAGTCACGTATACCCCCTCAGAATGAGATCTTCATGCCAACATTGATGAAACAGGTAAAGCTTAAACAAAAACATTGCCATGTCGTAACACCCAAAAGAAGTGTGTCAGATCATTATTTATTTTTTGGTTTTTTTTAATTTTATTTATAGTTAAAGAAAAAATGTTATCTTTAACAAGCTTAAACTCTTGGTCTCTCAGACAAAAGTAAAAATGACTAGAGCTGGATTTGAACCTGCAACCTCTAGATTAACGTGCCAGCGCTCCACCAACCGATATCTAGCCCTAATGTCGGCGGTCTCCTTATTTTGTCAATATCTGTACAATGTCACCACTGAGTAACCTGATGTTCAACCAGAGTTGAACCGCTTGTTAAATTGTGCATACCTCCTAAATGTCACTGTAGTTTGGTGGTACAGTTTTGGAAAGCAAGAGAATATGAATAAATGTATTCCAATCAACCCTTTCAAGAATGAAATTTTACCATCCTTCGTAATCCACACGCTTCCTAATGGTCCATGTTGTTTTACTGTCCCCTCTCCCAGTCCCCCAGCCAACCTGATGTAGACACCTGTTACTTTGGCATTGAGGAATACTGTAACACACTCAAATGGAGCAATGAAGCCCCACTCCTGCAGTTTGACAATGTCTACGAGACAATCGTTGAATCATTGCTTAAAAGGTAGGAAATTCTATATAAGGCCGTGTCCGAAACGGCAACTTCGGCTACAGCTACAGCTAGATCAGCGCGTCTGCCAGTGATGAAGAATAGGCAAACGCGCGCGATCTAGCCATAGCTGTAGCCGAAGTCGCCGTTTCGGACACGGCCTATCTGTCTTGAAAGTGTTTCAAAAGAAACACAAATTTACTCTAGTTTCTTCTTTTATTTTCTAAATGTGTTCTTGTCAGGTATTTAATCAGTTTATTTACTTTTTTTAAAGCTTGGACAAAGAAAACAATTACCAGAGTGGGACTTGAACTCATCAAGTCCTGTGGTGCAGTGTTTTTTCTCAACACACTTTTGTAGCATTTACTGTTAAACGGACTGTGTCGTCATGATCAAAGCAGGCCTGTGGCATACATGGAATTATGAACTCTCATCCAGTTACTGCACCCAGGCGCCCTCTCATATCATATCTATGGAGAGCATGTGCTTGGCAGTACCTGGGTGAGAGTTCATTATTCCATGTGCAATCACAGGCCTGCCTGCTTTCATCATGACGACATAGCCCCTTTAAACTCTTGAAGTCCAGACCTAGCAAAAGTTCAGCAAGGGACAAAATATAAACAGGAAATAGAGTAGGCGTTGTCTTGCACTATAGAGATATTTTGGGTTCAGTAAAAAGTCTGAGATAGAAAAACTTTGTACAAGTGGATTTTTTTCTAGACATTCAAACCTTGATTTGTTTTTTGTGAACAGGTATCCCAAGCTGCACAGTATGGTAGTGTGTACGTACCTCCTGATTCGTCAATACTCAGCCGCCCTGATGGCACTAGCTGGCATCCCAGAAATACGAGAAGACACTACCAGCTCTACGTTCAAAATCCTACAGGTGTGTACACCAATGATCTCAACCATACTTCATCACTGCACCCTACCTGGGTTTTTCCTATCTAGGGATGTACCCCCACATCTAAAACTGACATTTAGTCATCATCTTTCTCTACAATACCAGGCTTAATATTCTTCCTACTTAAGTCTGATTTTTGATGTTTTTCCCTCAGAAAAATCAGCAAAACTATTATTGAATAGTCTGAAAAGTCTTTTAAAAAAAATCCAACAGTACTTTTTTCTAAAGGCCAAATATCATGACTGACATAGCTATCTTCAGTCTAAGGGTTACAGTTCTCATCTCTTTTGAGCGTCCCTTGGTTTCATTATCAGAAAGATATTAAGAATAATAAACTGCCTCTAGCTACCGGGCATTCTCGTTGGGCGAGTGGTAAGACATCTTCTCTAGGATGGCAACATCAGTGGTTCGAATCCCACCCGAGTAATATGCCTGTGAATTTTTTTCACAGGACTTGGGATTATACGGTGCTTTACACACATCGGTGTAAGGGTAAAACCAAATCAAATTCTTTATCCCTGATGCAAATTTAACATCTACTAAATAACTGACAGTTTCCCTTGTGGTTTATTACTTGATAAATAATACACTTGTTTATCAACTCACTAGAAAATGTTACTGAGATTTAGGAGTTTTCCAAGCATATCTATATTTCTGTTTCTCAGGATCTGATCACCGCACCCCTGGAGAGTGACAGCGGACAGGGTCACATGAATCTACTGCGTATCCCATGCCCACAGCTAGCTATTCTAGCCCACGATAAGCTACGCACAGTACGTGATAAGATAGGCTTCCAGTACAGGCTGGATATCCTCTTGTGTAGTAGCGAACAGGAGATCACTGTAGATGAGTACTTCTTGAAAAGATTGCAGGTGGGTAGAGAGACAGTCCGAGAGAAATCTTAGAAACTAAAGTCCGAAAGACTTTGCAGAAAAGTGTCTGGGATAAATATTTCATAAAATGACTGAAGGTGGGTTTAGTAACTTGTGCAGAAATCTTACCAAACAAAGTGGAATTCACCAATGCACAATTTTGCACATATTTTTATTCACAAAGTCAGAAAGAGTCAATCGTACATCTGAATATTTGTGAAAATTAATTTATTGTTCTTTGTCAAGACGTGGCGAGGCAAAGACAAGTCCTGGAAACCTGAGACCTATGAGGATCTTGATGGCTTACCTTGCATCGTCATCTTAACCAATAAGACTGTGACAGGAGAAACCATGCCCAGGTGAGTAGTACAAAGTGTTTTCTAGTTTCTCTATTCTTCTATGTCAAGTGGTGTCCTCGGCTAATGATGTCATGAGAGAAGTGTCCCCACATCTCCCTGTTCTTCTTGCATGTTGGTATTTCATCTGTCGTTACAAAAATCCAGTGTTCCTGCATAGTATGTCCACACAGGTCAGGTGACCTCGACCTCTTTGGGCTCGACCTTGCTTTGGCTCCCAGATTGTAGTGCCCTGAAATTTGAGGTGGTTTCATCTCTGGACGAAGAAAAAGCCACTAACCATATTTTTATTTCATTTGTGTTTAACAAATCTGTTTTTCTAAGAAAAAAAGCATTTTTGAATTACTTTTGTGTGAGTTAATTGAGTCTGATTAATCAAGTTTTGGTTTCGTCTACCCCAAAGGTCGCTGAGAGCCGTTGACCTACGACTCGTCAACCACAATGTCTTTGACCTGTCCAGTCTGGAGCAAGAGCTCGGTCTAGCCTGTCGTTACATCGCCTCCGATGCCATCGATCCGGTAGTCACTGTAACGGAGGACAGCGATAACGAGGATGAGGAAGACGGTGAGAGTGAGAGTGGAATGGAGTATGAGCTGAGTGGTACACCGGGGCTGCATATTGACCTCAACTCACAGACTGATAATATGTCAATTAAATCAGGTTGGTATCGTCTGTTATCCTGCTCGGATTTCTCTATTCTCTATTTCTTTGTCCTTGTCAATGACTTTGCTATTCTGTATTTTGTACTAACAGAGCTGCCAACTCTCTGATTTTGCAGAATGTTCCCTGAAAATACACCAATCTTTTCATGTTCTGATGAAAAAAAAATCGAAAAATCTCCCTGATTATGGAAACTTTGTCTCTATTATGTTGAATGTAATTCAACAATAATGGACAAAATCTCCCTGATTGCAGGATGAAAATATTAGCAGCTCTGTAGTAAAATTGTCCATTTGTTAAGATTTCAGGCTTTGAGAAATGACAAAAAAGACATGTTAAAATTGAAAACAAAAATATCTAAATAGGAATATTTTAAAGCTGCACCTAGGCCCAGACCAGGGCCATAAATGTGTCCATGGATTCCTTGGTCTCCATGAGTATTTCTGGCCTGTGATTTTTGATATATTGTTGTTGTATTATAGATGCAGTCAGCAGTGCCCGCTCTACGCCCAAACTGAGTGTAGCAGCCGACACCACAGCCCGCCTCTCTACCTCCTCCCATGGGAGTGACAAAGACCCATCCTCCCAGCCCACTCCACATTCCAGCAACGTCGGGTCCCCACCGTCCATCAAGCCCCAAATCACCATCAAACAATCCCCACGTTCCACAACTCCCTCCCGGAGCTTAGAATCCATCGGCATGGTGACGAGCTCCGTTCCCACGGTGACTGATCCGCCCAGTCTCCAGCCAGAGACGGATACGGCGTCAGACGTTGAGGGCGGTAGCGGCGCGGTCAAAGAGGAGAGGGAAGTGGACGGGATTGCACGATGTGATAGGGTGGCCGAGGATCGGGCTGAGAGACCACCTCTGGTCATTGTATCCCGAGCAGTGTATGGGATCCTTGGTAACAAACACAGCAAGGTTCGTACACTTCTTAAACTTGACATTCACAGCACTTTCCCATGTCAAATGCTTTACCTATCTGGCAGTGCAGGGCCCAATTTCATGGCTTTCCTACCGTAAGCAAAGAATCGGCGCTTACGGAAGTAGGGAATTTCGTGCTTACGTCAAGCGTATTTCACGGGTTAGCAGAGAATTTTTGCTTGTGCGCGTGCGTACTCCACATTACTAGGCATTCTTCGTTTACACAGCTTGCACAGTAAGCGGAGAATTTGGCAGTAAGCAGATTCATGAAATTGGGCCCCCGGTGAAACAACTTGCACTTTCAGTGTGTCCTTTTTCCATGATTAGAAACAATGATTTATAAAACCTTACTGTAATTCAGTTTATTTACAGGCCTGGAATTTTATCTTTGAGAGGGCAAGGCCATTTGCATTTTGTAAAGGGCACTTCCATCGGAAAATCGTTAAAAAGTCTCTGGAAAACTCTGAATGGGCACCAAGGCCAAGACCAGGGGCAACAGAGGCCATGTCCTCCATGACCTCAGTGTAATTCCAGGCCTGTTTTTTTACAGATTGTCATTTTACAAAATGCATTGTGTGCATGATTACTGTTGTCGATAACTTGCCTATGATATATGTTTAAAATTTGTTTCAAATGGTTGAATGCATACATAATATGAATATTCATTGCTTCTTTTGCTTGTATTGATCAGATTGTATGATTTTTAATGGCTGTTTTTACTTGTTTTTGTTGTATATGTTGCTTTGTGTACTGGTTTATTTATATGAAGTGCCATTTCTGTTTTTGCATTCAATTGTCATTGTATTGTTGTATCTACTAACATTATTGCTCAAATTCTGTTCCAGAGTTGTGCCTATTCTCACATTTGTTATATATAATTGAAACAATTTCCTGTAGGGCTGTACTTTGAGTATTTTGTCGTGAACTGAGCAAAAGTTTGCCATTATTGTTCATGACGGGACAGTATTAGTAACAAACTCTATTTTTTTATCTATCAAATATCTGAAATATTGCTCATGTTTTTAACTGTTTACTTTCAAATCTGTATTCTGCATTGTCGTTTTAATTCTATATCAGCTGTTGTTTCTTGCATAAGTATATATTATTGTTGTTGTGGGAACTATTTTAATTTTTGTACTTTATTTGATTTTCTCTTGTAAATAATTTTATTGCTTTTACTTTTTCTTTGTAGGTTGTTTGTCAAATTCTACTAAATAATACATATTTTAATAATTTTATAATTGATCGTGCATGGTGCATTCCACAGAGCATTCTATCCACCTTGTCACTGCCACCCAGTGCAGACACCATGTGGGCAACCACATTACGCCCAGTACCCAGTAAGGATCCTGAGGTGTTGAGTGCCTACTATAGGCAATGGACTGAGCCCAGAACCCATCACTATGACTATGAGAGGAAGGGGGAGGGTAACATCACGTACCACCCACGGAGGCTTCTGCTGTATGGGCCACCAAAGGTAAACATCCATTTGTAGACCCCCTTACACTGGCGACACACATGCCCACTGTCTGCCCACTGTCTGCCCACTGTCAGCCCACTGTCAGCCCACTGTCAGCCCGCTGTCAGCCCATTGTGTGCCCACTGTGTGCCCACTGTCAGCCCACTGTCAGCCCATTGTGTGCCCACTGTCTGCCCACTGTCAGCCCATTGTGTGCCCACTGTCTTCTATTTTGGGAGTCAAATTGTATGTAAAGAAACGGTTCGCGTCTAACCACACGTACATCTCCTAAAATGAACACTGAAATTATTGCTTAACAAATATCTGTTAAGCGCAATTTAGCAGGAAACCAGTCACAAATGTATAATTGTAAAAGTATTTTGGCTGGTAACCTTATTCTGTTTATCAAATGTGCATTTAGTAGCTACTTTTGTACCAAAATACCATGTCATAAGTACCATTTATGACTGGTGTCCTGCAAATTTTTGCTCAGCAGAAATTTGTTCAATTTTCTGTTTAATTGATCCCTGTGTATTGTAGGCTTAAGATTATTTTCTCCACACTCATAAGTGATTCTCAATTCTACAGGTCGGCAAGACGGGTACATTCATCCACTTCCTACGTGTCCTCTCTCGCATGCTGATCAGACTCCAGGAGGTTGAGGTGATTGACGAGGAGGACCTGGATGTTGAACCGCCCTCTGGTGACTGGAGTGTGCCAGACGTGACGGCAGTCAAGTGGCCAGATTATGAAGCCATGGTGAAGAAGCCGTTTGATTACACTTTGAGGCATGGTAGATCAAAGAACCACAGTCCTATATGGACACAGAAAGTCAAGCTAGGTGAGGACAATTACTTGGTAACATTTTTGGGCGCCAGGTTGGCTCAGTGGTTTCTTTTCCTGCTTTTCACCTCTGTGGACCCCGGTTGGAATCCCACCACAGATCGGAACCCAATGTGGATTGGGTTTTCAGTCCTTACCTGATTGCTTTGGTTTTCCCCATTTGGGGCTTTCCTCCCACATCTAAAACTGAACATTTCTTCTCGTTTCCTATTCACCATCCTGTTATTGGTGCTTGCAAATAAATACAAATCAAAATAAATTTCAAGCGATAGTATTCCTTTTTCCAATGCAATTATTACATCTATTCCAAAATGCATGTTTCAAACTGGCCTCTTGTCACTGAACAAGCTTGATGGTCTAGTGGTGGTAAGACATTTGATCTAGAACGATGGGGTAGTAAGCCTGTGGACCTTTTTTCACAGGACAGTGCTTTCCATACATTCGATGATATTATGACATCCATTTGTGAGTTGACCAACCATGTGAAACCATTGAAGGTATCAAATAATGTATGTTAGGCTGTGTCCGAATTAGCGGCTACAGCTATGGCTGTGGCTAGATCGGGGCATCATCATTTGTTGAAAAATAGGACGTCCTTAGCAACACCCTTAGCAAGAGTCATAGCATAGCTGTAGCTGTAGCCGCCAATTCAGATACAGTCGTAGTCTTGTATCCAGCCGCCACTGTCACAAATTATTTGACAACCTTTGTCTTGTGCCTAACCTCATCATAGGTAAAGCCAGTACAAGCGCCACTGAGTCTGATGTACAAAGGAAACCATCCACAGTGTCTGTCAGGCTGACCAAGTACAGCGCTCATAATGCATTCCATCACTGTGACCAGTGTCTCAACTACAAAGATATCTCTGCTGTTGAGGTAAGTCAATTTTTCTGGAAATCCTGATATTTTGACATCCCCCCCCCAAAAAAAAAAATAAATAAAAAAATAATAAAAATAATATTGTAAAAAATAAATAAATAAAAATAAATAAAAATAAAAGATAAATAAATAATTTTGGCATGAAATAATGGTGACGCCATTTTAATAATGACGCCACAAAACGCAACCACTCAAATGAAACTAAACATAACTTATCAGGGCTCGAATTTAACACTGGACCACTGGTCTTGTATTTTTCTATTGAGTAATAATAGGCCAACTCATTGTGTAATAATTTTGTGTGATTTTTGTTTTGCCAATGAGTCTGATAAATATCTTTCAATTCTTTTCAGTATCGAAGTACATCACATGAGACAAATGAGAGAGGGTTTCTCTTAGTGCTGGTTCAACTCATTTTGATTCTGGTCTTGTAAAATAAATTTTGGTCCAGTAAAAACTTTGAGCTATAAGCCCTGCGGTCTTGTGGATATTTCCCCCAAATTCAAGCCCTGCTTATATTAAACGTTTGTGATTTGTTCAAATTTCCAGGCGAGGGAAACCAAAGCCTACAGTATCCGTCTCTCCTCAGCGTTATTCGGTAAAGATCTTGAGCTTCAGTTCATCATACCACCCCAGCAGGAGAAACACTTTGTCTTTAACCAACGCACCGGCCAGATGATGAGTATGGTTCTGCCAGTTATGGGAGAACAGGTGTGTGTATCGGTAAATCACCCCATTGTCATCGTTATTAGTAGCAATTTGTAGGGCTTAAAGATGCATAGGGATCAAGTTGTAGTGGTAGCTTTCTTAACCTCCCTATGGAACCCTTGCATTGGCCGCCATCAAAAGCTCAAACAATGGAATCGCGTGTTTGAGCAGAGCTGCCAACTCTCCCTGATTCGGTAGAAAGTTCTATAGTCAATCTTTCCATGTTCTGATGAACAAATATGGAAATCTCTCTGACTGTGGACACTTTTTCCCTATTAATGTTGATTGTAAATCTAAATATCTCCCTGATTGTTGTACAAAATCTCCCCAATTGCGAGACGCCAATTCAAAATCTTCCATTGCTGTGCAAACAATGGTGAGGTAACCCATGCCACACTTTCCTGTCATTGTATTTGCATGTGTGGTCGATCAGTGCCACAGATTGCCACTGCAGAAATTGACCAAGGTTGAGAACCTGATCTCTTCCAACAGTGGCCCAAACTCCATTGCAATTGAGCACAGCCTGGTAGCTTCTTCAGTTTACCACTCTCATTGAAGCACTTTGGGCAATGGCTCTACTCTCTACATCGACATGTGTATGCCTTAAAATGCCACTGTTGTGGCAATGTGAGGTGTGGGTTGGTTGGCTCAAGAAATGCACAAACAGTAGGAGGGTTAATTTATGAGTCTGTAAACAGGAGTCTGTAATGGATGAAATGACTGTTGGTTTGCTGCTTAAGTTTAAAAACAAAATTTAAGTAATGTGTTTTGTTGAGACTTTTAAAGCCCTTTTCACATGACATCCAATTTGGAGATTTAAATCCCAGGAAATGCCTGGGGATTTTACCAGGACTTACTAAGGTTTTCTCATGTTCCTTTTGACAGGGTCCTAATGCAGTCAAGACACCCATCTTCATGTGGACGTTTGGTCGTCATGAACATGGCTTAATCAACCTATACCATTCCATGGAGGGCAGCAAACATGTCCACGTCTTGGTGTGTAAACAGAAAGATGCGCTGGCCTATGAGAAGCAATGGCCCAATCATATCATACTGGTCTTGCCTGATGTAGTCAACGAAGCTGGCCCTGGTAAGTTCATACACAGCTACCAGCTCTCCCTGATTCTGTAGAAAGTTTTCCTAAAAATAAACCAATCTTTCCATGTTCTGATGAACAAGTTTGAAAATCTTTCTGATTACGGAAACTTTCTCCCTATTATGTTGAATGTAGTTCTATAATAGCTCCCTGATTGTTGTACAAAATCTCCCGGATTGCAAGATACATAAGTTGGCTTACCTGGTTCATAAAACACAATTGATACTGAGCTCTCAGCTTTTACATGATATCACAGCCTACCTTGTTTCCAGATTGTCTGCCCACTGCACAAAGTCTCAAATTCTCCTTACTGAACGTTTTATTTGACAACTTACAGGTGCAGCCAAGTATTTCATCAAGGAGTTAGCCTACAATAATCTGCAGCTGGAACGTAGCAGGCAGGAGGAGCTTGGTGTCGTCCGGCATGACGTCTGGCCATTTGTCATCATCATGGACGACTCGTGCTTTGCCTGGCATGAGTGTGTGCAGGGGAAGAATGATGCAAGGTCAGAGGTCATTCTGTTTCTGATCTATCTTTTTTTTCACATCGCAAATCATTCAACAGGTATCAAAAGTCAAGATTATATCAGCTAGGTCTTTCCAATTATGTCACAGGTGACTCACGGAAGAGTTCATTCCAAATGTTGTATGTTTGATCCTACTGTATGGACTCCCTAGTCTCTTTAAAAACATAAATTTTAACTGTGTACAACCTTTGACCTTACAGGATAGACTCCCTAGACCCTCAGAATCTTTTAACTTGTTATTATGTACAATCTTGACCCTCCAGGGTGGACTCCCTAGTCTCTCTAAAATGTTTAGGTTAACTGCATAACTTTTGATCGAACAGATTATAGACTCCCTAGTCTCCTAGAAATGTTTAATTATTATGTACAACCTTTGACCTGTCAGGATAGACTCCCTAGTATCCCAGAAATGTTTCATCCTGATTATGTACAACCTTTGACCTTACACAGGATAGACTCCCTAGTCTCCTAGAAATGTTTAATCCTGATTATGTACATCCTTTGTCACTACAGGATAGACTCCCTAGTATCCCAGAAATTTTAAATCCTTATTTATGTGCAACCTTTGACCTTCCAGGATAGACTCCCTAGTCTCGTTGAAGGGTTTGATCAGGGAAGTGGAGGCCATCCCTAAGCTATTCAGCTTTGCTATGATTGGATTCCAGCAGTGGTCAAGCAAGTTAAAGGTCATGACTGAAGGTCAGCCGTTCTCTCAATGCCATCTCTACAACATGGTGTTTGTGAATCTAGAAGAGACACAGAATGTGCAGTATGATCATCATAGGTTGGTACCAATCATTGTCATTCTAGTATTAATAGAGGGAGAGGTCCGGGACATATACTGAAGCCAGTGGGCGTCCGTGTTGCTAGTCATAAAGACTATAATCATGGAATGGTGTTTGTGATTGTGAAAAAGAAACAGAATGTACAATGTGATCCACGTAGGTTTGTACCAAAGATAGGGAACTCAGGCTGATATCTGAGTTGTACACTGGACGCCATTTCAGTAAGCAACTCTTTTGATGCAACAATAGATCATTGCAAACAATGACCATTGCTATCAATGCTATAAAAAAATATTTGCTAGCTGAAATGGCGCACTTGCGTATTTCACATTCCAACAATAGATAGGGCTCCAGTTCACCATCTTGCGTCTTTGGTGCTCTATAATCTTTTGCTGATTGTCTTTTAATTGTCAACAGAGGGAGACAAACTTTTGTACTCTTTCACTTTGACATTGTTCTGACCTCATTGTCTACTGTTTTCCATTTGATGCTATTTCAGGTTTTTCAGTGAGGATATTGACTTCAACCTGAGAGCTCATACTAGCTCCCTCGTTCTATGCCAGCTCAATCGTTTCTCCATCATGAAGAAGTTCATATCTGTTGGAGGAGAGGCGGTCAATGTTACACCATGCAGCAAGGTACCAGACTCTTCCCTTGTTTACACCCTAGAAATAGACCATGGAGATTGCTGTGTTTGCCATGCAAGCTGTGGATGTTGGTACCATTGCAATGTGACATGCTTGTATGGTGAAATTAACAAGATCAACCAACAGACTCCTTGCATAAAGCTCAATGTCGCTGGTACGCTAAGGTCATGCGCACAAAGAATCATCCAATGAGCTGCCTCCTTTTGTCTCGGTGAGGGCGCTGTTTGAGAGTGTGATGTCATATGCTAGGAGTCTATGGGAAAGCTAAAATTTGCCATACAGCTCAAATGGCTGTATGTGCGAATTTCCTCAAAGCAGATACAAACAGATAAACTACACATAGCATTCTCCGCGTTCTATTTGGATTGTTGGCGCTGTTCATCTTTTTTTACCAGTTGACATAAAAAAGAAGGAGTCATGTTCACAATCACCCTCTATATTCCAAGATATAAAAACTGCATATATCCTCCTATATCTCAACAATTCCCCAGGAATGGAAATCAAACAAATCCTAAGTTTATTCCAAGTCCAATAATATCGTTCTGACTTTGACCAGCAGTTGGCCGGTGCAAGTGGACACAGCAAGGATAAGATCCTATTCCGTAACTACGTCTCTACCCCAGATAGCGAGGAGCTAGTCCCCCTCATAGCCCCACCCCAGTACCTCCTTGAACGCTTCTTGGAGAGTAAGAGTGGAGAGAGGCTCTTCCCTCTAGCCGTTGCCAATCCCGAGAGCCCTGTCCTGCTGGTCGATTGCTACCTGAACTTGGGATCACAGATTGCTGGTAAGAGGAAAACTTTCAATAAAAAGCGGAATGTTATTCTCTCAATTCTGAAACTCATTTGTCTTAATTGTAAAAGAGGTTTTTCCAATTCTAGGTTTTCTTATTGAGAAAATCTTGTAGAGCTTGATAGATTTTTTTCCAGTAGGAATGGAGCTCTATAATCTACTCTTTGATTTGAATATTTGATTATAATTTTATCTTTCATTCTTAGCTGGGTTCATTATGTTGTCACATCTCAGATATTTCCTGTTATTAGTTACTGTTTCCCACTAAACAGTTGTCCTATTCCTCATGTATTTTTGACTTCAATGCAAACCCTTCCAGCTTTCCTACAGTCCTGAATCCTCCACTATCCTCCCTCCTAGGTCACTTCCCACCAATATGTTTGGACGTAGATAAGATTGATATGGCTGGCTCAGTGATAGGCAATTGTTATTTGGGCCTACAGTCCTCAATCCTCTACATTCAAACAACACATAAAGAGGATTTTGAAGGATCTAGGAGTAGGAGGGTTAGGGTTATAAATGTGCCACTTTATTTGATTTGGTTTGTATTGATAGTTGAGTTTTTTGACATTTGAGATTTTGAGATTTGAGATGTTGATATCATTTTTTTTAATATCCAGAATGTGTGCCTCCATATTTGATGTGCTCTTTATAGATTTGTTTGTTTATGCATAAATTAATTCATATGAGACTCACATGGTGCTTTGTCTTTTTGCTTTATTGTGGGGAAAGAACTGATTTCAATTTTGTGTGAATGTGCTATGAACATGCCACTATATTTGATTTTCTCTATATGTATTTTGATATTTGAGATTTGTATTTCATATATTTTTATATCCAAAATGTGTGTCCCCATTCATATTTGCTGTGCTCTGTATAAATTGTTAATGCAGTGTTTGTTTAATACAGAAATTATTTTATATGACACACAGATCATGCATACTGCTTTGTCTTTTCCCTCATTGGGGGGGGGTAACTAAATTTCACATTTTACAGTGCTCTCAAATGCCATTTTTCTGACTTTATTTATTTGTTTTATGTGTTTTTGTGACCAGTTCATTTATGTTGCCCTTGTTTATGTGGGCCCCTTATCACATAAACCAAAGATGACTTCATACGATTGTTATGACAACCCAGTTTCCCTTTTGATCTTTTTTCTTGTCTCTTTTTAATACATATACTTTTAAAACTTATAATGTGTAATTATTCATATATGTATTTTATAACCTTATATCTTCATTATACTTTTGCTCATTCTATGCTTTTAATTTTTTATCTGTATACGTCTTACGATTTAAAAGTTTGTGTAGTATGTTAAATAATGTAGTATTATGAGATTGGCCTGAAAACTTGCTTAACAAATTTTTAAAATAGGAAGAAATTAACCAATCAAATATTTTATTTATACTATGTGTAATTTGAGACTGGTATTCTGTTTCCACTTAGTAAAATTTATCCATGCTTGGCATGAAATCAGGCACTGAACCCAACCTGTTAAAGAGCCAGTAAGCTAAATATATTATGCTTAAAGAAACTCATATTCACAGTGCGTATCGTAATTGATTTATTAGCTGAGATGTTTTACTAACTTCACAGCTTGATTTCCCTTCCATATTCCTCTTCAGTTCATTTTGTGAGTTCCAGGCCGCATTCTGTCAACACAACGACAGAAAGCTTGATGTTCAGTGGGCTTCTACTCTACATGTGTGATGCATTCGTGGAGAGTAATTTCTTGAAACAGTTCAAGTTTGTAACAGGTCAGATATTTGTTTTATCCATTTCCTTACTGTTTTCTTAACATGCTGCAATATGCTGTTGTGTTTTGACTCAATCATCTGTTTCAATGAACTTGTCACAGGAAAGTCTTAAAATAAATTTGCAACCCAGACACAGATATTGACAGAATAGGGAGACCGCCAACATAGGGCTAGTTAGCTCAGTTGGTAGAGTGCCAGCTTGTTTCCGGAGGTCACAGGTCACAGGTTCAGGTCTCGCTCTAGTCAATTTGTCTGTGTTCAACCCAAAACTTAAATAAATTTCAGGCACTTTTTCTGCCCCCAGCTTTCTGTGTCCTCCATTTTTACAATGTTGTGTTTTTAGATTGTATGTATTTTTTTAAACGGTTAAATCTGAATGGGTAACCTTCTATTGAGATGGTTACAAAGAAATCATGAACAAATATTAAATGAACGATTCCTTCCTCTGAACCACAGCTTTATCATCCCTTATGAATGAGAAAACCTCAGTGCCGGCGACATAGTATAATAATTCAGAATTTGTTTGTTTCATTTCGGACTGTTTTACAGGGGCCAGACTATGTCTGATAAGTCCAGACAGGAGCACCCTGCGTCGTCAAGTCGTCCGACTGGACCTGGAGGACCGTTGGCGATTCAGGCTCCGAGATGAGTTCCAAACGGCTAACAGGACGGAAGATCGACCACTCTTCCTCCTTACAGGAACATACGGTGACTAAGAGGCTGTTCTGTACCCTCGAAGAACATTACCTCCATCATGCGTCTCACAGACCACCTAACCGTAGCCTCATAGCCAGCGAGCTGGAGTGTCCAGGTGTCTCTAGGATGTCTTTTGAAATTTGGAAACCTTACTTTTACTTCTAACACCTTAAAGTATTGAAGTTAAAAAGACATCAAATTTGACAGCCAATATAGACACAGCAGTTCTAACTCCTGGCTATTGCCTTGGGCCAGATTATATAAAGCTCCTAAGCACAAAATGTTTGTAAGCACAGAAAATTCCTGAACAGAAACGGGTTACCAGCCAAAATATCATGAAGTTTTCATTGTTGCAACTGGTGCCCCGCTAGTTTTGTTAAACATAGAATTTCTGCTTATTTTCAACAGCTTTATGACACTTGGACTGCCCCATTCTGATGTAAATGAGGCAGCTTGGTGGTCACATGGAACATGCGTAGGGTCAGGGAACCATACCTGATCATTCGCACGTACAGATAGTGAGATTATCCACACGATTTACCACAAACCCAAACCCATATCAATCCTACACCATACCAGAGCTGCAAACTCTCCCTGATTCTGCAGAAAGTTCCCTGAAAATAAACCAATCTTTCCATGTTCTGATGAGCAAATTTGAAAATCTCACTGATTATGGAAACTTTTGTCTCTATAGACCGTGCAAGTCTCGCGCGTATTCGAACATTTTTGGGACCACTGTGGTCCCACGTACATTGCTTTAACGCGTGAAAGAAACAAACTCACGCGCTTTAACGGATCCCAATGTTCGAATACGCGCGAGACTTGCACAGTCTATTATGTTGAATGTAGTTCTAAATATCTCCCTGATTGTTGGACAACATCTTCCCGATTGCAAGATGCAAATGTTGACAGCTCCACTAAGCCTCAGATCTTTCATGTTTTAAATAGTGCTAATAGAATCGACCCCTAAAATGAGGTCAGATGAAAATGAGTATGTTGTGCTTTTCCCTTTTTATGTTGAAGAACATGTTAAATTTAAAACTGTGTGTGCGTTTTGTAAATAAAAGTAAAAGAAAACAAACGGTTGTCAAAACTACCAAACTAAATTTGATATAATGGGACTTATTATTTGTATGCCTTGAAACTGTATGGCCTTCAGTCACACTCATATCTAACTATTTTCAAATCCTCTGTAGTAAATGTAACTAATATTACTATTTTTTAATGAATTCATGGTTCAAGATATCAGCCCCTCCCCTTGACAAATGATATCTCTTATTTTTAATTTAGCGTATCATATCTTAATTGTATTTTTGGACATGATATTAAATGTGAATATATCAGGAGAAGTGTATTTCTTGCGAGGTATATCTGAGGGGTTTAGGTTTTAAAATCACAAGTGTGAGAAATATTGATGTGTCACTCACATTCACAGTGGTGTTATGGGACACTTTAGGACTCTAGGTGGCAGCAGACTAGTTAATTTGCATTTTTAAGGTCATTCCGAGCATGCACACATTTCGGGGGCAGTGGATTTACCTGGTAAAGCCCGATTCATACTTCCTTCAAATGCTTCGTGCGAAGGAAATTTTCTTGCATAACAATTGGAAGAGGAGCGTGTACCGAATATTGTGTCACAAAAAATTGCTTCGCATTCGCAGGAAGCATGAACCGGACTTAAGTCTGCTGCCACCTAGTGTCCCCAAAAGTCTTGCATTGGAAAAATAACGCACAATCTAAAACTCCCAAATGTTGGAGACTCATCCGTACAGAGATGGGTATAAAGTGACTTATGCTTTAAGCATGTTAAAATGATCAAATCAGGTAAAGGAACTTAAATTTTGGAATTGATAAGTGAAAGTATACCAGTGTTTACCATATAAGTGCTCAGTAAGTGAAGAAAAGAGTTAATTTCATCATTGGTTTTTTTAACCCGGCAGGTACAATTGTTTTGGAATATAATGTACACTAAAGCATACCTGTGTGGAACGTCATCCACAAATTTACATAGCGTAATTAGCCCCCTCCCCCGCCCAATTATGCTCCCATATTGCTCCCTATATCTGATATTCCAAGAGCAGAGCAAATCAATGGGTGAACCTACATGATTATAGTCACACTGTAGTCATTTGTCACATGTCACCCAGCACATCAGAGGCACATTCTCCATACAGTGGTATTGGCGCACAGCATGCCTTCCCAGGTCATGTACAAACTTTCCGAAGCTATAGTGCAAACCTAGTCATTCAACCAATGGCAATGAAGGAGTATCTAGCTGGAGTTGACATGTGACCACATGGAAGGTTACAAAAATCATGAATATTCATTTTTGTGTGGAGGGTCTTCCACACAGTGCCCTGTTAGGGCAATGTACCAAATTGTAATGTAAATACTCTGTAAGGACTTTGAATATTGATTATGAATACTGTGACATTTTTTATTGTGCCTTTGGTGTTTCTTATTCCAAAGGCTGGATTTTCCAACCAACAAACCCTTTAGATGCCGATGAAAACTTGTACAGTGTTGGGTTTTGTTTTTTTCACACTGTCTCTGTTTAACGTCTCTCTCTCTATTTTGAAACAGTATTAAAACAAACTCAGTCCTGGGATTATATGGAGGTCACAGAGGCCATGACCTCTGTTGCCCTGTTCTTGGCCATTGTGCCCCTTCAGACTTTAAGATTTTCTGATGATTCCTTTGCAAATCTAAAAATGGCCTTGCCCTCTTGATGAGATGCCAGGTCTGACACCTAACCCTCTAGTTTACCTACTTGGGTAAGTCTATACCTCATCTATACCTAGTCTACCCTTAGCATTGCATACAAAACCCACTAGTTAGGTTGTACCTGTACCCAGTCTGTACCCAGTCTATCCTGAGCATTGCATACCTGAATCTCTAGTTATACCTCATTGGGTAGATATATACCTCGTCTGTACCTAGTCTACCCATATTGGTTGTACCTGTACCCAGTCTACACCTAGTCTATCTTGAGCACTGCATACCCGAATGTCTAGTTACACCTACTTGGGTAAATCTATCTGTACCCAGTCAACCCATTGGTAGCCCAGTATATCCCAGAACACCTTGATAATTAAAGAACAAACTATAGCATTTTATAACTTTGGCAGGGAAAAATATAGTTTATGAATGCATTGACCTAATTGAAGTAAGAAATCAAAGAAAATGTGAAAAATAAAATATATAAATCTTACATTTTGATAAACCTTCTGTTGTACCAAGACAGGAAAGGAAATTCTTTGCCTATTTGGTTTCTGAAAGCTTAAGAATTTTTTTGTATTGCCAGCAAAAGAACCCAAGTTTGACCTTTTTGTACACTAAAAATCACATCACCATGACAATTGATTATAATACCATAATATCAGATCAGAAGAGAATGATTTGTTAAAAATGAAAAATAAAAGAAATGTGTTATGACATCTGATCCTCGTAGTTAAGAGCAAACATCATTAAACAATTCATTTTTATTTTTCAAACTATTGAGTTTTGTTTTTTTAAATCGAGCCCTGATCTAGAATGCAGGGGTCACGGGTTCGAATCCCACCCAAGTTCCATAAGGTTTTTTTTCCATATGACTTGGAAAGCACTGAGTTTACAGTGCATCACACAGTTTCGTTCGATGCACTGTGACATGGTCTTGGACACGTTAAATATTATAGCCAGTAGTCACAGTGTATTAAATCTTATTCAAATATGCATATTTATCTAAATTATTCTCATATTAAAATATGGACAAATGCAAACTGGAGTAAAGTTCATGAATTCTTAAAGAACATTTACATATTTAACCAAAATCCACACAATTAAGTGATTAAGTTATTGTTTATTGGTTCACGTAGTATTTATCGTGAGTAATTCTGCATGCTAGCAAGGGCTTTCATCTTTTAAAAAATCAAAGACAAATTTGTTCAAAAATACAAATAATAATAGTGTGCTAGTTTTCATGTGAAAACAAAATGTAAACTTGGGTGTGATCCCTGGCTATATGGCAGTTACAGCTTGAACGGATTCTGACTGGCCTCGAACAAAAATATTGACAAAAATAGGGAGACTGCCAACATAGGGCTAGATAGCTCAATTATTAGAGCACTGGTATGTTAATCCGGAGGTTGCAGGTTCAAGTCCCACTCTTATCAATTTTATTTGTTCAACCCAAAATTGTTTAAAAAAGAAGAAAAGTAACAAATCTGTAACAACTTTTTCAGTTTTTTAAACCTGAGAAATTAAAGTTTAGAATAAAACAGAGGTCATACTGCTCAAGCCAAGAAAAGTCTAAGTTAAGAGATGAAAAATCCTCTATTTGAAAAAACCAAAGTTGTCACAGTCCCCTCAAGTTGTAAAATTCAACAACGAGTAGTAGGATATGTAAGATGTTTTAACCAGTATCTTTTTGTAAATAAAATCTACCTTGTATACAATGTCAGGTATACAACCTGTCGGTATAAACATTTTTATCTTGGTTGTGTGTTATTTAGTTAACAAATACTCCAAAATCCACTCCCTGGTTTTGCCAGAGTTTGTTTCCCTGTTGGTTTCTGTCATTATTATCATCTTCCTGTATGCAGAAACCTCCTCCAAAGTGTACTAGCACAGGTCTGGAATTTCATCTTTGAGAGGGCAAGGACATTAATATTTTGCAAAGGGCATTTCCTTTGGAAATCTTAGAGTCTATGGCAAACTTTTGAAGGGGCACCAAGGCCAGAGCAGAGCAACAAAGGCCATGGCCTTCGTGCAATGTTGCGGGCGCAATTCATTTGCGTGCTTAAGTTAGCAACCGCTGGTGAAATACGTTTACGCTTAAGCAAATTTTTCTGCTACAGTAAGCAAAACAATTTGCTTACCCTAGCCCAGGGACCAATTTCATAGAGCTGCTTAAGCAGAAAATATAATGCTTAAAGATTTCCTGCTAAGCAGAAATGAGCAGGATACCAGTCACAAATTGTACACGTGATATGGTAGTTTGGCTGGTAACCTTATTCTGGTAAGCTTTATTGTGCTTAGCAAATTTTTGTGCTTAAGCAGCTCTATGAAATTGGGCCCAGGTCTGCAAACCTTTTCTCCTAGCAATAAGTGTATATAACTGGGTACATTTATGTACACTACACCACACACAGGTTCTATGGCTTAGCATCCTATCCGAAGGATGAAGCAATAATGGTTAAGTGTCTTGCTTAAGGACACGAGTGTCATGACCGAGACTCGAAACCCACACTCTGCTGACACTGACAGAAACACCAGAGGTTGAGTCTGGGGTGCTTGACCACTCAGGCACTCATCTATGCCACAACCGATATGATGAAAATGTACACATGTTTTTGTGTGGTGTGTTTATTTAAATCTAGGGGATGTGAATGAATTTACTAAAAAAAAGCGATGATGAATTTTTCCTGGTTGCCCCCCCCTCTAAAGCACCGCCCATTTCAGATTACCATTTTGAGCTAGGCATTTTCAACCTCGTTCACCTAAATGAAGCGCACCGCTATTGTGCTGGCCGCTTTTGCACGGTTTGTCGTTCGCCCCCGCTGTTATTTCAATCGCGTTCGCAACACCGATATAGTGTGTGACCTGTGAAAAAGGTTGTGTCACTGAAGGCAAGGCAGCCATCTTTGAATACAAAAGTTGTAAAGGAACATTTTACACGGTAAGAATATCATTTTAAACTGTTTGTTTAACCTATTTTGCATAATGTAACATCTACTTTAAAACTAAATAGTAGAGGGATCATAAAACGTCTCTTTGTAGCAGATAAATAATGAGTTAAGAAAGCAATATACAGTTATAATAATGGTTACGTCCTGTGCTGTGTGTCTGGATTGTGTTTGTGTTAGCCCAGGTTGGACTCCTCCGTTGCATACAACGCGACGGAGTCCAGGGTATAAGCCTACCGTAGCAATGCGAAAAATTTTATACCAACATTTTAAAATATTTTTACCTTATTGGTGAAGCTGAAGCTTTACTCACATATTCCTGGTGCCCTGAACTATCAGCCTGATGGGCTTAGAATCGTTGATTTTATCCTTGGATGACATTACTTGCGAAAATAAAATGGAAATTGACGTCTCCTCTGTAACTTTCTGTTCAGACTCCGTTTATGAATACTCACACGCAAGCGCGCCCATAGCAAGTTCGTCACACAAAGTCTTGCACCTAGACTACATTCGTTCGCGCTACAAGGTGCGTTGACCCGGAAGTCGATGGAACCGCTATGCATTTCGCACATGCGCACACGTGCTTACTCGTCAATCGGTACACGATGTTTAAAACGTTAGCGTGGATGTGCGATTTATTTTCTGGAATAATATCATCCATGAATATATTTTTTATTTTTTGATGCATCAAAAGTGTAGTTATGGCCATGAAGAATATGACAAGAGAATTTCAGCTTCTTAAATCAGGTAAAAATATTAAAAAACATTAGTCAAAAATTGGTTCGCATTGTAGAGAAGCTTTATACCCAGGACGTCAGTGCAGTGGCACTGACGTCACGTCAGTGCAGTGGCACTGACGTCCTACCAGGGCTATGTTTGTGTGAACTAAACTTGCCGTGGCGTATTTCTGTTCCGTTCGACCTGAGAGAAAGGTTTCTCTACAGACTCTATGCTGGTCCGACTTACTGGACATAACATTCAAACATTAAAAAAACAATGGTTTTTTTTTTACATTTCGACATTATCTGGCGTATTAAGTAGGGATGGAGAGAATGTTCGTGTGTACTGTCTCTGTGTCTGTTGAGTTGAGTGTCGTTGGTAACAAAAAAGAAATGCCATACCCTACCGATTCAACCCCCCCTACTCCTAGAACTATTCCGTTCGTTCCGCTATCGTCTCCCCGACCCTCATCAGGCCTTCATTTTAATAAATCTGAGGAGAGCTGTGCATCGCTCTCCTTAAATCAAAAGGTGAATTAAGGAGAGCGATTTTAAAATCGCTCTCCTTAAATCAAAACAATGAATTAAGGAGAGTGATTTGCCCAACTCTTTGGCATTTTTATCTATTACAAAAATACTTCACCAATCCCGAGCGCGTATTTCAATTACAGGGAACGATTTGGTCCCAAATTTTTGCATAGCAAAACTGCTATGCAATTTTTTTTTTTGCATAGCAATCTCAAAATATTGCATAGCAGTCCATAAGTTTTGTATAGCAAATTTTAAAATGCCTAAATATTGTTGAAAATTTAACCCTGTGACACGGGTTTATTTAATTTCAGGCCAAGGCTACTTTCAGAATGTCTATAATTAAAGAATAAGACGCTCCAAAACTTAATATGAAAAAGGCCTATTCCCTTAACTTTTTTTTCACTAGAGACAACTTAAATTTTGGGTTGCCCACAAGTTTTTCCACTAGCCTACGTGTATTATTAAATGCACACAATTTTCGTAGCGTCAAAAAAAAAAAAAAAAAAAAAATTATGATTATTATTTTTTTTTTACCATCTTATCCCCTATTTTCTGCCCTAAATAGTACTTGTTTTCATCAACAATTATTTACATGGATTTGTAATTTGAGAATCGGTTTTATAGAACTTCTTTTGCAATGAAATCTTCGTGTTTAAGATCGATCGACGACGCACATTGAGAAAAAATTCAATGAACTTTGCCCTGCAACGCCCTCTATCGGCAAAAGTTGTCGATGCTTGAATAGCCTGAACCCAACGCTGTGTATAGTACAGAATCCACGGGCGTGCGCTGCGTTGTGCAGCAATTCTTTACTTGACTCGTGAACGTGTATGGAGTTGGAGGCTAGCCAAGCTTCCTTATGAATATGAATTTATTGACGGGCCAATCACAGCGTGCGGAATGTTGGTTAGGATGGACTTTGGACCTGCTGTTGTACTGTACTACCATGTGTTGTGTGCGTGCGGGCGAACGTTGGCTACTCACTACCATGTGGTTAAGGGAAGTGCGTGCGTGTTTACTATGAATTGAACGATCGCGATCGCGGTCACATTAAATCTAGCAAATATCAAGACTTGCTAAACCATTTTATGAACTTAAAAATAATCTCTCTTTGGGATTTTACAACTGTACCCCTCATTTATTGTGAAAAGGAACAATTTTTTGACTAGCCTGGCGGGCTACTAAGGGAAGGGTTTTGACTCGCACGCCGCTGTTTTCACTCGCATTTGGCGACCGCTTATTTCGAACCCTACCGATGCTGCTTCCATCGACCCATCATGTGTGGGGGAATGTGGATCACAGCGCGGCGTCGTGCGCGATATGATTGTTCGTTTGTGTGACCGGCTGCGGTAAATATCAGGCATGCGGGCACGCACACACAGTCAAAACATACATGTACTTGAATAGGGCTCGTTTACCACTTTCACTTAACAACATCGAAGCAGCAGCTAGCTTATTTTTAACAATCGAGGGGAAACAAAAAAGAAAAGCGTGAGTTCTTTAGATGTTGCCACCTCCAACTCTGAGACTCAAGCCGCTTACTTTTTTCAACAATTAGCGTTTTAAAAAAAATGCTCTTGTTGAAATTGTAAGGAGCGCTTTTTTTTGCTCTCCTTAAAAAATTTAAGGAGCGCGGAGGAGCGCGAGCGCGATCGCGCTCCTTTAAAATGAAGGCCTGCCTCATAGGTCATCATGTACAAAATCCTATTCGAAACTTTTTCCCCTTCACGTTTATGCACCTGGACTTCTCTTTTGAAAACGGAGCTCACCAAAATTAGGCTCTATGTATTCATTGTTTTCACAGTGAGCTCGGGGTGGGTCCAGAAAATCTACTCCGCAAAAAAAAAAGTGCAAAAAATGATAAATTCCCATTGTTATTCGGAATCGTCGCCTTCCGATAACAAAAATGGCCACCGTCGCTTGTATCAATGGTATGCTGCGCGCAACGCTGTTTCACAATAACCAACGGTTTACGTATAAAAGATAAGCCATTGATTATTGTGGACCAGTGTTGCGCACAGAATACTATTGAATACCGTCTTAAGGCATGTCGTGGACCAGCGTTGCACGCAGCATACCAGTGATACAAGCGACGGCGGCCATTTTTGTTATCGTAAGCGACGATTCTGAATAAACGATGGGAATTTATCATTTTTTAAACCTTTTTTTTGGCGGAGTGGATTTTCTGGACCCACCCCGAGCTCACTGTGAAAACAATGAACACATAGAGCCTAATTTTGGCAAGCTCCGTTTTCAAAAGAGAAGTCCAGGTGCATAAACGTGAAGGGGAAAAAGTTTCGAATAGGATTTTGTACATGATGACCTATGAGGGTCGGGGAGACGATAGCGGAACGAACCGAATAGTTCTAGGAGTAAACCCCCCCCCCCCTCAAAAAAAAAGGAACGAAGTGATAAAAAACTGCTCCAAAATCCATCAAAGAGTAGTAATCAGGTACACAGGAGATGTTGCCGGTTAATAGTGGTACATTTGTGTCATATTAATATAAGTTTCTTAAAAAAGAAACTTTTGGCTAAAATCTGAACTGGTGTCTAAAAATGGATGTGGGTGATTTCTGTCATTCTGTTGTGGGTTGCTACTTGTTGAGTGCATTCTATTGGATTTGTACAATCTGTTGATTGCACACGATTATGCCCAATTTGCAGATTGAGCTACCCAATCTGCAGAGCGCAATCTGCGGATTGTGCAAATCCATAGAATGTGCTCAACGTGCATCGACGCAAAACAAGTTGGGACAGAACATCTCTGCAAACATGACAAAACCGCTAGGCTTAGTCATGTTTGTTAATAATGTATTGTTAGTGCAGAAGACTTCATTCAAATTCAATCATGCCCTATCAGACCGACCTCCAGTATCTTGTCATTATTCTTTCTTAGATTTAGAATCTTACCTTATTGTTTACAATTACATTGTTAGTTCTGATAATCCTGAGTCTCAAAAGTTAATTAAATGTTAATTTATAATTCTTTTTAAATTAACAACAAAGATAAATAGGGGTAAGTACACTCAAAAGTATTTTTGTTTCAATCAAGGGAACTAAAGTCACAAAAGCAATCTTGTCTGTAGTGCCCCTCCATCCTCCCTTCCTGTCAGTCACCGACTGTTGGGAGGATTAAGGGTTACGATTTTTGCAACGAAAGCAACCTTCTAAAAAGTGGAGGTCCGTTACAGCAATTTTTCCACTTGGCCGTTGTATCTTAGGGAATTTGAAGTTGTGAATATTATATAAAAGTTTATCTAGAAATTTACATCTGATTTTACTAGGCCTACTACTACTAGTGTCTGTCTCTTTATTCTATAGTGATTTTTTGGGGGGACTGAATTTATATTATTTTATCTTGTATTTTAGTATCATCATGTCAGCGTTACCGAGACCTCAGATGAGGGGCTTACTAAGCTCCCATCTTAAGAAACATTTCGTCATCGGAGCAACCTTATCATTTGTTGGTGCAGCATGTGTCAAATACTTTGGTAAGTACACTCTTAAGGCTCGGGGACTGATGTCATAAAGCTTTTAGCAGAAATTACTGCTTAGCAAGTTTGTTCGCTTGGCAAAAAATTAGTTGGGCACCAGTTGTAATAATGTATTCTTTGTGGAATTTTGGCTGGTGACCCGTTTCTGCTGAGCAAGATTTGTATGTGCTTAGCAAGTGTTTGTGTTTATAGGCTTTATGAAATTGGGCCTAGTCAATTGCCCCTAGGCCCCTAGTCTCTGTCCTTTGGAATAATCCAATATAAATTGAGATCCCTCATCCTGCCTTCTTACAATAAGGAAATATGAGTCATGGATATTTAGTTATTTAATTATTTGTTTAACCATGTTTATACACAGTAGTCCAATCAACCAAAGTTCTTTTTCAAGGGCTGTCTTGTATAAAAACATCTCAAATTTACTAGGTTCGACTTATCCCAATTCCTAAACACTGCTCCCTCCCAAAGAAAGAAACGCTAAAAAATACTTCTAGCAATTCAAGAACAAGGATTGATATTTGTTTTTGATGTGTCATCATTGATCAGGAACTAAGACTTTACACATTTGACTCTGGGTCCCAGACTTTCAGATTTAGACCAAATCTCTAAAAATGTTAGAAGCAATTTTCATTTTCCTATTTGAGTGATTGGAATTCATTGTCATGGTTACAGTGTACGATTGGAGGAAGTCTAAATACGCCGAGTTCTACAAGACATTTGATGTGCAGAAGGATTTTGAGAGGATGAGAGAGCTCGGAGTGTTCCACTCTGTCCGCCCACTCAGTGAATCTTCGGATGAATAGATTATCTCTAGGAATTAATAGGTTAGTAAATTACTCTGTTAGGCAAAGTACAGTCTGCTGTTACTCATTAAAAATAGGCTCACTGATTATAAGTTTTATAGTTTTCCAGAGAATTATTTCCATCTTAAATTTTGATGAAAGGCGATGAAACAGCATTAAGACCCCCTCTCCTAAACACTTTCATAAAAAAAAAAACTGCCACGCACTTACCCTTCCTTTTTGTTAAATTCTCACGAAATGTATGGTTTAGGCATAATAGTAGATTCTTCAGATTCTCAAGAACAAACATTTCCAATTCACAAATCCCATCTTACATCCATTAATGATGATGTTCATAAAATCAGAGTACGGTAGGAAGATATAACAATTCAAACAAGACATATTAGTGAAATAGAGGCAAGCCCTGTTAAGCAGTTGCTTGAGTTGGGGATGTTGTTCAAGACAAGACAGACAGACGGACGGAGTTGCTTAGGAGAGCTACATTGTGGGCTTTCCACAGGTGTTGTCTATGATCCCTTTTCTTTAATCTTTCCTGTTAAAAACATTGTGGGCACAGCCACACAATGTAAAAAAAGCCCACAACTACACATCCTACCTAAAACTCACCCCACAATGTATCTCTCGTCCGCCCAGTGAGACAGATGGACAGACAAGAGAGCATGAAAACACTTCTCATGAGTAACTGCACTCTTTCTTTCTCTCTTTGCAGGTTTTCTCCATTTGTGTTTTGGTTTGGATTTCAAAGAAGAGAAGCAGATGTCAGCGTTTACAAGGAGAGAGCGCTTTGGCTGTGTTAATATCGAGTCTCCAACAGGGAGTGATTGATTTGAAACACTTTATTAAAATCAGGAAGGGCGACGTCATAGACAGATTTTAAGGGTTCAATGCAATGTGGATAGTATGAGAAATAAATAACACTCAGGAGATTTGCATGGCGGAAATGCATCTTGAGGTTAACCCATATTTGCCCACCTACATGACTTCCCGTAGAACGTACAAACACTGTAAATGCCTACATACAGGAATACCCGTACATGATCAATAAGTTGGCATCTGTCATTTTACTCTACTAGCGATATGCGATTGGAAATATGGGAAATATTTATCACATTAAAGAGAATTACATGTATCAGGGGTGAGAGTTTTCAGACTTTTTTTTAGTCTGCCTAGTAAACAAAAAATGCTGTTATTTTCTTCAAATATAACTCCAGGGGTTACCAAATGGTGCCATCGTGTCAATGAACCTCCTAAGATCTGGATCCCAGTTTCAGATTTTTGTCGTCAGCAGCGACTCTCGCCCCTGATGTACTGTATGTACATGTAGTATTTCCAATGGTATACAGTTTGTTGGGGTATGTTTGTTTGCAAGGCAGTAAACAAGGAGTGTTTATTGTAATGTAGTAAGGAGCGCTACATTGGCTTAGGCAGGAACAGTGTTTATGAACTGACCAGGGCCCAATTTCATAGAGCTGCTTAAGCAGAAAATATTTGCTTAGCAGAAATGTGCAGGACACCAGTCACAAATTGTACATGTGGAATGGTAGTTTGGCTGGTAACCTTATTCTGGTAAGAATAATTTTGTTGTGCTTAGCTACTTTTCGTGCTTAAGCAGCTCTATGAAGTTGGGCAGTAATGGACTAATGTGTACAGTGTGCAAACCTATGGCATATTTCTTCAAGTTGATGATTTTATGATGGCGATATTGCCAAATACTATTCACAAAAGGGTACAGATGACAGTATTCCAAAAAAATAAAATTTTTTAGGCAGAAATTAAAAAGTAAAAATTCATTTATTTCAAAGCTCCACAAATCAATTATAAAAAAGTCTTAATATACCAATGTGTTACAAATCTATAAAGTACAAAATGAAAAAACAAAACACAGCGTTACTTGATTAAACAAATTTAAATCAGGACAGAATTGGATTCCAACACAGTTCATTGAATGTTTATCTTGAACATCTGTGATTATTTGGTTAAGTCTCATTATATTAAGAAAAAGCAGAATACATTTGACGTCATCAAATCTTTTTTTTTGACAACCTTGTATGACCATTTACATATTTCATAGTTTTCAGCCGCATGTTACATAATTTATGTTTGAAAAAAGATTGTTTGAATAAATTAGATTTTAAAAACAGAAACTGACGTATCAGCAGGTGTCAATCCATTTATAAACATTTAATAAAAAATTTCATGAAATGATAAAGTTTGTATTGCAGGAACATGTGCCACAAACTCAACGTCATGTTTACCAACACTACGACAATTCTGCACTCAGTCGTCAATCTCAGCTTGTAGCGTTAGCAAAATTTTGGTTTTATTTAAAAAATGCTTAGCCAATTAAAGAGAACACCTGTACCAGCATGGCTTTTTTTCACGGTACAGGAATTCTGTGTTTACCATGCCCAATAATGTGCTAAGCAGGAATTCTGTGGTAAGCAGCACTTTAAGATTTGGACAAGCTCAATTAAAAAGTTGCATGCCTAGCTTTAAAGCTTTAGTGACAATGTAGCTCCAGAGTTTTGAATCAAGTATTGCATGAATAGACCCTGTGCATAATGATGTCACAAGCCCAAATAGCGCCCTCACTGAGATTAAAGGAAGACCTATCACTGGCTTAGACTTTTGCAGGGCGCATGCACATTGACCTCAGCGACGGCGGCCATTGCAAGAGGTCTATTGGTTCATAATTGGTTCATAATTCATCCATACACAAGTTCCCCATAGTAGGCAGTGACCGTCTTGATTCTCTTGTTCAAGAAGTTTTGTTCCACTTCCATCCGTCCCCAAGGACCAGCAAAAGAGGCTAACTGTAGAGGTATAGAAAAAGAATCGGGGCCAAGATAAACGTCTTGTGCAGACACGATTTCAAAGTATCAGTGATTCATTTTCTGTATACATGTACTTGGACTAGACTCTGTTAATGTACGGTACTGCTTTTTGCCCCTCCAACGTTAAGTATATGAAGTGATGCCACCCCTATACATTTTTATTTGGACTAGTCCAATGTGTAGTAAGTGCTGCCTAAGGCTGCATTCGAAAACAAGTGACTTCGGCTGCCACTACAGCTGTTCGCTCCAAGGACAATGTTGAAGACTAGAAGTTTTGGGCATTCCAGCCATAGCCAGTTGAAGCCATCAAATCAGGCTAGGCATTACCCATGTGTCATGTCAAATTAACGGGTCATTATTTACTTTACATACTGCCCTCTTTTGACAGTATCTTGAGAGTAATAGTACAGCATAAATACTTCATTCATATTCATACTGATTAGATGGACATGGGATGCTATGAAATTGGTCGTGGCCTGGACTTCATATTTCACTTCAGCCGTTGTAATATTGCATATAACAAACTACATCACCGTAAATCAACCTCCAGACTTTGACTTGGTGTCAGCCCATTATTTTTATCTCTGTTTCCCTTGCTTGTGATGGCACATCTCTCAAACAAGACTTGTCCAAACAGAAAACTTTGACACAAAAACCCCAAAGAATTGAAAGGTACAAGGACAACAACTGTTCTTACCTGATCTACATCGGCATTTCTTGGGACAAAGAATGCAATATTCTCTGTTATCTGTTTGGTCTTCTCAAACAAACGAAAAGTGTTTTACGAATTAAGGAAAAACATCCCAGAGTTTTCAATGACACAAGCCTTCCTGCACTCTTTAATATACTGCACTCTTTAATATACTGAAGCTCAACTAAAAAACAAATGGCGGCCAGTGCCTTTTGTTTAATTCCCATCTAAGAGTGGATTTGTGGCCAGTGCATGAAGTGCCATACTTCAAAACAAACAAATTATTATTTGTATTACTATATATTTCTAGTAAAGTAACCATGGATGCCTCATAAGTGAACCTAATCACTGTAGCTCGCAAGCCTGAGGAAACCTGTAATTAAGAGTGCTTGCTATGTGAACCAGAAACACTGGGGTTAACCCCTACTCTTCCATGATTAGTGTTCTGGGTTCTTTTATGTGAACTACCAATCCTAGTACACGGGACCTATGGCTTAATGTCTCATCCAAAGGCAATTCAATTATCTTGCTGAAGGAAACAAGTATTACATGGCCAGGACCTACACTCAGCTGATCAGAAACACCAGACTTATTTAAAGGATATGCATCAATGGTCATCATTGTCTTCACATCATACACCTCTGCCTGTAAGTAGTCCGGTCCACCCCAGGGAGGGCTCAAGAATACCACATCTGCCTTCAAGTGATCCGCCAGCAGAAAGTAGTCCCCTAGAATGAACTCAATGCGATCTGCGACACCGTAGATCTGAGCGTTATGGCGTGCACATTCTATCTTGGCTGGGTCGATGTCGATTGCTATCACTGTCGACAATAAAAGGCAAAGAGAGCAAACAAAATTACAAATGTGAACAACAACCCTAAATTGTTAAATTTACTTTTCCAAATACAATTTATTATCCCTGTAAACAAAACACTTCTCTCTCTCTTTTGACCAAGTGTCACTGTCCAACATAAACATTTTTCTAACATTTAAAACATTTTCTCAAGTAATACGGACATTTTTGTAAACCTTTGGTTTTTATATAGGAAAACATGTAATGACACAAACATGACAAAGTCTATAAAACGAGTCCGGTACCATTTTACGTTAGTAATGTGATCATACTGTGGGCTTACAGGGACTCCACACACTTGACATTAGTGAAAAGCCACATCCATATCGAGCAACTTTGGCTACAGCTATGGCAGAACAGTTTTTTGGGGCGTTCTGGCCAATCCAATAATTCAGACACTGCCCAAATCTCTCAACTGTCGATCACTACATCATGAAGACTTCATTCTAATTTTTTATTTGTGTATTAAGTTTGAAAGTCAAAACTATGGAATATTTGTGATGTACCTCTCTCGCAAGTGAAGGCCAGTTGTATTGCGTTTCCTCCAACCCCACAGAATGCATCAATAACCAGGTCAGAGCAACATCGGTTTGCCTGGTGCCTGGCTATCTTCTCTGGGGTGACCGAGTACCAACCCTCTGTAAATGGGTAGAAAATTTCAAACAGTCGATGCAAAAAATGGTTAATGTCCTTAAGATAGTTTTAAATACACACAGAATAAAGTATGCAACTTAAATAAGGGTTTTTAACTACTTTGAAATATCTGTGTTTCACAATAATGTGAACTGTAGACTGGTACATGTGTATGTGATAGTATTACAAGTTAGCCCTGTACAGGTATTGGGCTCAAGCTTTTTGTAAAGTAGCCCACTGGACTGTAAACTGCGTTTTACTTGCCCCCAGGAAGTTTTAGTAGACCAGATTTTAAGCAGACATTGTCATTAATGTATCTTTCGGAATAATCGTAGTGATGCAACCAGTTTATTGGATAAATGAAGTTAACAATAACACACTTTAAGATAATTTAACACCTTTTAAGAATTTGTATTCACATCTGTTATAGGCATTATAAACAAGTAGGTTGCTTAGTTTTGAGTAGCTCACAGGGCAAGTTAAAGGGAACGTATACATGTACCTTTGGTTTTTGGAACTGTTTGATTGTTTTAACCATATATAAATGTAGATATATACAGTAAAACTAACATGTGAAAATTCCATTTCAAAAGGTGGTAGCGTTTTTGGAAATATTGCTGAAAATCTGGAGCACTTATGTCCATGCAGGAAGAAAAATCCGTAATTCAAATACACAATCACAGAAACGTCAGTTTCAAATTTCGGGATAAAAAAACTGATACATTTTTCCATAACCACACTTCTTCGAAGTGAAATGATTCTCAAAATGCTTTATATTACCGAAAGCTGCTGTACTTCTAACCAAGTAAGTTTTTATTGCCATTATTTTTAAGAGTAATTACTTAACGTATACAGACCCTTTTATGAAGTGGTGAAGCAGTTTTTATTAGACAATGTACACCAGGCTAGTGTTAAGGGTGAGCCTCGACTACTATTTTCATGTATTGTTAGTATTACATGGTAACGACAGACTACCTTTATCCATCTTGATCCCATGGTCAAACCTTGAGAAGAGTCTGTATCGTTGCACCCAGTACTTCATCATGTCAGGGTTATCTCTTATCTCGGGGTAGTTCGCCATTCTTGCATCTTTAGATCGCATCGCTGACTTCTTACCCCCATGCTGAGCATCTTGTACAATCTCACTTTTCTTGATGAACTTCTTGTCTTTGATTTTGCAGTCTGTTTCCTCATCAGACAAACTTCTGTTCTCTGGAATTCCACACTCGTCTGGTGCTAATGATGATACATGGCCTTCCTGTTCAGGATGCTCTGGTTCCCTTGGCAACACACCGCTAACCTGACCATGTTCAGTGGCTGTTTGTGACGAGTCACCTGATTCTCTTTCATAACTGTCTGGTTTCCGTGGTGACACACACTTCTTGTCTGGATGCTCTATCGGACAAGAAGACCCTTCCGATGTCTCCCCAAAAGATTTCTCAACATCCATACCTTCCTCTTTCATCGTTGATTTTGCTTCTGAATCTAGATGAATATCGGAGTTTGAGTCGGACTCTTGTAAAGCCGTCTCCTTCACATCTTCACCACTCTCCTCGTCTCCGTCACACAACTTCTCATCATCTTTGTTAATCAAACTGAGGAACTCTTTCACCCTGCCCAGCTTCTTGCTCTCCGATACTTTAGGCACCTTCTTTGACCTTCCCTCGACCTTTGACTTCTGAACCTCCGGGTCATCATTGCTGACCTCATCATCATTACCTTCGTCATCAAACCAAATGTGCATTGCCTGTTTCTTCATATTCAGTGACTTGGACTTCCTCTGGGCATTCTTGCGCAGGTAGCAGATTTCAACCGAGGAAAAGTCTGGCAGATCCTGAGGTCTTTTGCAAAGAAAAATATTCAACACTTTCCTTAAAACAATTCAATACATCTTGATTGAAAAATTGTATGCTCAGTTCAGGCATGCGTGTGACACCAGTTTTAATCAAAGTAATATTCCAATTAATCAAACTACAATAAATTGCACCCCACCCGATTACCCCATGAATTTTGTTTCCCCATGTGCTCAATAGCACTAATATAACAGCGCTTATGTACCATCGGTAAAAAAAACAAAAATAATATTCTTTCTCTCTATGAAAATATTACACCAATTAAATGGTTCACAGTAGTACCAGCTGCTATTTACAGGATTCGAACTGGTCTCTTGACATCGAGCACTTTCAGTGACAAGTGGCTGCTTTAGAATGCAGACTTTGGGTTCAAATCCCACCCGAGTAGCCTTTGGTTTTTATTCCCCCAGGACTCAAAAACACAGTGCTTAGCACACTTCGGAGAAGCGCTAAAACCAAAATAATATGCAATAAATTTGTTACAATCAGCCAAAACCTTCTTACTTGCTTGATGAAGGATTTGAACTCAGTCCAAGCTGTGCTAAGATTTCTCTCTCACCTCCTTCCTCAGCATCTAACTCATGGCTATAGAGAGACAAATTTGTAAACATATTTTTTATATTTCATAATTTTATTACATCAATGCGCAAATAGAAGCACAAGGCATATAACGTGATACAGTTTTATGATGTGGGTATTAAAGGTTCTGTTTACGAGGATGAGAGTCTCTGCCGACAAAAAAGTCTGAAACTGGGATCCAAAATTTAGGAGGAATTTACATTGAAATGATGACATTTCCACCTTTTGATAACCACTGGAGTTATAGATTCCAAGGACCTTTTGGGAACCAATATTTCTTTAATATCTTCTTTAATATCTGTTGATTTTTGTATCACGCAGATATGAAAAAAAAAAATGCATTTAAATAAAAAGTTTGAAACTTTTCATCACTGTATTTAGAGAATAGAGTATTTAGGGTTTTTCCAATTGTTGCAAAATCTTGTTAATTGTCACTTGCTCAAATAGGCAAGTACCGTTAACATTGCTTTTTTTAACTGACTGGAACCAGTTTGAATAAGCTTTTACAAAGTTCATCAACTTTCCAAAACGTGTAAATCTTCCTGTAAAGGTATTGCAGAGTTACACAAAATCGGACAAGACAAGCTTGAAACGCAAACTTCTTTGACTAAATCTTTACCCTCGTTTTATTTTTGATGGTCTCTCATCTGGTGGGTCTTCATCATCCCCTGCTTGCCCGATGCCATCAGCCCGACCACTGACCGAAGGCCCTCTACCGGATGACCCTACACATTGGGTTCAATCAGAAATATTTGATGAATTATGACATATAAATTAGTGCAGGTTGATTTATCTGTCTGCAGGTAAAACGATAGCGATTTTACTCTTATTTGAAAAGTACCACAAATGATTGGTTATAAAAACAAAATATTAATATATAAAATATTATAACCCTCCTACTTTGTGTCTGACCATTCATTATCATCCAAGAACGATAGATAAGCTACATTTTGTTGTAGGCCAGCCTGCCATGTGATGAATGCATCAACATAGTAAAAAGTCAACCCTCCTACTGTCTGATTCATTATCATCCAATGGTTTGGAATTCATATTTATATGCAACCCTGCAATGTGGTAAATGCATCTACAATATGACACAGTGCTCTGTACAGTTGTGCTAACATACACACCCATGCGAATGAATGGTACCTAAATAAATGGTCAACTCGCTGGAAAATGGTACTAAAAGTAGGAGGGTTGAAGTATGTACCTGTCGTTTGTGAGCCACCATCTCCACTTCCGTTGCCATGTGTGCTCTGCGATCGTTTCTTTTGACCTGATTTCCCATTGGAAGGTTCATCTCCAGAGTCACCCTGATTATTCTCTTCTCCACCACTGTTATCACCACCTACACACTCTGAAGATGGTGTATCACCCACCACATCCCCATCACCACCCCGACACTCACCACTGTGACCGTCTGCAGAGATTTTCAGGCTATTGAGGGACTTTCCAACAGAGTTACATGAATGTCTACCGTCAGAATCTATTTCAACAAGTTCCTGATCACATAACCCACTACATTTGGCATCTCCCTGAGGCTGGTCGAAGGTGTCACATGGTGTTTTGTCGCAATTTGATTGGCTGTTAGATTCGCCCAATGAATAGCCTGCTCTTAAAGCGCTCTCGCCTGCATTCCAATTTGATTTGCTGCTACTTTCCGCACATGAACCAACACTTTGTAGCGACTGCTGTGATTGGTCGGGTACTCCAGATAAGCTCTTCTCTGATTGGTTCAAAGCTTTGTCTAGTACCCCACCTCCATCACACTCAGATTGTTCATAACCGAATACAGCAGTATGGTAATACTGGTGATAGTACCAGTAAACCTCTGCACAGTGTTCATCCCACAAGCGACCCCAGTCTGCATTCCACTCCCTGGGTGTACTTCCTACATCACTGCCACCCTCATCCAGAGCAGATGCCTTATCCACGTCTACCTCTGGACTAAGCATGATTCCCTCAGGACCATCTAGAACAGTTTCAGTTACTTGAGATGTTTCTATTGTACCTTCATCTCCTACAGTTGGTTTTGTAGGAAGTGAGCAAATGTCTTTGCTATTTTCCAAACTGCCAGCAGTATCTTGAGGGTTTTTGTCAGGTTTCATGACAAATTCTGTTGAAACTGTTTCCTGAAGGGAAACTTGCTGTACTTCACTGGCTGACTTACTTTCCTCACTGGAACCATGTCTACCTATAGCGCCCTCACTATGAGCTGCCATTGCAGAATCTATCATCATGTTTGTTTCCGACCGTGGCAGTGCATCAACTACTTGAGGAAAATCTTGTGTACAAGAACTACATAGATCAGCAGCATCACTCCTATCCTCTGTGTAGTTGGTTTTACCATCTTGTACTTGATGTTGTTCCTGAGGAGTTTTGGATTGGGCTTGATCGGGATATTTCTGGATCCAGTTTTCCCACAGTAGATTTTCTCCATACGTCTTCCAATACTCTTCCCAACCACTGTCTGACATCATCTCCCCAGACCCCTGATCGTCATGGTTACCATCACCACGGTAACACTGTTCGTCCACAGCTGTCCAGTTGCTAGGCAACGGTACTTCTTGGGTATGTTCAGACAGTTGATTGAAAGCCACTTTGGATCCACTCTGGTGGTACAATGCATCTTGGGATAAATGCTTCCGTGATGCTTGATGGGAAAGGAAGATGTCTTGATCCCAAACTTGTTGCTTCTTCTTTTTCTTGCTCTTCTTGCCCCGTTTCTTATTGCAGTGCTTTACTCTAGGCACATAACCCTCATCCTGTTGAAGGAAAAAGTACAGTTCTATTAGAATCGCTCCTCTCTGCGTTTAACTGAATCCTGAATCTATTCAAATCCAGCAGTATGTGGTGACTCCAAAAGGTAGGATTAAGGGAGGACACTGGGGGAACAGGAGAAGAAGGTGACTTACCTCATCCATGTCTCGCGGTGATCTTACAAAGCTGAGAGGGAGACCCATTCCATTCATCAACATTTCCTCTGATTCAAACTCACCCTGGAATGGCAAGCTCGGATTAGCATAAGGGTCCTGGACCATTCTGCCAACTTTTATCTGGAAGTCGCTTCCTTGGTGAAGTGATGAGCTGGTTTCTTTTTCCTCTCTGGGGGTCGCATTAGTGATTTCACTATCGTCATCTAATGAATATGCATGATCTTTACAAGGCCTTGGCAACTCATTGTCCTCGCTGGGTAATGGATGACTGACATCAACAAATGTTGAATCTGGTTGGTTGAAACCAAGGCTGGGATCCAACACTGCATCTGATTGGTTGGTGGGGAGAGTCGCAGGTGGATTGGCAGAATTTGATTGGATTGAATCCAAACTGAAAGCAGTTTCTTTGCTATTTTCTGGCTTACCGTGGAGACCCCATTCACACAGCTTTGAATCACTGTGTCAAGAAAAAAAACAATGAGATCATTCAATTTTAAGGGTAAATGTTTTTTATTAAATTGCTGCGTCATAAAGTTCTGCTGTCATGAACAAAAACAAAAACTAAACCATCCATTCCTTACTCAATCTGCTGAACACACAAAAGTGTTCTGAGGTAGGATCTTCGAAATTTTGACATCTACGGTCGTACAGATGTCAAAATTTTGAAAAAAGGAGTACAGCGCCCCAGTTACTGGGTCTCGATCTAACCCAATAATCTAAATCCAGTCTCAACTTTTTGATAACAGCTTTTCCTGGCTTCAGTCATGCTAAGACTAGTGTGTGATTGGGAGGGGGGATAATAAAGTACCAAATCCATCAAACTCAAGCAAAACCATGAGATGGTTTATAAAGGATGGTATGGTTAGGGTTGACTTCTAGTATGGCCCTCCTTGCTCTAGAGGTCATCTATGTCTAGTTGTTGCCTGCGGTAAATGTTTACTGTGGTTAAGAGCGCGAAGTCACAGCTACCTGCAGAATGCCCTTGTGCACTTGACACTGACAGACACTTGAGGGCACTGTTCATGTGCAGTTGGTGGCATGGTGAATCGAAGCTCTGCAATGCACTGACTGTAATAATGATCTGCCATCTGAAACTTAATCAAACAAAATGAGACAAGTATTAATTATAAGATCTTACTTTCTGATAAGTTGATAGAAATTGATCAATCAATCATTAACACGACTTGCCGACAAGTCTGAAATCTTCCAAAATTGGTTTACAAATTGAGTGGCAAATCATAAATTGTTTTTCAATTATTAAATTAAATATTATCACAAATTGCTTAGTTTTTGTTCTTGCTCTGAATGGTTTTTGTTTATAAAACTACAAACAAATGATAAAAATTATGATAAACGTATAAGAAACGTTCACTTACAACTTACAAGTAACATAATTTTTATCAAGTAACATAAATGACAGGGTGGGTTAATCAATAATACTATATAATAAACAACGAACATTGTCATTGAATTTGAATGTCAGTCGTCATGATGGGGATCGAATCGACTGCAAAATCATCCACAATCGCCCTACAAAGCACGACATTTAGTACCAACGTAAGTCATGTACACCAAAGTACAAATAAAAAAATTCCGATCTCAACATTTATTCGTAAAAACCTCCCAATTTTTTAAAAATAAGTTTCCTACTTACAGTTACAATTACATACTTCCGTCCGATCGCCCCAATCTCCAAACTGCAGACTAGACACACACGTGTTGTTTACGTTAATCATAAGTAGCGCCCTCTATTGACAATAAATTACTTGCGTTCTGAATAATACATTATTCGCTCGTCCCCAGCGCCTTGCCTTAAAACCAAAGGCGCTGGGATGGGCAAACGCATCAAGCACGCTCATTGGTTAATGCTCAATCCCATCATGCATCACACTCACACTGCAAGCACTGCACGCATGACGTACTTCCTGAACAAGAATCTGTGCAAGCTGATTAGCCCATCCCAGCGGTCCTGGATAGGCCGCTGGGGCCGAGCGAAAATACATTATTGCAGTGTGACGAATAAAACCGTGTCCGCTCTTCGCTCGATCCCAAGCGCCTGACCAAAGGATGTTAACTGTGGTCCGAGAAAACGTCGATTCATCGTAACAAGACGCAAAGCATGGATCATAATAAAATTTGTCTGTTAAATTATCAATCTATGACATAACTTAATTTCAGAGGGAACTATTTCACCGGGAAAAAAAATGGCTCTAGTATGAATTTCATTGTCAAAACTGAAACAAAGCAATATTAATAAAGCAACATGTTTGTATCCTTACCAATTCTGTATAATACCTTGAAGGTAAAAAGAAATGTTCATTGCTTTACAGGGTTTTCATTATTAATATTTACCTTATTTTATGCAATACTAAACATGCCAAAGTGTGCCAAAAGTTGTATTACAAATGGGTTGTGATACTAAGCAAGAAAATAAGTATCAAGTAGAAAGTATTTCAACTTTGGTAATTAACAGGTCTCCTAATTACTTTTAGTTGTACTTCCTCAATACTTGTGTGTGATTTATACATTTTCATTTTTATGTTTTATATATTTTATATTTGTGTGTACATGAAAATGTTGGTAACTGTGTGTGTGAGACATTCATGCAGCTGAAAGAAGAAACTGAAAACAAATAAATGTTTCCATAAAACAGGAAAAAATGTGACAGTGTTTTCATTTTGGTGGTAAATAATTATAAAATTGACTACTGACCCCTCACAAGAGGTGCAAATAAATAATTAAATAAATAAATAATATGTGGGATTGGGCTCATGACGGTGATGCCTTACAAGAAAATAGTACTTCTGAAATAAGACTAAGTTAAGACTAAAGCCCGGTTCATACTTCCTGCGAATGCGAATGCGAAGCGAATTTTGACGTCACAGGGCCGTTTTCGCAGCGAATGTTTCGCAGGAGTTGAGCACATTTCAACTGCTGCGAATTATTCGTTGCGAATTTGTGACGTCAATATTTGCTTCGCATTCGCGTTCGCAGGAAGTATGAACCGGGCTTAAGACTAGCATGAGTAGTAAAAGTATAAACCATGGAGATTTGTTTTAGCATCTGATAAATGCTTTAAAATGGTTATGTGTTGGTTTATTTTAATGGGTTTAGCAAGCCTTAGGTCTACATGACGAATGCACAAAACATACATTTGAAAAGCCAAACGCTCGGGAGGCAAAGTGAAAAGTTTGTGAGACCAAATGTAAAAATAAATTGGTTTCCCCAGTAGCAGTAGTACAAGTACAAGTTTTTCTTTTCACAACGAAACCGCGAGTCGCTAAATAGTCGGGTACCTCAATGTTTACCAAACACAGCTTACATATTTACGTAGTAAGTAGGGAGCCGCACACAATCAACTTGCCTAGCGTTTTCTTACGCAGCAGCTGATTGGTTATATAGGCAAGATAGTGCAGTTAGTTTGATGCACAGTCTGACCAATCTAATTCGGGCTCTCATTTTGCAAGCGAGTCTTGTCGATTCTGAACGGTTACGCTGACCCTGACGGAGACGGATTCTCTAACTGCACTTGACTGTTTCGAGTTTCTTTAGAAAAAAAAGAATATAGCAAAAGACTACATGAAGAGTGTATCTAACACTCAGTAAGGAAAATTATTCGGCACAATTTCGTTAACTATTAAAAAATAGACTTTTCCGGAGACCGTTATTTCTGCACACAGAGGCTAATGTTTTTGGTCTCATATTTCTTTATATTGAACACAACAAATTATGCCATCATTTTTGTAGGTACAATGACACATTATTGCCCCGTTATGTGATGGTGGTTTTTTTTGGTTAAAGTGTTTTCCCGAAATGAATTTTTGAAAACGTGTCCTCCGAGCTCATTAGTTATGCATAACCGCGACGGTCATGCATACGCAGCAAATGAAAGAAGCACTTTTCGGACCCCTAGCTGCGCACTGACTGCCTCCATGGTTAGATTTCCCTGTTACTCTTCTGCTGCCAAAGTGCTCCCTTTGCATGCGTACAGTGCATGCCCAGCGGTTAAACCACCACACGCACAAACACACACACACAGGCCGTTTCACGCGTTATGATTGTATCGCTATTGTATCAAAGATTGGCCCTTCGGTGACCTTTCCGAAGAATCAACCGCAAACGGCCACTCTCCGAAGGCTGATTAGGAACGACTGTACCAACGACTGTTGCCGCGACGAAAATGCTTTGTTCATATAATAGTCGTCGATTTCCGGTTCCAAACGCATGAGGGCGATATTCAAAAATCTCTCTGGGGAATGTGCAAGCCTGGACATTCACACGAATTTAGGGGAAAATGTGATCGGTTTTTCACTATTTTCTCCTGAACCAGTTGGCCGATTGATCTCAAGCTTCTACAGGTTTGTTATTGTATGTATATGGTGGATTACATAAAGTGCTAACATTGTCAGCAACTGTTTTTGAGCTAAAACCAATCCTGTAGATTAAAAAGTTTAAGTCATCCAAAATAACGATCAGTAATCCAAGTAGGCTAACCCGTAATACCTTACGAATAGTTCGTTCATAATAACGGAATTAGTCAGCTCCGATAATATTACGAATTAATAATCCGTAGGCCCTAAATAGCAGATGAGTAATCCAACAAATCAATATTTAATAATAACGGATTTGTTGTTCTTTTCATGCTGAAGCAGCTCTATGTAATTGGGCCCAGTTGGACAGTAATGGACTAATATGTAGTGTGCAAACCTATGGCATATTTCTTCAAGTTAATTTTATGATGGCGGTATTGCCAAATACTATTCACACAATGGAACAAATGACGGTATTCCAAGAAAACACAACTTGTTAGGCGGAAATTAAAAGGGAAAAATTAATTTATTTTAAAACTCCACAAAATTCTATTAATTATAAATCTATAGTACAAAAGTACAAAATCTATTTTCGAAACCTTGTATAACTATTTACATATTTCATAGTTTTCAGCCGCATGTTACATGTTTGAAAAAAAAGATTGAAAGAATAAAATAATTTTAAAAACAGAAACTGATTAAGAAGCAGGTGTCGTTCCATTTATAAACATTTAATAAACAAATTCCATGAAGTAATAAAGTTTGTGATGCAGGAACATGTATCACTATGGAAACTGTGCCACAAACTCAACATCATGTTTGCAAGGGTCCAACACTACGACAATCTCTGTTTGTAGGGTTAGCAATATTTATGCGCTCGCAGTGTTTTTTCTAATAATTTTTTTTTTTTATAATGCTTTGTCAATTAAAGAGAACACCTGTACCAGCATGGCTTTTTTTCACGGTGCAGGAATTCTGTGCTTACCATGGAACTCTGTGGTAAGCAGCACTTTAAGATTTGGACAAGCTCAGTTAAAAAGTTGCATGCCTAGCTTTAAAGTTCTTTGGTGTAGCTCCTGGATATTTGAATCAAGTATTGAATGGATAGACCCATTGCGTGTAATGTCCCAAAGAGCGCCCTCACTGAGATTAAAGGAAGACGTATCACTGGCTTAGACTTTTGCAGGGTGCATTGCACATTAACCTCAGCAATGGCGGCCATTGCAAGAGGTCTATTGGTTCATAATTGTAGACATGACTTCATCCATCTACAAGTTCCCCATAGTAGGCAGTGAACGTCTTGATTCTCTTGTTCAAGAAGTTCTGCTCCACCTCCATCCATCCCCCAGGACCAGCAAAAGAGGCTAACTGTAGAGGTATAGAAAAAGAATCGGGGCCAAGATAATTGTCTTGTGCAGACACAAAATCAGAGTATCAGTGATTTATTTTCTGTATACTTGGACTAGACTCTGTAAGTGTGTAAGGTACTGCTTTTTGCCCCTCCAGCATTGAGTGTATGAAGTAATGCCAGCCACCCCTATACATTTTTATTTGGACTAGTCCAATGTGTAGTAAGTGCTGCCTAAGGCTGCAACCAAATATACTGTGTAAAGTGACTTTGGCTGGGACTACAGCTGGTGGCTACAAGGACAATGTTGAAGACTAGAAGTTTTGTGCATTCCAGCCATAGCCATAGTTGAAGCCATCAATTCAGACTAGGCATAACCCATGTGTTTTATCCAGGTACATGTAACCTTATTTAACCGGTCATTATTTACTTTATATACCGCCCTTATTTGACAGTAACTTGAAAGTAGTACTACAGCATAAATACTTCATTCACACTGATTTAATGAATGTAGAAAGTCATGAAATTGGTCGTGGCCTGAACTTTATAGTTCAGTTCAGCCCTAAATGCTGAAGTCAAGTAAACGATGAGTTGCAGTATTAGGTTTTAATGATACACATCACTATAAATAAATAAAAAAATCAAGGTTTTGACTTTATATCAGCCAGTTATTTCCATCTCTGTTTCCCTGCTCGTAATGGCACTTCTCTCAAACAAAACTTGACCCAAAAAAAAACAACCCCCAAAACTGAAAGATAAAAGGAAAACAACTGATATTACCTGATCTACATCGGCATTTCTTGGGACAAAGAATGCAATATTCTCTGTAATCTGTTTCGTCTTCTCAAACAAACGAAATGTGTTTTACAAATTAAGGAAAAGTATCCCTGAGTTTTCAATGACACAAGCCTTCCTGCACTCTATAATATACTGAAGCTCAACTAAAAAACAAATGGCGGCCAGTGCCTTCTGTATAATTCCCATCTATGAGTGAATTTGTGGCCAGTGCATGAAGAGCCATATTTCAAAACAAACTGTCACCGACACCACAAACTGACACACACACGTAGCCTTTTGTCAAGGCCTTCGTGGCTTGGCCAGCTTCGTAGAGCCGCGATCCCAAGCGACTGGAAGGGGAGACCACGCACGCGAGTGGCAAAGCCACGAGGGCCTTTTCCAACTTGTTTGCGGTTTCTAATGTTTATCTTTATAATCTCGATTTTTGCTACCCAAATGGGGTAGCAAAAGTCCAAACCAATCAGAAGCGACGGGGGTCAGCAGGTCAGCGTACAATGGCGAACGTCTCGTCGTGTGTATCATCAGATACTTATTGGCATACAAGTTTTGAATAGTGCACGTTTCATACGTTATGAATAATTCATCAAAAAACAAACCGCAAACAAGTTGGAAAAGGCCCTCGTGGCTTCGCCACTCGGCCTCCGCGCGTGGTCTCCCGTTGCAGTCACTCTGCTGTTTACAAAGCTGTCCAAGCCACGAAGGCCTTGACAAAAGGCTAACACACACGTAGATACCAGTAAAAAGTAGCAATCTGAGAAAACAGCGTTTGAAGTTGAACGTTGTTTAAAATGAAGTTTTCCTGCACAAATCCCAGGTATTGTAAACTAGTTTTCTTATAGTTAAGTGGGAACTTGATGCTTTGAACTTCATATAAGCGATGCTTTTTACTGCTTTTCGTCCTTAATTAATAAGCGATAAAGTAAGAAAGGTTGGTGTCAGTTCGTGCCGCCGAAAATTTGCGCAACCAGGCATTTTCCGTCGTCACGAACTGACACCATGATCCAATGTATTACAATGCGTTTGTGTCAGTTCGTGAAAATGTAGGTCAGCGCGCGTGCTACACACACAGGGTTTGTGTCGGTTCGCGGAAACGCTTTTTTCACTTTGAGGTTTGTGCACGCCGTGTGTTGCAATGGTAAATTGAACCTCTGTGTTAGTTCGTGGTGGCGAAAATTTCCAGTTCTGGTGCAAAGTTGCTTAGCATCATCATCGTAATTAAAAAAGTCAAGCTCCTGAAGCGTTGAAACTTCATGAAATTGTAGGCCTCGGTTAACATGGTCTAAACATGCACAAAACTGAAAACTAAAAAAAAAAAGAAGTTTTGTACACAGTGTGTCAGTTCGTAGCGTCGGCGACGAAACTTATTATTTTTATTACTATATATTTCTGGTAATGTAACCAAGGATGCCTCATAAGTGAACTTAATCACTGTAGCTCCCAAGACTAAGAAAACCTGTAAACAAGGGTACTTGCTATGTGAACCAGAAACACTGGAGTTAATCCCTACTCTTCCACGATTAGTGTTCTGGGTTCTTTTGCATGCACTACCAATCCTAGTACACAGGACCTATGGCTTAATGTCTCATCCAAAGGACAAGGCAACTAATTTATCTTGCTCAAGGAAACAAGTATTACATGTACATGGCCAAGACCCACACTCTGCTGATCAGAAACACCAGACTTATTTAAAGGATATGCATCAATGGGCATCATTGTCTTCAAATCATACACCTCTGCCTGTAGGTAGTCCGGTCCACCCCAGGGAGGGCTCAAGAATACCACATCAGCTTTTAAGTGATCCGCCAGCAGAAAGTAGTCCCCTAGAATGAACTCAATGCGATCTGCGACACCGTAGATCTGAGCGTTATGGCGTGCACATTCTATCTTGGCTGGGTCGATGTCGATTGCTATCACTGTCGACAATAAAAGGCAAAGAGTAGCAAACAAAATTACAAATGTGAACAACAACCCTAATGATAGAATATAAATTGTTAAATTTACTTTCCAAATACAATTTATTATCCCTGTAAACCAAACACTTCTCTCTCTTTTGACAAAGGGTCACTCTCCAACATCAACATTTTTCTAACATTCAAAACATTTTCTCAAGTAATATGAACAATTTTGGAAGGCTTTGATTTGTATATAGGAAAACATGTAATGACACAAATATGACAAAGTCTATACAAAATAGGCCGGTACCATTTTACGTTAGTACTGTGGGCTTACAGGGACTGCCCACACTTGACATTAGTGAAAAGCCACATCCATATCAAGCAACTTTGGCTACAGCTATGGCAGAACAGTTTTTGGGGGCGTTCTGGCCAATCCAACAATTCAGACACTGCCCAAATCGCTCAACTGTCGATCACTACATCATGAAGACTTCATTCTCTTTTTGAATTTGAGTATTAAGTTTGATAGTCAAAACTATTGAATATTTGTGATGTACCTCTCTCGCAAGTGAAGGCCAGTTGTATTGCATTTCCTCCGACCCCACAAAATGCATCAATAACCAGGTCAGAGCGACATCGGTTTGCCTGGTGCCTGGCTATCTTCTCTGGGGTGACCGAGTACCAACCCTCTGTAAATGGGTAGACAATTTCAAACAGTCGATGCAAAAAAATTTTAATGGCCTTATCTGGCATAGTCTTTCTCAAAAGATAGTTTTAAATACACACAGAATAAAGTATGCAAGTTATCTAAGGGTTGTAACTACTTTGAAATATTTTTATATGTGTTTGAAAAAAGGATTTTACATTTCACAATAATGTGAACTGTAGACTGATTGTGTATGCCACAGTATTTCAAGTTAGCCCTGTACAGGTATTGGGCTCAAGCTTTTAGTACAGTAGCCCACTGGACTATAACTCTGCGTTTTACTTGCCCACAGGAAGTTTTAGTAACCCACATTTTAAGCAGACATTGTCATCAATGTATCTTTCGGAATAATCCTAGTGATTGCAACCAGTTTATTTGGTTACATGAAGTTAACATTAACACACTTGAAGATAATTAAACACCTTTGAAAAAATGTTATTCACATCTGTCATAGGCATTATAAGCAAGTAGGCTGCTTAGTTTTTGGAAATATCTGAAGCCGTTATGTGCACGCAGGAAGAAAAATCCGTAATTGAAATACACAATCATGACAATCAGAGAAACGTCAGATTCAAATTTTTGGGGGATAAAAACTGATATCGTTTTCCATAACCACACTACTTTGAAGTGAAATGATTCTCAAAATGCTTTTCATTATCAAAAGCTGCTGTACTTCTAACCGAGTAAGTTTTTATAGCAAATAATTTTAAGAGTGATTACCGGTACCAAACATAAACAGACCCTTTTATTAAGTGGTGTTCAAGCAGTTTTTATTAGTGTTAAGGGTGAGCCTCGACTACTATTTTCATGTATTGTTAGTATTACATGGTAACGACAGACTACCTTTATCCATCTTGATCCCATGGTCAAACCTTGAGAAGAGTCTGTATCGTTGCACCCAGTACTTCATCATGTCAGGGTTGTCCCTTATCTCGGGGTAGTTCGCCAGACTTACATTTTTAGATTGCATCTCGTCTGGTGGTAATGATGACACCTGGCCTTCATGTCCTCTTTCATATGTGTCTGGTTTCCGTGGTGACACACACGTCTTGTCTGGTTCCCTTATCTGACAAGAAGACCATTCGGATGTCTCCCCCAAAGATTTCTCAACATCCATGCCCAGCTTCTTGCTCTCCGATACATTGGGCACCCTCTTTGACCTTCCCTCAACCTTTGATTTCTGAACTTCCGGGTCATAGTTGCTCACCACGTCATTTGTGCCTTTGTCAGACCTGATGTGCATTGCCCCCTTCCTCATGTTTAGAGTCTTGGACTGACTCAGGACATTCTTGCGCAAGTAGCAGATTTTGACTGAGGAAAAGTCAGGCAGATCCTGCGGTCTTTTGCAAAGAAAAAAATTCAACACTTTCCTTAAAACAATTTAAAACATCTTGACTGAAAAATTGTATGTTCAGTTCAGGCCTGCATGTGACACCTGTTTGAATCAAAGTAACATTCCAATTAATCAAATTACAATAAATCGCACCCCACCCGACTACCCTGTGAATTTTTTCCCCATGTGCTCAATAGCACTGATATAACAGCGCTTACCATCGGTAAAAAAAAACCAAAATAATATTCTTTATCTCTATGAAAATATTACATCAATTAAATTGTTCACGGTAGTACCCACTGCTAAATACAGGATTCGAACTGGCCTCTTGTTGTCGGGCACTTTCAGTGACAAGTGGCTGCTTTAGAATGCAGACTGCGGGTTCAAATCTCACCCGAGTAGCCTTTGGTTTTTATTCAAACACAGTATTTAGCACACTACGGAGAAGCGCTAAACCAAAAATATTTTGCAATAAATTTGTTACAATCAGCCAAAACCTTCTTACTTGCTTGATGAAGGATTGGAACTCAGTCCAAGCTGTGCTAAGATTTCTCTCTCACCTCCTTCCTCAGCATCTAACTCATGGCTATAGAGAGACAAATTTGTAAACATATTTTTTATATTTAATTATTTATTTTTATTTTTTTAATTCTGGTTTATTTATTACACATAAAATTGAGCATGTGGCCCGAAGGCCAAAATCGCTACAATTAACAAAGTATTAATTAAAAAAACATTAAAATTTACACCAAAACTATTAAAAACATTGTAAAGAACGAATTGCACAAGTTCACAAGGGGAAATACGAATGTATTAGAAGGTTCCAGCAGTGGCATTGAGGAGTCTTGTAATGGCAGGTATGGAGGAATTTCTATTTCTCTCAGTTTTATAAGGCAGAACAGTTAAGGAGGTTTGAGCATTGGATCCAAGAACTCTCATGCAGTTTTTGACCGGGGGGAGCAAATGACGAAATTTATGAGAACTAAGTAGTTTCTCCCCAAAATTATGTAATAGATTCTGTCTTCTTGTCCAAAGGGATGTTAAATTTAATTCAGAAAGTATATTATTATAAGTTGTGTTCATAATTTTATTACATCAATGCGCAAATAGAAGCAGAACGCATATAACGTGATACAGTTTTAGAATGTGGGTAGAAAAGGTTTTGTTTACGGGGATGAGAGTTATTGCTGACAAAAAGGTCTGCAAATAGGATCCAAATTTCAGGAGGTACATGAAAATGATGACATTTCAACCTTTTGATAACCCCCGGAGTTATAGATTCCAAGGAGATTTGGGGAACAGTATCCTCAGCACCAGAGAAGAAAATCAATAAACCAATATTTCTTCAATATCTTCTTTAATATCTGTTGACTTTTGTATCAGGCAGATATGAAGAAAAACTGCATTTAAATAAAAAGTCTGAAACTTTTTATCAGTGTATTTAGAGAATAGAGTATGAAGTTTTTTTTCCCAATTGTTGCAAATTCCTGTTATTTGTCACTTGCCCAAATAGGCAAGTACCTTTAACAATGCTTTTTCAAACTGACTGGAACCAGTTTGAATAAGCTTTTACAAAGTTTATTGACTTTCCAAAATGTGTAATTCTTCCTGCAATGCAGAGTTACACAAAATCGGACAAGACGCGCTTAAAACGCAAAGTTCTATGACTAAATCTTTACCCTCGTTTTATTTTTGTTGGTCTCTTGTCTGGTGGGTCTTCATCATCCCCTGCTTGCCCGATGCCATCAGCCCGACCACTGACCGAAGGCCCTCCACCGGATGACCCTACACATTGGGTTCAACCAAAAATATATGATGAATGATGACATATAAATTAGTGCAGGTTGGTTTTTCTGTCAGCATGTAACACAATAACAATTTTACTCTTGTTGAAAAGTACCACAAATGATTGGATATAAAAACAAAATATTCATATATAAAATATTATAACTCTCCTACTGTGTGTCTGACCATTCACACTCAGATTGTTCATTACCGAGTACAGCAGTATGGTAATACTGGTAATAGCGCCAGTAAACCTCTGCGCAGTGCTCATCCCACAAGCGACCCCAGTCTGCATTCCACTCCCTGGGTGTACTTCCTACATCACTGCCACCCTCATCCAGAGCAGATGCCTTATCCACGTCTACCTCTGGACTAAGCATGATTCCCTCAGGACCATCTAGAACAGTTTCAGTTACTTGAGATGCTTCTGTTGTACCTTCATCTCCTACAGTTTTAATAAACAATTGGAACAATGATTCTTCTCAGGCAATATTAAAGAGACCGACATTGGTTTTATTTCGTATACTATAAATTTTTAATATAGTTTTTGTAACAGCAATTTTTAATGTGCTTTTAGCTTTTATATTTTTCTGTTACATTTTGTGTCATTCCTCTTGTATAGAGAAATATTGCAGTTTTTTTGTGTATTTTTGTACTGAAATGGTAAAATTTAACATATTGTAATTTTTGTAAATTTACTTATTGATGGAAAGGCCGAAATGAATTTCCCGTTGAGGATAATAAAGTGAATTGAATTGAATTAAATTTAGTTGGTTTTGTAGAAAGTGAGCAAATGTCTTTGCTATTTTCCAAACTGCCAGCAGTATCTTGAGGGTTTTGGTCAGGTTCCATGACAAATTCTGATGAAACTGTTTCCTGAAGGGAAACTTGCTGTACTTCACTGGCTGACTTACTTTCCTCACTGGAACCATGTCGACCTATAGCGCCCTCACTATGAGCCGCCATCGCAGAATCTGTCATTGTTTCCGACTGTGACAGTGCATCAACTACTTGAGGAAAATCTTCTTAGAGAAAATCTAGTTTGAATTACCATCTTGTACTTGATGTTTTTCCTGTAAAGTATTGGATTGGGCTTGATCCGGATATTTCTGGATCCAAAATTCCCATAGCATATAGACTCCTTTGTTATTCCAATACTCCTTCCAACCATTGTCTGGCATCATCTCCCAAGAACCCTGATCATCATGGTTGCCATCACCATGGTAACCCTCTTCATCCACAGCTGTCCAGTTGCCAGGCAATGGTGCTTCTTGGGTATCTTCAGAGAACTGATTGACAGCCACTTTGGATCCACTCTGGTGGTGCAATGCATCTTGATCCCAAACTTGTTGCTTCTTCTTTTTCTTATTCTTCTTGCCCCGTTTCTTATTGCAGTGCTTTACTCTAGGCACATAACCCTCATCCTGTGGAAGGAAAAAGTACAGTTCTATTAGAATCACTCCTCTCGGCGTTTAACTGAATCCTGAATCTATTAAAATCCAGCAGTTTGTGGTGACTCCAAAAGGTAGGATTAAGGGAGGACACTGGGGGAACAGGAGAAGAAGGCGACTTACCTCATCCATGTCTCGAGGTGATCTTGCAAACCTGAGAGGGAGACCCATTTTTTTCATCAACATCTCCTCTGATTCAAACTCACCCTGGAGCGGCAAGCTCGGCTTAGCATAAGGGTCCTGGACCATTCTGCCAACACTAACTGCATCTGATTGGTTGGTGGGGAGAGTCGCAGGTGGATTGGCTGATTCCGATTGGATTGAATCCAAACTGAGATCAGTTTCTGGCTTACACAGCTTACACAGCTTTGAATCACTGTGTCAAGAAAAACAAAAACAATAAGAACATTCAAATTTAAGGGTAAATGTTTTTTATTAAATTGCTGTGTCATAAAGTTCTGCTGTCATGAACAAAAACAAAAACTAAACCATTCATTCCTTACTCAATCTGCTGAATTATTTTGGCCTGAGCACAACACTGCTTAGGCATAAGGCCAGGCATAACTTACATCCCCCCTTCCCCAACCACATTTTTTTTTGGGGGGGAGGGGTTGTGTTGGTCGTATAGTGTACTTTTGGAATGGAAAGTGTTCTAAGGTAGGGTCTAACCCAAATAATCTAAATCCATTCTCAACTTTTTGATAACAGCTTTTTGATTACAACTTTTCCCGGCTTTAGTCATGCAAAGACTAGTGTGTGATTTGGAGGGGGGGGGGGGGGGTAATAAAGTACCAAATCCATCAAACTCAAGCAAAACCATGACATGGTTTGTTATTGTTAAGGATGGTATGGCCAATGATTTTCCGCGATCGCGGAAAACTGACGGAATTCGCAGAATCTGTCCTTTGAAACAGAAAAGGGGATTTCAGTTTGAAGTAAAAAAACCCAAGGTGTAATAAAATAGTGACAAAAACGTAGGGTTTTTCATGTTATTAAGGACAAACCTATTGAAACTGATCAGGCAAGCTAACTTAACACTGCATTCTTTATTAAGCTTCTTTTTGTTAAACTAAAAAAGCATCAAAAATTAGACCGTAAAAAGTTTCGAGATCGTAATTCGTGTTAACCGTTGAGGTTTTTTTTTCATCCAAGTTGCATTTCCCCCCCCCCCCTCCTTTTATCAACAATTATACACAAACTAGCTTACCTATGCTCTGTATGAACACACACATTGATTTTTCATCTCGGAAAGGTCTAAAATCAACCATAAACTTTCAACATTTTGTCGCCAAGGCGAACGCAAAAGGGCTGACAAATTGTTTATGCGCCTGGTGGAGGAGGAGAAGTGCACGGTCACACGTGATGTGCAATGTATTTGATACTGCAGTGCAACGGCTGATACATGTTTTTTGTTTTTGTTGCAGTGATCAGTCAGTGAGTCAATGGGTTAAATTTTAGAAATTGCCAACCCCAGAACTGAATCGGCCGTTGATTTTTTAAAAAAAAATCTTAGAGAACTCTGATTCTGAACAGTTGAAAACCTTGCCTGTTTTATCATCATTCTGTTTTGCTGATAAGGCTTGTATGTAACAAATCAACGGGTAAATTTACAGTATTTTTCAGGAAAATGTTCAATTCAAATTAACATTTTAAGAAGTCAGCAGTGCATCTTATACAAAAGTTATATTTTTAATTGACTCCCTGGCATGCCTGGGTAGTAACGTTCCGTCCCAACTTGACAATTTTCCAACTATAGTTGGGACTGGTCCCAACTTGAGTGTTAAAGTTGGGACGTCCCAACTATAGTTGGGATCGCCCATAGCCTTCAACAGGACATCGTGATCGATCAGGGGTCCTGAAGATTCTTTATTTCAAACCCGGGTCTCGGCTCTGTACAAACTGGTTTAGAATAATAGTATATTGCTCACAATGGACCGCTAAGTCAGTGTAAATAGTGTTTTTAGAGGGTGCTGACAGCTGCCTCATGCTCAGTGCCGCCGCGGTTGACGCTTTCTCAGTCTCAGTAGGCCTACAGTACGCATTTTAGTTTCCCTCCTCTCGGAAAAACAAAATTCTAATTAAGCTCAAATAAGGAAAGTGGTCTTAAAAACTTCATACTATGAGTATGATACTTACTACTATTATGTTTTTAGTTTATCCGTGGGGTGCTTTGTGTGAATGCGATCCCAACTATAGTTGGGACGCCCCAACTTTAACACTCAAGTTGGGACCAGTCCCAACTATAGTTGGGACGATCATCAAGTTGGGGCGGAACAGTAACAACCTTTTATCTGTTAATAAACATGAAACGGAATTCATGTTTTTTTTACGGAATTTGCACTTTTCTGAAACGGAAAACCATTGGCCCTAGGTATGGTTAGGGTTGACTTCTGATATGGCCCTCCTTGTATGTCTAAAGTTGTTGCCTGCGGTAAATGTTTATTGTGGTTTTAAGAAGTCACACCTACATGCAGAATGCCCTTGTGCACGTGACAGACACGTGAAGGCACTGTTCACATTCAGTTGGTAGCGCCGGCATTGTGAACAACAGCTGTGCAATGCAATGCTTGTAGGTAGCCATCTGAAACTCAATCAAACAAAATGAGACAAATATTAAGATCTTACTTTCTGATAAGTTGATAGAAATTGATCTATCAATCATTAACACGACTTGCCGACAAGGCCGATATCTTCAAAATTGGTTTAGAAATTGTATTTCAATTAATAACTAGACACATTGCATTTGTGCACAAATGCCAAGCTGTTTCGCCAGTAACATTTTCAAATTACTCATCTGAATATGAAAGTCTTATAGTGTGTACATAATCAAGTAATAATACAATAATTAATCAATGCCATGTGAGATCGAATTCATTTTCTATATATGTTGTAAAACTGTACCTGTAAGGTAATATAACCTGACAAATGATGACGTCATGATGACGTCAATTTGTTTTCAAAGCAGTTATGACGTATCAAGCCTGTTTGAAATATAATTTTGATTACAGCATGTTCCGTTAGCAATTTATGACTTAAAAGGGGCAAAAATTAAAAAATCATAAAAAAATCGTATGATGACGTCATCATAACGTCATTGCTTAATTAACAAGAACTTGCCATTATCTAACAACATGCTAAGTTTCAACGTAATCAATTTAATGCTTTTGGAGAAATACGACTTCAAAAAGTGCACCTTTAATGTCACATCACATGATCCCTGATAAAGTAATCAATCTAAAACTTCATACATATGTTGGCTGCCCGACGGTCATCATGTGTATCAATTTTGAAGCGATTACAAAAAATTTCGCCACACACATCTTCTCAAAGTGCATTTTGAACAGTTTTCAACCTGCCATTAGAGGGCGCTCTTGTATATTATGACGTCATTTGTATTTTTTTAAGTAGACCCTGGCTGCACATTTACATCGTTCAAAAAGCAATTTCATAACTTTTGCCACTTTTGAATTACGAGGGCACTTACGGTTTCGACCGGAAGTACATGTCACGTGAGGTCACGCACACTGAATAAAATAAAGCCCTAATTTATCCCTACCCAATCCCGCAAACAGAAACCTACGGTCTCTTGTGGCTGATTTGATACGCATTATCAAACATTTAAAATATAAATCTTTTATGCCTTTCATCACTGAAAGTTTTCATTGCAATTGCTTATTGGGAACTACACAAAACAGCGCTAATAACGCATCATGCGTTATTGGAATGACTTCCGGTAAAAAAAACCCCAAAAATATCAATCTTTAACAAAAATAAGAGCTGTTTCGCTGCTCTTCGCAACGAAACAGCTATTTATCACAAATTGCTTAGATTTAGTTCTTGCTCTGAGTGATTTTTGTTTATAAAAGTACTGACAAATAATAGCAAAATGATAATATAAAGAAACGTTCACTTACATTTACAAGTAACCTGTATGCCGACAGTGATGAGTTAAATAAACAACATGAAAGTGATCGACTTGACTGCAAAATCATCCAAGATCGCCCTACAAGGCACGATATTTAGGACCAACGTAAGCCATGTACATTAAACCACTCATAAATCAACTCTGATCTCAACAGTTATTCGTAAAAAAAGCTCCCAAATTGTTTTTACAATTTAACTCCCTACTTACTTTCGGGCCTTTCTCTTTGGTCCAATCACTGTAAAATGCACACTCACACACAGTGAGTCACGTCACGTCACACTTGTTTTGTACGTTAATCATAAATAGCGCCCTCTGTTGACAATAAATTGCTTGCACTCTGAAAATGTTTAGTGTGGCGAGCATAGATTATAATAAAATTTCTGTTAAATTAAATTATCAACCTATAATCACGATTAAGTCATCCGTAATAACGACAAGTAATCCATAATATTACTAGTAATCCGTATTATCTTACGAATAATACGGTCATAATAACGGAATTAGTCAGATAATATTATTACGAATTAATAATCCGTAGGCCCTAAATAGCAGATGAGTAATCCAACAAATCAATATTAATAACAACGGATTTGTATTTGTAAGTCGGGTATTTATACACTATCCTATGAACAAACCTTTGGTAACTTGTATTAATTTTGTCCAACAGCCGACCAAACTTTTCAAATTGTATTTTGAAAGCCATATTTGTTTCCTTTCAGCCTCGGTGTGAGTGTGTATTAATGGCTAGAGAACATGAACCAGTATGACACGGACGGTTTTCACAAACTATCGATGCGGTATCAAACAAAAACACCGTGAACAACACAGACAAAAGAATTGTATGTTTGTTTGTTTGTTAGAGAATTTGCTGCTGAGCATGTTTTTCAAATGTTTCGTTTTTCTTTCTTATAAATTAAGTTAGAATAGCTCTCTAAAATCTGAAATGAAATTCTGCTCTATATGCACCGTGAAGATTTATATATAAATCTTCACCATTTTAGTTCATCTATAGATGAACTAAAATGGTGGTTTCAGTCAGTGGTCTAGCCCATGTGCCTTTTCGAAACCACAATTTGGAATTGAGCTCCGGCTTAGGCTCCGTCAATTATTTGGAAAACGTGTGCTTTTAATACGAGGCTTCAAACAGGCTGACGGAGTCGAAGCCTGAGCTCAAGCTGAAGCTGCGGTTTCGAAAAGGGCAATGTTTCAACCAGACTCTGTTCTCAGATCTGCAGTGGATTTATTCATGACTCTGTGCTGACATTGAAACCCACTCTTTTATTGCACAAAGCTAATGATTGTAAAATAAGAACTTATCCAAATATCTCGAGGGATTAATAAGTTACTCAAATGGAGGGGGACGGAGACCAGACCACACACTAAGTTGACTTGCCACCCACATTGAATAGCAGTACACGGGGATAAGAAATCTAGTTATATTATTTTACCACGGCAAATTACTCGAGATTAGAGCACGGCCACAGTGTACGGTACCGATCCAGGGCATTGATAGATCGGACGGTCTTTGATAATGGATAGCCATGGTTTGACCACAGCGCAATCGATCTAGCAGCAGGCACCTCCATGAAGGGAAGAATTTAACACAATCAAAATGTTGAATTAAAAAGAATGAACATTCTGAAAAAACACCTTGATTTAAAAAAACCCTCTCTGTTCCCATATCCGACGGGCCCCTACTTCTCCTGTCTTGTGTACCACCCCAAAGTCAACCCTCCACTTTGGATGACTATTACTTTAAGATTAGACATGTTTTGGTGAACTAGTCGTGACTTAAGTCTCTTCTCTGGCTATAACCCCAGCCAGACGAAGAACAAACTATGACCCTCCCCTGTGTATATATACCTCACGTTACGGCCACGTTCCCCAGCCACTCGTCTGAACTACCCACAGTTTCGTTGTATCATTGATCTTGATTATTAATTATTCGCACCTCTTTGACCACCCGTATGAAAATGACCCACCCCCTCCCCATCACTGCGACCACCATCACTTTAATTATGAATTTTAATTTCACTAATTTCACTAATTTCTACCTTTACATCCAAGGGTTTTGAGAAGTTACTGTGTGGCTCGTGTGGGCCCCCCCCCCCTTCCCCGTCCCCCCCCCCCCCGAGTGAACTCGCCCTTTCCACGCCCTTCTTATAGTAAGTAAAGTAGCGTGGGCGATTCTAATATGCTTTTATAGAGGAGGACATTTCTTCCAAGTCACCTTAATTTGTCAACCCCCACCCCTCCCCACACTTACTCCTGTGTAAATTACCCAGCCACATCCTATCATTTTCCCGCCCATTTTCACGACCATTTTTTCAACTCATAGATTTTTATCACACAATTCGGGTGGACAGAATGTGTGGACAATTCGCAATAATGGTCACACTAAACGACAATATTTCACAAAGTGACTCGATCATTGTCCATAAATCTACAAACACAGCACCGGGAAGTCAAACCTGATGACATGAGGTAAACAACCCGAGTCAAATAATCCAGGAACAACAAATAAATAACACACAACCATCATCATAAGGAACGGAAGTAGTCGTAAACCTGTCAAATATTTCAACCGACAGAACAGCGTTTCTTCCCGCGGTACACCAGAAGTAAATTCAGCCCAAATAGACCGAAGAATTGAAATTAAAGGGATAATAAATAATACATCAATGATTTTCAAAACAGCAATAAACACATAAATCAATAAACAAACATCATCAATAAACACACCTGATAACAAACCGTTTGTTGACGGTGTGTTTATTTTTAAGATCAGAAAGTTCCACAGTTCACGCTGAAAGTTTCACGATGAAAGTTTCCCTGTGGAAGTTTAACTGCAGTGAAAATGTCATCAGTTTTACAGTGTGAAAATTTTCATCGAGCTCGCTGGTCATGTTTTTAGATAAAACCCAGAATGAACAGCTTATGTTTTGTATGGAATATATTTAAGCTCATAAAACATACTTGGATTTACTGATCGGCACATTATCGAGTACTGGTACGTTGTTATTAGATAGACAGATTTTTTGTGTGTAAAGAATTTGGAATTGGTGGTTTTCAAAATTAACTTTTTATATTGAAAGTCGTCAAAATGTGTTTTCACCTTGACCATTCACAGAGTAAGAAGTGCACTTTTTATCAAGGACATTTTTTTACATCAAACTCTGCGCCTGAGATATTTGGGTTTCGTTCCGTACCAGGACAGACCACTGTACTAAAGTTCATGGTCGTTTCAGTTTCACTGTTGGTTATTGATCTACAAACAATGTTTCTGATAATGGTTTAGACCTTTGTCACAATACTGTTACAAATGTCTTTCTTTATCACCCCAGTATGAGATTGAAATGTCATGGAAAAAATGAGAAAATAGAATAAGCTGTTGCAAACTGCTTACCAACCAAAAGGACATGCAGTAATGCAAAAAAGAAGAAAAAGAAGAAGTTTAAAGCACGGGCTGACGATCCAATTCCATCAGAGTCAAAGGAAGACTCTGCTGGGGTCATGAAAGACTCTGCTGGGGTCATGAAAGACTCTGGTGTGTTTGAAACGTAAGGCCACTATTTTTTGCATACAAATTAGTTTGCAACAAGTTGCATTATTTCCCCAACAACCTCAGTTTCGTTACTTGCGTGGTATGTTGCATCCATTGTGAGTAAAATAGCCAAGACTAGCAGTACGAGTTTTGTAATGCTCGAGTGAGGGCGGGCTTAGAAGTCACCGTTATTGTTTTTTTCTGTAACGCCCGGCACAGGACTTTGTCAACCCGCATAATGGTTTTGGCATTTCTATGCTGAAACATGCAGTTTGTGTGAAATGGCGGTAGCAACAATCGTCTCAAATGAATGTATTGTTGTGACAACAAAGAAGAGTGACATTTCAAACGCAAGTATGCTTGAACTCAAAATTAAAAATATCGTACTTTGACAGAAATAAGAAGAAATTGCTGTCAGTATGAATTTAAACAATGGCCGGTTTGGTCTGGTGTCCTGTTTAATGGCAGCGATCTCCCGTATTTGTCTACATATAGGGGCCTAACTATTTTTTTTTTCATTGTAAACACGGTGCTTTTCGAGTCATGCGGAAGAAAAAACCACAGACATCCATATTCGGGTGGGATTCGAACCCACGACCCCAGGGGAAGCAATGAGTGTGCACCGCTTAATAACACACTTATACGGTGCATGGGTAAAACCAGTATTTGCGTATAGTGAACGTCTGTTGATGAACTAACACAATGAATGATGAATCTACGAGCTAACAGCAACACCGCGTTATTCTGTAAAAAAAACTCCCGTGTCAGAATTGACGCGGATTCCGAATCCCGCCAGGAACCTGACTCATTTCTGGGTCAGGCTTTACCCCCGGAACGTGGTTAAACAATGGGATTTTAACGTGGATTATACGTCAGTTCAACGTTCTTCTGGGTCATTCTGACAGATTCCGGATCATTTGACCCGGAAATGTTTCAGGCCACACGGAACCCTGATCTGGGTTACCTCTGACCCGGACATTTTTTAGAGTGATAGATAACTTTAGCTTTAGGAACAGCAAGACTTATATTAATTACATCATGATTCTACCCAAGGATAAAGGAATATCGGCTGTTTCAATGATGACGCATAATGCACCCACCCTCCCCAAAACAAACAACTCCTTACAATTAACTACCCTGATCGGAGAGCGCCGATAAAGCAGTGTGGCTAGCCGGCCGCATCTTTCTCTAACCGTACAGCAAGACCGAGAGAAAGACCTAACCAATGCACGTGTTGTTGCCCGGTATCTTGCGGTTTTTTCCAGGGGCGTGAGGCAGAGAGAGGATGGCGTCATTTGAACATTATTCACCTATGAGTAATGGCTGGGTTCTTGGATGGAAAACACTTCCATCATTAATAAGGGAACTGCAAGCACTGAGTCATCTTTAAATTGCACATTGATTAAAAAAATATATATCAGATTTGATATCTGTAGAGAATTAAGGTCTCGCTGCGTTTAATTTGTGCAAAAAATAGTTAATTGCATGAAGTTTAGACCCTGGCAGCATTTCGAAGGCTAAATGACAACACAACACATATATTAGTTTAACAGAAGCAGTGTTGAAAAGCAAAGTTGCGCATACCAACTCTGAGCCACTGTTCATGTGCTAATTTCGATTTTGCAAAATGAAAAAGAACTCAAAATGGCTCATAATTTTCTCGCAATTTGTAGTACATCAGTTGGAAGTGTATTTGAACGAAACTCGTACAATGTATGTCAATTTGTGTGCCTAATCCTGTCGGGAAAATTACAATTCTGTGATTCATTTCTTCTACAAAATTGACAAGCAGAATTACATCTCAGCATATTTAGGGGTTTTTCTTCATTTTAATTTTTTTTTACCTAGGTACACTTCAGACGGTGATTTCATCATTTCTTGTTTGTCATAGGGACGAATTCCATACCATTGCAACAACGCCCTGTATTGTTTGAGACTTAACAAAGGACTTTGCAAATCTATTTTTCCAATGGGTGTCACAATAACGCTCATGGCAACGCTGTAAACATTGAAAGCTCAGCGGCGATAAACAGAATTGACGTCATTTTCTAAAATTAGAAATGACTTCATCGAAATGACGCAGGAGATCATTGCGCACATGATGACATCATCCATTCGAAAATGCATCGAGGTGCACTATGGAGAGGCTCATCTGACTCTAAATGTACAATTTCGTCTAAATTTCAAGCGACATGTGATTGAGTCAATTTCTTATACTGTACCCTTCTTCTAAAAGTGACCTCACATACCCCTTAAATTAAGGGGCTACCTTCTTATGGATGAAAGAATAACATCCCGGAAAAACACTCGCATCTTATAAGTGACAATTTTTATAGGACGTAGCTTGTGACACACCCAGGATTTATCCTTGGGGAGATGGTGAACCGTCAGCTTCTGTAGTTAAATCTCTATTGCTCCAGTCCCCCAAACTTAACAAGTCTTAATTAAAAATGACATCAACGTTTTAGACAGCATAGTATAGATAATGTTTTTGTTTGTCTAGCTAGCTATAGACAGAATCATAATTTATTGATATGTGTAGTTTATAATCATAGAAGTTAAACCAGTGTTTGCAGGAGAGAGATTGGCTGTTGCCAGCTTGGTGTTTTTATCGCTGTGTTGGGGCTTTGCCGATTTCCTTAGTTGGGAAGATCGCCTAACCAAAATCAAACAATCAAACAAAAAAACAACATAAACAAAGTAACAAACAAACAAACTATAACTTTGTCAAAACTCAAAGCAGGAGACCCTGGGAAGGAGGGGGGGGGGGTGGTGCACTGGTGTTTGAGCCCGACCTCATGAACATCGTTTCTTTTAACTATATTTCGGTACTTTCATGAGGAGGGGCGGGGCAGGGCAGTGGCCCCAGAGTTACTCTTCGTATGGGTTAACACGAAAGCATTTTGGCAACTCATGTCAGTAAACGAAAGGGGGAGGGGATAAGTTACAATAATTAGATATTTGACCGAACAGGGGTTACGTTTCCCTAATCTTCCGTTTTTGTTTTAGTTCTACTAGCTTTTACCCCTCTCGGCCAAAGGCTCACTCTCCCTTGCCCCCCCCCCCCCCCAATCACCACACCACACCCTACCACTCACCCACACACTGAGATTGGAAATTGGCTATCATAGAGAAATTGAAAGTTAATCTACTGTTTTTACGGCAATTTAGGAACAATGTTTGTATCATGTCTATTGATTTAACCGGTGGGAGTATTGTCCCAAACTTCTAATATTTCAGGAGAACTAGTGGAATGAGTTGAACACATGTGCCTCATTGTACCATAATTTCCCCTGTCAGCAAAATTATCATTTACAGCTTTCCAAAAAATGATACTACACTTTTTTGTGACAACTATACAACTGTCAAAATGTTATTAATTGCTCGGGAAATTGTTGATCGACCAGAATGAATTGTGCGGTTTGAAGAGGGGCTTTGCAAACAGCGGATACAGCGGCGCGTCAAAACAGGAGCGGTACATTAAACGGACCGGGATTTGAGAGACAAGGTGCGCCGGGCGGGCGGCTCGTCGACCGGGCGGCCCGGCCAGTCAAAGCGGCTAGCCTTTCATGGCGTTCTCGGTGTCAAGCAGTTGTTTGTTCAAGTGGTGCGGAGGGCACATGGAACTTGGCCTCTTTGCGGCAACAGCAGTCTGGGGATACGGAACACGTGCACAGCGGTCCTTTCCTAATAAGTGGCCATTCGAATGGTGATGAAAAATCATAACAAGATGCCGGAACAAAATGTGTTAAAGGAACGTACACTTACAAGTTGATTTACTTTAAAGGGAATTGCATCTCGTTCCATTGGCTTACACTTTACAAAGAGCTAAAACTGATCTCAAAGTCTGCGAAACGATCTTAATTGCTAAGCAAAGTGTGATGTCACAATACAAGTCACTATGGTGATACTGACAACTCATCTCCAGATGAATGTCTGTTCTTTGTGAAATGGAGCCTTAATCCATATTTTAATGACAAGACTGCTCCGTTAATGGCTCTTGATTCTTATTGTGTTTATTTCGTTGAAATTTTGACATGTCAAAGTTGCCGACTTTTGGTTTTTTTTGGTGTGTTTTTAAAGCTAAAAACATATGAATATATCTTTTCACAGAGACAGCTAGATCCGGTATTTTTTTCCAACAGCACCAAGCAAACGGCATTAGGTGACATGGCTATTATAGAGTAATTAACGCGAGTTGAAATCCATTTGCTAAGCTATTATAGCGAGTAAACACCCACTGCAGGGCAATGATTCCCGTACGGTATTTCTGTTTAGCAAGACTCTTATTATGCTTACCAAATTTGTTGAACAACCGTTTAAATTCAAATAGCGCAGCCCTCTTGCTTTTGTCCCGATTAAAATAAGTGTAACCAAAGCGAGGCTGGATGGGAAAATAGTCTGGTTCTTGTTTGTATAAGTTTTACATTACGATGGTTGCATACACATACAGGGCACAAAAAAAATAGACAGGAATGGCAATAGCATGATTGATCTATGAAACTGGGCCCGTAGACTCTCTGAGTACTGTAGTATGGATATATATTTAAAAGCATTCACAAATATGCATCCATGTGGAAATGTCTTTCATTCTTTCCTTTGACCATGTATCGAACATCCTCCAATAGACTTTCTACACACAAGTCCTTGTGGTACATCCCTATCTTTAGAATTCCCATGTGGAGACATTGTTCTTGTTGACTCCGGTCTCCCTAAGGTAGCCGACATTAAAACAAGACGTGTACACGCCATTAAGTATAGTTTACGCTAGTTTCTAACGTCACACATCGTTTCACTTTAGCAAATTGGGTAGTTAAACAGCAATTATCCCAAACCACTAAATTGTTTTTCAATCTCAAGTTCACTCAATTTATTCCCCTCAAAAGGACAGTCAACTGAGTGCACTTTGAAGGCACTACGAGGAAGGAACTGGTTGCGAGTGCGTCACGGGATGTTACCCGGTCAATCTCTGTTTCACTTCGGCCGAACCAGACGGCAGGGGTCCTGGTGGTGTCCCGCAAAAGTACAAGCCGATCAGATTAAAGAATACCACTTAAACAGTAATATAAGCCACTCACTTTTCGTGTTAGTAAAACCGCTTAAGACAAAGTGTTTCGTTGAGTTAGTTATTTACGTGCGGATTAAAATGTATTGCAAGGAACGTGCTCAGGCGTTTTCGAGCGTCTACACTCAGCTGTTACTGAACCCTTTGCAGTTCTCTCTGCCCAGAGTGAGATTCGAACCGCCCTCTCGTCAACCAGGGCGAGCTCGCAGGTCTAGCGGTCCACACAGTTTGATAAACCCACCTGAGTAGACATTCTTATTGGCCATTAGTACTCAGTCTCCACAAATTATGGGCTACTCTTGATAGTTATTGTAGCTGCCAAGAAACACAATAAAGTATACCACTTAGCATCCGCCAGTTTAGCAGTTTTCCATTGAATGTAACTTTGTTTGAAGTACCTGAAACCAACCAGTGTTTTCAACATGTAAATGGACATACTGAAAATAATTTGAGTTGATTGAAATCATTAATCACATTTCAATCAAAGAATGGACGGAAAAGGTAGACAACTTTTTCTTTCAATTTTCAATTAAATACACGAGTGATTTAAAAAACGAACAAAGAAAACCAGAAATTAACAAATTCAATGAATTCAAATCACTTTCATTCTAAGCCTAGTGATAATTTTGAAACACTTTCTGTTGGTTTAAAATACTTAAAGTTACATCCATTGGAAAGACTGCTAAACGCGACAGTAGACAAATGTTACCACTGCGTTTCCTGTCATCTGCTGTTTGCAAAAATAAAGCATGAACGTAATGGTTTTAACGAGATTTGCAGTATTATTATAACATCCTCAAAACAAGATTTCAGCTATGGAAGAACCCAATCTTTCCAAAAACTCTTGCACCATCATTACTTTAAGTAAGATTTAGAATATGATATCGGCTGTCAATATTAAACAGTTTTGCTAAAATCAGACCCTGTCTTTAATCGTAACAACTTCAATTATAAATTGAAGCAGTTGATAATAGATTATAAATTATGTTGAGGGAGTTATAAACAAATTATTTGGGCACCCGGGTTTGTTGAGCTTCAGAATACCAAACCACGGTAAACTAGGGGGTATGTTTTTAATTGACAAGTCGGCGTAGCTTTTGATCTCTTACATGATCAGAGAAGCCGACGAGAACCACCCCCCCCCCCCCACCACCACCACCGCTCAAGGACTTTTTGACCTCTTCTTTTGGACAATGAGCGGCGAAAGTTCTATGATCTTTATCAGCCTGCCCAAACCCAAAACACCACCAACTTGTTTTTTCTTTCTCTCACACCCCGTAGACCATAAAGGAACACCGCGTATGAGTTACTTGATATGTCTTTACAAATGGAAGCTGATAGGAAAATGTAGTTTGGATAAAAGTTTGTTTTTCTTTCGTTCATAAAAAAATGGCACTGCGTTTAACATGTTCGTGGATTTAGTTTTACATTGTGTTCATGTGTACTCTGTATTAATGAATGACTAAAACATAATCCACGGCCTCTGCCATACCAACCCATCTTTCGTCGTGTACTCTGGCGTCGCTTAAAAGCATACCGATCCTAAATTAGTGTTCAGACTGCTATTTTCTTTCAACCTCGTTCTGGCTTCAGATTCGAGTAGCAAACAATGACTGCGTCATACACATATACAACCGAAGATGGAATCAGGACAACTCGTACTCCAACCAAGTCGTACTCAAACAACCAATTCGTGCCAATTTTGGTCATTTTTAATTCATGCCAGCCAACTCGTATCAATCAATTCGTACTCTAACCAGCTCTTACTCAGACCAACTTGAACATTTTGTACATGTATAATAAGTTGGAAGATTTGGTTGAGTACGAGTTGGTCGGAGTACAAGTTGACTCGAATTTGTAAATGTGAACGTTAAACATAGCTTCACATTAAAACAAAATTGAACCAACTTTCAAAAATTGTTACACAAATTATTGTTAACGGCCGTTGACAGTTTGGTTTACAGTTTCATTAACAGTGATAGCGAAATAAAGATTCGGCACACTTTACTGAGCGTATGAAAAACATGTTATGAAAGAGCCTCATTATTGTCAAATCATTTGATAATAAGTCTATATTACTTTGACAAGTTGTTTATTTTTTTCGAAGTAGCGCGAATTGGAGACCGGCAAAAGTGTAAAAATGAAACCATATCGAATTTCCAGCGTCCGTAACTAGCAACACACCCCGGTATTGTTCAAGGTCCCAGCTGTCTGAGTCTCAACTCGAGCCCGGGGCTGCTTGGCGCGCAGTTCGGCTCTGTTAGCTCGCGAACTCTCGCTCCCATGCTAAAAATTGACCCCATTTCCGCTGCAGACGACCTTTTTACCGGCGTTGCTATTAGCAGTAGCTCGTAAATAACGCACCCCTGGACATCACCCCGCCGGTCGGCTCCTACCAAGGTTTTAAGTCCCTCATGAACACTTGCGAAGCTGATGATAAATTGTTATCGAAAATCATTTCACATGAATGAAAACATTTTTCAGTCCGTTGGGAAGTCACGCGGAAGTCCCGCCTCAACATCCGGTGGAAACATTTTAAAAACATTACCAAAAGCCAAACTTGCCGTAACTTAAAGTTTCATCCCCAATAAGATGACAAGAAAACGCAAAATGCAGCCATACTTTTTCAAACATTCACTCCACCAAACCGAGGCAGAGAGTTAACTATCTGGCTTACAGTTTGGTACTTATCCTCATAATGAATCAAAGAGAGTCTGCGGCCATACGGAAGACGTTTGTGAATAAAGAACGAAACATTTAGCTTTCGTAATTTCTGTTTTGCTGAAGAAAAATATCTTGTTCTATGTATTGATTACCTTATTGTTTTATTTTCCCAGATCCTGGAAGGCATAGACGTGGTTCAAGCCCGTCTTGATCATTATTTTGTTTTAACATTTTGTAAAGCGCGCCCTCACGTGTCCGTTCGTCAGTGAGTGGGGTCAGTTTTGTGATGCTCTAGCACGGATTTAGACCGTAAAGCTCGGTTTAAGGAGATCCAGAGGTCCGAGGCCCAAAATAATGCAAACACGCCTCACCTTTTGATTTGTTTTAGAGCAACATGTTGCCATGACTCACAGTGGCACACCCATGCCTGGTGGGTATGGGGTAGACGAGGGGGGGGGGTGGAAGCTAAAACCCCATACCCTCTCCCAGGGCTTGCGAATTCATTTTTTTCTAACTAAAGAGAGAGCAAGATATTAAAAGTGAATGGACAGTTTATCAAAAGGAGCGTTGATAGTGTTGTTTAGAGAGGATATGGACTACAAAGAAGAAGGGTCACAAATATATCACACAAGATTGTTATTATAGCAGTATTACACATTTGCTTAAAGCATCATACGTGTTACAAATATTATATGTTATTTTGTGTTTTAGAAGATAACACGAGCCTCCCCTCCCCTCCACTCCCCTAACCCCTCCCCAACCCCTCCCCAACCCCTCCCCAACCCCTCCCCAACCCCTCCTCCTAACACATCCTTCGCTCCCCACACCACCAAAGAAAAATCCTATATGTGTGCTAGTCCGTGTTCCCACGTCGTTCCAACACAGTGTATGTGAGACTCAGAAACATCACAACTTCAGTTTGTTACTGTTGATCCGTTGTCCCGCCTTTTCATTGGGTTTAACAAACAAGTGCGTTCCAAAGTACAGGGCCATAACCTCTACCACAGCAGAGTTCCAGGAAAATTCAAACAAGATCGAATAGGGCTCAACAAACTATAAATCAACATGTTTTTAATAATTTGAACATAATTTATTTCCTGTGAAGGCCAAAATATATTATAGTTTATGTTTGTTATAATGTAGGTTTGCCGAGGAGGTACAACACACGCATGTACAGCACAACTTTCAGCGCATGGTTGTTTTATTCCTATAGTCCTCATCTGCACTATATGATTCTTAAGACAAGAGGGTCCAGACCCCTTACCATCACCCCCAATCCGGCAGTTTCAGGATGCCCTATCTTGACTATAAAGTCAATTCCCATCACCACTAGCGAAACCAAACATTTTCATGGGGGGGGGGGGCAAGCAGGGGAAAATACATGATATAAAGGGGCGGGGCGATACTTCGTATTTCAAACCATTCCTTTGTGTATTTTTAAAATCTCATGGGGGCGAGAGAGGGAGGAAGAGGAGAGAACACAAGGATTCTGAGAGGGGTTCCTCCACCCTCCATTGCCCCTTGGTTACGCCACTGTTCTGATGCACCAATATTTACAGTCCCGTATTCAAATAAATCTAGTAAATACTATATCTGGAAAGGCCCCTAGCGTTAATGGAGACATGTTATACGAGTTGATTGTTTTTGTTTGCCACAAAAACCAACACCAGAACGAGCAGTTAGCGGAAGCTCTTGTTGATATACGGATGTTGGAATTGCTCCAAATATACCGGCAGTGTAGGAAACAAACACGGTTATTAAAACATTGATAAAATGCAACTTCAGTCGTTGCAGGATCGTATTCAGCTTCATTTCCCCGTAAAAATCCTACAATGGACGGTCGGTCTGCACTTTTGTGGTGGTAAACCCTCCCCCATTTCCTGCAGTAGGACACGCGGGTCACGCAATCTACAGGTCTTCAAGCAGTACAGTCGACAGTTGTGATAAACATGTTACACTGTAATAAGTGCGGAGCAAAACTAGTTCTGGATCATCATGGTTCTGGCGCGTCCCCTGCCTACTCAACAGATGGGATTGTAACACGCAGGCGCCCTTGACTAGGTGTGCAGACTATACTGAGCCCCCTAATGAGTTTGTCAATTAAAAACAAAGTATCGAATAAATTTTAGCCGCCCCCTGGTAATTCAGCTGCAGGAACTGCACAGTTTCAGCGAAAACGGAAATCATCTCTGTACAATTTTAGGAGTTCCCAATGGCGAAGCAAAGTTGTCAAATTAAACCAAAGTAGGCCTAAGATCCGTCTGTTTTTTTGTCATCCCAGCCTCGGTTTGGGTCACATTTATTTGATAGAGAGAAATTCAAGACGACTGCCCCTCGATAAAAGGAAACGTCTCATCACTTCATACTGGAAAGTGAGCAGAGTGTGTCACGATGAGGCAAGATAGAGAAAAATTCCATCATTTAATATTTTGATCCCTTCTTGCTTGAAGTATTTTTATGCGCAAAGTTCGGTGAACGTTTTTTGTTCTTCTTTTCAAAACTATGATGGCGCTCGAAAGTCTAGTCTTGAAAAGAAACTATTGTGTTAACGCATTTCTAAACTAAGAAACACCGTTCTTTCAATTTCAATTTTTAAAGACAAAGGCAACTGCTTAGTTTCGGAGACTTCTTCTGTTTGATACTGAAATAAATGTATTTGAAAGAGTGTTTGTTGATTTAACCTTAACAAGATTTTAGGAAACCTACGCAAAATCCACGAGAGTGTATGAGATCTTGTTGACTGGTCATTGGATAAACTTCCAATACATCTTGTTGACCCAATCACAGAGCAACTGTGGCTATTGACGGCTAGAAGCGATACATTTTTACACAAATAATACGAATTGTCAAAATTTAATTTAGTTAAACTCTGAAACAAAACCTACTAAGAAACGGTGTTTTGTGCAATAAGTGCTTAAAAGTACAGAAACACTTGTTTTGCGGTGAAATGTTAGGTTTTCCAAATTTGTCGCCCATCGTATTTCCCGCCTCCCCTTCTCCGAATGCCTTAACGCGCTGTGCCTACAGAGGGCGCACTTCAACAAGTCCACTATTTTTCAACAACGTGACACGGCCGCTCTCACTTTGTGACTAGAATTTCTGCTGCAACGACAGCGTGTAACTTCTTGTTGGCCATTTCCAAATGCCCAAAGGAATGAAAGGACAATGCACAGGTTAGCTTTTGTTGTTTTAACCATTCTTAAAACCCTCTGGTGCCTTTTTTGTACCTCAAATAAAATTGACCACTTTTCGCAGGCTGTCTGTCTGTATCACTGTGTGTGCAGAATGCACATTCAGCTTGTTTACTTCCGCCCACGTGGTGACGTCATATAACACAAGCCACCAATCTTTTCCAACTCATGTCTGTCGTTTTTGTTTGTATCTGCAGCAAAACTCCACATATTTATCTTTTAGAAAAGTAGAAAATATTACAGCAAAATATATTGAAAGTAAACGAGTGTGTATTGTACAATTTATATACTACATTAACCATCAATTGTGTCATGTAGCACTGGTGGTTCAGTGGTAGAATTCTCGCCTGCCACGCGGGAGACCCGGGTTCAATTCCCGGCCAGTGCAACGTTTTCGATTTTTTTTCTTTTACCATGCGGGAATCTTTTGACCACAAATAAATATAATTTAAAATGATTTTCAGATTAAGGTGTTTTCTTTTTTCCCTTTTATGTATATATATATTTTTTATTACGAATTGGATCTAGTTTGTGAATTTTGTTACAGAGCAGGTGCAGTGTGCACTGTGGGGAGGTTGTGTGAGTTGTCATTAAATGCTTTGGACTAATTTGCAAGGGGTGTGGTTTGGGGCGGTTCCTGGGAGAGGGGTACGGGATAAGCATACCCACTCTCCGCCCCCTTAGTCTACCCCCGATTTGCTTCTGATGCAATGTCAATAGGCTGTATCATGCAACTGACGATTGTTATTTGAGATTCTTGACACCAGTCCAGGCCCCAGGTAGATTTACCTGGATCCATGTCAACTTGCCTCTTCGTATAAATCACTCCAGGTAAAAACTGAGTCATCATAAAATTCACAGTACAGTCTTTGTCCTTGGTAAACTCTCAAGGTTATAAATTAAAGGTTTAAATACATCATTGGTTTTTGGAGGAGAAAATATATCACATCTTAAAATATTCCGTTGTTCACCCGTAAGACCATGTGACCTGTGACATCATATGTTTGCAAAAGAGCCACAGAGCCTGACATTCTTGCAGGCATGATTCGTACATATCTCAATCGGAGAAAAAATTCAATCTGATATTTTATCAGTTACACTTCCTGGTTTTTTTGATAAGAACTTTTGATAAGAATAAAGGGGGGCCCATCTCAAAACTTGTTCAGCTGTTGTTGTTGTAACTCTTGAGGTTATGTTGAAATTATTACGAGAAGTATACAATTTCCTATACAGCTAGTGTAGCATCTTGCCTGCCAGGAAATGCCGTGGAATGTTCAAAGTCTCTTTTTGTCAACAGAGGTTGCATGGTCTGTTCAGACACCATTCCACTCAATCAACTTGTGAACACTTCATCGAATTGGTGACTCAATTTAGTCTGAGTAATGTCGAGTCAGAGTCCGAGTCCTCAGTCAGGTGTGGGTCGAGTGTGACTCAAGGTCATAGGTCACGAAGGTAAAGTCTGAGTCTTCAGCCGAATCATTGATCGTTTCAAACAATATGGCTAAGTCCGAATTGGCGGCTCTGGCATACTACGGCTACAACTGTTGCTAAGGGTGTTACTGAGCATGTCCTATACTTTAACGCTTGATGACGCTGCGGTCCAGTCTTAGCCATAGCCGTAGCCTACGACTAAAGTTGATTTTGAATTCGTGTCGCAAGTGATTACCAGACTGAAGTTTTTTATCAGTATGCTAAAGAAGATGATCTGAGCATGTGCACCAAACTATTGCATCCTTGTTACACCATGGTTACACCATGGGGGTATAAAAAGAAACTCAGAGCCGACAAAGCTATTTGACAAGATGCATTTTAACTATGAATGGGAGGGTATACCTTTACTCCAAAAATTAATGACCTTAAAAAACTTAATTGGCAAAGAGCACTGGAGAACCGTTGATATTATGAAACGTTGTTAGAAACGCCCCCTTTGAAGAAATGTAGTTTAAGAGAAAGAGGTAATTTTTCACCCGACTATTTGAGTCGGAGAAAGGCTTCAGGCATGAAGACTTCTCAGGCATCTGAAAGCACACAATTCTATGCAACAAGGTTTTTTTATTTATTTCATTATTTTCTTGCAACTTCGCTGACCAATTGAGCCCAAATTTTCACAGGTTGTCGTTTAGTTCATATGAATTGGGATGCACCAAGTGAGGATTCTGGTCTTAACAAAAAAGTATACCCTGTCTATAAGATATGTTTTAATAGACCTACTTGAAGCTTTTGCAAACTTGGTCTACATTTTGGAGACTTTCCCCATGCCTACTTATTAGGAAAAAATGAATGACTGCCATTAGTAGAACTAACTGATACCCGTGTGTCGTTTTAGACCGTGGTTTCTTATCGCCAACCCACTGCAGGGGATCACAAGTTGCCCCAGGCTGGCCCTGCATCAACCCCCTGGAGCCCTATTAAAATGAAACCAGAGATCGCCTAGATTCATTCAATATTTACAAATGGCAGGAAAGGAGAAAGAAAAAGGGAAGCAAAGTCCGAAATATGCAAATTATTGTTGACTGAACTTGAGTCGCCCTGCTACCTGCCAGGGTCGGCTTGCTTGGCTTGTATATAATTAGTATTTTCTTTTCATTTCTGTTTGTAAGGGTGACAGGTTTTAGGACAGCCAAGTTTTTGAGCTGGGGGTGGGGGTGGTGGGGGTAGGCAATATTTAAAATGAATTTCCCCTTCCCACTCACAGTCACACACTGCATGCACAATGAAGCTTACATTCATAAAACAGAGTGCTATTAAAAACAGTGTAATATCAATGACCTCTTTTTATTGTAAATGCAGCAATCCAATTAATTCAGCCTTACTAATGGGAGATTAGCTTCCCGTTTGTTACAAACTGCTTGTCTGTAAACCTTATTTTTCTGCCATGCAAGATTTTGTCAAGAATGTGTGCGCCACAAAGTTGTGTTTTAACGCTACGTATACGAAGTGTGGACATGAGAACAAAAGGTGTCTGCATAATGAAGGGACTTGAAACACTATGTTGACTGACACACGTCCACACAAAGTCTATTTTTTGCATCTGTTGTTCTTTCCTTTGTCCCTGTAGTTATTAGAACCTCACAAAATTCCTTGTGGAGCACCCCAGTCTTTAGAATTTCCCTATGGGGATCCTTTGTTTTCCCTTTCTGTTTTGTTATCGGTCTCCTTCAGGTAGTGAATATGAAATCAGTGTTTTTCACAGAACAAAAGAAAGTCCAAAGAGTGACTGCAACTCAGAGCTGTGTGTGTGTGTGTGTGTATGATTGCTAGACAGCGTGTTTATGTACTCATTCATTTATACAAAGCTCAAAGAAAGAACTCATAAATTATTCCGTTCTTTTTTATATCAACTTCGAGGGCCATATCTCAAAGCGTATTCTCAGCTGTTATTTTTAGAATTCTTGATGTGGTAACTATGATACCAAATGTCAAATTTCAGGTATGACCAGGGTAGTATTTTGCCTGCCAGGAAAGGCCCTAGAATGTACAAGGTCATTCTGTTTGTACACAAGTTGACTTGGTCTATGGTTGAATATTACAATGCGAATAAAATGATTCTCAGAAAATCCCTTGTAAATGAATCAGGAGGGATTGCAAAGTGTTTACATTTTCCGTCTCCCGGGAAACGGTCAGGGACACGCCTGAAGGAAAAAAATGCAAATCTGAATAAATAAATAGATCAACATTTGGCAGTGTGGCGATCCTTGGTGACTTGGAAACCCGTGGAATTGGACTTCTTCCAACTGGGTCAAAATGAAATCATCGTGGTTTCCTGTTATACTTAAAAATACTGGCTGTGTAGGGACCTTGGCAGCAATGGGAACATTTATGCAGGTGGTATTGATGATTATAAGGTGTGATGTGTGTTGTGATGACATAACAATAATAATACAGGTTCTGAAATGGCACCAGACTAATTTTTGTCCAAGCCTCGGTTTGAACACACGTGCAATTGATTATTAAAAGATGTCTTCACACTCACAGTTTAAATATAGGTAACCCATTGAGTCGCTGCCTGAACCCGTATATGTCTTCCCTCATATTGTATTGACACCGACATGTTCTACGATGTATGAGCATGAGCTAAGCAAGATTGTATTTAGTTTGATTAAGCTTTTGTTGTAAGCGAAAAACAGGTGCGGGGTACCAGTCACAATCTATATAGGCCTTCATTTTAGCTGGTAACCCTTTTCAGTCCAGCAAAACTTCAGTTCATGCTTAGCTTACTGTATGAAAATGGCCCGGGGTTATCAGTGATCACAACCAGCTAAGCAACTCTCTGCTTGAAACAAATTCCCCCTGCTGTGAGCGCCCGTCCATGTGCGCACCTTACGTTTTACCCATGAATGACACGATCTCATGATTGCTTTTGACAGGGTGAATGACAGCCATGTTTTTGACGTTATGACTGTAGCATATTACTGGGAGGTCACAAGGTCACGAGGTGAGTGAGAGCAAGAGCTGAAGACCTTAAAGGGGAGATCTTTGGAAAGTTTCGACGATGTTTGCAGCACGGATTTGGGACAAAATGTTAAAGAGGCACTTTAGTGACGACGTAAGGCTAGCCTTTGTATGGTAAGTCGAGATACCATTTTCCATGTTTTAGTTTCATTTTTACGGTAAATTTACAACAAAATGTGTTTAAAGGGGAAAACATCATTGCGTAAACCATAGAGCTGTGAGGACACTAATTAATGTAACTTATGAATATTTGAAAAGTGCATAATGGGTCAAAGGTCCGCAGGCATAAAAGGTATATCTTTTAAAAAACCCAGAACAACAACAACAGCAACAGACAAACATTCATTTTATTCAAGGTAGCGTACGCAAACTGCGTGAAATTGGAACATAAGATCTCAAACCTGTATTCGGTTCATAGTAACAGTGCAATTGTGTCAGCACAATGCGTGAAATCCACGATAAACCACAGAAATTTGCCTGCGCTGAAATGCTCTTTGTACAGTGAACTATTTTTGTTACCCATTATGGCATCGTGTCTGGTACAACAATAAGTTCAACATCAGTTTGAAAAAACCACTTCGCCGACCCCTCTCCTCGTCTTTCCGGTCTTCGCCTTCATCCTCCTTCTCACGGGAACTGGGTTCTTACTCATATCGGTCTTGTATTCGGGGCAGGGGGAGGTTTGATTACCTAAAAGTTCACTTGACGACCAAGTCAAACATCCTGAGGATTCACTAGCGAATGAACAGACACCCTGTCACCACGAAGGCTTCCCTCTCATACCTCCATGCTATCGCCCTGTCTTTTGCAACGTCACAGCCGTTGAGGTTTTTTTTTTGCAAAGCTGGGCAACCCGTAGTGCAAAACAGTTATAACTCATTAACTTGACAATGACACTATAACAAATATTGGAGTTGGTGTAACCCTGAACACGATTTGCATCATTTGCGGCGAAAACGTATTTGTTGTTGATGCATTGATTCTTTGACCTATGACCTTACATAGAGACGCCACTAGGTAAAAGGTTGGCAGGAATGACGTATGCGTTGCCTCGGGAAATAAAACACATCGTGCGCTTAAAAAAAATGTGTTTGGACACAATCATGGAGGGGTAAATTCTACCAGGGAATAATTTGCTCGAAAAACGAAATTAGGACCGGTACGCTGACATCTTGTTCGACAGTTATGGTCTATCTTTGGCTGTACTCCAAATCGGCAGTAATTTAGCACACTAAGTGCACATAAATGGAGTAAAATTGTGAATTTCTAAGCATCAAGTCGCCTTAAATAATGTCGTGAATAAAATACGTCACTCAATCTTTAAAAAGTTGACATAAGTGGGCCGTTTTATTCTTGCGTCAGCTGGGTTACATTTTGCAGGACATTCGAAGTGTGGATACCAGTTTACAGTGTGCTTTAAACTTGTTTATTGGACATTTACGTCTGTAACTCGAAAGGTTGACATTTTTTATCAGCGTTTATTTTACTGCAATAAATTATCGAAGATTTGAATGAAATGTTTTTCCAGCACGTTGGAACCGCCCCCTTTAAAAGGCTGTAAACATGTCCCGGTTATAATTGGATTTGTTAAAGGGGCCCGTGGTGCCCCGCTGGGCGAGCTGACAGTCTCCCAGCTCCGTGTTTACCTGTTTGGAGTCAATGTCACTGACGGAATGATGGGGGAGGACAAGCAGAGGTAGAAGCCCCCATACTGTGGCTACCTGCTGCCTGCCCCATCGTGTTAGATGCAGTTAAAGCTGGGATGACGTTTGATTGACCGGCATCATGCCGTTGTGAGCACTGTACCAATTGTATACACTCAACTTGTTCACAAAAAAAACCTTCAAGTCAAAATAGGCATTCGCTTTTTTTTTTGAGAGCTAGTCTTTCTTATGCCTTGGAACATTTAACTTGGATTAGGAAACTTCATGTTATTGAAATTACATTAATAGAAAAGCAAATGGTGCATGTTTTATTACCGGTTTTGGTTCGTGATCTGGATATCCTGTCAATGAGTTTGACTTACACCAGACTCCAACAAAAAATACATATTTTTTTATAATGAGATGATCGGTACTGCGGTAGTATAACAGCTTTGATGATACCAGAAAGTCAGAGTTGTTCATGCAAACCGTCTAGATCTCATGAGTAAACTTTATTTACATCACCATCGTGTATACCTTTATGAGAAAACGCTGTTCGCGCCTGCCTACTATAGTATGCACTTCTTATTTGACTTGCGATGCAGAATAATGATCGATTTTGTCACTTTCCCCCGAAGATTTCAGTGTTAAGTACTTTCAGACGGTAGAGACCAGCTCCAATTCTATCGAGTTAAAACCACAACTCCTTCAGTTGTACACGATCTCTTATGGATAGCAACCCCCTCATGGGTCGTGTTCCCGCCTCATACGAATGAATGTAATCAAACCGAGGTTTGGAGACAAAATAGTCTGATGTCATTGTGCAATGCAGTGACAAACGGATAAATCGCCATCTTTGGGGTCAGCACGTATTCCCAACACGTCCATCCCGTCCAGTCCCCCCCCCCCCCCCCACGAACCGGGGGAAAGTGTCGCTCCAAGAAAATCTTATTGATCAAACAACTTGATCGCTGGGAACATAACTCATTTCCTAACCATCACAAACTGTGACTGTGATTCACCGAGTGTGATATATAACCCTGGCAGTTCCATAAACATTCAAACTGCACGGGTACTTTGCCTGTGAACTTGATGTGATCCTCCCGGAGCCAGAGATCAGGATAGAAAAGGATCAAGTGATCAGCTGATCCGGGTTCAAAGGGATGAGTGGAACGAACTTTAAAGTGAGCCTGCCTGCAGGATTGGGAAATCTTCTTGGCTGACTATAGAGCACATCATGGTACGGTCATCGTGATTTTTCCCCAATTCAAATCAATGTAACCAAACCGAGGCTGGATGGAAAATAGTCAGGTTTATTCTGTGTACAACATAATAGCATCCGTCACTGTAAATGGACACAGGGAACATGACCAAAATGGTGGCAGAATGATAAAGGGCCATTGTGTTTAAGCATGAAACAAAGGAAGACAATGATGGGAAGTGTAGGCCTATACATGATTTGGAAGGCTTCTCTGATGCAATGTAGAACTGTTTTACGGACGGTAGCCTACAGGAATGATATTATTTGATAGCTGTAGATACAAAAGGAGAAAGGGAGTCAGCCTAATAATATTCGAAATCACCTGGGCCTAATTTCATAGAGCTGCTTAACGGCCGATTCTGTGCTTACTGCACGATTTCCATTTCATAGCACTGCTAACCGTAAGCACATGAAAAGGCATGCTAACCTACCGGTGCTTAACTGTACGAAAATGAATGGCGTTACAATGCGAATCAATGGTGAACGCGCAAGATGGCTGCCTAATTTTCTTGCTAACCTGTGAAATACATTTATACTTAAGCAAACTTTTCTGCTATAGTAAGCACGAAAATTTGCTTACCGTTAAGCAGCGCTATGAAATTGGGCCCAGGGCCTAACTTCATGGCTCTGCTCACCGCCGAATTCCGCGCTAACTGATGCGAAGAATGCCTAGTAACGTGGTGTACGCACGCGCACAAGCAAAAATTTCTTGCCAACCCGTGAAATAGGCTTGACGTAAGCGCGGAATTCCCTGCTTCCATAAGCGCCGAAAATTTGCTTACGGTAAACAGAGCCATGGAGTTGGGCCCTGGTATGTGCCCAACTTATTGAGCTGCCAAAGTGCAAAAAGTTGCTAGAGGCAAGGCAGCGATTTGGGGGCATGGATGCAAACACATTGGATTGATCTCTTCTTGGACTCTCAGTCTCAACAGAGATTCGCAGCATCCAATGTCGTGTCCCCTGAGTACAGAGATAAGGTTGTACACAACTGGAGCAGTGTGATCACACGTATTTCAATTACAAACATGTGGCGTATGTTAAAATAATCAACAGACTAATATAAATCTATACATAGGATTGGAAGTCGTTCAGGGGACAGAGTTCTGAGAAGATTGCGATCAATGCAAGGCAGTTTCTGATCAGAAAACCACAGGTTGTAATGTTATACCGGTCGTATGTAGTTTGGCGAACTACAATGTGTCTGATTTATATGGACGGTAGAAAATTGCTGTCTGGAACGGAAGAGTTCAACCACGGTGCCTGTCAGTTTTCCATTTAGTAATTATGCTGCTGGGGTACGTTGCGATTTTGGCGTCCATGTTTGAGGGAAATATCATGGAAAATACTTATTACAAGATATTCTTCTGTAACTATATCGGCTTGAATAGCAATGTATAAAATATTTTGTAATCAATCTTTGTGCCTACAAAACAGCACAGCGAAAAGAGAAAACAAAACAATAGCGCAAACACACTAAACCTTGAATTTCACCCCAGAATAAACTCTCTGTTTTGACAGTGCTCGTGAACTGCACTTTTTGTTCAACCTTAATCATTTTTTCCTCTGAATTTAACGAGCAGTTTGAAGCCTGAAATCAATCAAGCGAAAAACCCACACGTTAACAAAACAACACATGGGAAACAATTTACATTATTTTTTGCTGAATATTTTTTAGCAATCATGTATTTAGATTAATGGGGATTTTTCATATCATTTAGCTTGCCAATTAAATTGTGCAACCGGAGCTGAGTTGGACTGGATGGACACACGAAGTTGCTTGGCCTTGTAGGCTTGATAGGCATCTGCCATATTATGAGGTAAAAATGAAGATTGCCCCATTAGAAAACGCGCCGCTGTGTACGCCCTGCGCGTTTTGCGCAAGGTGGGACCGTGGGCCGATTTCTTCAAAGAGTTAAGATTGATCTTAACACTGTCTCTAACTGCTATTAAGCAAAGTGTGATGTCACAATACAAATCAAATGTCAGTGCTTTGTGAAATCAAGCCCTGGTCCCAATTTCATAGAGCTGCTTAAGCACAAAAAGTAGCTCAGCAGAAAATGGTTACCATTCAAAATACCCTGACTGGTATCTTGCAAATTTTGCTAAAGCAGAAATGTTAAGCAATATATCTTGCTTTGCAGAAACAGATTACCAGCAGCCAAACCTGCATGTACTTGAAGTTGCTTGCATGTGACTGGTCCCCTGCTAGTTTTACTAAGCAGGCTTCGTAAGAATTTCTTTCCCTGCTTAATTTACATATTGGTCCCATGTGGCAATTCGCCAGCAACGTATGGGTATGGGTTTGACGGTAAGGCAATTATTGTGTATTATTTTTTTTTAACCAAAAACAGAAACAGAAAAAATAACACTGAACTTGATTGTGATTATTATAATTAATTAATTTCCGTAAAAGTCAACACACTCTGCTTCGAGAAGCTGTAATATTGCGAGTTTGTATACCCTGGCACTTAATGGATAACCTTTTGTGGCAATTAAAACAAAATAAATACCGGTAACATTTACACACACAAAAATGCATGCTTAAACAAACTACAGCTGGTAGGCTATGTGCATTTACAAAACCAGGGAAACAGTTTGTTCTTCTTTTTTTCCCAATGAAGTGAGGGCATACTCGTTCAAGCATGAAATATTCACCTCTAGTTTACCCACTTCAACTTTTTACCCCAAGATAATCAAATGCATTATTTTAAAAAGAAGCAAAAATTCACACGATTAATAAAACACAAAGGAACAGATGTTGAATAGTCCAGAAGTAAATTAATGACACAACTATTCGATCGTTGTTCCGGCCGATTAAAATGTGGAGAGCATTTTGGACGGGTGATTTGATTGTTTATTTATGATTAATTGTTTTCCTAGGTGGTGGTGCGGTTTGTTTACTGTATGTGTGCCCTGGCCACTAGGCAACCATGGACCCACACCAATCGCCCTGATGGAATTGTAATAAGTTTAATATTTCAGATAAACAAAAATTCATAATCCGGCGAACTGTTTGCCCTGTCTCTGAAGAAGAAACCGTTTTTATTCTTGAAGTTAAAGGTGTTATCGAATCGTGTTTTTTTTTAAAGAAACGATTGGGTACATTGGGAAGCTAGGTGGCAGTAGACTTATTGGGTAAATCCACTAAAAATATCGCCCGAATAATATTTAGACTTGTTCCAGTTCCGTTTCAAGTGCTTCACTTTTCAAGAAATTGTTGTTTTAGCCCTGTTTTGTTGTTGTTGAAAGATTTATATAAAAAAAATATGTACGAAAGCTCGGTTAAAGTTAACTAATAAAAGGTTAACGAAAATGTATGTCATCACCACGTTAAAAAATGTAAGCTCATGTATTTTATGATTAGTAAGTTTTGTTGACTAGCTGTTTTGCCAGTGAAAGTGTAATAACACAAAAAAAATATCAAGCGTAAAAAAAATTCATAAATAATTTGTGTAAGTGTCATTGGTTTAAACTTTCCATATCCAGAAAAAAATAATGGTAATGTACTCACATTTTAGTTAAAATTCTGAATTCCAAGTTTCAACGCATTATTGTGTACTCTGGCCATTAAGCTTCGATCGTTGAGAGTCAATGTAACCCAACCCTCCATGCCCATACTGAGGCTGGCGGGGTAAATAGTCTGGTGCCTTTTTGAAAATTAGTGGTAATCAGATACAGGGATTGTGATAAACATGACCGCTGCATATATATTTCCAAAACACAACCATTTCACTGTAAGATCCCCTGATGTCACGCAACATCACTCCACGCCTCAATTTCCCCTTTATTCCTCAACTCCCGCTGGTAAATAAAATTTAACCTTCATTATAAGACCTTCTTGGAAATCCCAGGCACGTCCTACTTTGACTTTGCCCAGGGGTCTGGAGCGTGACACCTGTCAGCCTGCTTGGTGATTGGTCCACGGTGCAAGATAGCTTGTGTGCAGGGGGGGGGGGGTATGTACATGTACATGTAGTTGTAACGCCACAATACTTTATGGCCGTGTGATTTGGCAAAGAATCAACATGTCGTGCAGGAAGGATCCTCTACAGATAGCGAACAAACATCTCCAGAAACTGCAATAATATTCTAGGAGATACTGGTATAGAGATAAAGCTTGTTGACAAGGAAGTTGAGTCCGCAAATGGAGACGAACATGCTCCCACCAAAACCATGAGCGCAACAAACAAAACCAAAAATGTTTGACAAAGATCTGTTCGGATGCATACAGAACGGATTTCCAGGTTTGTCGAAACTGATAGATATGTATTCAGGTACAAATCTTTCACAAGCTGGTAATATACACATTTCTTGCCATTTCCAAATCGACTGTTAATGTGCCCCAAAGTCTTCCTGACTCTTTCCAGTATAGGAAAAAAGTGGTTTCTTTATGAGGCTCAAACGAAAATTTCAGAATTATTCCTAACGTGGCAAATAACTGCATGTCACTTAGTTGTGACTTAAAGCTCTCATGACATATCACCTGTTTACAAAAGAGGTCACATGGGGAGTCAAAGGTTGACAGGCATAAAGTGTACAGATTCCTATGCAGGAGCTTGCCTATACCATGATGTGCCCTTGTAACATTAATAAATTGATACGTAGCTATATCAAGAATTATAACACCCCTTACAAAAATTCTGCCTTTTCATTGGTTTAGAGCGCGTCACATGATATGTCTTAGTTTTACTAGAAACCCGGCGGCCGTGTGATAGTCGTTTGCCATGTAATAGTCGACTATTACATGGCGCGCGCAGTACCCAGACGTCTTTTTTACCCACCTCGAACTCAATCAGTTGTGCATCTGTGTTACTGAAATGCGCGTACGAACGTTACGTGTACGAGGATGATAAATAGTCTGTTGGGGTGTTATAAAACAAATATTGACTGCCTTTACTCGTGCTATGCGCCTTGGGAAAATAGAACGCTCCGGGGATCACCTCGGGAGTCGTAGTTTTAACCATAGCACTCGAAGCAGTCAATATTTGTATACTATCTTTAATATACTTAAAATAAATAGCATTGATTCTGTTTCAGGAACCATCTTATTCTAAAGTTTTATATCATCGACTACCTTAAATTTTGTCCCAAGAACCATCAGTTTTATATTACTGACTGCCTAAGTTTTATTTCAGGAACTATATGTCTATATCATCGACAATCTTAAGTTTCTCCCAAGAAATATCTTAAGTTCATAAGTTATGAGACCTTTCTGCTTAACTAGTGTGTTGATGAAAATTGAACCATCCATAATTCAGCAAAGTATCGACATACAGTTATGAAATTAAACTGCATTTACTGGACCTCCACAACAACCTCTCGGCTGACGATGTTATCATACTTAATTGTTTTCACCATCATGTACACCCGCTTTAAGCAATGATAAGTTCGTTGCTCCTATGATCCATGACAGCCAAGCTGATTTATTGAAGGGGGGCCTTCATCAGTCCCTGAAGGCATTAGGGAAGTTTCAGCTTGTATTGAAACCATATATCGTCCGGTTGCGTCTTGGAGCACTAGATGCCGCGGGTTGGGGGGGGGGGTACTGAGCAACATAAAGGGGCTATGATTGTCGGTGATGGCGCACCCAAATGATCCGTGGTGCCTAAGTGGTGCCCTCGCATTATTATGATTATATACTCTAGAGAAATGATACTGGCTAGTTTATGGCCACTTGAAGACAATTATGTTGCCATTCCAGTCAACTATTAAAACTATCCCTTCTATCGTGATTATATCTACCTTCGTGATTATACTGACTAAAGTGTGGCCACTGGGAGACATGTTGCCACTCCAATAAACTAATGTCACTGATAAGAAGACAAGGGACCCGTTGATCACCCATAAGACCAAGTAACCTTTGACATCACATGTTTACAAAAGGGCAATAGAGCCTAGACTTCCTGCATACAAGATAAATCCCAATTAAGAAAACATTTAATCTTATATTTTATGGAGATTGCACTGTCCGATTTTTATCAACTTTTGATATGAAGAAAAGGGCACATCTCAAAAAATTTTCAGCTCTTGAGTTTATGTGGAAATTATGACAAAAAATGTAAAAATTTCCCATATGACCAGTGCCTGCCAGAAAGGCCCTGGAATGTACAAGGTAATTTTTTTTTTAAACAAAGGTTACAAGGTCTGTACTGCTGATATCGCCGTGCTCTTACATCGTTAACCACTGGACATGTTGCCACTCCCTAAACTGTTACAATGCATGGAGGGTAAAAATACACTTGATTACTTAATTCGATTGCCGAAATTGATTCAAGCACAATATGAACTAAAAGTGCACAAAAAATCACTGACAAAGCATAAACTATTCTATCATTGTTATCACAAAACCACAATCACCACATTTTGATGACGGTTCTCACTGGTTGGTTGTTGGGGGATGAATCTTCTCTTAAAAAAATAACGAGGAATCCTTTCCCCCTCAGGTTTAAATTGATGAATGAGAAGGTTCTCCTTGGCGGTCTATTCCTTGTACTCTATTGTTTGATCCGGCGTGCTAGTTGTAAGTCACGTTCCCGCTCGGGTCTATTAATTGCGTTTTAATGCCACGCATTCTCAAGGTGAATGATAAAATGCTCAGGGGTGCAGGGAGGGCGAGGGTTTTAAACTCGGTCGGTTCAGTTACCTGATTCGCTTTAAAAAGGGTCGTTCTATAATTCACTCCAACTGATTGATTGGGGAATAGGGTATTTGATACCAGTAGACTGTAGGGCTTATGCATTTCAAAATGGCATCAGAGTTTGCGCGCTTTGCTATGGAGATTGTTTTAATTTCTACTTAATTAATTGAATACTCAAAGATAGCTCGATGTTATGTCACCCTCCTTGCTAATGATAATGGACACATTCTCAGCAGAAGAAATACTCACATCTCTGCTACAAAGTCATATCTTAGTTGAATCTTCTAAATTAGCAGTCTTTTGTTGTTGTTGGTATTTCCTTATTAGGAGTTGGATCTCTCATGTGTCACACAGTTTACCGCGGCTACCCCCATCACGCCGGAGGAACGTGTTCAAAGTGACAGGTATGTACCAATAAATAAAACGGCTTATGTACTCGCAAATAAACACTGATAGGTAATGTCAATAAATACCCCCGGTAGAAAAAGATATACCTGTGTCTGGGGGTAGCTTTCTTTATCCACCACGCCCGTTAATCTTCTACTTTTGATAAATGTGGTGTCACTGGTTTTGAGTTCGGTGTATTTTTTTATTAATTGCACAACGAACTTTAGATATAATGTTGGCATTAGACCGTTGTTTATGGTAGATTCTGTTTTACACATTCCCCCATAAGTCATATCGAAAATGACGTCATAACCCCGCCCCCCCCACCCAGGGAGCAGTGTCGTTTCACCTCGGCACATAAATAGCAACGCGGAACTGTAATGTGATAATGCAGGAAAGCTGATGGAGCAATTAATGCGGTTTCGTTGTTGTTTTTGTGTTTTTCAAGTCCCAGGTAAATTCCTGATCTTGTCAACTCTTTGAAATCGATATTATCTAAAAGTGATAGTTTACGAATAATTTTATGGTTATTGCGTAATGGACTGGTGACTGCTGTGAACATGATCTTGGTGTTCATTTGGGTGCAGTGAACGTACAGTATTTTCATTCTAATGGTGCACAAAGGGGACCGACCCTCTTGCCCCTGCCTGCCTCGGTTTGGTCACATTGGTTTAAGTGGGAGAGTGGTGGTAATTACGTTATTTGTCACCCTTGAGGCACTGCAAAACTGACCCTGGGCTCAATTTCATAAAGCCTGTATAAGCACAACAATTTGCTAAGCACAGACAAAATCAGTCTTTGGCAGAAACAGATTTCTAGCCAAAATCCCATAAAGTCTACATTGTTGCAACTGGTACCCCACTCAATTTTTTGCTACGCAAAGAAATTTGCTAAGCATGATTTTCTGCTAAATAGCTTTATGAAATTGGGTCCAGGGCTCGATTTCATAGAGCTGCTAAAGCAACAAATACTGCTAAGCAAAAATGAGCAGGATACCAATCACTTTTAGTGCAGTGAGAGAATGCATCTTGGCGGGTAACCTTATTCTGGCAAGCATAATTTTCTGTACTTTAAAAGCAACTCTGTGAGATTTGGCCCTTCACACTTGTCTTATTATTAGACTTAAAGTTGACCCAGTAAAGGTTTGGTTTAATCTGCATTATTAACGCAGTACATCTTTGTAAGCCAACCAAGTCTCGTGACTATGGTATTAGAACGTTAGGACCCGTTAAAGTGCGAGATTTACAGAAATGTACATGTACATTGTACGTGAGAACGAAGTTTCCCCAACATGTATAAATAGGGTGAGACTTGAACGGTATATTGTTGAATTATTAGTCTATCTTCAAGATGTTGTTTCAAACTTGGTGCAGGTCACGAAAGCCTAGACGTGCATTGGTCGTTTTTAATTGTTGCCTTTGGGTCGGTAGTATTACAGTGTAAGTGTTTCTGATACTGCTAGGCATATGTGACAGGATGCACCCGCCTTGAGCCGGAGGCTACGTCTTTATTGATAGAGCAACGACCTGACGAACACACAGTCAATATGAACGAGATAATTTGCCTACGACAACTTCACGTTTTCTCATTTAAGACTTGAACCGTTTCATCTTGGTAAAGATGTCAATTTCATATTCCGCTTTTAACATCACTGGTTGTGAAGATCTTGCTATACCACATGTACGTTACAATCACTGGTTACCGCACGTTATAATTTGAGGTGGTGTACCTTTTTTGCTGGGTCTTTGTGCTTTCTCTGGCACCGTTTTGTTTTATGTTGAAGGTATAGCTCCTGTGGTCTTGATACTTACTTGCACCGTGTGGCCCCTGTGACCCAATTGTGGCCCTTTAAAAATAAGACACATTTTGGGGCCGAGGGAAAACACCTTGCCCCTTCCTTGTGGAAAGCTGGCTTGCCCCTCCCCCGTCCGACTCTATGATTTGATCCTTACTCTATGGTCTGATCCGCCTTGTCCCTCTCCTGTCTGACTCTGTAGTCTGACCCAATTTGCCCCTCCCATGTTGACAACTCTTAATCCACCTTGCCTCTCCCATGTGGAAAGCTGGTATGCCCCTCCCTCTGTCTGAATCTATGATCCGATCCTTGTTCTATGGCTTGATCCACCTTGCCCCCTCCTTGTAGAAAGCTGGTTTGCCCGTCCCCCTGTCTGACTCTATGACATGATCCTTGCTCTACGGTCTGATCCAGCTTGATCCGTGAAATGCGGCCAGACAACCACATTTCGGGGTCAAAATGACAGCCTTATCCCCCCTCTCCTTTCCCCCCACATCCCCTCAGATTGACTCCCATGTGTCGTTCGTTGTCGTGATGACTCTGTGTTAAAGGGGCACACCGGCTTCGTTGGGCTATTTGGGCTACAAAATAGGCTAACATATGCCTTCAAAGGTCTTCCAGGAATGGAGAAGAACGGTTCCTAAAAGAAACCATCAAATTTTGCCGTTTTTGAGCATTTTTCAAAAAACGAAGGTCACGTGATTTATCCGAACCAAAAAAGTGGTTCGGATAAATCACGTGATTTTCGGAGTTAGTTTTACTTCCAGCCGTATACAAGTAAATTACTGAACCAAATTTAAATCTGTTTTTTTTTAATTATTCATGAGTATTTGAAAAAAAAGACTATGTATTCAGATTATTGATACAATTTGTAAATAATGATGAAAAATCGAACGTAAGATTCGCATTCAGAGAGTCCGTGCAACCGAAGCGTGTTTTACGGCGCACCAGCGTGGGAGCTAGCGGAACGTAAACCTTGGGGCATATCCCGTACAGCCGGTGCCGTGTCTCGTGGGGCCAGAGAGACAAACCCCAGGGCATGAACTCCCCAACTTGCCGGTCTAGCCGTGAGCGTGGGAGCTTGTCGGAGGGGTAGGGGGCCAGACCAACAATTACGGTTTTTGTAGGAGGGTTTTAGTCTGATACCCCTAGCTATTATCCCCTAACTATTGCAACGTGTTGCCTGCGCTACACACGCGGGACGACGACGGGGAATATTTATCCCATACAGCTGGTCTAATTCTATGATAGCTGCACAATGTCCACCCCCCCCCCAATTGCTGCTTTTGCTGGCTTTCCCTTTGGATTTATCGTGGTTTTTCTTTTACTTTTTACTTTTCGTTGGACCACCTTCTGGGTGTTTTTCCTTGCGATGTTTTTGTACCGATCCTTGGATGTCGAAGAAACGTTCTCCATTATTGCAAGTACACAGAATATAATACGTCGTCGTACACAGAATACAGGTTGGGGTTAGTTTTCGCGGTCGTAACCAATAACTGTTTCAATGGCAAGTTCAACCGAAACAGTTATTGGTTACGACCGCGAGCGGACTTCGACTAGGACTGACCATAGAGCAAGGAACCTTGCTCTATGGACTGACGTCCGCTCATGTCACTGATCTCTATTATACTGACAGTATAATAGAGATCAGTGGCATGGTTCATGTCTGTTTTTTTATTTACACGTGAATTTGTGCTTGATGGATATGAAGTCTGTATCCTCATGCCTCGCCATTGTTATAATTGATACATAAACAGAGCACCAGTCTACTTACAACATCGCGCATCATTGCCACGTAAATTTGACAGTTGCAACGGCTGGAAAAGCGTATAAGCTGACCTTTGACCGCGTTTTGTTTTTTTCACATTTTTCGTTAATTACGTGATATTTTGATGATTTTTTTTTTTACAACAACCATTTAAAAAATGTTGTCTGTCATTCCACATCACAATATTAGGTAAACAGTAAGCCGGTGTGTCCCTTTAACTCAGGGTAGGGGGGATTCGATCTCACCGCGGTGGGGTTATTCACTGCGTCAGGATTAATCTCCGGTCCTGCTTTTCAAGTTGACTAAGTGGCCTTGCTCTGGGGAGGCCAACCCCCCTGTGTTCTCCCTGGACACTCTCTGTGCTGCTCCTGTCCCCTTACTTCGTATTGACCTAAAATCAACCTACCAGAGAGACTTTAATGTGCATTTGAGAATTTCTTATTTTTGCCAATCCCAGACTCCCAGACTTTTGGAGTCCTTCATCTGTATCATCATTCAATACCCCCCCCCCCGCCCCATTTGAAATCTGGACTATTGAGGTTAAAAGTTTTTACCAGAATGTAATTGTGTTTACTTCCACGTCAGAATAAGCTATAGAAAATAGTAAACCGCTAACAAAAGCTCAGAAAAGGGGCTCGTTTGGGAAAATGCAATCGGAAACAACAGTTTAAATAAGTCAGAAGTACCCCCTTTGAAAAATGTGCACCCCTTGGAATTGTGCCCCCTATAAGAATAGTTTCGCCGCTATGGAAGTGCTATCAAATTAACCTGGTAAGAGCAACAGTAGGGAACCAGTCACAAACATTGTTTGGAGAGTATTTTTGGCTGGTAACAGTTCTCGGCTAGGTGAAGTTGTATTGTCATATGCCTATACCAACTTCGTGGAATTTGCCTCAACTTGACGGCGTTGACCTCCTAGGTCCGAGGACGCAGTGTTGATCGGAACTCGCCGCCAGTCAACCGTAGCAGTTGAACTTCCCCTTTCATTTGATTACAAACAAACTGAGCTTTAATCACAGTCCATTTGTTTTTGTTTTTTTTAGTTCTGTGATCGCGTGCTGTGACAGGATAACATCAAATCAATTTGTTTTACAGAAGCGTTTATGTATTGTCCTCATTCAAAATGGTCTAATCGCTTCACGTCTTTGACTTGTGTCAATTCAGACGATTCCAGGATAACCGGTAACAAGCAATGAATAGTAGCCCCGAATGATGCTGTAAGAATGATAGCAATAGGGAAAGGATGGTTATTCACATTTCTAGCACATTTCTTTTTGTTGTTTTGGGTCTCAAAACCGATGACACTATTCCTATCGAGGCCAATCAAGTTTTTTCCCCAGTATGGCGTTCTGCTGCAACTGCTCCTCGGAGTACGAGGTTGCAAACAGGATCTTACCCACGGCTGTTATGTGTATTGATGTTGACACTACCCTGGCAGCTAATGCCAGCTGCGGCCAAGCACAAGATTGGGAATGTTATTCAAAATTTACAAAGGTGTGTTTTACCTGACGAATGAAACTGCTTAGAGGGGGGGGGGGGCACAACAAGGAAGCCGTCATCGTGTGTTCCTGTACTATTACGCAACAAAATCAAGGCTACGTAATCTCGGAACGAAACGGTACCAACGGTTGTTTTTTAAACCCATAGTCTCAGATTCGTAACATAATTACTTTGAATGGAGGCAAAGAGCTTGATGGCCTTACCTGTTATTTGTCTCAATCGTAACTTTGCAGAGTTTCACAAATACTCTCTCAAACTGCATGGGCCATTTATTTTAAGGCGCAACGAGAGGATGTGATGGCGGGTCTTTCGCTGGAACTCGAAGTTCCGGGTACCTGTATGAAAAGCTGAGGTAATAAATTGAGAGTTTTTTACGAGATCGCAACGGCCAGGTCTGCTGTACTCTATGCGGTAGACACCCTAAAGTTTCCGCAACACAAGTTGGTGTCGCCCTTTCCCACCACTTTAGCAGTGCAGCCCCTCCTTCTATTTACACAAGTGGTGTAACCAGAGGAAGGGACGCCCCACCCAGAAACATTTATCCCCCTGTTGCCCCTCCCTAAATGTGATCAAAAACTTCACAAATAAATGGTTCAATACGTTAAATACCGCCCTATATTATGTCTTTGCGCCCGCTTGCCCCCCCCCCCATGTAAGCACTTTGTAACGCCAATGAAGTCTTTACCTGTCTTAAGCTTGTCATCGAAGGGCGCCCTCAGAAGTTCGTGCACGGTTGATACGTTAGTAACCTGACCAGCAGGGATGGGGGCAGGGGGGCATTGGACTGGAGTCTCAGAGCCTTGCCACTTGCTCCCCGAAAGATGTCGAAAACAAATGCACTCTTTAGGGGAGCGACGATATAAAAGTCTCCCTCACCCCCAAACAAAAATCAAAAATACATTGTCTTTGCCCCCGGTCCCCCACTCCCAAATGGTTCGAGAAAGGATTGCGGTTCCGTATCATCAAGATCGTCATACAGGCCGAGTTGTAAACAGACCTGTGTTACTCCTCACTCAGTACATACCTGATTGGAATACGCCCTATGATATGTCTGTAATTCAAGGTATCCGGGCTCCGGTCATCAGCGCCTGCTGCCCGGGTCTTCAGTTCCACGGGTGACGGTGCAGCAGGTAAAAAGCCCGGTCGTTTCGCAGGGCACGTTCGGTCATTGACACTCAAGTCATCCGATTCAGATTGAGTACCTGCAGAAAGGAATGCCAGTGTTTAGTTTTCAGGAGCTGCACTGTTTTCTGGAGTTGTTGTGTCTTGTACAAAAATTAAAGCCACATTTTGCTACTTTGTAGGTTGTCTCTTCATTAATTTGATCTTTGCTGCAAGATCAGAGAGTTGTCATTATTCTGTGCGGCCGGCCGTGAGTAAACTACATTAGCCGTCGTCATACGAAACATAACGACTATGTAATGTTTTTCTCTAGGTACATGTACCGAACAAAATGTATACGGAAATGAAAACTGTCTTTTTTGCTCGTGAAAAGTTTAAGGCATTTTTAGGTTGTTTTTCTGAGAATGCATGTAAATAATGGATCTATATTACAGTCACTGAAAACATTCATAACACAGTTGAATGTTCTTTGCCGCAGCCGGCCGGTTTTGAGTTTGACTTAAGGGTTTTTAACTATTGGATTCTCCCGACCCCAAGTTAGTTTACATCAACAACTCTCCAAGGCTTACTGTGGTCGAATAATGGAGGTTCAAGCCCCTTCCGTCTCAATACCCGTGATGGCTGATTGGTACAAATTGGTTCCGGCCACTCAACTATTTGTCACATGTTCGATTGAAGTCAATTAATACCTTTCAAAAGGCACTAAGAGTTTACGGTGGCATCTACTAATCAACAGTTGGTGAAAATTGACCCTTTCCGTCATCAACTGGTCCACGGACGGAAGGAAGACCCCCAACTCCGGCCCAGGATTTCTCTCCCCGTGCCAAGTGACACTGTCAATCCACAGCTCGCGTTTCATTCATAAAGAACCGCGGAGTTTCTTGTTTTGTTGTAATATATACAATTACCGGTACTTCCATGCTGTTCGCGCCATTAGACGCCGAGGGATTTGGGTTCGGATCACCCCGGCTGCCTGCCGCGCCGCGCCTCGGCCGGGTCCGCAACGGTCCCCATCGCGTCGTCAACAACACTTCACCAGAAAAACCGCATAATCTTCCTGTTTTGGCTCAGAATTACTGCCGTTGCAAGACGATCAACTCGCCCCAGTATCCGGTAATAACTCACTCAGTATCAGTTTACGAGTGACGACAGTTCAGAAGAAAGTTTGCCAAATTGCATCTGACACTAGTTGATCGCTCCCGGCATCTACGGACTCGTCACCAGGCCGCAGGGTTTGGGACAGGGAGTCATCGCTTTCAAACCAAGGCACCCTCTCTTTCTATTTTTAACCCCGGCGCTGTTTATATTGAGAAACTTGACATGATCGAAAGTGACACGGTACCAGAAACTGTTTCCCCAGATTTTGGAATTCTTTCATCTCCGAGCTTTTTGGGGATCGCGGGCTTTTCTTTCCAGAAAACACATTGTAAACGAATCGCGGAATTCAATTATATACGAATTGAGAGCAGGGTAGATTAACATCAGCTTGGCAGCACGCATGGGACCTGGATGCTCGACTTGCTTAGAAAACACGAAGAGCTGAAAATTAGATTACGTTATGATCACTTCTACGGTCATTGCATATTGATGTAAAAAAATTGACGTACAGTAGTACAGGGAAGGGACACGTTGTACGAAGTGCGAGTGCAGTTCAATTTAGCCCTTGTCAAAAAACATCTGTCTCGAGTTTAAAGAGGAAATTGATGTAATGGTTTTTGGAGGAGAAAGTCCTCACTCCCATCGTCTATATATTTTCAATAAACAAATCAAAACTATACAACCGACCTCTGAAAAGCTCATCAAATTTTAATGAAAAACAACTAAATGGATTTTGTCGGGGGTTATTTCGATATAGTGGCAGACCAAATAAACAACAGTTATTTGAGATCTCCAAATGCTGTTTTGTGATCTGCAAACACTACTTTGTGTTTTTTGTGATCTTCAAATGCTATGTTGTGATTTTGTGATCTTCAATTGCTATGTTGTGATTTTTGTGATCTGCTATGTTGTGATTTTTGCGATCTCTTAATTCTACTTTGACCTTCCAGATTGTAACTGACCAATGCCCCCCTTTTTCCGGTACTCACCGCCCCTGTACTTAATCGCATATAAATCCAGGTTTTGTTCATTATGGATCCCAGACTCTCCAAACAACTCAAAGATGTTTAAATACCCTCTGAATATAGAGCAAATTAAAAATATCCATGTTAGTTTTTCAACAGTTATATTTTGCCCGTTCATTCTGTGCTGTTGGTATTATAATCGTATTACCACAGAGGGATGGTTCAACACTGCCCAAGTATTTTAGTATATATTTTTCATTATTGGGAAAACTAATGCACCTTTAGGCACTGAACGCTCGTTCATTCCCTCCACCTCCTCTCCACCCTGTCCACACTTGAATAATCCTATCATCCCATCATCCAATAACAACCATAGCCTCCGGTTTCATCTTCACCGCCAAGTGGCTAGCACCGCGGCGCGGCCAGGCCCCATGCCGCCTGTCGATCGCCTCACCGCGCCGCCTGGCGTGCCCCTTCGTCTCAACTGCCCTGCTCCTCCACCATTCTGGCTTCCTGTGTAGCCTCGCCGTGATTACTAAACAACCCTTTTTTTGTATCATCTCAAAGTTATCGCCACTAGGCTTTATTAATCATCATCATTTGGCTGTATGTACTCAACAAGACGCGTGTCGGTGCTCGAGTGCGATTCCATTACATGGTATCGGTTTTGTCGTCGGCTCAGTTTCCAGTCTCATGCATGGACGCCACCAACGGGCGAGTGCCACTCATGTCTTCAGGGATTGCTCAGTGTTTTCCCGCCGAAAAAAACTTCTCCTTGAGCATTAACAGCAAACTGACTCACCTGTTGTAAAATACATTGTTTAATTTATCTTCAGTGTCGATACCAAGGTACTCGATAACAGCGCCCATGTTCGTAAACATTCTAGGATATCAATAAAGCACACCGTTACAACCAACCTTTCAACGTTTCATCGAATTTGATCGGCTCATTACGGAGAGAGAAAACTGTTTGTCTTGTCGGAGAGGGGGGGGGGTCTTGAGCACGTTCAAAATTGTTATATAAATATTTTCCCAAAGTGTTGGTACTGTATTGATGGAACCTGATCATGCAACCCCCTTTATTTGTTCGATAATATGTACACTGTCATTATTAAAGACATCGGTCTGGTTCCTGTCTTCACTCTAGATCTATACCACCCTCTGTGGTCTTTGCTATTGAATATCACCCTGAGCACATGATATCTTCAGGATGACATCAACCATGCGTGAGAGTCACAACAACTGTCAATGGCGAGGTTAGGAACAGTGAACACTCTCGCCTGTTACGGTTTAGTGGCGAAGAAAGACTTTTGTAAATGGAGAGGTAGTTGATTGTGTCATATTCATGCAATTTGCCCATCAGATTATTATGAGATCTGCATTGACCCGAGAAGGTTAGGAGATTGCCAGTTTATTCGGTAACAAATGATGAGTCAGGCAGAATGATGTTGTGATCATCATTAGGCTGTGTTGGTTTGCTGATGACCCGAAGATTCAGTTAATCTTACCCTGATCTGACCCTGATCTGGCGGGTCAGAGGGTCCAAACTGGCTACAAGACGGTATCATTGGCCAATGGGTTGAACTAGGGTCCACTTTATTCCCACTCACCGAATCTGAAACTCACGTTTAAAGTTATGAGAATCGAGTAGTTTGACCCTATTTAAGTCACTCAGACAACGACGGGTCAGACAGGTCCAAATCATGGTCAAACACGGCGTCCTTGGCCAATGAGTTGAACTAGGGTCCACTTCATTCCCACTCGCCGAATCTTACATTCACTTCACAATGTATGGGCTTGCAATTATTTGACCCTATTTGAGTCACTCTGACCTACAAGCGTGTGAAACCCCATTCTTAGGTTGCAACAACGGTCAGTTTTTGGTGCGGGTCACGTTGAAGGGATGAGTATTCATTGGTGGTGTCTGGTTAGGGTCAATTTACAGGTTGCCTCGGCCTCGGTATTTAATGCGTCTGATTGATCTCAACGTGAACCCTGTCTGCGGTATCGACGAGACTTGTCAACTTGGCTTCAAATCAGCTTCAGCCTCCGGTGGCCGTAACACTAAATGGTCAACTTCTGTCCGTCCCTTCGCAGCGTTCTTCCAAAACAGTGGCCTGCTTGCCAAATGCCAGTCAAAACACCTGATGAGGACCAGTCAAAATTCACGTGGTCCAGCTGGCTATTTCAGTGTTTGAAAAGCACCCCCGTTCAACGTGAAATAGGGACCAGTGAATAAGCTGACAGACTGAAGTGAAATGACAAGCTAACTGGTCAGGGTGTCTAGTCACTGAACAAGTTAAGGGCAAACCCTGCTTTGTGACAATGAATTGGATGCAGCAATCCTACAAATTTTCACCTGGTCAGCCATTGTTATCATTATTACATATTTCTGGTAACGAAACCAAGGATGCCTCTAAGTGAACGTAATAACTAGCTCGCAAGCCTGAGGAAATCTCTTCCATGATAAGTGTTCTGGGTTCTGCTGTGTGCCCTGCCAGCCTTTTACGATAGTACCTTAGCAAACTAAAAGAAGACTGTACACAGTTTTGTGTACTTGATCCTTTCCTTTATTTCGCTATACAAAGTTGCATGTCTGTAAAAGTAATGGATTTGAACACGAGTTGAATCAGTGTAAACGTAGATACCAAGGTTCCAGTTGGAGGTACGATGGATGTTGCAGCCAGCACTTGTCTTGTTTCCCTACCGCTTGTGAGTGAATCAACAAGGGAGTGCATACATTTTGCAACACCATTCCATATATTGGGCACAAGGAGTTTCACTTTGAGATGTAATTTATACATTTTCACCATTTTACTGTTTACTGTTTGTACACAGGGCCCTTAGGAACAGCTGTTGTAATACCGATAAGGCTACTCTGTCTATAAATAAGTCAATAAATATAAAATAAATAAATAAATAAAAGATATCTGTGAGTAGTAACCATTGAAAGTCGTATATGTGGATGACAAAATGTAGAAATTAATTGAGGTAGTTTTGATTTGTCTCGCGAGTGATAAGATCTATGCCCGGTTTGTTTTTAACATCGAGTTAAGTTCCCTTCACCTTGGCGGCATCTCAACATTCCCCGGACATCGAGCCAGCTGTCCGTCTGTACTGCAAGACATGCGGTCACCCGTTTCGACACAGTCAAATATTAGGGGGGTTTATTGACTGTTGTGAGCGGTCAATACCTATTTCGTAGCGGTCGGTAACCACACCATGAAAGACACTGCATGGCCAGACTAGAAGTCTGATACCCGACTCCAGATGTCGGGTTCAGAGAAACGCTGTAGGGGCCATTTTGCAGTTTATTGGCCTGTCAAAATGTCCCGTCTGTCACTTTCTACAGAAATCGGCTCGATTTTTTTTCTCTTCAATTCCTATACATTTTTTTTTACATTTCCCCCAGTGATTTTCATCACTAGCAGCGCCATGATCATCGGTGTTGGGAAACCGACCGAAAATGACTTTTAATTGACCCAGTCGGATGCAGCACGACGCCCCGAGGTGTTAAGTGGAATTACCGGCGACTTCTCTCCATCGACACCCCGTCCCTCCTCCTTCCCTCGTTCCAATCCCAGATTCAACTCCTCTGGCACTTTCCAATTCCACGAACTCCTTCAGCGTTTAATTCATCTTTGAAAAAATGCCTCCTCTCCATATCCCCACATCATTTAATATTATCCCCATCTTCATTTTGCATCATCGCATCTCATGCATCCCCGGAGTCACCGAACAAATCCGCGCTTTTCTGGGAATTCTTCCCCGCGCGCTGCCTCCAGATGCTCGCGCCCGTGACTCCACGGTGTCTAAAACCCGCTCGCCGATCAAGGTTCTGCGAATCTCTACATAATTGCATTTACGGAGAGACTCGGTGTGGACACTCGGTCAATACGACGACGAGAGAGCAGGCGGAGTGGATGATGCGATTGTTAATAAAGATGAGATGGGGAATCGAATTCGCCCCTAGCATTTACTGTTTAGGTAGTGTTCTCCATTATGGTGTTACACATACTCAACCATGGACGCCTTTTTAACGGACGGGCGGTTGGCGTTAATTTCAAACGGTGTGTCTCTACCATGCTTGGTTTCATCGTCAGGTTTTCACCCAATTAAAATCCTAATTAGTTTATTGGCTTTTTGGTGCATTGGTTTTTCCACATGGGCTTGTTTTCTTATTTGATCACAGTTCAAAAGTTCAATGCCCAGCACTGTGTAAGAGAAAGTAGCGATATAGCACAAACATGATGACATACAATCTAAACGTATGTATTCAGAACAAAACCATTTATATTATTCTTGGGCCAAAATCATTCTCAGAAATAAGATTTGATTACCGTTGTATTTGTAGTTACAGTTTGATGGAAACCTTTGTTAAAAGTGTGATGGCTGACCCTGCAATTGTTTTTTTTAAATTTAAGTAGGCCTGATAAGGAAGGTTGTGATTTGATTTATGAGTTTGACGTCATTATCTTGTGTCATGGTGGAGGAGGAGGCGTGGGGTCGACGGGTGGGGGTGGCGGATAATCCCGCTCAACTTAAAGGTGTTAAGGGCGAAAAACCACGCACACATTGTCAGTATGAGACACATTGTCAGTATGAGACACATTGTCAGTATGAGACACATTGTCGTTAATTTTTGGTTGAAGCAAACGAAATCAGCTGTTACTTTTTTAAAGGTTTTCAGATACAGTTTTCTCGAATATGACTTCATTTCAGAGGTAAATATTTCTAGTAAATGATTTCATAATCGGTAAGGTTTCAGACTAAAATTGAACAATGATATTTCTTAATCCTTCCAATCATGTATTATACCTTTAAATTAGGACTTATTTTCACGGAATCACGTGTGCTGACTACCCAAATCTCGTTGCCATCACCCAGTAGTGTGGTTAACCGTTAATCATGGAGATATAAAACTTTGATCAATGATGTATTTGTTGGTTTGTTTAATATCACGGACACTGCCTTGACCAATTTGTGCTCTTTGGTTGTTTGACAGAATGTAATGTTGTAATTTTAATTTTGGAAAGAATGATTGTGTTTTCAGGAAAAACATCTTCGTATAGGGGGCAGGAAGTTTCTGTCCCCTACCAAAACAAGGTCACCAAATCTAGACAGAATGGGCAAAAAAAAGTCAGAACCCTTTGTGTCGATGTCAATCTGTATTAATTATTTCTATTGCACAAAGGGAACAACACAAAATGGTGGCAGCACGCGCAGCCTCTTGCACTTGTCATCAATGGGGAAATAAATAGCCTTGGACAACATCTCCACTTTGAACTGTCAACTCAGAGTCACTGCACCTTTAAAATCAATGTGTCACTGATGCCTTTCTTGGAAACCATCTCGACTGCCCTGGGATCGCCACAAAAATAGAGATTTCTTTTCTTTATACCGTTGCTACAGGCAGTCCAGGCAGGTGATCAATAAGTAATTCAATACTTAAGACTTCTGAGAAAGATTGTTGGACTTTGGTTAGAAGGTGACGCGGCGCACGCGCTGCGTTGTCCCTGTGGTGGTTGTTGACTCAGTGTTCTTCGGTGTAGATGTCTATTTTTGTACGGGACGCCACGCGGGTGTTGCCGCTCAGGGCATGGGGATTTCTATTTTGAACTGAAATGTGTACTTTTTAAAGTTGGTCATCTAAAAAGTTGGTCATCGTTAAAGTTGGAGGTGTGTTTAGCAGGTGCAAGCAGAGAATCGGGGTTGGGTGTACTGGGCAGATGGGGTGCACTTAAAGAGAAAAGTGCATACATTTTCTTCTTATTATTAAAAAATATAAAAAAATAATAAATATATTTTATTTATAGATTCTTGTTACATTTAATGTTTCCCTTTCAATGTTTTGAGAGGGGTAGAGCTGTTTTAATTCTGTTTCCCCTTTGCTTGTTCGCTTTCCATGTCTGTTGATTGATTTTTTTTTGTCATATCCTTTTATTTGTGGTGCTTAGCCTACATTGAATGCTTTGGAGTTAGTGAACACCGATTAAACACAAAATAATAATCTGGGTGGTGGTAAACACACAATACATATGGGCAAGTCTTCAGTTTATTTGGCTTGGCTATTTTGACAATTTTAGTGGCAGAGTATTATACATAATATTTGATTAGCATGTGCTTTCAACAACCATCAGCGAGCAGAAACGAGGACCAACAAAACAGATATAATACAGACTGGGCACGGTTCAAAAGGCAGTGCAAATTTCAAGGGTTTTAGAGTCACATACGAAAGAATACTGGAGTTAGTGAACGAAGAGAGAACATTTACCAGAAAAAAAGGAAAACAGACTTATGGAGTGCCAACCAAGGACAGGGAACTGGGAAAGGGAGATATTGGGCCCAGATCAGGTGGTAGAGCTTCCTATCGACGTTTCATCTGTTTACCCTACGGTAGAAATATCCGCACAAGTACAGTGCCCCGTCTTCTTTTTCGAGGAATCTTTAAATGTTTGCTTTATAAAACACACCACCCCCTGGATACCCTACTGCTGCTGTAAATTTGTTTAATCGCCCACTTCTGTTCGGAGAAACGTCTTTGCCGAATCAGTTAGTTCATCACCCTTTTTTCGAGTACGGGCAGCCAACCCGAAGAAACCTCGCCCACGGATCCCGGCAGGGACAAAGAAGCGAGAGATCGGTCATCGAACTGGTATTCAAGGAAACCTTGAATTGCGACCGCCGTTAGCTGTCCAGAAAAAAAAAACAGTTACTAGAATTTGATTGCAAATGAAGCGAACGTTACATGCGCTCATTATTACTTAACCCGCTCTTCAACTCAAGCGCAGATGGTGAATAACCTATACACGACCCCTTGATTAGTCAGGCACCCTTACAAGTGTTTGTATGCGTGGTACAGCAGGAGCGACTGGGATACAATCTAATCAATCATAACCGTTGCCCGGTGACGTTGAATCGCGCACGCGCAGTCTGAACCAGTACAATTATCACAAGGGTGACTGATCGCGGTTAAAGTTCGATAGCGCAGCTTATGAAAATCCTGGAAATTTCTTCAACTTGAAGCCCTTTGCGAAACTTGGAAACTAACCACTCCAGAATGATCGTGAAGTGACTATTGACAATCATGATGAATCATTGGTATTCTGCTAATCTTAATGGCAGATGCACGCGGACAAATATTAAACCACCCGGGACCACTGTAGATCACATTATTAAGCGAACATCAAGATTTCATCATCTCGGTGCTGGGGAAAAACTGACCGGTAAACTAAGGTTAAATTGTATAGGTTTCGCTTTCAATAAAAGCGGATGGGGTTTTATTTTCATACATGCCTGCAAGTATATCAAAATGTCCATGCATTTAGGATAAATAAAGCACTACAAGCAGCATTAAACCAGTCCATATAATTTGAAGGGTTTACCCGTTGTGTTGATGGTGAGATGCCTGTGCAAGGATTGTCATAAAGACACCAGGGTTGATATTTGACCCCGTTCTGGTTCATATAGTTTAAACTACTCGTATAATATGTTTGGGAAATATTACATTACTTACTTCATAATTGAAATTTCCAATTGCATTACGACAAATTCAACCAGTAAACATTAACTGGATAATGTGTATGAGAGTATTAAAGCAAAGCCGACAGTACTAGATTTTCATTAATGCAGTGAACCGACAAGTGTCGTGTGAAATGTGTGGGTGAGTCGCGAATTCAATTTAAACTGTGAGCTCTTCCACATATGTAGGTCATGTTTTAACCTTGCCTCTGTAACATTACTTCATGAACCACCTTCACTGAACTGGTGAATAAATTACGTGGGCTTGGGAAGGAAGACTGTTTCTACATCCAGTGGTTGTAAATACTGAGATTGTACAGCGTGGCTGACAAGTTTGTATTGATTGTTAAAAGTTAAAATTTCTTTCATAGAATACAGAAATGTCATTTTAATGAAACAACTTGTATTTTTTTATACTGGTTATAGATAATGGGGTGGGTTTGTACAGTGCCATCTTTTTCTGCCTTTCACATATGTGGGACCCCAGTTCGATTCTCATCTTTGATATGGATTGACGTCCCAACCTTGGCCTCAACCTCGCTTGTGAACTGGATTTGTTTTCATGATCCGTTGTTGCAGTTACTGGCATGTCAGTGGCCGAGCGGTCTGGTGCACCTGGGGTGACATCAGACAGTGTGTGTTCGAATCCTGGTCATGACATTTTTGTCTGAGACACTTAATTGCTTCTCTTCACCCAGGAGTAAATGGGTATCTGTGTAGGCAGGGGTGGTTCTTGTGATTGATTGATGGGCAACTTGGTAGCTGAGGCTGTATCGATCCCAAGGGTACTGAAATAGTTTAGAATAACAATGTAAAGTTATGACAGTTAGTCTGGTATCCTATTTCTTCTGAGCAAAGCTGTTTTCTGTGCTTACTACTTTTTGGTGCTTACACAAAATTGGGCCCAGGTTATCGCTTAGTAAAAAAAGGGACACTGGTTTTTTGCGTCATATTGTTACAATTTGTAAGCCAATTTTTATACAGCGAAAGTTCTGCCAAGTCGCTGTATAACGTGTGTAGACAAAAAACTCAAACCTGCATCCACTTCTACCTCACATATCAATTTCTCATTTAATCAGCGACTTACATTGCTGTCTGCTCATTACCAACCATCCAAAACAAAGATATCGATGGCACTTAAACGAATACCCGTATTCGAATACCGCGGGTTCGATGACTCTCCGTGCATAAGACTCCAAACGTTGACCCTTCGTCAACCCCTGGAAACCGTGAACCCGGTTTTCGCTGAAATGTGACTATCCAGACGCCTCACCTGCACAGTTCAAACTGAACTTCTATTTAGGGGTCTGCTCAGAGGGGCGCCCCTAACACGTAAACATCTTTGTTATGAGTACATCTTTGATAGCTGTAGCTAATTTATAACTAGCAAGGCGGTCGATGACCCGCCTATGGTTATGATTATCGGGTATTATGACTTCTGTAGCAATATATCACATTGCGATGACAGTTCGGAGTCACGCTAGTCATGTAATCGCAGAGTTTCTGAAACACATCATCATTTTTTTTGTTTACTTGAGATTTTTTTTAATGAGGAAAACATCCGAGTTCTGAGCGCAACAGATGACCTAGTCGTCTCCCCCAATGCACTATTTTGGGCCGACAATATTTTATGACTGAACCTTTTTATGCTGGAGTGTAAGTAGTGCACAGTGTGTGATCGCTGTACGTCTTCCAGTTCTCGCAACTGAACAAGACAAATCCCAAATCTACCTCAGTTTAAATAAGGGTGAAACAGACAAATTAATTGAATCCTTTAAAACTTTATTTTCTACCACTTTTCATTTCTCCTCTTTTTTTGAAAAGTGTTTTTCTCTCATTTAGCAAGACACTTTTTTACATAAAATTGTCCCTTTTGGCTGCAAAATTGGATTCTACGGGCTGACTCCGTTTGTGAAGCTTCTTAAACCGTATACAGCTGCTCATTGGTCCATTCCATCTTTTGCAGTAACCAATCCCATCTCAGTTTCAACGGTGACGTCACAAAAATTGCAATATAAAGTTATACACATTATTAACTATAAGTATTTAATTTGACACTCTGAGTTTCACTTCCTTTTGCTAACACGGTTTCGCTCTCAGTAGTTTTCGTAAGTTCCAGCTACCAACCACCGATTTGAAGTTAAATTTTAACTTGTTTAAATTTGGCAGCACCTTTTTGCCGCCTCGTTAAAAAGCTTACGTACGGCCTTAAACATTCCAATACATTTCTGTTTGTTTGTTCAGTGATAAGTTGTGAACATGTTTCATATTTCTATTATTTTTAGCAGGGTTTTTTTCCTGAGGAAAGAGCTGACTTGATGGGAAACGGAATTCGAAGTTAGTTTCTGTTTTAATTTCATTAGTGATTCAAGTGCACTTGGTGTTAAAGGTGCTATACAGTAGTTGGTAGAGCTGACAAAATAGTCGCAGACAGTGTTCACGTTTTGTGTGATCAACCGTATACATGAAACAACAAACTGGTCAAAATTCGGGTTTAATTAGTTGTGTGAGTCAGGAGAAAATAGTGGAAACCCGTGCACGATTTTCAGCATGTAAACGCACTCTCCTTAATTTTGGTCGTAAACAACCGAAATCATCTGTTGCGTTTTGTAAAGGTTTTTCACATACATTTTTCTCGCATATTAATTCATTTCAGAAGAAAATATTTCACAAAATATGGTTCTAATCTAGTTATAAACTTCATACTCAGTAAGCTTTCAGAATAAAATTAAACAGTGATGTTTTTAACAAATCCTTACCAACCCTGTATAATACCTTTATGAGATTCCTGTTTCAATACACCATGCTTACCTAAGCCTCGCCCGTCCTTGCACAAGACAAGTTTAGAGATGTTCATGTACCTCGACCTACTTCTCATCCTCGTTCCCGTAGATGGTTCGTTCTCGACACCGAACCATGGCTGCCAACGTCTCCTCATGTTCCCTGTATGCGCTGAGGGGGGTATCATTCAGAGCATAGCAGGTGCAACCTCGACACCAGACCCTGGTTGCCAACGTGCCTCACGGATCCTAACGTTTGGAATAAGCTCCATCCAATGACTCTTCATGAAGTCAGACTCTTTCACAATGCCCATATACGAATTCTCAATTCGTCACTGGAAGCTCAACGTCGTGATGCATTCAGAACTGTACTCTTCATGCAAAATGTCACAGTATTAGTTGTGTGATAGTAAATGCGAACATCTCATTAAATACTGAAATGTCAATAACATAATGATTAGGTTGTATACGCGCTTAACGAGTGCGTTTTTATTTGGGCGTCTATAATATACTATGCCCTTTTCGAAAAAGCGGCTCTGGCTCCGGCAGGCTCTGTTTGCTAATTAGAAGCCCCGTACGGAAAGTGCACGTTTTCAAAATTACTGACGGAAACTAAGCCAGGAACCGAAAGTTGCATCCGTGTTTTTGAAAAGGCTCTTTGATTTGCACTGTTGTGACGTCATGGTGAGAGTGCCTGGTGAGAAAGACAAGTCGTAGGGTCGACACTAGACCTGACATTTGGGGTCGAGGTTTCTAGGCGTCAAACGATACTCGCAATGCTGATGCCGTGACTGTCAAGTTAGCCTTCGACATGTGCGACTCTTAAACCAGTGGATCAATTAATTGATTGAGCTTAATATCTCGCTCCGTCGTTTCCAGGAAACCCGGATTCCCGCGGAGCGTAGCTCGTATCACATAATAACTCAGGGCACGCACATTGCATTATTGGATGTAACGCACGACAGTTGTTCAACATTTTACAGCGGTGTTATTTTACAGAGCTCGAGCGGGGTTTGACTTCCCATCATGGCCCAGGTGTGTCGCCTTGGGGAAAAGGTTAAGGGCGGCCCCCGTGTATGACAAGCTCTTATTGACTCGGTATTGAGCTGACGCTTTTTAACGCGACGCATTCATTTCAGCGGTGGACTTGATTTTCAGGCCGGAGGTCTTGTTAACAAAAGCAGCCCCAAAATCTATTAATTTGTTTACATGTAAAGTAATACTGTGACCGCTTTCGGGCTGATAAAATGTTAGATTCCTATGTCTTTAATACGCGTACGTTTGTTTGTGGACCCGGTAAATGTGGGCATATTCTTCAACCTGTATTTGGGTTTAGTTTTGTATTAGTTTCCCCATTTTGTTTGGCCCAAAACTGAACGGAGGAAGTCTCAGTCTGTCAAACCACATTGTTAAAGCCCTCCGTTCATCGGGTAGATGTGTGCTCCCTGTCCTTGTCTTTCACGGGCATGATATTTTTTCTACTTTAGTCTGATTTCCAATTGCTCGCCCTCATAATGATCAGCAAAATGCTTATCAAATAGCATAAAAAGCCTGTAAACATCTATACCATAATATGTGCATAGGCCAGCCCTTGTACCACTTTGCCCTACTTGTCTTCAAAGGGCCAAGTATCTTGTTTTGTACTTTTTAACCTCTAAACCTCATAACATGGAAAAAATGCATGCATGGTGGGTTGCGGGTGCACACCCCCAATCGATGGCTTCCGTCTGTCTTATAACCCTGCATCAAAATGGTGTACATCAACAGCCGGCAAAATGACACACAGACTCTACTCCCGATGTGACAGAAGTACTAATTGTCACTGAGGGATGCACACAGATTTACTCTCATGTACGAATAGGTCCTTAATGTCACTTCTGTACCAGCGATGGCGTCATTGATGACTTGGGTGTCTTAGCGGACCTTGTTCAGGCCTACCCGATACCCCCTCCAGCTGCTGGTGAATGTGGTCTGCTGACAGTCATCACGGGTGCAGCACACGGGGCCCTTCATCATTAAAGGAACAATGCACTCTATTAGTTTTGAATTGCTATACTGGAGTTTTCAAACCGTCCGCCCAATCTCTGAAAAATATAATCTCTTGGAAAATCTCTTCCAACAAGTTTAAAGGGAAAGTGTACCTTTGGTTTTTGGAACCGTTCGGTCGTTTGTATCGTATATGTAAATGTAGATTTAAACAACAAAACTAACCTGTGAAAATTTCGAAAAGCATAGTAGCATTTTTTTTCTAGATATCGCCGAAAATCCGGAGCAGTTATGTCCACGCATGAATAATAATCCGTAACTGGAATATACACTCTGAGAAACGTATTTGACAGTAACGTTTCTCAGATTCAAATTTTGGCGAATACAACTGATATCTGTTTCCATAACCACATTACTTCGAAGTTCAATTATTATCAACATGCTTTTAAGTATAGAAAGCTGCTGTACTTCTAACCAAGTAAGTTTTTCTACCATTAATTTTAAGAGTGATTACCGAACGTATACCTTCCCTAAGTTGAAACAACAAAAACGGTTCAATTATCAGCAATGCTTTGGTGATACATTTTCCCTGTGATTGATATAAACGGCCAACGAGGGCGCTGTTCGGTGAGATCACAACAGGAGCGGCAAATTGACAACATAAAAGGCTATACTTCCTTATAAATATAATTATTATTATATAATATCATTTTTCCTCAATGTATAACCTTATATTTTAGCTAACAATCAATACAACAATTTGTAAAGTATTTAATTTGGATTTCAATAACGATGTATTGAAAGAACAACGACTATGGTACCCGATTTTGCATCTTTCTTATGAATATGCAAATTAAGCAGAAGTCTCCAACGTTGCTTACTATAAATGCATGAAGTAAGAGCCATTTAAACATTCTCAGTGTGATACTTTGCAATTAAACAGAGAGCAGTAACGTCGATGTAAGATATATGCAATTAACTTTGAAGTGTTTTAATTGCAAGGACCCTTTAAGATTAAATGTGCCACACAGTAGCCTCTCAGCTGAACATGACCCTGTTTTATCTCTTCCTCAATCTCCAGGGGCTAGTCTTCCACTTCTTCCACCACACCAGACTCCAGCTGCACCCGAGACCCTGCGGTCGCCGCTCGCAGGAAGATTTCCCGGGGTTTTTCTGGCCCAATATGGCGGGAAAGACCCCGTCGCCTAGCAACAGGATGGTACCTCGCTGGTTCCGGACCCTTGTGATACCGGATGCGAGGATGAGGTAATGTCCCTACTTGATTCCAATAATAGACATTGATGGACTTATCATATTCCATTGGTGCTGGGAGATTTCTATATATGGTAGTAACCTTCGGTTCTGTGAGATTACACGGGACTAGGTCAAGTCCAGACACTGAAACAGGCTAGGGAAAGCAGAATATTGCCCGTATTTGATGTGTTATGGTTTGTTAAAAAAGGGCACAGCCTTTCGCTCAAAATTGGCAAGCTCATTATCTAACAAATACTCCAATCACGATCAACAATGCCCTCTTATTAAAACCACAGAGCGTATAATAGCAATCTTATTCACAAAAGACACACCTCCAAATGCGTCGTCCATAATTTACATCTATTTTTTTTAATGAGTTTTTGAACGAGAGATCTATTCGTAGTGGAAATTTACCACTTTTTGCGATTCTTCAAATGACGAAATTTTACATCAAGTTATTCTGTACTGTAAATGGCCTACTGTACCGTGGGGGGGGGGGGGAGGGGGGTGTCCTCGCGGGAAATGTTGCATATTGAAATCTACCCTAAACATCTATACAGTGTAATAACATTGTAAGCAAATCCGACGCTGTTGTATTTTTTGAACATTGGTTGTGTTTGGTGTTCTCCTGTTAGACAACATTACCTCACTTTCCTTAGCTTCGCCCCGCCCCCTTCCCTCATAAACTTCCACTGGCTGGTAAATGCGGCTGAACCAATAACCTCTTGCTCAGGAGGCCGCCATCGCAGAAGTCAAACAATATATACGTGCAAGCACGTTCGCACCACGCACAACTCTCAGCCAATGATAGTTCTTCCTTTGACCTCAGTGAGGGCGCTGTTCGAGTTTGTGACGTCATATGTAAGGGGGTCTATTGGTGTGTTTGTTAAAACTTACCCCAAAAACATAGTTGTTCACCCTGCTGTACTGTGCATGCTGCCAGGTATGGGCTTGCCAGCTAATGGGGGAGGGTGGGTTACAGTTAAGGTATGGGGATTAAATATGGAAGGGTTGGGCTGTAGGGTTGAGGGTTGTTGTGGCTTGGAATTCAGGTCAAAACTGAGGGTTGGTGCATGGAGGTAGAAAAAGAGTTAGGATCACAACAAGATAGGATTAGACTGATGTGTACATGTATGTTGCCGTGTGAACAAAACTCAAGCCACGGAGGAAGCTCCAGACTTGATGTGCATGCAGGAAGACCTGTGACCCAGTTCCATTAGCAGATAACAACAGGGAACCAAGATATGTACATTATAATGTGGTATCTTGACTGGCAACCCACACCCGCTAAGCGATATTGATATGTGCTCAACGGTTGTATGCGATAGGGCCGTGGGCCCAATTTCATGTGTTGTTTAAAAAATCCTGCTTAGCAAAATAAGCAGGAAGCCAGTCGCAGACAGCACAAGTTTCATTGTCTTTTGGCTGGTAACCTTATTGTGGTCAGCGAAATTGTTTGTGCTTACGTACTTTTTGGGCTTGCCTGCAGATCTTGCGACTCTTTATTGAGGTAAAAGTGTAGTGCGTTAGGGTTGTAGTAGGGTAAGGCCGTATGGGATTAGGGTTTAGGCTGACACCGTGCGAATGAGAGGCTGGCCATCAACATTCTCTCCCCACCAGCTGGGTCCAATTTCATGGCTGTGCTTACTTCGGAATTCTGTGCTTACGTCGCCCTTGTGAAGCACATAGTTCTGTGGGTCGTAAGCGCAGAATTCTGCGGTAAGCAGAGCCATGAAATTGTGCCCTGAAGGAGAGACTTTGGGCAAATGTCTCGGTACAGAGAATCAGAGAGTCACGTTTTTTAGACACAAAAATACTCCACCTTATACAGGCACCCATTGGGTATTAGTTGGGTACGTCATGGTGAATACTCCACAAAGTGAAAGCTAATATTCACAGTGTGTGAAACTACCGTGGAGTAGTTCACCACACGCCGCGAGCATTGCCTCATCTTCAGAGTGTGTCCGTGGTCGTGAGTTCGAGCCCCACCAGCTGCTATGCATATTTTCATCTGGTATTTTGTGTGTGCCCAACTTTCTTTACACTGTACATTCCCCGAATGAAAATATTAATGTAAGTTTTTCCCACCATCGCAAACGCCACGTGCATGTCTTTTCCGTGTCAGTATTCCAACAAAGCTGCTTTGCCGGGGGGGGGGGGGGGGGGGTAGTTATCACAGATCAAGTTACCCAGAACAAACAAGATACCAGAAGATCAATATTTCTGTATCCTCTGCTATGAACCAACAAGCTTGTTATCCTGGCCCCTGGATTCCAAGTGGGTTGAACTTTGAAGACAAAGTTTGTTCGGGCGCTAACATCTTTAGAGAATGTAGAGATAACATGGACAGAGAAATTGCGAAATATCCTGTGTTTATGGTTAGAACATCCTTCTGTGAAACACTGAGCACATCCCCAGCGAAAATATTGCTATATTCAGGCATGCAATTTATCAGAGTTTTTTTTTAAAGGAGTTCAGGATTGTGTGTTGGTCACTCTGCAACTTCAGATTTTCCTGATAAAGGCGACATTGCCATCACAGAGGTGAAAGACTTTGCCCTTGTATGACCAAACTATCAGATTGATATCGTAGACAGTCTGTTAACCTGTACAGTTCAACTTTTTGCAATTCTCTTGGCTTAAACATTTCCACACAAAGTGGGAACGTTTATTAAATATTCAGGATTTGTTCCTGTTCATTACAGTCCCATCCCTGGATGTTCCAGTAATAACATTTATATTTCTGACAAACTGCTTTTAGTTTTGTGTAAGGGTATCCTTTTCGTCACCATTTCCCCCATTTTGGCGCAAGGTTCGATTTTTACCTGGAACCAAAGCCCCGTCAGTCCAATATCGTGAGTTTCATCCGATTTTGTTGTTGGAAGATTCAGTTGACGTAAATGTACATCTTTTTAGTTTCACCCGAGTGTGGACGCCGGTTCGAATCCCACCTCAGACCGGAATACTTGATATTGGAATACCATGAGTTGTCCCAGATGTTGTTGTTGTGATCTCGTTGTTAATAACTGTTTCATGCACTGTCTTCCCCTCCATGTGAACCGCGGTTCGAATCCCACTTCAAACTATAAACTTTGACCCGGGAAAGGTCGAAGGTCCTGCAGTCTCATACCGAGGGTTTGACCCATCTCTTGCTCTTGGCTCTGTAGCCGAATGGGGGAAAGGTTAGGCGTAGTGGAACCACCCTGTATTTAACTTATGCAAACACATGGTCGGATTTCGTCGTGAACACTAATTCCAAAAGACACGTGGTTCTTGGTTTGTCATTCCCATAAAGGAATGGTTTAAGGTTTTGCAGTTGGGAAGCAATTGGCAGTTGTGATACGTCAAATGGTTTTGAGTACCTTGTCTTTCCTTCTATTTCTATGGACTCCGGATCAAATCCCACCCGGGACGAGAGCCTTGCACTTGGATGGGGTTTCAGCCTTACGTGTGCCCCCTTCCCCCAGATTATTGCTATATCAAAGACTGACTACATCTGCGTCGTCCTTTCGTATTTCAAGACTATGGGTTCCAGTAGCTTCATTGCTGTGCCCTGCTGGGGACCCTTGTTTAATTACAAGCTACTTTTGGACTTGAGCTCCTTGTTCTGATAACATATAATACTATACACATTTTGCAGTATGACAAATGAAACATTCTTTATCAAAAATACACCTGGGCGAAGGGCAGCAATTATGGTGAACTGTATTTCTCGGATTAAAGTATACTGTGGCTTCATTCAAAAACATACGAGAAGTGGATTTTGCGTTGAGACCAACAGAGCGCATCAGGTTGAATGATTATCTCCCATGTGGTTAGCTTGTAATGAAGTAAAACTTGTTCGTAACCGGTTTCTCTGATGTGACATTTGGATACTTTTCTTGTCGATAATACACCTGGGCAAAGGAACTAATTATGGCAAAGTGTCTTGATTGATAGCAGGTCCGGGCTTCGTGTATCATGATTGCCATGGCTTTAAAGGTGGATTATCTGTTTAAAAAAGATACTAGCACTCCTATACGACACTCGTTATTCTGGTATCTAGTTATATTCCTGTGCGAAGGGAATCAATTATGGGTTAGGTGTCTTGTTGAAGGACGGAAGCATCATTTAACCGGCCAGGATTCGAACCAACTATCCTTGTGGCAACATTGCTATGATTACAACTATGTGTGACGGGCCTCATCAGTCATCTCTTCTTGTCAAAGCAGAGTCTTTCTCAAAGGCTAAGAAATAGTTAATGGAAATCTAATTAAATTAACTGCTAATTAATATAGTAAATTTTTGACTTAGCTTTTAAAGATATGTCACTTACTTAACGGGTTGAAAAGTAAAGTATATAATTGATATTCTGCGAAAATAACAATAGTTTAAAATTCAAAGCTCGCTGATTGTCAAGTACCAGTACTGCTAGGCTAATCCCCAAGTGACTATTCGTTTGAAATACTCTCAAATTGGAGAACCAAATCTTTAACTAAATCTTAAGAACTCCACAAATGTGCGTTAGTTATTTCGATTGTGGCAATTGAAATAAGAACACAAAATCCCGTACAAAACCACACACCGTTTTCGACGTTTCCAGTAAAACGTTGCAACCGTTTGATTGAATGTTCATACTTTGGTTTGTTGTGTTTAGACGATGGAACGAATGAACTTTTCCCAAGCCCTATGTTCCCATATACTCTTTTAACAACCTCTTTCCCACAGTACGTCTATCTGTCTTTTCTACAGATATTGTCATGGTAAATGTGCCACCAGTGTGTCCGACCTAGTTCCTGCTATCATGGTCTTTGAGTTTAAAACCATGCTTTCTGCTTCCTCTCACCCATACACTCTTGCCTTGCTGAGATTTAGAACAAAGAGCCATTCCAACAGCTTTAATCCACGTACTGCATCTGCATGGTGCATGTTTCCCTCCATCCTACAATCTAGGAATATCAATTCCTCCCCTGAATTATTTTCACCTTAAATGTTTTCTTCTTGGAGCTACCGTACCAAGAGTGGTTTTAGCCTTGCTTGGGGCGAACTGGCATTAACAAAATATTTAATAGTTGTAATATTTGCATCGGGATGAAGAATTTTAATTTGGTTTTTCCCTTGCGATGTGTATTCAGCACTGTGTGCTCAGTGCTTTCCCGAGCGTTGTGGCTTCTCCGTAAACTTTATCGCAGTTCGATTTTAAAAGTTAAACAATGTTTGCACTTTCCCCAAAAATAAACAGGGGAAAGACCACAACTTGATCAGTGGTAAGCGATGTCAGGCACTTTATATGTTCCTAAAAAAAAGGAAGGACGTTGCGGCTTCTCCGTATTTGGAAAGGTTTCTCTAAACCTCTCTAATCGAACCATCGTCATGTGAACTTTAGTTGTGGGGTGATGTTGTTGCAAAGTCATGGGAATAAATGAGCCCACATTGATTAAGATGTGTGTATAACGGACACCCATTGGACTATCAATATATAATAATGAGAAGACAAGTGTACGTTGGTCACAAATGCAGCATTCTCCCGTCAGTGATCCGCTATAACCAACAGTTAAAACACCTGATTGCCAGCCAAAATTCACTCCTGAGTGGTCGACCGGCTAGTTCAGTGTTGAAAAGCATCCCTGTTTAATATGATTTACGGACAAGTGCAAAAGCTGACGGACCAGTGACAAGGAAAGCTAACTGGTCCTGCCGGCTCGTCACTGAAAAAGTTAAGGGCAAATGCCGAAAAGGATATGAATGCATGATGTGAAATGTGGATTGGTCCAAACAATAATGAGTGATCCAAATTGGCTGAGGATTGTGATATGTATTTTTTTACCATTGGGGATTATGCTTACAAAGGAGATGTTTAGACTTGGGTCAAGTTTTGGGTCTATAGGCCTACTTGTAATGACTTTGTAAAAACACAGAACATATTTTGAAGTAGAGTGCTGCTTGCTTAGGGCTATCAGTAAAATGCGATGCAATGTTTTATTGATTATGACAACATACACATGTACATGAACTAAATGGAACCAGAATGTAGACATGAACAAACATTAATGTTAACTCGTTCCATTGTCGCATTTTCGCGTCAAACAAATATGAGTGTAATTTCATGCCAATGAGTTCGTTTAAGTAGTCGTTTATTTCGGAATTCCACGTAGCCCGAAACCGTGCACACAGCAATGATGAAGCATTAAGAGGGATTTGGTGTCGGCATGGCTGGATTCGTAGCAATGTGTCATATATTAAGCAGAGATTTGATCATCAAACAGACCGACTGACTTGATTGCTAACAGGCCGTAGAGGTATATACCACACACGGCATCAGGTAATACGGTTGAATTTGAAAGTTGCCGGCTCGCCACCACGTGGTTGTGGCTGGGTTCCGGGCGTGTGTGTTAACGGATAGCGGCCTTGTTTTGCCTGCTGTCTGCCACGCGTCCACACGGCATTCCTGTTTGATGATTCACCATTAGACTTGACTGTCACACTAATAGTCTCCTCTGTTGAAATATTCAACACAAAGGCGCACTCCGTCTTACCTTACCGCCAAATATAAAATTACACTCCAATTCAAATTGTCGCTTTTACTTTTTCCAGGGCTGTACATCATAATAATTGTTTTAATAATTAAACTCGCATGTCCTTTCGAACCTCTTGATACTGTCAATGTCATGACCCATATGCAATATCAATAATTCACACTAATTAATATTTTACCCAAAAGGGGCTATTGTACGCCCAGCCTCGGTCTGATTACAAGGGAAGGAAAGCAAGATGGTGGTTTTGTGATATTGAGCAATGAAGGGCATTGGTTGATGGTGACAAAAGTTTGTCACTTTTACCCGTCATGGAAATCGGCATAGTTCTACCGTCCTTGCTTTATGGTTCTACCTTTGCCTTGTATAGTAACCAAATTGTACTCCTGGAGGAAGGGGAGAAACTGGTGTAAATTACTCTCGTGTATGGGAATGGGTGACTTTACGGGAATCCGAACCCTTGTTAACGAACCTCAGAAAACGGCCACAGTTTGGCGCCTTTTTCAAGTCAAGACACGTAAAACTTTACGGAAATTATAGTCACAGATAAATAATACGTAGTAGTTTGATGCTGATTTGTTGTTTTGTGGCTATGAGTTTTTTAACGTGAGGTTCTAAAACCAAACCATTTTATCAGAGGAGTGTTTGTCAAATCAGGTGCCGTGGACATTCGGGAACTCATCAATTTTGGACTCACAAATGAGAAACAATTCACCCTATACAGACTGTTCATAATTACACTATAAATCCACACCAGTAAAACAAGAAACAGAACTGCTGCCATGAGGTTGACATTATCTGCCACGAACCGAAACACCACTGAGGCGCCCAGGTGCCTTTACGCATGACTGCCGTTTGTCCTTTGGGTGGCTCCCAGTGATGAAGGGGGGAACACCCGGGACAGATGCATGTCCCTAAATGTAGCCTGTGCCCTAAATGTGCATCATGGGTGTGCCTTGTTAATTCACGAACATCATCAGCGGGTATTTTCTTTTGAAACAGAATAAGCACAGAATCTTATCGAGCTGCGGCAATCTTGTAGTCTGTATCCTGTTTACGCAATGACAACCACAGTTCTAATTTCCATTTTACAAAATGGGACCAGACTGTTTTTTTCCCAGGCCTCGATCTGGTTCAATTCAAATGATTGATGGGAGACGGATAGCTGACCATGAGAAAGGACTCTAACACCATCAGCAGATGATAACACTAAAGCTTCTGAAAAGATTTTGACCGGGGTTTGTGCGGGTTTGCTATCAGAGTTGGTGGGGATGCACTGTACTGGATAGTCGCACCAGCTACGTGGAAGTTATGAGTCATTGGCTGTGCTGAGTGTTGTCATCACACTTATCAAACTTTGGACTGGAGATTTATCGATATTGCTGGATGATGAAGACACAGGTCTTGTTCAGCCATTCAGTTGATGGAGTAGGATGCAGTTCTGGCGAGTCCACATTTGCTCCACAAAAAAGACCCGTAGTCCTTTCAATCATGGAGCAATTGCTCCATGTTTCAATGTAACCCATAGACACTATTTTGTGTGAATAACTTGTCAACTGTCCCAGGAATGATGTACGACTGTTGAATGACATCACTCTACACCCCTGACCCTACAATTCTCAAGTGAGTTCATGATGACGTCAAATACCGTATTCGTCATGTGTGTATATTTGAAATGTGACGTTCACCAAACGTTTGTGGATTTTGACAAAAAACGCATTTGAAGGGTGTCAAACATAGTGGCATTTTACACCATTTCAACGTGACGTTGGAGACTTGTAATTTTCCCCGTTTTCGTAAGGACTTTATCTAATGGAAAATGAGTGGATCTCAAAATGGAGTATGACCTCGAAGTCGCTCTTTAAATACAGATATTAGAAAATCGAGCTCTAGTGACGTCACACTGATGGGCTGGCCCCTCGATAATCCGCCCACCTCATGTAAGAGCCCCTGACAAATTTATGAAAATATCAATAACTACCCCAAATGTTTCACTTCGCTACTCCAGAGCATTCTACACAAGCAGTAAACAATCCTTTGCGGTTTCCTGCACAGTTATCTAAACATCCTAACCAGCTGTCCATGGTATCGAGTCGACCATGGCATCGTCCTTTTACATAACTCTCGTCTCTATCTTTGCAGAATACATTCCCACTCTGTGTTTATCTTAAGTCCAGAAGCCATTGAACTAGGGACAGTTCCGTTCTCGTGACGATGACTCTTGATAGAATCGTGGAAAATACCTCGGTCATATTTTGTTCTTTCTTTTTTACGCCACCCCTGGGAGTGCGTTTTGTAGGTAACCCTGGACTGACCGCTATCCGACTTGTATAAACTCACTGGTGCTTGCTTTCAATATTAGGAAATACCATTTTGTAGTCCTATATTTTAAAAGTACATGTTCAACCAAAAAGTTCTGCTTGTTTCGCTTTTACATTGTGCAATGTGTTGTTTGCTGTACCTGTTTTCACTTAATAAGAATGTTTGTTTTAGAGGTAGCTTGCCGGCTGTTAACGGTTTCGATTTTGTACAAACGGTTTTTTTTACAATACAGTTGAACTACCAACGTTTCTTTAAACCAACAAAAGTTGGGTTACGAAAGTTAAATAGCCAGATATCGACATGAACTATAGATTTTGACTATTTAAAGTAGAAGTTTTCAAATTGAAATCTCAACAGTGAACGTTGAACGATCTAAGTATTCTTAATTTCCTTAGCCTAGAGTTTAAGACATGGTGGACACTAGGACTGCTCGGTTTGGGTGTATACAGAAAGATTGACATGTACCCAAACCAAATAGTGCCATCACAATGTGTCCACCCAGAGCAAGGGTCCACCGTATCTCAAAACGGCCAATTGGAGAACACTGCAAATGAAAATAAACATATTCAGGTTTCCCCAATGTGTGTCTCTTTGCTCTCGAGTACCGTCTTAAGTCGTCGCACTTGTAAATCGTACTAGGTGCCAAGTTTTAGGATTAGTTTCAGAACTTGTATTCGTGAAAATACACAGCCACGTGTTTTTAGTTTCTCTGCTCCTACGGATGCTCGAGTACTTTAGCCTGATGATATTACTTGTAAAAACTAGGCGCCAAGTTTTAAGATTAGTTTCCTTACTCGTCTCATGGAAATACATAACTCCATGTTTTACTTTTAGACCTCCCTGCTCCCGATACTCGACTACTTTACAATTGACTGTAATACGTGCTAGGTTTTCAGGATTTCCGTATACTCGTCTCGTGAAAATACACGCCTCGATCCATGTTTTTAGTCTCCCTACTGATACTCGAGTGCTTTAGCAGGTTTTTAGTCTCCCTAGTCCTACTCGTACTCGAGTAATTTGGCCTGTTTTTTTGTACTTTTAACTCTACTAGGTGCTAGGCTTTAGGATGAGTTTCACTTGTACTCATAAAAATACATAATTCAAGTTTGTTTTATAATGTGCCTCTTTACCTTATTTGAGTACTTTAGGTTTCATTCTTAGTGGTTCCGGGTATATTACTTGGATTGGCTCCCGAACACTCAACTCCAGGTGTTAGTGTCTGTTACCCCTACCAGTCGTACGCAAGTACTTTAGCCTGTATTAGTACCTGTAACTCATACCAAGCACCTAGTTTTTTGGATCGGTTTCCGTACTTGTAGTTGTTGAAGTACTAAACTCCAGCTTGTAGTGCCATATATCCGAGTATCTCTGCCCAATGTCCGAAGTCATGTAAACTAGCAAAGTTTACGCATAGACACACTTTCTTACACTGTAACTCGTGTACAGTGACAAGCTCGTCCTATCTTGAAACAAAAATACAAGTTGAATGATAAGGGAAGTGATTGTCAGAAGACGCTCCATATCGAGCTACTCACAGGGGAATATCATCTGTCAATCCTCAAGTCTGTCAACGGAAATACAATCACAAGGGCGAATCTTCTCCCACGATCGGCTACAAAAATTGCTCGACATATTTTATATTTTGATAAAGAGCAGCCACATCAGCGGTATATAAATGCTTTACACCATCAAAGGGTGGTAATTGTCAACCATTTCAGTCTAAATCCGTTTGAATCAGTAGCCCCACTCACTAACCTACTGTCTTCCCGCTTGGGGATGCGTCCATCCCTATCAGGTGGGGTGGCTTGGGGCGGCATGGAAGCTTCCCCTCTCCACTGTTGTCTCTGTTTTGTCTTATCCCACCCACTTGCGTTTCTCAATTAGATTGAAAAGGCTGTTCCTAGTTTAGTGTGGTCCCCTGTACTTTTCACCCTGACTCTAACTTGGGAGTCTGGAAACTGCCGCGTTGTGGTCCCCATCCTCCTAAAGTTGTTTCACCTTCTTTTGCTTTAAATGGATGTGATACCTTTGGTAACTACTCCAATAATAGACCTTATGCACATGACGTCATTTCAGTAGGGAGCCCTCGCCCAGAGGTCAAAAGGAGGTTGTTCCTTGGCCAATCCTGTGCGTCGCGCGCACAAAATTAATCTGTGCGTTTCGATTGTTTCGTCACCGTTTTACCTCTAAGATGGCGGTTGAATGACGTCACTGAATAAGGTCTATTAATGCACCATAAAAACTTACATGGAAAGAGCACTGGAGAGCTGTTGATATAAAAACATTGTTAGAAACAACACCCTTTGAAGTAAAGGCAGTTTAAGAGAAAGAGGTAATGTTTCACCCCAGAATTTGTATCTGAGAAAGGCTTCAGGCATGAAGCCTCTCCCAGGCATCTGAAAGCACACGCTTCTATGCAACAAGGGTGTTTTTGTTTCATTATTTTCTTGCAACCTCTAAGACCAAATCAGCCCAAATTGTCACAGGCCTGTTTTTTTATCATGTGAGGATACTGGTCTGACAAATTTACCAAAAGTATACCCTGCCTATGGTTCCTGTAGGCGGGTATTTCGACCCCTCCAAAATGGATCGTCTGTCTTGCCCCTAACGAAAGACGCAAACCATTGTATCATGTGGTTACACATTTAAACCCAAAACGTACGTCGTTTCCCCCGATCCTCTTATCGTCATTATTCATTTCTGCGGTGTCCCCCCCCCATTCTGTCATCACCCACCCTAAGTGACCTTGAGCCCACCCAGCCCCACCACATTAACAGCTTATACTTCACAAGCAATCTTTCTCTTATCCATTAATCTAAAATAAAAAAATCACTCTCAAAGTTCAGTTAAAGGTGAACGCATAACCAAAGTTATTTTTGCATCCATTGATTTTTCTTATGTATTTCCTGATGTTTTTCCCCCAGAGTATTTATACCGTGTGGATCGGATCCAGAGGTAGCGTGCATCGACGAGGAAGTGATCGCGAGTACACTGGTGAGTGGTTTTCGATTTCTGTCTGGTTAGAGTTCACCAAGAGTACAGTGAATGTATCGATAACCCCCATTTAGGAACTATTATTTCGTCATAAAAGAAATCTCCCACAGAGAAACATGTGAAGCGAAATTAGCGGCGAGGTCGTTTAAATAAAAGGCCATCGGATTATGTAATGGCAGATAGGTTTACAGTTTCAGGTTTCACGGAAATTAATGATTGTAAAAACATTGATGATAAAACTTTGGATTAGTTTGTCATTCGAGATACTGTAATAAAAGGCGGTAGTTTTCAACGCGAAAGAAATCTGCCTGCCCACAACGGTTACACCCGAATGGAGAGCGACCAACATTAATGTCTTGTCTTCCGGTATTATTTACTACTGAGAATGGAATCGCGTCCTGTTCTATACCTCCTTCCACAGCACCTACTTACCCTACCACCACGTCAACTTTGCCCCAGTCACATAGTCAGGTAGCAATGACCTCTCAGGGTGTACTGCATTTAGGTTTTGTTTCCAAACGGATGAGGCTCCGTCGCTGGGCTTCGTTTGATGTTGGAAACACCGTGCGAAATGTATCACTGCTTCAAAATTGATGACGGAGCCCTAGTGGAGCCAAAGCCAGAGCTCGAGCCCTAGCCAGAGATCAAGCCCTAGCCAGAGCTCGAGCCCAAGCCAGAGCTCGAGCCCAAGCCAGAACTGGAGCCCTAGCCAGAGCCGGAGCCCAGACCAGAGCTCGAGCCCAAGCCAGAGCTCGAGCCCTATTCAGAGCTCAAGCTCTAGCCAGAGCTCGAGCCCAAGCCGAGGTTCGGGATAAGAGACCCTGATCTAGCAGCGCTGGACTCCATCAACATCAACCGAGTGGTAGACACAGCGCATTATCAAGCTGCGTTGCATTCAGACGCACGAGACGATTTCAGTATTATCAGATACGCATTATCGGATGCGCATTACCACCAGATGCGCATTATTGGTTGCGCATTATCGGATACGCATTATCAGATGCGCATACGATAGTTACCTCTGATGACATCATGTTTGTAAAGAGTGGCAGAGTTGATGTACATGTGCACGTACTTATCATGTACATTTATTGTGTGTACATGTCACTTGCACTTTTCCTTAACGAGTAAAACGGTGACTCCTTTTCAATCGCGTGTCCTGTGGCCAACAATTCCTTTTTATTTTGTTGTTCCCGGATTAATTGTTTATTTTCTATTGTAAAGCCCTTCGACAAACCCGCTCAGGTCAACCTGGACTTATATTGCATTGACCTTCAACCAGTCCAATATAACCGAACAACTATTGACTCCGCGGTAATTTATCACGGATTTGGTCTGAAATGTACCAATAATCCCGTGAAAACCAATAAGCCTGGCCATAAATGCTCCAGAGTAACCCTGAATACTGTGTAGACCTTGATTGGAGCTTGTTGAGTCCACGGCCGATTTGTCAAGAGTTCACCTCGGCAGAGAGCGCCAAACGAAATTTCAATTCCAACATGCTCTGTTACTAGGGAGTACATTTACATGTAATTGTTCGTGCAATAATGTGCACGATCCCATGTTCGAAATTGTAATTGTTTTTTTCCTGATTCTATGGCGTCCTTGTGTATTTAACTGCTTTTTGTTTCACTTGCGGTAATTTGATCTGAGCTTAGTTTCATCTGGTGGCTCTGGGTCGGTCAGTGTTAACATAATATTGAGGTAGATGTGATGCCTGTATTGTCATGGAATACGACTACCATTACCCCCCCCCCCCCCCCCCCGGTCAGTTTATTTTTATTAACCCTCTCAGCTCCCATATGAGTATGCAATGTGCTGCCAACAGTCTTTGCCCTCGCAGGTACTAATTAGCTTACTGTACTCCTGGGTGAAGAGAAGCAATTAAGTGTTTTAATGAATTGCCAGCGACCGGCTGGGACAGGAATCGAACCTTGGGAATTTAGTCTTGTGCGGTACTCGGGCTTGCAATCGGACAAAAACCCAGCGGTTCTCTCTCTCTCTGTATCTCTTGCTCCATCGTATAGGTTGGAAGATCTTGTGCCACAGTCCAGATGCCCCTCATTTTTCAAAGTGTTTTGATTTTTTTTGTATGGGAGAGCTTTTTTGTATGGGAGAGCTTGCCTAATAGTCTGGTAGCCGTCGGTGTATAGGACAATAGTACAGATGTCGAGTTCATCCAAATTAACTTTGAGATTTGTAAAACAGTAAGTTTAGTTGCCATCGTGTGTTAATACGCCTTTAAACCGCTGGCCTGAAAATAATAATTGTACGAAACAGATCGTTAGATTTGAGGCCAGCCGTTAATGGGCTCCTGAGGGCTTTAATTGCGGACCAGTAGGAGGCTACAGTCAATCCTTATCAGACAAAGGAAAATACATGGCAACTACAATTAGCCATTAAGCCTAAATAAATACACAAGTCTGCACAACTGGATAAGAAATGTCATTATCAAACCATTACATGTTTTACAGAGGAATGTTTCCTTAGTAGTTTGATTATTATTTCTAGTATTATTTTATTGTCACCATTGACTTTACAAAAATACAAAACAAGGAAACATACATACAGAATGGACACATGATGATAGGGACTTAATAAAGAGTTGCAATTTCTTTATAAAATAGCCTAAATCTAGTAGTAAGTAATCATAGTAAATAACAGTTGTAAATATTTGTTGTACGGTGATGATCAAGCAATTCCACCCGTGTCAGTAGTGGGTCTTGCCAGCCGGGGAATCTTCACAAACTGAGGACCTATAAATAGGGGGTCGGCTTTTATACCCTAGCCCATCCCTTACGTAGGTTGCGTGACCCGCAACATGATGGACTAATTAATTCTCATAAACCTTCGGTAATTAATATGGAGTGTTTGTTAAGAATAAATTAGTTCCTGTCCTATAATGATATTGATACTAACGAGGGTGGCGTAGAGGGCTTAGAACTTGTGAATTGTGGCCAGTTTATGGAGCCCTTTAGGGGAATGTGGCTTATCTTGATAAGCTCCAAGTAGTTGGAAAATGAGGTTAACGATGTTGTTGTTGCTGTTATTGCTGTTGTGTGTTGTTGCTGTTGTTACTGTTGCTGTTGTTTCTGTTGTTGTTGCTATCGTTGCTTTTGTGGGTGTTGTTGCTGTTGTAGTGCTGCTGTTGTTGCACAGTTGTTACTGTTGTTGATGCTGCTGATGTTGCTGTTACTGCTAATGTTGCTGCTGTTGTTGATGCTGTTGATTTGATTGACTATGTTGCTGGTGTTGCTATTGTTGCTGTTGTTGCTATTGTTGCTGTTTGTGTTGTTGCTATTTGTTGCTGTTGATGCTGTTCAATCTGTTGTTGATGTTGCTGTTGCTGTTTGTTACAATAATTGTTGTTGCTGCTGTTGTTGTTGCTGCTGCTGCTGTTGCTGTTACTGTGTCTATTTTGGTTACTGTTTTTGCTATTTGCTGTTGCTGTTGTAGCTATTGATGTTGTTTTCATGCTGGTGCTGGTGCTGTTATTGCTGCCCTTGTTGCTGTTGCTGTTGTGGTTACTGTTACTGTTTCTGTGGCTGTTGTGGTCACTGTTGATGGTGTTTCTATTGATGTTGTTTCTCATGATGTTGCTGTTGCTGTTGCTGTTATTGCTGCTCTTGTTGCTGTTGCCCATATTGATGTGGCTTCTCATGTTGTTGCTGTTATTGCTGCTCTTATTGCTGTTGCTGTTGTGGTTACTGTCGATGTTGTTGCTATTGATGTTGTTTCTCATGATGTTGCTGTTACTGCTGTTTTGGATGATATTAATGTCGCCTTAAATTAAACTGGACTGCTTAAAATAGAATAGTCGAAGTGTCAACTCCATAGAGATGGCTACATGAGGTACATTATCGGATCCTAACATATTTTGAGCCTTCTCAAATCGCACAAAACCCAAGTTATTTGAAACCCCCACCCATTGAGATGTTATTTTCTGTCCAGGTTCTCTTTGCATAAACTTCTGACTCTTGCAAACAATGTTGTCTACCCTCCCCTTCTCCACCCGAGATCTTGAGGTTGTAACCCCAAATCTTTGAGTCCACATATATACAAAGAGTGTACGGCTTAGCGTGTACGTGATGACGTACACGTAGAACCTACAACAGCTGTAGTATTGCACATCGTGACGTCACTGATTGCAATTCAAGTGATGGTTTGATCAGCAGAAGAGCGGAAACTCCTCCATGATCTGATAAAAAAAAACCATATAGAAGCTTTATTTGATAATTGATGTTCCTACCGGTGATCAAAATTGAATGCCTGCGAATTCATCCGTTGCAGATATCGGTGCGTTTTGATAAGCATAGTCAAACCATGAAGGATTTCCCATGGTCAATTCTAGGGCCTTCTCGAAACATCGGCTCGTCTCCGGCTGATATTGAAGCCCCGTGCAACATGCACATTGTACCAAATTTGATGAAGGGGCCGCCGAAGCTGGAGTCCCAGGTTTGGAAAAGGCCCCGTGTGTAATTTTTTTCGTGATATATGGTGTTACTGTCACCACCTGGGTCGTGTCCCTGTGAGCAATTGCGATTATAAATACTAGTTATACAAAAAGGAAACAAACTATTTATGCACTCATGCCTCATTTTGGTAACATTGAGTTAAAGAAAAACAAGATGGCTGACTGAAACATGATATACCTTTGAAAATGTGAAGTCAATTTTCAAAAAGATTTTAGGTGAAAGGGTACTGATTCGGGAAATAGTTCGTCTGGTTTTTAGTTTCAATACGACCAAACATTTCGTTAAAGAAAAACTAAACTATGGAGATTTTCCAACCATGCCTTTTTATCAGTTCGTCTATTCTGTTTCCGATTGTTGCGATGATGGCTTACACAACTGATTTTGAACGTGACCTCGCCCCTGGCCAGGTCATCTGAAGGGCGCTTTGGTTGAGATGAAACGGGGCCCCTGATTGGCCATAATCGTAGATCATAAACTAGTTCTGTACACGCGTTCAGGTCGTGCCGTCATGATGCGTTGGGGCTGGTGGGCGGGCATTTGCTCGCCATACTATAAGAGAGTGGAAAGTTTTCAATGATTTTTTTAATGGCATTTTAGAGAGAAATTTGACACCTCGATTCGCCTCAATTGTCAACAAGGTTGTTGTTTGACAGGTGAAAGTAGACCTGTCTGTATATCAAGATTGTTCAACGAATCAACGGTAACTGTATTATTAAACCAGATGCTGAAATCGCAGACGGTGGTTGATAACTGGTTTATAAATATAATATTAGAAGCCTTTCCTTTAAAGGTAGTGATACTTTCAGTAAATGTTAAAGACCAGTATCCTCACTTGGTGTATCCCAACATGCATACTAGAGGGAATAATAAACCTGTGATAATTCGGGCTCAATTGGTCATCGAAGTTGCAAGAAAATAATGAAAGGAAAAAAAACATCCTTGTTGCATAGAGCTCTGTGCTTTCAGATGCCTGAGAAAGACTTCATGCTTGAAGCCTTTCTCAGATTCAAATTTTTGGGAGAAACATTACCTCTTTCTCTAAAACATTACTTCGAAATGTTGTCGTTTCTAACAATGTTTTATAATATCAGCAGCTCCCCGGTGCTCTTTACCAAGTAAGTTTTTATGGTCATTAAAAACTTGTGGGGAAATTTTCCAAAAGTACACCCTGCATTTTAAAAGGAACTGATGCGGTTCTGCCCCGGGAAGCGTCGTGTTTCGTTTTGAGGTTGTCTGATCTGTCCGAGTGGTGTATGTACTGCCACGGTGGAAGAGTTGTCTGGTACGAATTGAACATGGAGGAAGTTTGTAAGGTATCAGATGTCGATGGCAAATAAACATCATGTTTCAGTGGTTTGGGGTCCACGTCTAGAAGTGAACATCAAAACGAATACGGTTATAAATCGTTTGTTTGACGTGCCAATATGACAATGTGCACGTCTCAGATAACATGAAACTGATGATTCGTAAGTGACTAATGAATATTCATTGAAATGACCAACTCCATCCAAACTTTTGACACCCAGACAAACCCTGACCTGAGCTGGCTTCCTCAGAACTACCAAACATGTGACACCTGCACTCAAAGTCTGACCTACTAAATATTCATGAGGATGACCCTACCACGACCAAACGTGCAACGCCCACCCAAAACGTGACCCTCATAATTACGTTAAAGCACCGAGTGCATGCAGAAAGAAAATACATAATGATCTCGTGCACAACGAAGAGCGTCAAACTCGGCCCCAACTTACCCCACAAATACTCACCATAACCCCGGGATGACCCCAAACATGACATCTGGTCAAAACCTGATAAGGTTTGTCAAAATCTGACTAAGGTTTAATAACGAATTGCATACAAAAGTACTCAGCGAGTTGATGGATGAATATGCAAATTCAAATGACACAGGCCCTTAAACACATGTGATACGATGAATATTCATCAAGTTGGCCCCCAATCACCAATTACAATGGTGTAAAGCACCCAGTCAACACCTAACCACAAAATCATTTATTTCAAAATACTGAAAAAAATAGAAATGATGTCATCGCTGATTGCGGTACAGACACCTCTCCTTCACCCTGATTTTATCTGGTCTATCCATCACAACAAGCCCTACCGCTGTAACGTGAAGTTTGATTGCAAACAGCCGGGGCGATGACAAACTTTTCTGTCCAAGGACTTTCACTCATCGTTGTCCCCCCTTCGACAATTGATTCGATTGGTGTTGACAGCAGATCAAACAAAACTCGACGTGTAAGGAACACATTGGGGCGGTGTAAGCTGTGTAGCATTGAGATTTGTGTCAAGCGCTTGTCTTGTTTGCTGTACATCTTATTACAGACACATTACTCATGACACTTTCAGCCAGTACCGGCTTTAACTCCGCCCCCGCCTTCTGCGATACTATCCTTTCTCTATGATAAAGACTGTCCGAACCGACTTCGGCAGTGGCTATGGCTAGATCTGTGTAGCCAACGGCAATAGACCAGCAGCCGAAGTCATTTACTCTTTACGAAAGGTCACCATACTAAAGGGACACTTACCTCGAGAGACCGAGAGCTGAGGTCAAAACTTACTTGCATCTTTTTATTTTTCGTTCCTCGGCAGCAAAGCAAAAACTTGAGCTGGTTGTTTGCCTCAAACGTGACAGAGTTGCTGTCAAGTACCGTATGTTTATCATAGTCTGTAGAACTAGAAGGGGAAAGTACTTCAGGTTGCTTAGAGAGATTTGCAAGGCTGTTTACAGCCAATGTAGGTAGGGGATCTCAGAACAGTACGGTAGGATTGGCACGGTCAATAAATTAATGTACAAACACACTCACATAGTTTAGTAACATCACAAACCATTCTCAAGGTTGTGTTTGTTTTATCCTAATGGTCTTTCACCTCCGTGGAGCCCGGTTCGAATCCCGTCTCTGAGTAGATTCAATTCCAAGCACAGGAAGAAAGTTTTGAGCCCTTACTGGTCTATTGGGGTTTTTTCCTGTCGGGGTTTCCCTCCTTTACGGAATGGGGTGCTACAAAATTTTATAAAAAGTGAAACTGTTATCACTTTATTTTGAATTGAGTACTCTCCCTTAGCCTTACGGGTGTATATACCGCCCTCCATTGACGGATGTATGCTTCAAATTTGAAAAGAAATTGGTCCGACACGTTCACAGTACGTTTTTGTTTACTGCATTGTTCGGAGACAATGTTTTGTTCAGAGACAATCTTAAAAGCAAACAAAACCCCCATGGCTGACTTTTCTTTATAGTTCCCTCTGGTCAGAATTACTTAAGCCGACCATCAATACTTGGTCGTCGCTATTTGAATGACGTCATTACGTGGCGCATCTTCACCTTGACCCGTTCAAATGTCACAATGATCTGAGATAATTGATTGAAAGACGTAATGAGGGCAGAGTCCTTCCTAACCTGAATGCTTCCCGATCGATTGACTGCAGATGTCGACCCGTCAACTCGATGAACTTTTATTTTAATTGTCGTGGGACGGATGTGATCTTTGTTGTTTTAATATGTAATAATGCTATCGGTCTAAATCCATTGTTTAATTAGGTTTATCCTTACAGGAGACAATGCGGTTGATCAATTCCAATCATCAAGTTTTGTGAATCATCCAATCAGGGGAAGCCACAGCAATGGTTCGGGGAACATTTCCTCTAAACCTCTTCTGTTTTATTTCGATGAAGGGTGAACCATAGAGAAATGACCCTTATAGGTGAATAAATATTGTTGTTTGAAGGGATGTTCCAATTTCTCTCTAAGTTTAAGAAAAATATTTGTTAACTCTTCGTTAGTTCTTTGAAGCAAACATTCATTTCGATGAGATACATTATCATAAACCATACATGTGTGGAACACCTGTGTTTTAAAAAGCAAGTGTTGAATGTGATTTGTGTACGCGTTCGGCTTTAAAGTCTCGAGATCCAAACACTTTTCTCGAACGTGACTTCATTTCACACGGGATTATCAAATTAGATTGTCTGAAAGTGGTATACCAGATCCTGAATTTTGATTCCAAGTTCAAATGTTAGTTTTTTAAAGAGGGACTCCACGGTCAAATTTAGGTTTTTTTTATACGTCCATTTTTAAAAAGATGAAAGTGGAAAAAATATACACGTCTCTAACCAAACAATAAAATCGTGTAAAATACCACTTTCTTCTATTCCATTCGCCTTCAGAACGAAATTTGAAACCTAATGTCAGTGGATTTCAACAACTAAATGGGTTTTTACATTCCAAAGAGGAATTGTTCATTAGTCAAAAGGTCAAATTCAATGACATTTTGATTGAATTTCATCGAAACTCAGGAATGAGCAAAAAACAAAATCCGGTTCTAAAAAGTGCGGACCCGTTATTTGAAACGTGACATCGAGATGTTGACAAAATTCACAGTTGAAGGGTATCAAATATAATGGCATTTACACTATTGTAACGTGAGGTAGTACAAATTGTAAAAATTCACTTTCATAAGGACCGTCTTTTGGAAAATGGTTTCATCACAAAACTGAATTTGACCTTGGAGCACCTTTTTGACAAATCAGCTGTGATTTGAATGGTCTTAAAAGGAGTAAAAGGCATTACGTTGTGTGGGAATACCGGATTAATGTTGATACAAGTATGTGTTTCATTAATTGAAACTTGACACTGCTGGAAAGATTCTACGTCTCTTTGGCAACTTGTTGGTTAGATGCGTTCATTCGTGAAAGTAAACACATTTTCAAGGAGAGGAGGAAAGTTGAGTTACCAGTTTGAACAAAGTTTCCATTTTCGTCATGCTGTACACAGACTAAGGGACCAGATTATTGTAACCTTCAAGCCTCACTGTTCATTGAATGTCAATATCATATTCTTTATTATGTCTGCTGTGAAGTTATGAGCCGCCATCACAAGGCCATGAAGTTGGCACCAATGCTGTTTGTACATACAATTGGTAATCACAGCCAAATCAGCATAATGACAAATCACTTCACACCTGACTGATTAATGACGACTGTATAATTAAGTGCTTGTCCTTCACCGCCTGGGCTCTGTGGGTACCATGCACTTTACTCATTCACGTTCTGCATTAATTACCAAGTGCGTTGTTTTGACGCCTCGGTTTCGTTTCCACGTTATTATAAATCATAAAATTTGATAATCAACCAGGTGCATGTGGTTGGACATTATTATTTCACCCGGAAGGGTCCTCAGATTATCTACACCAGAACGGGGAGGGCAGGCTGGTCAGTACAAATACAGTACAGATTTTGTCAAGGTCAAATAGGACTACGTGGAGATTGTTACAGTAAGAGTGACCTTGTCCATTCCACTGCCTTTCTGGCAGGCAATATGCTACACTGGTCATATGGGAAATTTTACATTTGGTGTCACAATGTCCATATAAATACAATAAGTAATAGCTGAACAAGTTTATAGATGTACCCTCTTTCTTCTTAGACAGCGCAGTCCATAAAATAACAGATTTATTAATGTCATCTTCCATTGAGCTGTGTACGAATCACGCCTGCATGAAGTCCAGGCTCTGTGCCTCTTTTGTAAAATGTGATGTCACAGGTCACATGGTCTATAGTTCCGTCGACTGATTATTTGTTTTTGGTAATTCTTCACATGCGTTTCGATTAAAAATACATTATGGGCCACCATGTGAATCTGTTATTAACAGTTATCACTTTTCGAGAACATTAATTGCAAAAAAAAATTATATTTCGGTAATTTTCAAAAGAGTTAGCCCTTTTTAAAACCATTTGTCACATTCTTCTTCTTAAAAAAAAAACCCAACAAAATCATTGTCACGTGCTGTCATCTTGAGAAACAAGATCAGCCTTATTTCCACTGCTTAGGTGTGGGAAGTTCTTTAACTAGATGATTTGAAATAATATCATCTTTCATAAATAATTGCTGTACATCCCTTTAACTGACGGTCATTGACCGCACATTGACCGAAGCGTCCACTGTAACTCTAGGGATACCGGTCAGTTCTCCAACCACACTTATTCCAGGTCAATGGGTCTGAATCGAGAACCGTTAACCCAATAATCAGTCCCAAATATCAGTTTAATCTGTCTCTTTTTAAAACAGACCACACTGCTGCCAGAGATAGTGTTGTAATCCAAACTGTATTGTCCAACTAGTGTTAAGCATAGCCCTTGAGTTTAGCCTTTGAGAAACTGAAACACTTTTTAAGGGTCGAACTGTGAGGCCATTTTAAGGTGTTTTGCAAAAGAAATGATAAACACATAAACAAAATAGATTTGTGAAAAACATTTGAAGGTTTGCATGGTGAAAAGGGTACAAAGAGATTTAGGTTTGCGGTGAGACCATGTAATAGTATGCGTGGCTCTGAGCTGGCGGTTCACTCGACGTTTCTAGCAGTATGGTCTGTCTTCATCAGGAGAAACATCTCTGGTGATTATAGTCCAACATTTGTGTTTGGAAGTTTACTCCTGTAACTCCTAAAACTCTTGTCAGTTGTGTAAACTTGAAACATAAATGAATAGACAAAAGTAATTTTGAAATATTTCTTGTACCTAGCTCTCTCCCCCCCCCCTAGTTTACAGGAAGTTTATCTGGAAACTTACTATTAAAAAAAATCGTTATCAAATCTAGTTTCAATCGTGACACTTTGCATGGAAAACAAGATAATAGCCCTCAATCTTTCATTACGTGTGAACTTGTGTAGTATACAATATTGTATACATTCTGATATCGTTGAGTTGAAAAAAAAGTTAAAAGTTTATTGAAAGTTTGCTTAATGTGCAGTTGTTTTAGAATTGGCTAATTCTATTTTGTTACTAACGATATAACATATATTTTTTTCTCAAATCGGGATGTTCTTCATACCAATTTCAATTACGCAAATTTTTGATAACTTTTGTGGATTCGGCGTAGGAGTTGTTGATCACGGTTGTACACATATTTTATTCAATCATTTTCAAAACTAACACAATGGAACTTTGCGTTCACATAAAATTGATTTTAGAGTTCCCATCGCTGTAGAAATATTTCCCAAATAAATAACTACTTTGACCATATCGCACTAACGAAAAGGTCAAGAGACGCACATTTTGTAACATTTACAAAACGACCTCTGTTGGACCATAGTTTCTATCAGTCAGACCCATATGGCTGTAGGTTACTTCTTTAATAAAAACTGTTAAAGTTTTAACCGCTTTAGATTGTGAAAGTTTGTCTTGCTCGTTGTTTTTCCGAATTTAAGATTGCAGATCTTGATTAGAGTTTACAAACAGCCTTTGGATGTCAGATAACATTTCCTGCGCGTTATTTCTTCATACTTTGGAGGGGGTCCCAATTGGATTTCCCTCGACCTCGGTCGGGTAACGTGACTAGTAAATCGAGACAGAACTTTATGCAGGTATACAGTTGGCTATGATGGAGAAGCTATATTGTATCAAAGCAATGAAAGGTATAGCGTCGGATCTAAGCGGCTACGGCTTATGAGCGATCGCAGCCATAGCCACTGCCGAATCCATCCATTCGGACAGCCATTACCACTAAATCGAAGTTGAGAAGGAACGTAGTCTCGCGCGAAAACAATGCCTAGACGGGAACGTTATGTACTGCTATTTTCTTTTCTATTTTGTACATTCCGTCAAAGCAATAGTATACTAAAAATTAATTGAAATCGTAACAAACGCTGTAATTAAAGAAGAAAGTAATTGATATTTTCTTGCGTGTCTAGCAGTTAATTAAGTAAGTAAATAGATCCAAACAGGGAAATGGGCATTTGTAAATAATACCTGGGTGATAATTTTGACAGCTTTCTTTACTTCCTCTCTAAGGAAACAGAAACCGCTTGAAGATGGTCCTTGGCGATAATCGAAATACTTCCTGCAAAAGCTAACATCCAGCGTGATTTACATTTTACAAGTCTAATTTCCTCTCCTTGTATTTTACCTATCGGAGTATCAATACCTGAACAGAAAAACCCACAAGCAACAGGTAGCAAGATATGGCCCTGACTGAAATGTCACAACCGTGATAAAAATACTACGAGATAATGACGAGGTGACACACTGATCTGATATGGTGCAACTTCTGACCAAAAAAAGGCAGGATGTCCAATTGGCGGTGGCAAGGTTTGCAGAGAATAAAACACATTGAGTTTGACAAACCACAAGATTACAGCATGGCAGTGGCTGCGTGTATAAAGTGATAATGACTTTGATTTGAGGAGCCTGTGAGCGTACCCGATTTTCAGATAAATAATTCTGCAAATGGTGAAGGGGGACCGCTAGGGTAAAGTTAACCCATATTGTGTCTAAATTATTGTGGTTGAAATGTTCTGTTTGGGTGATTTACTACTTGCAGGCGATAGTCTGAACCGCCATTGATATTTAACATGGCACATTATGTCTTTGGGGAAATGCGAAAACAGCACTCTTGTAAATTCCAGGATTTTGTTTTGGTTTTACGCAAATCTTAGCTAAATTGTTTTTCGCCTTAAGGGTGTAAAGTTCGCTCAATTCCGGGGATGTTCGGTGTTCTGTAATGGTTAGGGCATCTGCTCTAGAGTGTAGGGGTCGTGGGTTCAAATCCCGCCCGGGTAGTATGCCTAGGTGTGACATATTTTCCGCAGGGCTCGATGAAACACTTAGGATAAAGTGCTTATAACACATTGGGTAAAGGTGAAAATTAAACATAGTATTAACTCAAATCGTTGTTATCTTCGTCTTTTTTTTGTTCAGCATGCTGCTCTCAAACTTCTCCGCTGAGAAAACTGATTAGCGGGGAACCAGTCACAGACAAATGTCCACGGCGTTTTAACTGGTAATCCACGTCTGCTAAGAAACACTTTTAAAAGTGCTAAGCACAGTTTTGTTCTTGGACGCTCCATTTTGGGCCAAGATTGAAGACATTTAGGGAAGACAATTTATCTCAGTTTTCCCTGCCTCAAATATCTGAAGTTAGGTTGAATCAAAGTTTTCAAAGTTCATTCGGGAAATAAACATGTTGCATCTCTCATTAGTGTGGTCATCAGATTGAACTCTAACTGAACTCTGCTGTGGAAGAAATCTCACGAGACATTCCTTTCTGTAATCGATTGCACACTTTCTAATTCTGGCCCGACTTTGATTTTAATTGCGAAATAAACCCATTCCACGCTGTGGTTGATACGGTCATGGACGTTTAAAATCGATGGAACAAGTGAAGACAAAAGACAATGGACTGACGCTCGTCCACCTCAACCAAGAGATATACAAATGTAATTCTTTTCATTTGAAGATCCCTTAATCCATGGTGTGAGGCCAAATAAAACAAAACACGAAATTACTTCCTGTCTTTTACGAGTGAGATTTTCTGTTTGTTTATTTTTGTGTCCCCCAATAAATCAAGGTACATGGATAGAATGGTTTTATGTCAAACGGAGCTGGTTTTGTTTGTGAACAAAATCAAGAGAATGTTAATTTTCTATGAATGAAGTTTGTTGATGCCCTTTTTTAATTTGAGAAATACATTTCACCGGGCTGTTTTGATTGTCCGGCGGAGATACTAACCAATTATTTGTTCTCTGTGACCTTAAAAGAGATTAAATCCTTGATGAGGAACCATCTGAGGTTTAAGAATCAATACCCCATCAAAAGGAAGAAAGAAGATAATGGGAGTGTTTTCTGAGGACAGACAACAACTCGTCTTCCTATTGTCTCCAAGGTCAGCGGGACTGTCCGGTAACCCTGGCCCGGCTTATCGGCCGATTCAACGGCACGGCGTCTCTGAGACTCATCGCATTGCGATGCTCTCTCCTCGGTGTAAATGCTATTTTCAGATTTGCATCTTTGTCATTGCTCGGTCGATGGGTTGAGAACTTTGTTTTATTTTTGTGAGGAATAACAGGAAGGTTATTGTTGTATTGAACTTATCTTGAAACTTACGTTTGTAAGGCTAGATATTTATGGTCAAAAGGTTAAAACCAAATTTGTTTACAATACATTTAAGCTAATTTCTGTACTAACTACGGGGTCGTTTCATGCATGTCTTTTTTAAGGGGGTGAGACTGCACTCTTTCAAAAAACAGTAATGCCACATTTTTACGATCAATTCTGTATTTTGTTTTGAATTAAAGAATTAATAAGACAAATCTGCAGCGACCTTCTCGATGACAAAAACGTGTTTTCTGACCAGCATGCTGTACATCACCATAAATGTTTTGATGGTAGAAATGCTGGTTGCAATTACAGGGGAGGTCAAGTGATACCAAAGCCCCTCAGGTCAGTTTCCGGACATTTCGTATTGCGGAACCCGTCAAGGAATTGATCCGTGAACGTGTTTACACGATCAAGTGCACTTGAGATTTCCGTGTGTATTTTTGACTGCACTGGTGTAGAACCCTAATACAGGTTGACCTCTTAAGCTTACTATTTTGTGTGATGATACTTCTGAAGTATGTGTTTTCCCTGCACTTGGAAAGAAAGATAATCCGGATTAGTAATGACCTGGACTTTAACCCGTAGTTGGGTCACTCTGCATTGGAGTACGGATTAAAAAGGAGTGACCTTTGAGTCGAAGTAAATTGAAGAGAAAACAAATCTCATCACTAACTCGGATCCGAGTCAGTTTGATCTCGAATTGGGCCAATCTGACAGTCTGGTGAACATCTTCCCATTTATGGTTTCTTAAAACCATGACCCTGGTCAAAAAGTCTGGGGTACGAGAAAAAAACACAAGTTCTTTTCAGAGTCAGATCCGGATCAGTTTTCACCCGGAACTTTTCATATTGTCGTACAACTTGTTTCCAGGATCCGATGTTTAGAGAGAAAGTCCATTAATCATCCAAACCGCTTTGTAAAACCTCGAAACGGTGCTCTCGTTTTTCGTGATAATTTAATACACAATATTTATTTTAATGGGCAGCAATTCAGATTGAAATACCAGTACTTTTTCATAAAATAATGAAAAACCTAAATTTATTCGATCACGTACATGTACGTGTTCTATAATCACGTCTGTACTCAGGAAGTACTTTCCTTTTACATGGTTTAATTATTCTAATTACCAGCACTTTAGGAGGAACATATAGGGGCCTAAGTAAGAGATTCGCGCCATCAGTGACGCTGTTTTCTCTGACCCAATTAAAACAAACCGAAGTCGTAAGTAACCTAGTTTTGCGGTTGTTGAAACAAGGTCAACATAATAACGATGCTGTTTATTTGGTATTGGTCCATAAACTAGATTAAGTGGCTATAGTATCCGTCCAAGGAGTGAAAATAAAATCACTTTGTATCAAGTTCATGGGTGATTGGGAGAGCGTTTTCGAGTGCTATGTTTGTTGTTTTGTTGTTGTTGTTGTTGTTGTTGTTGTTGTTGTTGTTGTTGTTGTTGTTGTTGTTGTTGTTGTTGTTGTTGTTGTTGTTGTTGTTGTTGTTGTTGTTGTTGTTGTTGTTGTTGTTGTTGTTGTTGTTGTTGTTGTTGTTGTTGTTGTTGTTGTTGTTGTTGTTGTTGTTGTTGTTGTTGTTGGCCTTAATCCAGTTAGGTTTTGTTTGGGAAATGGGGGTGTGGTAACTAGTATGAGTGGATAACCTGGTAACATTATTGTCTTGTAACGGCTAGACTTGTGGACAAGTCGTTAAATGTTTGCCGCGGTGCATGCTCTCACTCGATTCTATACTACTCTTGCGATATTGTTGGCTCCTAGTCTCGCGAGAGTATAGTGGCGAGAGAGCCGTTACGGTAACGGTCTGCAACTACCTTATTACATGTTAGTTTCTGAAATGAGAAGATCGCTAATTTAGAAGTAGGGCCTATACGTTAAGTCGAAAAACATTAATAAGATATCCTTGGTAAAGGTGTAGACGCGCAACGAACTTTCAAACAATATGGCCGATTTCAAGGTCGGTGAAGTGGGGGAATACATAGACTTGTGGACAAGTCGTTTAATGTCTGTCGCTGGCAACGGCTCTCACGCGACTATACTCTCGCGAGACTGCTGCTCCTGCGAGACCTCTGCTCTCATGACGACGGTCCCATTCGGGAGCAGCAATCTCGCGAGAGCAGTAGTCGAGTGAGAGCCGTTCATGAGAGCTATCACGACTTGTTCACAAGTCTAATAAGCACAACTTCGTTGTTCACATGCTGGATGGTTTTCATTGTGTGTTTTTCACGACAGCTGACTGATTGCGATAAATGTTGTCTTGTAGAAACCAGTGATGTATACCCGTTCGGACTTGAGATTTGTCTCGTAATAAAAGTATACATGCTTTTTGTTCATCTCCAAGGACTATAACAGTTTAAATTCACAACCATAGCGCCATGACCGTGTACTACGACTCTCGTACAATGTCACCAACGTCAACATTTAATTTCATTTTGATTGTTGACAGAATCACAAATAACGTTAAGCTTCTACACAGTTTCAACTCAACTGTAAAAATCCTTGGCAGAAAATAAACCGTTCGAAATGTTGGATTCATCGCCTCAAACAATAACAAGTTTCGAGTAATAATTCGGAGGTTTTGGCGCCAAACGTACTCAGTCAGTCAAGGGTGAACAACAGAGCCACGCCATTTTCATTGGTGGATCAACATTTTAGGAGCCAGCAATTTTTATGAGCCACGCTCGATTGCCACGCCTGAGTGCGCTGACAGAAGTACCCTATTATTTGATGTTATAATCCGTGAATCTTAGAGAAATAATAAAGTGTCCTTTTGACAGTGGCGCCACTGGCCAACAAATTAAATTTTACGGGGTAAAACTTGTTTTTAAGAGAACTTTATATGGGTCCTGATTCTTATTTACCTAAGTATTAAGTTTGCTTTTACTAGGGTAGCCCAAACAGTTTTCAGTGAACTGTTCTTCCTGGGGCCCTGGATAAATGGGGATTAGTTATTGATAATGATTGATGATTGATTGATTGTGAAAAATGTGATCAAACAAATTCACTTTTTAAATCAGTGTTAGTCTGGAGTTTGATTGAAATGGGGGGGGGGGGGGGTCATGTCCCAGCCACCCCTTGGTCATCATCTGTGTCTGCTGTAACTCATTGTTCGGTTTGTCGCATTGTGAATGTCATTTTTTGAAACTTTTTTCAAGATTGTATTTAGTTAGCATTCTTATAACACTCATGGCCTGTAGTGAAGTTTGAAGACGAGCAGAGTATACCGTTCGAAACGTCGAGACCACACCCGGCTCTTTTTAGAACTAACACTCCTACCAAAAGAGATCTCACATGGTTGTACCCGCAAGTTTACTAGTAATAGTTGTTTTCTAATAAAGCTGTTATAATAAGCAGAAAAGGGTGCTTAGCAAAGTTTTCTATTAAGCAAAATTAACAGGGAACCAGTCACTGACCAATTGACATGTTAAGGTATCTTGACTGGTAACTTGTTTCTACTGAGCATGATTTTTCTGCGCCAAGCAATGTCAGTGCTTGACAGCTTTATGAAGTTTGGTGAGTGATGCAATGATGGTACAAACTAGAACTCATGATCTCAGATTGGTTGAGTATTGGGTTTTTCTCAAAGAGTTAGTGCACCAGACGCAGCACTTCCCTGTAAAATTGTCCCTGCTGTACTTTATGTTGATTCAAAGACAGTACGCGTTTTGGGGTTACTAGAAGTTTACCGAGCTGAACTCCATCTTTGCTATTAATATACCTTATGCATTGACGTCAAAGCCGCCATCTTTGAGGTAAAACTACAGCGAAACAATTGAAAATGCAAAGCTATGTAGGCGCGGCCCGCAGGGACAACCAATGAGCTACTCTCGTTTGACGAGGGGGCGCCCTACTCAGATGACGTCATGAGCACACCTAAAAAGGAACAGCGAATTGGACAACGATGAACTTCATCAATGGTTGAAAGAAATTACAGCTACCGGAAGGAACACAAGTTTCTTCAGCGCTTTGTGTCTTATCGTGATTAAAGGAAAGTCAGTTTCTCTATGGTTTGACCAGTTGTAGAGCTTTTGTGGTTACAAACAACTCCAACGTGTACCTTATCTCAAAACCACCCTTTCTATCACATTAATTGTTACTTTTTAAAATCCTGACTGACGTGATCAATAAGTACCCGGCTCTCCGCACCGGACACCCGCAGCCGTGCCTGCGCTTCCACGCTGCCGGCCAAAGGTGGTTAGTGAAAATTGGACCGAGCCACTTAATCCTTGGTCTTTATTCAAACCCACTTTGCAATCAACAGATTATAAATGCTGTTTTCTGTTCGTTTATAAAGTCCGTTAAACTGTGTACAAGACGGCTCTATTATGCTGAGGTTATTGTCGATGCCAGACGGGTCCGTTTTTCCTGTTGGAACTTGCAAATGGATTTAGAATCAACAAAGAACTGTCATTAAATCGTGGTTAATTAGCTGAGCGTAATGGGAAACAAGTTCATGTCGTGACACGTTTATGCATTAAAGTAAAGTAAAGTAATCGTAGACGTCCAAGGTGAACTTCTGTAATTATGACTGGTTCAAGCTTCGTGTACGCGGGCTCGCTTTGTAAAATTACGTTTTTATTTTGCACTGGTTGAAAAGGTGCAGGTTTTATAGTCAGGTGCAATGTGTATTTCTTCTAAATCCCAGTGAGTAGTTTATTGTCTACTTTTCAAACACAAAGAGACTCTAAAATATAAAGGTCCGTAAATCATACGCTTATCGGGTACAATATAATAATCACAATGAAGTGAACAGAAACCTCGTTAACTTTAATAGGACAGTAAACATAAAAATTGATTTTAAAAAATGGGTGGATGTTTGCCAATTTCAATCGGCTTGTCTTGCATGTCGTCATTTAGTATTTGTTTAATTTTGGTTTTCGTAACTGTATACTCTGATTGTATTATATATCTTTTTGGAGTCAGTGTACCCCGGCCTCCGTTTATTCTTAAGCGACTGTCTCCAAACCGCATCATCAACAATTAAACTCCACTATAACTCTAAAACTCAGAGGCATCATTAATGATCAACCAGCAAATGTGATTTGTCCTTGTAGCCATAGAACCCGTCTGACCATGGTATAGTCTGACCATCACATGAACCAGGCAACACATGTTTACGATTTCAGAGTGTCCTTTAGAAGTGATTGCATTGTGGGCGACATGCGTAGATTGTTTATAAGTCGAGGCTTTTCGCAGTATTGACATTCGACGTTCGTACCGAGATCATTAAGTCTTGTAAACATTTACCTGCCCCCACACGATGAGAACAAGAAGTTGTCCTGACTTCTCGTTGCGATGCTCACCACTGATTAGAGGGAGTAAAAAGTACTTATATTATACGCAGTAAATCATCTTTAATATAAATTTTAACATTCAGCTCCTTTGTTGGCACAATCATGCATAACCTTGTCAGATAAAAATCAGTAAAACGTTATCGTGTATGTTCTCTTGTTGAAAATCGTGACACAACAAAAGGTGACACTCATGTCATAGGCAGGCAGGGTGTACTTTTGGTAATTACTCCAAAAGTTTATGACCATAAAACTTACTTGGTAAAGGGCAACGGGGAGCTGTTGACATCATAAAGCATTGTCAGAAACGAACCCCTTTGAAGTCAGTTTTAGAGAAAGAGGTAAATTTTCACCACAAAATTTGATTCTGAAAAAGGCTTCAGGAGTGAAGCCTTTCTCAGGCATCTGAAAACACATTATTTCTATGCAACAAGGGTGTTTTTTTTTCTTTCTTTATTATTTTCTTACAACTTCGATGACCAATTGAGCCCAATTTTTCACAGGTTTGTTATTTTATGCATATGATGGGATACACCAAGTGAAGTTACTGGTCTTTGACATTTTTAGGTACCCTGCCTTGAAACACAATGAATTGTATACGTGTATGTACTTTTGAATGTACACGTCATCACTTGTACTTTGTGGACCAGTGACAAACAACGTAAAATCGCGGAGGGGCGTGGAGCATAAAAGTGGATGGAAACTTAGTACAAATATAAGAGTTTTACCAACTCGTAGTGAGAGGTGTCTGACAACTTTTTACTGTACTGTTGGTCCTCCCTTGTTGTCAAGCGAATGGAATGTTTCTCTCTTTTTTTAAATCCATTGATACTGTATATTTTGTTTCAGTCTTTGTTCCGGTTTCGTCAAAATTGTTTGACACGAGTAAAGTAAAACGTCAATCAAGAGATTCCATTTTGGAGTAAACAACTTTGGGATTTCCCAGTATCGTCAAAAAAATATTTATTTGTATTTGACTTTAAGCGTGTGTATAATAATAGTGTATATTTACTGGGGTTCGACCTGTTACAAGTGAGCTATTACTGTTCACAATATTTACCATGAGTCATTAAGTACACACAAATGATTCAACGACAGCACCGTCCGTGTTCCCTTTCTTTATGGTTTGAGTGATTGTCATTATTCACCTGCATGTGTTAAAGCATGGGGGTAGACAATTTTCTTTACCTCCGTGGTATAGAGGGAAACCATTTTGGAAGAGTAAATTCATTTCAATCCTCTAGTTTTCAATATGAATACCATTCCACCAGATCCAACTAACCTGTGAAAATGGTCACAAATTTGGTGATCCCGTGACTTCTGTTTAAGAAAAAACAACGAAAAATCGTAGTTTTTTATGGGGTTTTGTGTATGCACTTATTCTTATTGCAGCAATCTTACTAAGCATTGGTGATATGTTTGTTTTGTTTGTTTTGTTTGTCTGCTTGCTTGTTTGTTGTTTGTTTAGTTGTTTAGTTGTTTAGTTGTTTAGTTGTTTACTTGTTTAGTTGTTTGTTGTAGTTTCTTCTTTAGCTGCTATTTTCTTGTCTCTAGAACTGTACCGAGGTATTTCATGCAAATGTATTTCCCTGAAGGGTTGGTATTGGCATGGTATATTGGCTCTCAACCAGCTTTCTGATTGGAGCTTATCATTTCTATTTTGTAAATAATGTAATCAATCTTAACTGATATCAGAAGAATGACATTTCAACTGAAACCGTATTGAGTAATAACCTCAGTTGCCTTTGTTCCTCGATTCGGAGAGAAAACAAGAAAACATGAAATGTAATCCAATATATGTCCTTTGTACATCGTCAGTCATCAATGATCCTTTCCCAGTAGGCAGTTTCCTCGATGATATTCACTATTTGTTAAAGTAACGCTGTTTCGTAAGATGACATATTTCCCACAAGCTCGTTTTGGTGGAGGTGGTGCTACCGGGCAAATTCACCCCCGGCCCCGGTACAGGGACAGTGACATGACTTGTTTCGTTCGAATACCTCTAATTCATGACGGCATCCTGCCGCTGAGTGCCGGTCAAGTCCCACAGTCAAAGTCTGACTCCGAGATGCTCCGAGTCAAGAGTTTGAAATGAACGTGACCGATTCCGAGTCACCGAAAATGTTACACGAGTCACACAGAGAGGTGGGTCACAATTACAAAGCAACCAAAAACATGTGGAATATATTTGAGGTTGATGATCTCCCAATAATGAGTAATGAGGCATCGCTGTTATCAAAGACGATACAAACAAAACTCCTGTACCTCTGCTGTTTCTAAATGTACGCAATCTTTACTTCTGAGAAAATAAAATTAACTGTTGCGAACTGCTTACCAACCAAAATGACCCACACTGAAAAAACTGGGGTGTTAACATTGACACCATGGATGTTGTCATATATAGATACAGAACAGAGAATCAAAATACCATCATAGAGTGTTAAAATAACACCATTGTATTTGTTTTTGCAGAAACTATTGTTATTTTAACACATGGTGTAAATGTTTGGGGTTTTTTTGGTGTGACAACACACATGGTGTCAATTTAACACCCAGGTTTTGCAGTGTATGGTATGAAAGCAAAAATACTTAATGGCGTGACGTTTCGACCCTGGCAGATTCAGGTCTTCATTTCCTAATGTACTATTGACTGCACAAAATGCCATTCCTCACTGTCATTGAAACATGTTTGTACATGAACATTGATACCTCGAAATGATTACAACGCTTTATTTACCTCTTGCAAAGCATTAGTCACACTTGGTTTTGATAAACATATTTCACAATTGTGGGCAATGTGCTTAACGCAGAGGTATTCGTAGATATTACAGTCAAGTCATAAACAAGTTCTGATTGAGTGACGTTGAAATTACGACGGGCTGGCGCGATGCATGCCTTTTGTGATTCAGTTTGAACAAATGTTCAAAATATACCCCGAAATATTCTTATGCAATTACAAAGGTATTTGATGCATTGCATGTTTTTTTTTTAATACAAGGAAGAACATGTCAGTGTTTTAATTATCTAATCCCTTCTTAGAAATTGTTTTGGGAAACCTAGTTTTAAAGTTGTACTTATCATAATGCTGTAAAGACATTCTGATATAGTGTTCAACGGTAACGACCATGTAAAAACCCCATAAAGGCAACAACAATGTTTTCTATAGATACAGGTATGCTTTGGTTAGGTAGGCTGCACTACTTTGATTGTCATTGTTGTCAGCAGAAGTTTCTTTTTTGACAACTAAACGACGACATGACTGTGTTTCTAAAAATAAACGCTGTTACACCCCACCTTTAAACGCATTGTTGTGCTTACGACATTGTTACTTGAAATATCCACAATGAATGGTTGTCATTCAATAAGAGGGATTCTACAGAAATTATTTTTAACCCTCGGGCTCCCCCTTTCAAAAAGTTGTATTGGATATTATGGATCATCAAGTCCTGTTGGGTGCACCACTCTAAATAAGCTTGCCATAACAACCAAATCCTAAGTGCAAGATATTCAAAAACACTCAAACAATATTTAAACGTCTCTCGGCCTCTTGAAAACAAATCATATGTGTTGAGTGACAATTAATCTTCATTTTCTTCAATTATTAGTAGGTTAGGAAAATTGACCCTACACTATTCAGCAAAATAAGGTAATTTTTCGAGGGCGGGTGTACCTAAAGCACTCCAGTTTGAAAGTTAACAACCCCACGGGCAAAATATTGGATTATTTTTCAACACTTGATAAAAGCCACGACCTTCACAATTTAGATTTGCAGAAAAGGTGTGGGTTTACATTTTACTATTGAGGTCCGCATGAGCCTCTCTCAACTTTAGTGCTGTAGTATTTTGCATCCAACATGTTGAAGGGGTTTTATCAGAAAGCAGATGTTTTGTTTTATTGGGACCATGACTGGGTCGCATTGCAGCAGATCACTCGATGGTGCAAGTTTCAACATTGTAGAAAAAGTCACCCCAAAACAATCAATGTATGGGAACTACAAAAAAAAATACCAATACTAATTACCAATAACTGAAGGTGCATTATGTGGCTGATTTTTTCAAAATCATGTAACAAGTTCTGTTTATGACTAAGCTCGTAATGCGTTCAATCATAGAGAAGCACATTTTTATGCAACAATATATTTTTTAATAGTTGATAGTTCCACCCAAATAGGTTTAAGTATGTTAGAGTTCACACGAATGAAAGGAGCTGAATTTTGTTTGTCTACAATTGTTATTTTTAGTGTTACCACTCTCCCAAAACTCCACCGATTGACAAAGTTGTGGGAATCAATTCACAGAACGCAAATAGTCGTCACCTGGTATCCCCGGAACTTGACTGAATCAGTGCCGGTACGGAGGAGATCAAGCTGCCGATGAATTGCTTCATCGATCGGGGCGGGTGCCGTGATAATGCCGCTCCGCGTAATGATGACAAAGGACGAGAAATGTTGCTTGGCATACGGGCACTGACCACCCAGTTACCGATCAATAAACAGTTGTTGACAAAATCGAAGATATCAACAACGTTTTTGTGTTAGTTGGAAATAGCGGACACGTCATTTTTGTACACGCCAACGACGGGCTGTAATGGATTGAACATGACAGTTTTGCAAACGTGGGGCGAAACTGTGACATTTCCAAAGCATGGTGAAATTGTTGATGTGAGAAACATATGAATTATTGTCAACAGGTGGATTTAAAAGTACAATGCAAGTGCTTTTAATCTTATATTGTCCCGTGACCCGACAGCAGATTGAAATGTTTATTTATGACAAATTGTTTAGATGATTCGACGCAAATTAATAACAAAAATAGTAATAATTATACCTAACAATACATTTTTTTTGAGTATGGTTACTTAAGAATATGTTTTGTAACACCGGAGTATAATTTTACCATCCAGAACGGTTGGTTCGAATCCAACTCCCAACTCGCCGGTGGACTAAATTTGAGCAGAACTCGTGACAGTGTACAGCGATGTAGAGACCCTTTTCGAAGTCACTGCTTTACTTCAGGCTCTGGTGGCTTTAAGCTCGTTCTGTCTGTTTGAAGCCCCGTACGGAAAGCGCACATCTTCAAACAAACTGACGGGGCCTGAGCCAAAACCCCAAGCCTAAGTCGCGGTTTAGAAAACGGCCATAGATACGCTGACCAAAGACCAATTCGTAATTAAGCACTTTTACTGCTGTCCGTTGACCAAAGTCTGATTCGTAATTTGGCACTTTTACTGTTGTCTTAAGCCGTGTTCGCATTGGACTTTTTGGGGGTAAACTAACCGAGCAAACCCCAGTGCGAGCAGCCCAGGGAAATTTCACCCAGTTAACAACATAATCCAATTGGTAGTTTAACCGGCGACCTTCTTGCCCGTGTTCCACGATTATGGTTTTTGTAGAACTTGGGAAAGCACTGGGCATGTAAAGAAAATATTTGACTTCGGCAAATTCTTAATCGGTCATTCTTTACTTCTTTCAGAAATGTTTCTTGTTATGGTTTTTATTTATTTAATAACTCTCTTCCCGGATAATTTGAAGCAGAACCTTGGAATAAACTCCACTGGTTCCGGAAGAGAATCTCAACGCAGGAAATGACTCGGGGCGTGAACTGAAATATCACCCATCCACAAGTATAGCACTTAAAACCGGGTTAATGTATTTATTTGGGAAATTGTCACCACTCTCTATAGGGACGCAAAATATAAAGAGTAGGCCTACACTGTTTTGCAGGGTTTTTTTTTTTTGCATCATTGATGGGACATCTTGCGAGGGGCAGCATCATGTGGGACATTTTGTTGGGGCAAGAGTGCCAAATGTTGCACTGAGGTATAATGTTTCTCTGCATCGTTGAAAGGAAACTTTGTTAAACTCAAATATTGTAAAAACTTAACCGCTGAAGTGTTTAGTCGTGGATTTCTTCTTCTTCTAACTTCTTATCAAAAATAATAATTTACCGTACTGCAAAAACTCTATTGTTAAATTGTTTCTTTCAGGTTTCATATGCGTCACCACCGAAACGGTATTAGTTATGACCATTCTTATATTGTTGGTAGAATTAACACCGTGACGGTGTTGGTGTATATACCAGAAAGAATCAACGTAACACCAGAGCTTTTGCAGTGCGGGACCTTGAAACAAAATCAGATGTTTTGTTCCTTGGAGTTGTTTTTACTATCCTGCCAGAAGTCCAGGCTCTGTGAATATTTTGGAACATTTTGATTCTACGATGACCATGTTTGTTATGATCATTGTTGGTGAATGGCTTCTACAGTCATTCCTGTTCCTTGAAGGTGGACACTATAAAGATATCCATATAAGACAAGTTTCAACTTGTTGGCTTTCGATCCGCTGTACTCTATTGTGTACCACTCATCCTCGACCCAGCAATATCCTCCAACAGACAAATCGGTGCATGCTTCACTGACTTTCAATTCGAATGCAATAATCCTGATATTGTGAGCTATGTGTGCGTAAATCATCGTACACAACAGTATGAGTCATTACTGCACAGATGCTTATGTTCATCTTCGCTAGCTGACAACAGAAGATAAAAGAAACACGACAAACCGCATTTGGTAAAATCTAATCTCCTCTTTTATGTGAAGCAACAAGTATATCAAAACTGGGTCTAAATATAAACCTACATTTTGAGAATGCTTGAGCCAGTTAAAAGCATTCTTATTGTATTAATTGTATTTAAATGAAAGCTTTTGAAGGGGGGTATTTGAGAATTAGAGTTTGTAAAAGTAAAGAAATTCAATGGAAATAGGCCTTGCTAGTTTAACTTTGTTTTGCAATACACAGGGCCTGGTTTCAGGGCTCTGCTTTCTGTGGACTTCTGCTCTACTTACGGTCAATAGAGTTGAGTGCTTGACGGGACTAGTGGTCAGGAAGGTTGTCAACGTTTCGTTCCAGCTACTCTTTGATCTTCAACCTGGTGCCCATTGGTCCTTTTGTAGTGTGAAGCTTATTATATATTGATGGTATGGGATGGTTTGTAGTCGATCTAGACTCAAGGTGAAGTTGAAGCCGGTGCTGTTTTGGTGGCTGTTATATTGTTGTTTTTTTTACTTACGTACAAATTCACTGATGATTTTATTGAATTCAGTAAATTATCCGCCTGTCACCTTTCAGCGGGAATGCTGCACTATGATTGGGGTTAAGTGAGTAGTCTTCAATGTTCGTCAGGATGTGACTGCACTCTAAAACCTCCCTGGTAGAAATTTGACCCAGATTCCCAGGGGGCATGACCCATTCGGGTCAGGCTGACCCGAAAGTGGTTAAACAATGGGACTTTAAACTCGGATTCTGCAGTCTGTTTGAAGAATTTCTTGGTCATTTTGACACAGACTCGGGGTGACACCGACTTAGAAATGGGTCAGGCTCAACGGTACCTGGAATCCTGTATTGTGAGTTTCTAGAGTTTGTCTGATGCAGAAAGTCATCGGACACTCTAGTGTCATTTAGTAGATAGAGCTTTCTGTTAGTGTTAACTTATGGTACTGCCGTCGATTTCACCAAACTCTTCCTAACTTAGGTTTAATCTTAGGACCTAGGACGAGTCCCAGCCTTGCACTGTAACATGTAAACCTTAAGATTAATCCAAAGTTAGGACTAGCTACTCGTCCTAACTCGAGATAGGATTAATCTTAGCGTTTCGTGAAATCGGCTGCTGTTCACTTAGTGGAGATGTGAATTAAAGGGCCGTGACGTTGAGTGGACGTTGAGTGGTGGTAGCTGGACATATGGTCAATTTTCTTTCTTTTTTTTACCTTATAGTACCGATTTGAAATGTTGATAAAGATTTATCCTGGACGCATTACAGTTTGACAGCGATAACGAGGTTTGCATGACGCTATGTTTAGCATTGAACAATATTGATGGACGACAAGAAGAAAATGTCACCCAGTTCGGTTCAAGCTCCTGAGTTAACATTCTTGTAATCATCCCTCCCATCCCGGGGGCGGCTTTCACTGATTTATGTTGTATCAGCCAGAATTTATCTCTGCCTTTCTTTGATTTCCACATCATCTGCCTCTCCTCCCTGTGATGTACTGCCAGAGACGAACGACACGCCGTTCGTGATGGATCGTGCTTTGTGTAATTTAGACCATCCGTTAAGACGGCTCGATGGCTGGCTGGGTTGGTCTGACTCGCTGGGGGTCACTCACTTGTCTTTAATGATCCCTAAATCATAAACAGCGACCCCCTAACTCAAACACTTATGGGTCAGAAGTGACCCCCGTGGGATCATCTGACCAATATTTCTTATGGGAGGAAGTCAGATCTATGAAAAAATGTGACTGGCTGCCCTGCTCGCTAGGGCACTCACTTGTCATTAAAACTCCTGAAATAAGAAACAATGACCCCAAACTCAAAAATTTATGGGTCAGAAGTAACTCCCATGGGATCATCTGACCCGTATCGGACAAAAGACAGGCCTAAAAAGGGGTGAATGGCTGCCTTGCTCGCTTGGGTCACTAACTTGCCATCAAAACTAGTTAATCAAAACCAGTTACCCCAAAACTGTACACCCTCTGGGTCGGAGCTGACCCCCGTGAGATCACCTGATTCTTAATGTGCATCAAGGGGTGACCAGACCTGGTTCTCTCAGCGCCATACACTAATCACTCTTTAATCCGTCCCAAAAGCTTAAACACTCACGAGTCAGAATTGGCCCCTTCAGATTATCTTACCCATATTTGATATCGAAGGAAGTCAAGTCCAGTGGGCGTTAAAAACTCTTCAATCGTGAACAGTTTACCCTAGCACTCCAAAACTTCTTAGATTAGGGTTGACCTAATTCGGATCATGTGACTCATATTTGGTTCCGAGGCTATTCAGATATGATGTTTGAGGGTCAAACTTCCCTTAGAAAACTCAGGCGGGAAGTTTTCTGTGAATAATTAGCATCCTGTGTCATTAAAATTGGTATTGTCTTCACAGAGACATGGTGATAAAATGGTTAATATCCAACGGACTTTCCTGTGTGTGGCATTTCAAATGAACATATTGGTACCAGCACCAGAATTATACCAAACACCACCGAGGTCGTGTATAATAATTTGCTTATGTCCGTAATAATCATGGAGCAATTAGTGTTGCCCATTCAATCAATACAAACACGCTGGAAGTGGTCCTCTCGTCAGTGTCCGAAATAAACTAACATTGAAATGATTACGTCTCGCGTCAAGATGTCTGAATTTTATTGTTTCTGCATGTACCAGTGGCTATTAAACTGTAGCATTAAAGTCCTTGTGGTTATATTATCATTACATGTAATGTTTTATTGCTGATGTTAAAGACTATTCTTCAGTACTTTTGCCAACAACTTGCCTGAGCTATGGTAAATATTTAGTTTATAAAGTACTTTATGATTACTTGTCACTGATGAATTGTAATTTAGCTCTCGGTCCTATCAGAACATTTCACAGGTACCTTGGTTGGGATTCAAACCCACGACCTCCTGTGTTTATAACAAGTTTTCCTAAAAGCTGACCTAATGCAGGTGTGTGCTTTCCCAGGATTTCAGGATTTCATTTTTTTTCTTCAAAATCTCCTTGAGCCTTTAATTTTTTGTCAAAGTATCAAAACAATCACCAAAGAGAGAAAGAAATAGTACAGATTTTGTCTGAACTTGTAGTTTTGTAATTGCTGTTGGTGCACAGAGTCTATAAACCTCCTGAATTGTAACATCTGGGAGGTTCTGGGTCTGGAATGAGGGGGAACCCAGACCCAGGCCAGTATTCCATTATCCAGAAATCTTCAAATTCATCAAATGTAATCCCTGCTAATGGTATTCTTTGTCATCTTGCATTGCTATTTTTTTTAAACAAGTCTTCAAGTATTACACGCCCGTTCAATCAAAAGTGAAATATAGAATAAGCAAAATCATGTAATTAGCCACTTTATGGCCTTGGATATTTCCGAAAAGTCTGGCACCAATTTGAAGAAGGACCCGTGTTTTAAATTTTCCTGCTAGGTCCCATAAATCGAATTAAAAAATTGAGAGTGAACACGTGTGCTTTTGTTGCAGTGGGTGGGAGAAATCTTCGTTGTGTCTCATGTGGCTTGTTAGTGGTTAATGCTTACGTCATAGCCATTACGTCACCGGTGTATGTGTGTGTAACCGCTTCATCATCGTCGTCCTCACTCTCATCATCGGAGTTGGATCAGTCATTCTGGTTGAGGTGTGATGCCCCCTGGTTCAACCCATTCCCCTTGACATCATGCTCGGGAGTTCGAGCTGCACTGCCACCGCCAGGGTAGTCCTTAATATCACCAGAACCGTTATGATTCATCGCTAACCACATCGTCGCTCAAAAAAAAAACTTGTGATGACGTCATCTCGTCCAGGCCGCGTGACATTCTCGATGTATGAGGCAATGCGAAAGCTCTCAGTTTGTCTTCTCCCAAAAACGAGGCTGTGTGTTTGAAATGAAGAAGAGCTTAGCACAAAACATTAGAACTTAAGAAACTTAATACAACAGGCATCCATTGAGAGGAGATGAGATCATTTTAAGAGCCTTGCGGTTCCGAAGACCGCGGCAACTTCCTTCCATTTTGGGTAATCATTCTCTCCCAATGATCCCCTTCCGTATAACGGTCTGTATTAAATGCATTGTTAGAACTCCGTTTTAAACAGGCTAATAATGCAAAGTTACGTAGCAGCAAAGTTATCTGTCAACTTAAATTATAATCAAGAGCAGATTTTAGGACTACTAAAAAAGGATGTGGTTCGAGTCTTTGTCCAGCCTCTGTGTTTGTCAACCAGGTTTGCCTGAACTTTTCTTGGCGGCTTTTTGTGGAAATCTACTATTTGTATTCGACACACATCTTCCTTCACTTGTTTCGTTTAGCCCTGGAGGTCCACGCGTTTTTCTTTCCATGCGTTTTTTCCTTGTAGTCTTTCATTTGCTAAACTTGACTACGAAAACAAGGAACCTTTACTCAAACATTGGCAGGATCCTCTGTCAATTCTTGACAGTTTTATTGGGGAGACTGGCGTTACTATAGTCAAGCTTGCTGATGGTCAATTGCCGCTAAGCTGGGACAGACTGTCGCGACGACCCGACGACAGCGAATGTGCCTCAAGCGATCTCACTACCAGCATAAAATATATATTTTGTCAAACTGCAGATTGATGGTCTTTGCGGTCGTCAGCCAGGAGATAAAAAGTACATATCAGCGTCAAGGTGGTCTACTTCTACTCACACGTTGCATCATTTACATCAAGTTTTAATTTTAATGGGAGGGGTGTGGGTTGTCATCCTGACTACGGTCGACGGGTTTTTTTAACAGCATGTTCTCGGGCGGTCCGCCGCGGTGGAGTGTCCCTTCGCCGCGTCATCTTTGCTAGCCGTACTGGGGACGGGTGGCCTGGACCCTGCAGGCGAAAGCCAAGTCACAAAAGATGACTCAGCTAGATCGGTGCGTCACTCAAACCCAAATGTTGGTTGGATCCAGGTTACATTTCGGCTTATTCATGATCGGACATGCATCATGAGCAATAAAGCCCAATACTCAGGTAATTTGAAAAGAGAGGTGTCATGGCTGACGTGAGGAAATAAATTTCCCCAAATTATACCCCAACACCAAGCCTATTTGAAAGTATTGTTGGCAATAATAGAAAACAGCCAGGTTTCTAGGTTGAATGTACACAGTTGAACGTGTTTAGTCAGAGAATACGAATTAAGATGGCGAACTCATCAGATGGATGTCTGCAACTAAGTTTGTCTGTGGTGTATAAGGAACTCTTCCTCTAACTCACGTGCATGATGTTCCGCAAGGGACGGTTTTAGGTCATCTACACCCTCCTCATCGCAAGTCGCCAAAGTACCAGCACTTTAGAATTTGACATTTTCTATGCGCAAACAAATGGTATCTCACGACAATGACGGTTACCAACTGTCAGATAATTGTTTGAGGTAAACATCATGGTTATAAAAAAACGATTTTCATTCCCCTCATAAAATGTCAGCTTTATGATGTTTTAGTTCCGTCTGGGTCCTTTAAGTGACGTGTTGGTTGTGGATCATTAAAAGTTTTGAAAACAAACTCCCATTCAAACGTCATGATATACTGTCGTTTAAATGTTACACAAGTCGTTGTATAAAGTATAGTACGCTCTTAAACCTCCCGGGTCAAAATTGAATCGAATTAAGGCTCCCAGAGGGGGCCTGACCCATTTTCTGGTCAGGCTGACCAGTAGTCGAAGGATGGGATTCAAACGCAGATGATGCGTCATTTTGGACATTTTTCTGGGTCATTTTGACACAGATTCCGCTTCATACTGACAGATATGGGTTAGACCCCACGGGACCCAGATCTGGGTAAATTCTGCGGACGTTTTAAGAGTGGGCCCTTGTTCCTCAAAACATTCTCGAGTTGCGTTTGGGAAAAGCCTAATTCCGAGAGGCTGCCACTTCAGTTCAAGTCAGAATCCGGAGTCAGTCAAGTCTTTTCACTTGGATTCCGGGTCAAGTTGACTCGGATAGAGACAAGTCTCTTGTTTCGAATTAGAGTTTGCGTCATTTTTACAGCTTTTGTCTTTATTGACTAAGTTTTGTCTCGCACAACTACCGTAAGGTTACGGCATCGACGTAACAAAATGTAACAATTTAAATTAGGATTATGTTTAAACTTTTAAAGGTAAGATTACGTTACTACGTCAAAGATTGTCTACAGCGTTGGACTCATAATTTCAAACAGTTATCAGATAGTCATCGACTTAACAAAACGCAAATTTCGTCGTGTACTTAAGCTTTAATAGATGTTTTAACAGAAAAGATGACGTCATTGACGCAACAAAACGTAATTAAGTGGGTGTAACGGATTACATTGTAATTAAGCTTCAAACAGTAGTTTTAACATGACGCCATTGACGTAAGAAACGTATTGTCTATATCTGATTGCAATATATTTAATAGTCAAACAAAAACAAGTCAGCAGTAACAAGTTTACTCCATTTGATTACGTGTCATTTAAGATTCAAACAATCCTGGTTTACTGGAGCAATTTTCCTTTCCAGTCTGGTAACGATGTACGTTTACCTCGGGGCCACGGATCAGCCGTACTCTCGCCCTTTAAATCAAAGTTGGCACACGGATCGCGTTTTGTCTATCAGTGCTAGCGACTCCACCAAGTCTATAAGCCACTCCCCACTATATCCATAAAGATAACAACCGGTTTATTTTTCCAACCCTAAAGGCCTTCAAATTGGATCAAAAGCAATACTAGATTTCTTGTAATTTGACTGAACGTATTCATATTGAGATGCCATTAAAAAACGCGCACGGTTCCACTCGTCTTTGGCTGGCCGCCGTAGCGGAGCCGCGACCGATTGACAGACCAATGTAGTTCGGAACGTGTAGCTGCTGTTCCCCAAGACCAACGTTATAATCGATACGTTTTTATTGATTTACGTTTCATCACCAACTACACTAATACTGCAAAACGGGTTTCATTGATCCCATCGTTGTGGTGCTCAACACAAGACACTGACAAAAAATCTCTTAAAATAAATCACCATGGTTACTGTGTACTTTCCCGGACGCGAACTCACACCCAAAGTGTTTTCGGCAGAATTTTGGTGATGTTTCAAGTTGAGGGCCTCGGAAATTGATATTGAATCGGGTTATTTGGAGTGTTGATTCTTGAACGAGAGTGTCTTTTAGGTGGTTCGTAATGCGTCACTGAACAACCACAGTGATATTTGTCTTCTTCAGAGTTCCTTTTCCAGGCGATTTTAAAGCCGTCATGTTTGCTTTTTAGTTGACCTTTCCCTTATCCACCCACAACTAGATTATACAAAGAATCATGTTCACTACAAATTGTTTTTGAAGATACTTGTATTTACACAAAAGTGACGTAAAATTGAAGCGCGGCGTTATTTCCTAAAGATAATACCAATTTCTTCTCTGTCAGCCATTTGTCTGGAAGTTCCCTGACTCCTTTTATTTCATGGGATTGAACACCATTGATAAAGATCCACAATAATTATTTGCGAACTGCCAAAAACGCCACCAAAAAACCACAACACAAGCAGTAGGCTACCAATTGCTGCGTGGAGTTCTAATGCCTGACACACTGCAAGTTTCTGACCCCTCTCGTTATCAGTTGAAAGGGATGTTATTTACATCATTTGGGTTTTTGGACGTACATTTATTCCTTTCCTCTAGTTATCAATGTGTGAACTTTTTATATCGTACAAAACAGGCAGTTTTTGCTGTCAATTTTGAATGCATACATGAAGTAGAGCACGATCCGTATATAAAGTAATTTTTAATGATATAATTTGACATCTGACGAGAATTTTTTTAATATTTCCTCTGGCATGTGGAACTTAATGATTTAAGTTAATTCCTTTTCACCAAAGGTATTCCCTTTGCGTGCCTGCATCATGCTGTGACATTGAACTGTATCAAATTACCCAATAACAAGTGATGTGTTATTTGGCGCTGGTGTAGTTAATACTTACCCAACCATGAACTGTACACGTGCGCGATAAAATGCAAGTGTTTTTCTGACAGTTCTATTTTGACAAACAAACCCTCCAACGCGGTTGACTTTGACCCCGTGATATGAGCGAGTGTTCTGATTGGTTGGCTTGTTCCAGCTGGTGTAGCCTAGCGACAGGGCTATTTATAACGTTGGAGTTGAGTGTGTTTTTTTGTTGCTCCAGTATGTTGAACTGCACGGGGATGTTGTTAGTTTATCCACCACGGTGACCGAAATTATTGGCAATAACTACCGCTTTCACAACGTGATGTGCATAACACCAGATCATTGTACCAATAAAGGGAAACTGAATGATTAATCATGGCTATGAAAGGTGTATTTAAAGACTATGGCTAGGTCTGCTGCTAGCCGTGATTGCAAGGCTGTCTTGCGCAATCCGTGCACCAGAGACACACGCATACGCAGTACATCCAGTTGTGCGGTATTCATTAGACGATACTCAAACACACACGCAGTACATGTACTCTGTGAGTGTATTGCGTATCTGCGTGTGCGTAGTCCGGACAGACTCGTGCACGAAGGAACAGCCTTGCAATCAAGCCTAGCCTACCGCATGGCGTAATAATGACATCAGATCTTACCCAGTGTTTGGGTGGGGAAGGGGAGGGGGGTCGAAGTAGGCAAGTATCGTGTAGTGGTACCCTAGGCATGTACAACTTGGGGAGGGGGTTGGTCCCCTGTCATCCTCCCATGACATTACGGTTATTATAGGTCGCAGCGAGGAGCTAACTAACTTACCGCTTGAGTTGTCATTTTCGAAGAAAGCAAGTGAAATGTATCTACTGATTATGAAATGGATCTGGATTCAGCTGGCGATGCGTTACCATGTCAGAATGAGAGCATGACATAACTAATAAGCTAATATTCGTATTAATATTGGTACGATGACACCAGCTGATGACTGCACAGGGATTCTTGATGTTAACAACTTTAATTGTACAATAGTCTTTCCAATGTACTAGAGCTGGGTTGATTTGGTATGAGTGTTTAGTTATTTCCATTTTTAGGGGTCAGACTCAGTTGGGTCAAGCTTAGCCGGAGTCAGTGTCAACAAGACCTAGGGGTCTGAGTGAAAAACATATAGGCCTGGCAGCAAATTATTGACCCCATGCTAGTTGACCCGGTACAAGGATAACACTTTTCAGAGTTATTGATATATAATGTACTTCATAGATCCGGGTCAACTCCCTCTTAGGAATTGGGTCAACTTTGACTCAGGAGCCGGGGTCAACTCTGACAGCCTGATCAGTCTGACCAGGTCAGACCAGGTCAACGGGGTCAAATCTGACCAGGAGCCCTCAGAGTTCACACTTTAATGTCATGCTGATTTAGATGTTTGAAGACGTTGTTTGTAACCGTAATAAGCTGTGTCATTACTAATTGTGATTCATGACAACAGTACATCCCCAAGCAGTAATTAGCACTTTTACAACATTCTGATGTTATTTATTTCTTAAACATCAGTTTTGCACACTCATGCCGACACTGCCCTTTTTTACCATAAATGTGTCATTCTGTTTTCTCTGTACCGAAGACAACATTGGACCTATATGTGTTGATTTAACACGCTAGTATATAGTGTCAATGTTTATAAACACGTTATTCAATATGCTTATATATGCATAATATCGCTGCACATTATTCCTGTCAATCAAAAAGAGGATTTGGAGCAACTTTAGCCTCTTCCACGTCACCATCTGTGTACAGTAACCCATATACTGCTTAATCAGGTTACGTTATTGATTTCAGACCAATCTCTCGATATAACGGAGCACGCAAGCCTTGAAGACACGTTGTTGCAATTCATAGGCGTTGAACCGTTTGAAAATGTTGTTTGGTCTGTCTTGGGAAGACCACGCAACGGGTGTTTTGTTTCTGTCAGGTTTTGGAATTGCTTTTGTCGTAATGTTTTACTGTTGTGTGATTTTAAAGGCCTTTTGTGTGCAATCTCCATTTTAATATTTATATAATAATATCTTTATCGATGGCTGGGGTCTGGTTGTATACACATATTTCGATGACAGTTTTTGTACTTTTGTATAACCATGACAGCGCCTGTTCAGCTTGAATTCCTTGTGCAAATGTCTAAAGATAAAATAATAGTATAAAAAGTTAAAAAGATAAACCCATGGGCGCAAAAAACAACAAGCAGTTCTCGTAATTTCTGAATCACAATATATCACTGAGTTGCGGATTCTAAATCCAACCGATTCAAAATTTTATGAAAGAAGGTAAACAAAGATTAAAACTTCGAAAATGTGTTTGCCGCTTTCCCATATTGTTATTTATTAATTGGCAGAGTGCTATAATTCCTCTTTTGTTTTAGCGACTCAATGTTTGACAAATATTGTTTATATTTCAACAGAACATGCAGATCAGCTAAAAGAGTTGTTTGAAAACTTCCAAAAAGGGATACAGTGACTCCAGCATATAGCCAATACATGATCACACTGTATTACAAAGCCACTGGACCAATGTGCCAATGGTGAAAGGACCGGTGTGGGACTTTCATTTGGGCAGAAGGACTAACCCACCACAACCTCTATCCCAAACCCTGAGGTGAGCAAGATTTGTTCTTTCTCGTGTATTCAGGTGGGTTCTTTTCATCTTTTATTAATAAGGTGCGTGAGTTTCATAAAGTCCAGGGCCCAATTTCATACAGCTGCTTCAGCACAAAAAGTAGCTCAGCTTAACAACATGCTTACCAGAATAAGGTTACCAGCCAAAATATCTTTACACCGTTTATGACTGGTACTCTGCTTCTTTATGCTTAGCAGAAAATTTCTAAGCAATGTTGGCTGCTCAAGAGGGGCAGCTCTATGAAATTTGGCCCAGGGGATGACTTTGCACTATTTGGCCCCCTCAGGATCCGCCTTTGCATTGGAGGGAATTGGAGAGAATATTTCCAGCACACAGCTGTGTTTTAAACTGTGTCCATTCCACGCTAAAAATGATAATCTTTGTCTCTCTCTATACTGTCCCATAATTTGTGTTAAGCCGATAGACCTGGGAATCTTCTGCCGTAAATGCTACGATACTCACTGCACCTCATTTATCACTAGCCGTTTAAACAAAAGTCTATGTGTTTAAGATTGAGATCAGAACCGATTTGAGACCTGTTAAATATATAACGGTCGGTAGAAACTGTGTTTTGCAGGCTTGCCGTGTTGAAATAGACATAGGGCTTAATTTAAAACCACTGATAAAAGGTCAGCGTGTATAATTAAGCATCTTAAGTTAGAGATAAGGTTCAGGGACGGTGTGTAAAAGAGGATTTAACTATCAATAAAAATGTGTACGCGATATGTATAAAATAAATGAAGAGAAAAAAAGGAATTGCTTTTGCAGGCTGCTTATCCAAAATGACCTCAGTATAACTGCAACAATTGTTAATGGCCTCACATTGTAGAGAGTCTTTCTCTATAAAGCTGAAAAAGGTCTCTATTTTATTTGAATTTGACGTACATTGATCAGTACAAAAAAAATAGTTCATGTATGAATCATTCATGGGGAATAGTTTCTTTGAAAATACTGCTCAAATCGAGGCAATAACCATGAGAAATGAACTCAACTTGAAATGAAGTGATTTCAACAAAAGTTAAAGCATTTATTTCTGCTAAATGTCATCGTGGATTGAAGACAGGTCTGAGGTTTGCAGTACCGGTAGGCCTACATGTCCAAAGTCGACTTACAGGTACTAGACTCTCGTACAGAATCAACGCAAGAAGTCCTACAACGCACCGCAGTGTAGAGAAGAGTCAGTTTGTACTTAGTGCCCTAGGCGTGTCTGCCTAATTCCCATGTGAATCACAGTGATTAATTACCAAACACTAATTGATAATTATACAATTTGGGAAAGGGTATGCGACCGTTAATTAAGCAGTGTTTTCATATTTTGCTAATTGAGCGTAATTGCAGATTTCCTGGGTACACGCGCCTAGCTAAACATCAAGTGCATTTAACTCTCCCTTCCCGCTGTTAATTACCTTGCAGACACTCAGTGATTAGGTACACGAAGTTGCCCGAAATGGAGCGATCCATTACGGAAACATCCGATGACAGATTCGGCTTAATTTGTTAACGGACATGAAGTCAGTTACAGTGCGCTCGCGTGTATGCCATGACCGATATATCGTCCCCCCAAATGTTTCCATACTCTAACACACTCGTTTTCTCTTGTACAAAAGTACCGCCCTAATACCTGAAATTCCCCAAACAAAATGAAGACACACTGGGAAGGGGGGGGGGGGGGGGGTCACCATGCCACAAATCGAGCACCCGAAGTCTGCATGTGGCATTATAGCAAAACGCGCAAATTTCACAAACCTTGACGTACTGGTGCAACTTTTTGAAAATTTTCTTGAAATCTGTGCTTTGTATTGAGTAGCAGCACTGTACAGTTCATTTGGTGTTTGGCCCTCAATGATGTGCATGGTACATTAACACTATGTCCCGGTGATTTTGTACTAAATTGCTTGGACCTCCCCCGGTTGGACTCGAACCCTCTGCTAGCATCATCGATAAACTATGCTGCTTAGACTAAAGCCAAACTTGGCAGCAAAGAAACAACTTGAGTAACTTTTCAATTAAATAAGATGATTGATAAGACGCTCAAACCATGCCCCCCGCGGGGGGGGGGGGTCACAAGAAAACGATTTGGATCTGAACCTCTCCTGTCCCTAGGGTACACCACACTGTATCTTTCCCTTTTTCCCAAGCCAATAAGTAGTCTGAGAAAACGACTACTTCCCCCTACTGCCGTCTGTTGGGGTGGGCAAGATAATCACGCTAGATCTTATTGTCAGTTTTCATCAACGGCAGATTAATAGTTTCCCGAGCAAACAGAAACCCCCAAAATACGGCAACACCTAGAGCGGGCCTGATATTTTAATTCGGCAGTTCCTAGGTGGGACTTTGATAAACTCGATGTTGTTCTCATCTGATGTAATTAACAGCTCCCCATTCCTGATCGGCCACCCTGATAAGAAACGGGAAAGGTAAACACCCCATCCGTCTTGCCTTATAGCCACGAATTTCAGTTTACAGATCAGATGTGGGATTGGTGGTACAAATTATCTTAAGTCTTCGTAGGTGTAACTCAGAATCGCGGTTGCTATTTGTTTGTTTTTTTGATCGATCGTTTACAGAGTAATCGGACTTTGGGAACGTGGACGCCAATGCCATTATCCTTCCCCTTCTCAAATGCAACACAAAAACCAACAAGTTTTAAATTGTTCAAAATAAAACAGCAATGCAGAGCAGATTACAAGATTCCCGGTTTTGTGTTTCAGTACGTGCTGTGTTCATCCATTGTTGGATTCAACCAGCCCTCCACATGCAATTTCTATTCTCTTCTCTTTCTTGCTATTCTGGTACAAGTTCTCGTGTTTGGGTGTTTGGATTTCGTCTCTCCATCTTCTCTTCCGCCTTCCTCTTCTTCTGTTTACTTTTATAGGTTGCCATTCGGTTAGTCTCTTGGCCAAACCATGGAGATTTCTACCTCCGTGTTCGACCAGGACCCAATTGCATGAAGCTGCCTAAGCAAAGAATTATGTTTTGCAACTTTCTGCTTTAGCAAAATTAAGCAGGTGACCTTATTCTGGTTAGCATATGTTTGTTATGCGTAGCTACTTTTTGTACTTAACCATGACCTATGAAATGTGACCCCGTTATATCTTCTTGATAAGTGTCCTGCCCATCTCCGTTTCATTCCCTTGATCTTGTCCATGATGTCTTTGATCTTGAGTGTTTGCCTGATGTTGGTATGTCTAACTTTATATCGATTCTTGTTTACTTTATTACAATGTGGCTGGATTGAAAGTTAGCCCTACGACCCTTCTGAAAACTTGTCACAGTTTTCTTCAAATTACAAACAAATAAAACAAGACAATCCATTTTAGGACAAGAGGAGAACGTGTTTTTGTGATCACGTAGTGACGAAACTGGCTGAAACTTTCTTGGAAATGCATTAAGCAAACTTCGGTTTGGCTTTTCAACTTGGGTCAATAATTGCACATAAAGTCCATTGAAATTTTGTTTATTTTATTCCCAGTTCATTTTACTTTTACACCTGTTTCGGGGTGTCAAAAATGACAAGATTGCATCTCCTATACCCTCATCATTAATTCCAATCATAATCAGAGATTATAAGTTAGTTGTTAGTTTCCTGTTCCATATAACTTATCTGAGTTTTGTTTTTATTGATAATTTGTATTAATGAGTTTTAATTAGATGTGTAATTTGATTATGGAATCAAGTATATTGAGGGAAAACAGAAATTTAAAACTGACGTAAAAACATCTTTACGACCGTGTGTATCAGAGCAAAGCACGCTAGCTCGCTATTCTTCATCTTTTATTGTATGAAAAATCGCTTATAAACAAGACCAGCAGGGCCCAATGAGAGCTAACGAATAATGATTTCCGCTAAGCAAAAATAAGCAGGATACCAGTTACCTATAGTACACGTGATATGGTATTTTGGTTGGTAACCTCTGGTAAGCAAAATTTTGTTGTGCTTAGCTTCTTTTTGTGCTTAAAGCAGCTGTATGAAATTGGTCCCAGAGGGCTATTCGAAGGGCTATAAGGAAACAATACATTATACAAGTTAAAAGCAACGCCCCATTGCAACACCTATTAATAGGCCTATAGCTTATATTTTGGGGTTTTGCCATACTCTGTATGTATAATCAGCGGCGAAACCAAGTTTTTGTCACTGGGGGCACGGGGGCACTGGGGGCATTGTTTTCCAGTGGGGGCAGGGGCAATTTTTACCCTTAGGGCTCTACGTGATTTTTTTCGTTGGGCAACCACTTCCTCTCCCTCCTCCACCGTGGCTACCCCGCTGTATATGATGAAGCATTGTCAACTCAGTCGTTGTGATTTATTTCCGTCCCAATTCTGCTTAGTCTTAGCAAGCTTTCCTGATACAATAATCACATCATCAACAACCCCCTAATGGACACAGAAAAGACAATGTTTAACACCTTTTCTCCTGATGGGCGGGACGTTGGGGTTGCAGGTACTATACAATACCTCGACAACACAAATTCCCTGCTTCAAAATATAATGTGTTTCCTTGATGCAAAGATCTCACAGTGATCCAGAGTAATACGATTCATGTAATTCACTTTTGACATGAGTTATAGAGAAAGGAAATGCGGTGGGCCCCCACCCTTTGTGTACAGGATGGTGGCCACCCAAATTTAATGCGTATGGCCCAGGGAAAGTCCCCCTCATAAGCGTGGAGTTCCTTTTAGTTAATGAGAAGTGATTGGCTAATCTGGTGGCTGTCTTCTGCTTTTTCTTAATTAACTAATTTGAGTGACCGCTTCTTCCTAGAGTTAGGTGGGATTGGTATAGGACAGTGAAAGCGCTGATGGGACAGTACTGTGGGAAAAAGAGTTTTGGGTCGCCGGAAATTGGTACATAATGAAGCCCTGTCCGAAGCAAGGCAGGGTATGCATCAATGTAGCCTTTTGTCAAGGCCTTCGTGGATTGGACAGCTTCGTAGAGCCGCTGTCCAAGCCACGGAGGCCTTGACAAAAGGCTAACATCAATGCTGACTAAACCCCATATTTTGTCCGATTGCCTCGTCTATTAAAGGTGTGAATGTTTTTGCCCTTGTTTGTTTGTCGGTCCATCTGTCTTTCCGTTTGTCAGTGGGATGGTTTGAAAACAAGTTTTGTTTGTAGTTTTACGAAACTCTGGGAAAGATTTTAATCATGGGCCATTGATCAATCCATTAGACGTTGGCGAACCTCCAGATGTTTTGTGGATCCAAGAATATTTTTGAAAGTTGGGTTTCTTTGAAAGACGAAGGGGACACACCCACGTAATGAGTGCTCCACGTTGTGGACCATCTTCGAGCATTCAACAGCAGTCAATACCGTGGTTTCTGTTTCTTACTGCTCAGTTTCTTGAATGTATTTAACATGAGCATCCTCAATCTCATGATCGATGGAACATTTCTCTGTCGGTGATTTTTGTTTTTCTCTCTCGCAAATCTGACCCCCTATATTCCAAAAAGTTAGTCGTACCTCTATGGCTGTGCTTTGTACGATGTATACACGCTAGAACCTCCAGGGTCGGAGTTGATAAACTCTCTCAACGAAGTGATTATTAGGATAGGTTTGCAGTATTGTGGGGCAGGGCGGGGGGGGGGCTGGGGAGAGAGGCACGTGCCCTCGCACAATTTTTCCAGTGCCCCCAGGTGCACCCCACGAAAAACATCCAGATGTGTGTATCAAGTGCCCTGAAAGAAAGGAAAGGAAATAGAGGGAAAGAACAAAGGTAAAACAATTCTTGACAAATTATATATCCTGAATAAACACGCATAGTTATTTGCCAATGCCTCTGAAGTGCCCCCTCCAAAAAAATTATATAAGCACGGCACGACCTCTATAAATACCATTACATTGCCCCTGCCCCCTCCCACTGAGATGTAATCCACCTCCCCTCCCCCCCCCCCACATCCCAGGGAAGAAATCCTGGCTACGCCGCTAGCTGCATGTACCTTATCTCGGTATAGGTCAAATAAATACGATATAATAGATGTGGCTGTCATTTTGTGATAACAGAATACACATTTATCAATAGAACAAACAATGTTCCCGTATAAGCAGAATCGGATAAGGGCAAGAGAGGGTCCCCTATCCCAAACACCCACGGTAGATGGTCCATACCCCCCACACCCACACGGTGAAAGATCATTATCCTTCAACCCAAATGGATTTGTCGGATTACAATCGTTGACTTACAGGGTCTCTATTTATTTTGTCACCCGGTAAAGTCATTGAATGTTCCCTCACTTGGGATACATGAGGAGGCTGGAGACCCTGTTGGCCAGGGGAAGTATTAGTGAGTCTGCCGTTACGTAATGCATGGATTCTGAGTGATTCTAGAACATTTTGTAGCATTTTCCAAACGAAGGATGCACCTGTACTCCATATCTCCCAGGTTGTTAAAGTCGCCCTGGTTCCGTTCACGTGTGCACAGCTTTCATGATAAAACTTTGTTTTTCGGTGAGAAAATTCTGAAGCTTTGTACTGTTCTTTTTTATGGCGAAGTTCCCATGATGTTTCGATTCTTGATAGCGAAGTGATTGGAACATCGTTAGAATGGCGTGGACCTCACAAACCATCGTTGGGCTGCAAGCCTTCTTTGTTGCGGGGTGTCGGGGCGCAGTGTTGACCCCAAGATCCCCTTAATTTCATCATGATTTCACACACCGTTCATTTTCACATGTGTGGTTTCACACGCACGACGGATGAATGTGTGAAATGTTTCACTCTAATTTGTAACGGAGCGTGTTTATTCATTCGAACGTGGAAATTGATCATCAACTCATGATCCATTTCGGATATGAATTGTTACGAAACCTGGTTTCTTCGAAAACAGTGTGACATTGTCAGTCAGACGGACGGACGTCCTCTGCACCGACCGAGCAACGGGACGCCGTGACCATGCCGCCGGTGGTACACGCTGATCCGTGTTATTGTGACAATACAAACTGCAATCATTCTAAAACATGATTCCAGCGCCTTGTGTGGGTGTTTTGGGGCGAGCAACCTTCCTTTAGGGTAATCGATTCAAAATCTGGGTTGACATTTCATGGGTTAACAGAGCGTTCTAATCCTGAAGAAAGATCCCTGAAAATACCCAATCTGTTCATGTTCTGATGAACAAATATGAAAATCTCCTCGATTATAGAAATTGTCTTCCCTATTTTTGTTGAATGTAATTCTAAATAGGGACCTATCTCCCTGATTGTTGTACAAAATCTCCCTGATTACAAGATGCAAATGTCAGTAGCTCTGGATTAAGCAATATTGGTTAGCTTGTTCATGGATTGGATGTGTGTGCTGGGTGTATTCAAATGTTGCTGGAGGAACCCGTTGGACCCTCCCCCACGTTACCCCCCTCCCCTCAACCCAACCCAGCATAACCCAGAAAAAATTAAGAACAAAGTGTGTAAACACCTGCAATTGGGGACCTCCTATTGCCCCTCTTTTGTTTGTAACTTTTTGTCAACAGCTCTCAATGGTTTAGTACACACTTTCCAACCTTTACCCATCCTGGTACCCTGTTGTCCTCTTTGTTACAGGTCCCCGATTTTATTGTATATACCTACCCATACCGATACTTGGTTGTTTTTTGGTTTTTTTTTCGAGAACCTTTTGTTGTTCTCTCTATCGTAAAATTGGATCCTCTATTGTAAAATGCTTCTTTGTTGGGTTCGTCTCCTTGGTAGATTATGTCACTGGATCATGTTTATTTATTGTCGCTATGTATTTTCTTGACTACATTATTCAAATGCAAGCCGCTACAAGCCATGGCTTGTCCAGTTGCCCATTTCATTATTGCTTATCTTCCATCAGTTATGTTGTGTCAATTGCGTATGAAAATATACGGTTGGATTGAAATTGAATGTACATGTATTGGCCCTATTAAGTCCTCTCTTTTTGTGCAAGTACACTGTACATACACTAAAAGCCCTCTGTACTCCACGTCTTTCCTGTCACAGTGTTTGGTGATAATTGGCAATTAAACTGACGGCTCTGAAATTGAATAATTGGTTCTGGCACGCCGATCTTTTAACACGGATTCCTGTCTGAATTTCTTTCCGATCCAAGAAGTTTACATTTTTCATCTTGCGTGTCAAGAGCAAAATCAATAATCATGTGAGGTATGGAAACGGTGTGGTTTCTCTGCTCAAATAAGCTGCCTGTTTTTATGGATTTTTTTTTCACGAGATGTTTGTCTTACGATTGTTGGGATTTAACTCTCACCGATACCACCGTCTGTTTTTAGGGTCAGTGTTAATGATGACACCGGTCAAGAGAGCTGTCACTCACTGTCACTTTCCCCCATCAATTATTGCTCAAGTGCCCGTTATGCTTGCCTCACAATGACGGGATCTTTCAGGTGCTCGTACCCCAAGGTTGGAGGGTGTTTATTTTTATAAGAACCCCAGGTGTAGTGATACTGTCTTCAGTCCACTCGGGACAAGGGAGACGACAGTTAGGGATCATCACCAGGGACCCTTGGTTTTTTCTTCCTCCATGGTTTTGCCAAGATGGATCCCCAAGAGTTAGGGGGAGGTGGCGGGGGTAGATCTGGAGGGGTGGGGGCTTGGAGATGTCAAACATTGAGATTTTATCAAAACTGAGGACTATGAAAGCTTTTTCATCAAACAGTGGTCACTTAAGAACCCTATCTACTATGATACTTTTGTGAGCACATACACTTGTTTTCTCCTGATGTTTTTGATGATTGTCTTTGCTGATGTCTCTAATCCATTATGGTGGGTGGATTGTTGATTTGGTGGTGGTGAATGGATGTGTATTGCGGGGGGGGGGGGGGTCGTGAATCACTCCTAGTCTCTAGTAAACCATCTGTAAAATTGCTGTATAATGGTGTACTACATCATGTACAATCAGAATGTACATGTACTCTCCACACTATCTTGAATTTGTTGTTTGCCATCGTGAATATATTAAGACCAAACTTTTCATTTGATTTATGTGCAAACTTCTGACTTCATTTTATTCATGATTGCCTGACGGTTTCAGACATAGTCGCTTGATACAGTTTCGTTTGAATATTCACCATAAAGTGGACGGTGTTACCTCCCATGTGTAGCCAATTAAAAATGTGTACAAGGTGATATTTCTGGTTGACCACGTGTCTGTATTTCAACCTCGACCTCTGTCATATCACAGGACGGTAGTATTTGCTCTGCGACTGACCGGCACAGTGACTCATTGTATCGACATGGCTTCGCTCGTCCCCATAGGTCTTAAACCCAACCCCCCCCCCCTGTCCTTCCAACGCCTCCTCGGAAATCCTGAGGATCCAAACGAAATACTTAACAGGCACACTTCCACCAAAACACACACACATTGTTTCCTGTAATCTCACTCCCACCCCGCTCCAATCCCTTTTCCCAATGAATGGGATCCAACTCTGTCAACATGCATCAGCATTTCTACTCAAAAACAGAATTACAGCAAAAATCACACATTTGGACCAAAAACAGATCAGTTTGTAAAAGTTTTGTTTATTTTACCTCAAATTCATAGAAAAATCTTGGTGTCAGAAGGATAATCAGAAATTGAATCTTTGTTCGCTTTTATCTACAGTCATCTCCTTAAACAACGCACAGACTACAGTTAAGACATTATTATTTAAGTGAACAATTAAATTATCTTAATGTACTACCTTTTTTTTACTCTCTTTTTTTCAGCCAAAACTTTACGGCGATCCAGCGCCGTCATTTTCTTACAATCGAACCTCAATAATTGCATGGAACTTTAAAAAGAAAAACACAAAATGTCACCTGACATTAAGACCCCAAGAAATCAACCGATTATCTTTTTAAATCAAATAATTTAACTCTTTCATCTTTTGATCAGTTTACTTCCAAGGTTTTTTTCTGCCTCAATTTGTATTTAAACTGTTCATTTCTCATACAGATAGTCGGTTGTAAAGACAGAAAAAATCTCCTTTTACATGTTACAAAGACTTCTTAACTTACACTGTTTTTTAAAACCATGTTAGTAACGCACACACAACCACACCCAAAGATTATATTAACATTAATACTGTATATTATAATCGGAAGACATTTTCGGGAAGTTACAGTGATTTCAATTCCAAATTGTCAACATTTTCCCGCCAAAAGAAACCCCCAAATGCTCTGATTGAACAAGCCTCAGCACCTTTTGTTTAAGTCACTCCACCGAGTATGCGCAATTCCACCGTGCACATTTCGAGTGGAGTACCATCCAATAGGACCAGCACCACGAAACTGTTCAACCAATCACATTCTCGTGTGGGGGGAGAGCAAAGCATAAATATTCATGAGAGAAAATCTTGGCGCCAAAAGTGTAAGTGGCATTTCCCCAAGGTGTGAATCATTGCGGGTAGTTAAAGGGAAATCTATAAGGCACGGGTTTAGTTATACTATCAAGTATCGGCCGTGAGGAGCCACGGTCGAGAATAAACCCCCTGGTCCTGCGATATTCAAGCTATATATCGTCTGTCATTTTGTAGGAGAACCGAGACTCGGGCTCTGTCCTCTGGGCTCTGAAACCCGATTGCTTCCTTTGAAGTTGTACAAGAGTCCTCGTGGGAGCACTCTTAACGCTTTTACACGGATGAGAAATCTTTGCTATGTGGGGAAGATGTGGAATTTTAATCTTCTTGAAATGTCAGTACAGTGTCTCAATACAAATGAAGTGGTCTTTGCACTGATGCTGTTCTACTTCAGGCCGTACTCTCACTCTCTTTGTATTTAGGAACCTACTTCTGCACGGGCATGTTGTATAAAAAGACGTAGCCATCGTGGTCTAAATTTCTATGTTCTATCATGTATATCCAATACTGATTCGTTGATATGCGTAAAAGGGTCCGACTATTTTATTGCTATTACCTCAACCTGAAAACTTAACCCTTTGTCATGTTATTCTATTCGTTACAACGAACAGTATCGTCATCCTACTTCATGACGAATTCTCATCCATGTATAAAAAGGGGCTGTGGATATCGTCCAGCCTCGCTATCGACACGTCTATTTTGCGTGGAATAAAAAAACAAAATGGTCGAACAGTCACACATTCCAGAGACAAAACTTCTCATCTACTTGACTTTTCAACAACCCCAGAATGCGAGGTCATTTAGACCGCTGTGAAACCGTATCAACTACTTAATGCCCGTTTTCGTTTGATAAAAAAAAAGTCTTGCGAAATCCTAACCTTTTACACAAATAAAACAATCAGATAAGATTTATTTTATCGTAATACTGCTGACATCTTCGTAAACAAAATTAGAGTCTAAAGTTCAACGAAAAAGCATTAGGAACCTATAGGCAAACCAATAATTATATCAAGCAGTTGGGGCGTATTGATAAATGCATTTAGTGGAAAAAAGGAGTATTGTATCAAAAATTAATGTTACATAATCGTGAACTGGTCATTAACAAAAAAACGTAATTATGTGCATAACCTGAAATTTTAAACTCATTTAACAAAAAAAAATAGTTACCGTAATGGTAACTCATTCGAAAGTCTATGTCTACAGTTGGTTGTTGCAGCATTTTTAACCATTGGTGTGGGCCCCGTGCAGTTGCGTTCAATTCGCTGGTTTGCATAATCGTGAAATTGTTTCACGTTCGCGCACGCTAAGGTGCTTAAGTGGATTGACTATGACGTCAACAGCACGTGACCCCTCCAAGATTGCACATTCTACCAAAGCACTCGTCTACAAAAACATCACAAAAATGAGAAGGGAGGAAAAAATGAAACTTAATTTTTCTGTATACACTCTAGGTAAACGTTTGCACCTACTGCGTTTGCATTACATTTTTAAAAAGTGAAACTAAAAATAATACACAAGAATATAACTGGAAAAAATGTTAATCGTATTTACTTTTATACACCAGTCGATGTTTTTTGCAATTCCAACTGGGTAAGCGTACTTTATGTTCAAAACGTTTTCACTTTTGAGAATCCAGAGCTTGTTTTTCAACCAAAATTTGAGAAACATTTTACCCCCACCAATCAACTCCTTTTATTGTCAACTCTGGAACGAGTTCACCGTTTGGGATGACGACACCTCATCCTGAGCCCAGATGTTTGGTTCAATACTGCATCTGCTGTGCACATCTAGTACGAGAAACGGGTTCTTACTCGGTTCCTCGTGTACCGAGCACTTAAGTCATTGTTTCTAGGAAGTTAATGGTTTTGAAGAACCAGCTTCTAAACCAACTCCTTGCCAAGACTTTTTGAAAAATGTCAGTTCTAGAGAAGGCCATCAACTGAGTTGGCTTACATGAGACAGTTCGTCATGATGTCTGAGCTGTAGTTACTCGTGTCTGGGATAGGGGCCTCCAGGTACATGTCCATGTCATCGCGGTTGAGTTCAAAGAGCAACTCTGCATCACTGAGTTGCATCAGGCCCGTCAGAGTTGCCATGTACTCTTGCGGCAGCCCATTCCCATTGAGTTCGTCGTTGCTGCCGGTGTACTGGGGTTGTTGGAAACTCTCGGTCGTTTGGGTTCTTGTCTGGTGGTTTGAGATGGTGTTCATCTGCTGCAGCTGCTCCTGCTGTTGTTGCTGCTGTAGCTGCTGCAGTTGCTGTTGCTGTGCCTGCGTCAGTGCCTGTGAGATTAGCTCAGTCATTGGTGTGTTGCTGTTACCACATGTTTGTGGCGGAGCGTTTACCAGGGCACGGAGGCTGCTGAGGGTAGCACTAGCAGACATGTTCAAATTATCACCTCCATGGGCAACAGGCTCACTCTTGATTGGACTGAAGTAACACCCTCTCTCAGGCTCCACCATGGGTGTTGGAGGACTCTGTGCACTGGTAGCATATGGCTGCAACTGGGAGACCACTCCCGTTCTCTCAAGTCCAGGGTTGGGGAAAGTGAAGACGTTGTCTTCCATCATCTCCAAGGGGGACATTTCGGGGGTTGGAAGACCCATGGCAGCCAGGGGCTCGGAATAGCTGGATACAGTGTAGCTCAAATCGATGGTGTTGATGGGATGAATTTTGAACTTGATATCGGGCCCGGCATTGGCATTGTCCATGGGAGTTGGGGAAGTGCGGGGAGTGACGTCTGGAGTTTGCAGGTTGCTTGTTCCCATGTGCTCTGGTGAGCTTGCTGCCATTGATATGGGAGTTGCTGGAGCGGAGAGAGGGGAGTTTGGACTGGTCGATGTGGACGTGGAGCCAGCAGCGGAGACGGTGCTGGTGCTCCTCTTCATGGTTCGCTTGGGACCCTTGCGGCGTCTTGGTCGATATTTGTAGTCTGGATGGTCGGCCATGTGTTTGACTCTCAGTCTCTCGGCTTCATCAATGAAGGGACGTTTCTCCATCAGGGTCAGACTGCGCCAGGATTTACCTGCATAAACGAGAAACCATAAAAGCAAATTAAGTTCAGAGTTTCGCAGTTTCCTATTGTCTCTCTCTCCCTCTCTTCAAAATAGTCAGGTACCCAGATCCCCATTTGTACTCTGCAATGTTTGCATAGCCATCAAGGATACTTGCAATCTCCCATCTTCAATGAAACTTATGTATTATTTGTCCAAGGAACGCCTTAAATTGCCTTATATAACCACATAATTATGCTACAACAGTATTGGTCAATACAGACGGTTAATGGTATCGAATATTTGGATACAGAGATTAGTCAAAACAGACGGTTACTGGTATCGAATATTTGGATACAGCGATTTGTCGAATACAGCGCTGCTCAGTGCTCGGACCCAACTACTCTGGTTACCATTAAAATTGGACCTTCAATTGTTTTTATACAAAAACTTTATCACGCAAAGGCTGGACATGGTCATCAGTTTTATGAAGTGTGGAATCGTTTTGTCGAGTGCAATTAGTCAAATTTACAACATCGATGGAGTTGACATTATCAGGTCAACGCATGCAAGGCCATGGGTAGATAAGATAAAAAGCACACGCAAACTTCCACCAGTTCCTACCAACCAACTCGCTGGAGAGAAAAACACAAAGATAACAGACGGAATGCGTGGTGTTTCCCGTTGGTTTGGACATTAGCAGCGCTTGGTGCGACTGGAATCCCATGTATCAGTTGGCCTTCTGGGAAACCATGGACCCCCCCACGCACGTCAATAGGACTTCCCCTTTCAACATCTCGAGGCAAGTGGGCTTGATCAGCTGGCGTCGAGGTCACGAGACCATTAGTCATACTCGCGTATCAATAGGGAACTCGCGGTAAACTCGTTTAAAGGGGTTGTAAATTACCATGGCGTTATTGGCCAACCACTGGAAGTATGGGGAAATGGTAGTTCACAGTCAATGTTAACGGGAATGTTTTAGGTGGTGTACTCTCTGTGTTCCCTGAACAAAATTTACACAACATATACAGCAAAACTGTTCTTATTGGTTTATAATGTTTGCTTATTTGTTTATTTGTTTATTTGTTTATTTATTTGTTTATTTGTTTGTTGTCTTTTGAGTGGGTTTTATTGGGTGGGTTTTATTGTGTGTGTTTTGTTTATGTTGTTGAAAAGTGAATTGCCATCAAGTTTTAAGTGTGAAATTACGTTTTCAACAAAATAAAGAGACAATCCTGCTGGCCATTTATTAGGTTTTGATCACATACAAACACCTTTCTCTTAACAATGTTCAAAGAATAATAAACAGGGGGGGGCAACTTTTAATTTGCTTGAACTTTTTTTTTATTTCATCCACCGCTATGAGTTGTTGACAAAGGCATACACTGTAAATCCACTACGGTCACTCTAAGAAAAAAACTACACACCAAAAACCTTGTTATTGCTCAACCGAGCTGTAGGGTAATAATTTTCCCAGGTACGCCGGTAACTCCCAGTGCATAAATAACCCAAGTTGCTTGGCCAGCTGACAATTACGACTATAATCGCTTGACCGCACTCCCTTAATACACTCGAGCGCTGCGGTCCGCATGTTTTTCACTCCAATAACAATCCCTCTATAACTGTAAACACCGGATTCTTCAATATTTTCCCTCTCTCTCTCTCTCTCTCTCTCTCTCTGACACAACATCCCCGGTAAAATTGCCACTGTATGCAAATGAGAAGGGACCCGAGAAGTGGAGAAAAAGTTCAAACCAGACCACAAAACAAGCCCCCCAAATAAAAATGTAAAAAACCACAAGGCAAGAGAGCGAGACGGCCGCGACCAACCGCTTTACACAATAACCGGTTTTCAATTTCATCTCTTCCAACGAACTTACATCACATCGAGCCTGCGAAGTAATATGTTTAGATTAAACAGACACGTTCCTCAAAGAAATATACCAGAATCTGCCAATTTGTTGGGAGGTTTACAAGAAAGGTGCCTGCACTTTTTTGCTCTCACAAATTACAAGAAACAAAACTTTTAATTCTCAATGCATTTTATACTGTTTACTTGCGCTTGACAGCAACCCCTTTTTACTCCGAGGTCCAGAATATAAAAGAGGTTCAGGAGGTGCCTCGATTAAAGCAAAGCACGTGACCTTGGGGGCGGAGTCCACAGATAACAGACAGGGCAACCCCAATGCAATGATGTGCACAGAGAAATCCGTACCCCGTACGCTGGAGGTTGCGGGGTCAGCTTAGCATTGCGAAACGTGGACCCCTTGTCCAATCATATGAGCATGTCAAGTTAAATCTCATCAGTGCATGCGCAGATCGTCCTAGTTTCAGCAAACACAATAGCTATGTTGTGTTCAGCCACAAAGCCGTGGTGTGAATACAAAGTTTTTTAATTAAATTTTTATGACAGGTAGAAAACAGGTCTGCATATCCTTTACATTTACGACACCAACCTTACAAAATGTATAACCTCCATGTTCTAATCCAATAACCCCCATGATCTAATCCAAGTTCGGCAGTGGATGTTAACGTTCCCAAGCCGAAACGGCACCAGGGAAATCCATGGTATTTAGTATTCATAGCTTTTCCAATACTTCATAATCAACTGGTACCCGGGTGGTGTGTTAATAATATTCAACGTTTTTCCAGCCGCCCTTGTAATACCTTATTATTTCCCCTTTTGCCAAAACCATATTCACCCAGTATACACAGTTCAGAGAGTATCCATTACTATTACGTAATATTTTGTGCAATCGCCATTGCAGTGTACATGATGCGCAAGGCAAGGTAGTATATTGCAAACGCATATTAATTATTGCACCAGCCCGTGTACAAGGATAACTCGTGTATTATTATTTGTTGCTATGAAGAGAGTTTTTCCAGTTATCACAACACTGCAAACCATTTTGGTTGAAAAAACACACAGCAAACCCAAATACGGATGAGCGGAGGACGCTGGTGAAGAATTTGTTTTTAAGTCACTGCATGCATGTTTAACAGTTGATCGTTTAACTTGTACTTTATATCTCGTTATGTATACATCGCCAGAACACAGTTTTCAAAACAGGTAAGAGAAACATACATGCCCCCGATTTCGAATTCTTTGTTCCAGCGGGTCTAAAAAGAAAGAGCACATGCCTTTACATAGTCCCCAGCCCCTAGACCTCATGATCCTTTTTATCGTGATAACTGACTTATCATCATAACAACTAACATGGGTAAAAGAAGATACAAGGATTTGTTGTTTCACGTTGTGCACACCGCCATCTGTTTCAAATTTCACCGCGGAGGCTCAGGGAATAGGGCAGAATGACTCTCCGTATTTCGCCAGATTCCAGATCGGTGAATAATGACTAATGCTAGGATCATCCCGTGTGCCAAGGACATCCATGTGTTGTAATGAGTCCAGCCAAAGATAACAAGTTCACGGAGCTCACAAACACTTCATCAGTTCATGACCAGAAATTACTTGCAAAATCCACTTATTAAAAAAAAACTTCAGCAACGAAAGGATTCCCACTGCCTCTATACCATAATTTCCACTTGAACATCAAAAAAAAATCTTATTGCATAAATACAATCGAAACATTTGAACATGTTTGCCAGCCTAACGCAACGATGATCCAAATTCATGTTTACTTTCTTCCCCACATCCAGGAGTAAAAACTAGCTAAGTGAAGAATGAAATGTGTTTTTCCTATATCAGCTATGAATTCACTTGATATTACAAATCTACATGCATGACACGGTAGCAATTAAACGAGACATGAATGTAATTTTCAATACCCCCTTTGAACACTCGCTGTAGTTGTATAGCATTTCAACATGTGCACGTACATGTACCACCAAGTGATAATGTCATTATAAATGCGGCACAAATCAAGCATGCGTCAAATGCTATACGTTTTTTTCATTTCTCTGCCTTGCATGCAGCGGTTACATAGCGTTCACTGCACCCCATACACCAGTACAGTACATAGTACAATGTACATGTACATGTACATTGTAGATCAAACAACACACACAGCCCTTTTTACTGTACATAATATAAAATGTCCATGTTATTATAATGCTGTCACATGAATGAATCGCTCACAGTTCGGGGTCAATCGATTGCGGGAACCAGTCATTTTTCACCAGCGCAACCCCTCAATACACTCCAACATATGGTATGGAGAGCTGGTTTCAATTTCAACACAGCCGGGCATTATTTACTCGTTCATGTTGACTGAATGTATAATGTACACGTACAGTTATGTAGGCCCCTACACTGTAAGTATGTAATGCGTTCATGCTTCAAAATTTGATTACTTGAATGTGTGTTAACATATCCGTTATGGCGCAGTTTGTTGCCCCATTCTAACCCAATACCATACTGAGGTAGGATTGAATAGTCGGGTTCCATGTGTTGTATTTACAGATTCTGCACTCAGTTTTAGGGCAAGTGAAGAGACAGAGCCATTGGGAAATACCCATCTACCTAGTAAACGTATAAATGCAGTATTGGGAGTGTACACTGTATGTACATGTAGGATGGTTGCCTGGTTGTTATGTGTGTACATCTCGCGTGTGCTCAAAAACTAGGCACGTGAACACGCAATATTTTGTTTACACCGTTCAAGCCAAGTAAATTGAATCAAACATTAATGTTTTACAGAGTCTTATTTATGTAACAGGATGTTGTGAACAGTAACCACCCAAAATCTTTCTTTTTTCCCAAAGTGTTATCTACTTGACAAGTTGCCAAAGAAACATTCTCAGCCTCTTTAAATTCTAGCACTAACCGGTGCTCAGTGGATCTGTCAGAACATGCGACCACGTACATGTACAAGTGAACCAAGTACACGCGCATGTTTCATGTTCAGTGACCGGGTTTGATCCCATGTATCACCGGCAGAAGAGAAGCATCTTGAGGGGTCCGATAAACAAGTAGTTACTTGGGGGGTTTTGAGAGGCAGTTCAGGGACTGGGTTGGTGCTGGCTGCTATAGTGTAATGTAGCACCAGTCGATGTACCGTTTGACGGGTGTTATTTGTCAAAAGTACAAAATCAATCGAGTAAAATTTAGAGATGGCTCTGATCGTGTATACGAACTCCTTAAGCCAAAATATTGTACAGGATTTTTGTGTGTGTGATGTTACTATTTACCCTTACAGTGATGATGGGATCGAGAGTAGAAGAATGGCCGTGATAAATAACCGTTGGTTAACTTTCACAACTATTTTATTTAGAGAAATAATATCACAAGCTTCCTGATCAATACATCAGAAATGAGACTTATGATGTATGTTTTTTTCTTGATACATATCGCCTTCAACCACTTTAAGACTGATGGAAATTCCTGCTAAATATGGAGTACATTTTACAAATTTCGTATACCATTGTAAAAAAGTACGTTTCTCAAAAGAACTACCATGGTAAACACAAGTGTATTTTATTGTGGCCGTCACTTTCTTCCCTAGACCTTACCAAAGAATTTGTTACGCGGGTCCCTTCGGTTTGGAGCAGTGTTTACTGAAACTTGAGTAGCGGAGCTGTCAGATGATTTACACGAACAGCCAGAGCTTGGGGCCCATTGGCCTTGACACAACGCGGTGAGCTAATGCGCGATTCACGGTGTTATGAACGGAGTGAGCCCGTGGTGGTGTGTGCAGTGAATGTCGAAGTACATGTACATGTACACTGAATGTGTATTTACATGTACTGCATGCCGTACGGCATTACGGATTGCATTGTACATGTGAAGACTGGAGAATAATAATGTGCAGAGATGTGTGCAAATAAAACGCAATGGTAAAACGCAATGGCAAATGATTCTAACAGACATAGTGCAAAAAGGTGTGCTAGTTGGAAATACATATTTACAGGTTTTGTTTCTGCATGCTATCGCAAGTCAGTCACTCAGTGGTGAGTTCATCAATAAGCGGGATACTTGGAGTTGTTCACTGAATGTGGAAACTCCACTTGCCACCTGTTTTGCCGGGTTTGTTTTGTTTTCTCAAAATTGCAATACGCTGAGCAAGTTTGACATGACGTGTTAGGTGTGCAACACGAGTGTTCTGAATTGGTGTCAAGTTGTTGTTTTTTTGTTTTGTGGGTTTTGTTTTTTTAAGATGTGGGATATTTGTGACTACTCACCAAGCATTTTACTGAGGTCGGCATTGTGCAGATCTGGGTTCTGGTCAGCCAGTCTCTTTCGCTCATCCTTGGCCCACACCATGAAGGCATTCATCGGCCGTCTTATTCTCGTCTCACGCTTGCTTCCTCTGCCATTCGTGGCAGCCTCTGCGTTCTTATCCTTCATCTCTTCCAGCCACTTGCAACCGTGGAGCAGGGACGCAGTCCCCGGCTCAGCGGCAGCGAGAAGGGCAGCCGTGTTAAGGCCCCCTCCTCCTCCTCCACGGATCATTAAGTTATTCCTCGAGAGATTTAAGTCCTGCTGTAGCATTTCCGAAACGGTTCTCATGGTGGAAGCTTTCTATAGAGATTTTATTTTCAGCACAAGTTGGAGATTACTGGTGAAGATGCGCTTGTTTGCCAGCGTGTTGCCACACTGAGATCTCAAAAGTTTGTGTTGATGAACTAAGTGAAGTGTCTCTTTTTACTGGCCGATCAGCTGGCTAACAGCTGGGCCTCATTGAGATAGTAGACCACGTTAAATCATGGGCCCCTGCGATGGAAGCAGTTAGCCAATCAGCATCGACGAGATGACTGTTGCTATGCTTAACCCGTATGAAGCAATCGGCATGACTGCTAAGCTCCTCCCATGGGAGGAGCTTAGAGCGGACTCGCTTGTGCGGGAGAGTAGTGACTCAGTCTCCCGCCCTCTACGTTGGTGGCTTACCGGTTGTTGTCCCCGCGCTGTAATGCGTGCCCCGATGTTTATACCAGCATCTGACAGGCCTGCAATTATGGCGTAATAACAAAATCGAAATGGAGTGCGTGTTGTTTATGACCTTGAGATTATTTGAGTTGCATAGAGCTGAAGGCATGATTGATTACTGCAGGATTGTTACCTGTGCAATTGGTCGCAAGCTGGTGTTAAAAATCTCTTACAGGTTCACCAAAAGCCTTGACGTGAGGCACGTACCAAGAGCCGACATTTAAGGGTTTTTTCCATCAAGTTTGCCGCGAAAAATCAAACAATGAGACCGATCTTTATTGAAACTCCATCTCAAGCGATTAAAGTTTGCAGCACCGTTTGTTATATTCCGGTCGATTAAAGGTTTTATTTATGGTAACTTAATCATGTTTTAATTTGGGATTTTTTTTCTGAAATAGAATTTGATGATTGCACCAATCCCCTCTTGAAAGTGATTCCTGCTGAAGTGTAGTGGAATTTTGAGTGCATGCGATTTACCTGCTCTCGAAGATTGGAATACCTTGGAATGTAGAAAGAAGTTCAGCGTGGATTTGATTGATCGTTATCTTGCTGTGTCCATTAACGTCGTGCTCCCTATCCAGTGTACCCTTTGTGTTAGTTTTAATGACGTCAGGGACCAGTCTATTCCCCTTTAAGCCTCGCTTTTGTCACATTATATCTTTGAATGGTAGAGAATGAAAATAGCAAAGCTGTTGGTTTTACCCGTGTTATCCTGTTTCATTGCCACTCTAAAATGAAATAGAACTGCAGATACGACTTGTGATATTCTTAAAGCCAAGGTATACTTTTGGTAATTGTCAAAGACCAGTATCCTCACTTGGTGTATCCCAACACATGCATACAAAAAGCAAACCTCTGAAAGTTTGGGCTCAATAAGTCATCGAAGTTGCGAGAAAATATTGAACGAAAAAAAAAAACACCATTGTTCCGTAGAAGTGTGTGCTTTCAGATGCTTGAAGCCTTCCTCAGCAGATTCAAATTTTCGGGTGAAAAATTACTTCCTTCTCTAAGTGTCGTTTCTAACAATGTTTTATATATCAACAGCTCTCATAGATGGGACAAGGTTTTGATGAGTTACACTTCTTCTTCAAACCAAACAGATTTACCCTTTTCAACCGGACTCTGAGAAACTTATTTACAAATAATTCTTTTATCCACATCAAGAGAAACGTTTTAGCTCGGGATTCTACGATTTCTAGGAATTTGGGGGTAACAATCCGTGACTTTACAACAAAACTTATAACCGTTGTTTGCTTTGGTATGCCTTCTTACTCGTAAACATTGTGTATAATGCTTGCTAGAGTCTATGAAAACTTGACAATTTGAATTTGTGAAAATCTTCCCTACAAGCTGTTTTAAATTTTTTGATGGAACAACCTTGCTCTGTTTTCCGCTCCTTTTTCGTTTTTTGCAAATTAAAATTTATTTTCAAACTGCTTGTTTTTAATCTCTTGGCGATGACCACATGTTTACAGTTGAAAAAAATCCTTAATTAGTCCTACTGGAGAATCTAATTAGAAATAAACAACTTTTGAAATAGCTGTTGTTATTTTGGCTTAAAATAAGTAGCAAACTAATGAAGAATTCCCCGCTGGAACTGACCCCACTTCTTTAAAAAATTGTACTTGGGGAAACCAGTCAATATAATTATAAATAATGATGACAAGATAAACAGCTGGCGTCTAGTGGGGTTTCGCCCAACTAAATATCATGGTAATCTGTCAAAAATTATTTTGTACCTTTCTGGCTTAGATCAGAGGAAAGATTGAAATTGTTCAGAATTCCCTCATCGCACACTAATTAAAATCAAATTACAGCACCCAAATGTACATCACCCAAACCAACACAAATCTAAACCAGGCCACCATAAATCTTTTATTTCGTGCGCTTCTTTCCTTTCACCCTGACACCCACCCCAACAAAAAGAATGAAAGGGTGTGGGTTCAGAGGACATCGAAGGGAAGTTGAATTTCTAAGCATCCGGAACTCAAAATTTTAATTATTTTTGGTGTACTTTTTGTTTGACAGGTCAGACTCTTCAATTGGTGTTTCAGTCACACTGACCCCAACGTTTCTAGTCTGGACCCAATGCGGTACTTCCAAAGAAAGTGATATAATGGAGGAAGGATACTAATCAAGGTCAAAACAAAAGTAAGTTTTTATTTCCTTGCTCTATGTTTTGGATCGATTTTTGGTTTAGTTTTGAAAGTACATATTGTACCAATTGTAGTAATGGTTGCAACTATGTAAAGAACAACCGTAAATCGATCTTTATCTGCGTGTCGTGGCCGAGCTGTGAAGAGCATTGGAATCAAGCTTTTGTTTTTCTGATCAGCAGAGTGTGGGTTCGAGTCCCGGTCGTGGCACTTGTGTCCTTGAGTAAAATACTTTACCATAATTTGTTTGTCCTTCGGATTGGACATTAAGCCGTAGGTTTCATACACTAGGATTGGTAGTGCATAAAAAGAACCCAGCACACTTATTCATGGAAGAGTAGGGGTTAACCCCAGTGTTTCTGGTTCACATAGCAAGCACTCTTGTTTACAGGTTTCCTTAGTCCAGTGAGCTACAGTGATTAAGTTAACTTATGGGACATCCTTGATTTTAACAATAATTATCTAATTTTCGGCCACTCGTCTTCTTTCCATCGCGTGATCGTGGGTTCACATTCAGTCCGATTGGGATTATATCATGTTTCCCGTATGCAATACCACTAAATGGACGCTTAATCCCATTCGACCATTGTGGTGCCAGCCTATTTTATTTCCTGCCAACCTCGGTTTGGCCGCATTAGGATTGAAGAGTAGAAATGGTTTTATGATCGAGGCTCAGACTTCTAAATTGATACTGCAACAAAAGGGGTATTATCACAATCGTACTTCTTCAGAGTTATTGTTTATTTGAGACTGAGAAAACCAGAAAACATAAATCCCTGGCCTCTAAACAAACTCACAATGATAGAATGGATTATATGAGATCAAGTCGAATCCTCTGTCCCTAATTTGAAGGTACCCAGATAATGGGATACATGAATCCTTGTTGGCTTAAGAAAAGGATTACTGTTAATCCGATTAATTGCGAAAGTTTAAACAGCTCAGTTATTGTTTGCGGTAACACCTTACAATGTACTCAGCTGTGTACAGTTCAATCATTAAGGTCGACCAGGTCTTCCTAAGTAAAATATAAAAAATGTAAACATATTTTGTGTTAACGGGTTTTTTCTCGGTCTCTTTGTTCTGACGTAACTGTTGGGGGGTCATCATTAGCATAATTTGCTAAACAGTGTTCTCAAAGTCCACGGTGCCTTTGTATAGAACACAATAGGTTGCAATTAAATAATGTTGTCCTAGAGTAAATAGAATACAAAGTATACGAAGTAAACAACTTGGCACCATGTATTGAGCTCGTTGAGAACTTGGAAATTAGAGACGACGAAGAACTTAGTTTCAAAACTTCCCTTTAGTAGGATGTCATGCAAACGATGATTCCGTGCAAAAGGCCATCCCTCCGTCCTCTTACCCAGTCTTATTTGGAACATAGAGCAAGGACGCAAGGGCATTTCTAGTTAACTCCCGACCTTAACAGTTGTCGCCACCGTAAACAAACTTGTAAGTTCTCACAAGATGAGGTAACGTCATACACACCTTGCGCCGTCATTTCCTGGTTAACAAGCGGCTTACGCTACAAGATTAGATGACTCAAGAGATTAAAACAGATCATCTTATTGAGCCTAGCCGATTTACACTCGGTAGATCTTCAGGTTTTTCTCAATCAATGTCGTCACCACCCCCCCCCCCCCCTCCGCCACCGCCACCACCCCAGCTCTCTGTCAATTACTATCGCATTACAGCCTGTCAGTCACAGCCAATTCTAAGTATTACATCAATATAACTGAACCGCGGTTTTGGAAGTTGTAAACAACCCTGGTTCGACCGCAACTTGAGAACACAACTTGTTTGTCGTTGTTGTTAAGATGACCAGCTGACTGGGGTAAAAAAGCTTCTGATTCCAAACTGAACATAAAATCGAGTTTTCAGACTTTCGCATTGTGTTAAAGGCGAACAAGAGACTGTTTAAAAATGCGCTTAGGCTGTTTACGGAATGGAATTCGATTGTGATTCATTAACAACTCGTGATTGATGACCGAAAATCTATTTTACGGTTGTTTTCGAATCTGTTGACGGTTTTTTTTAAAGTACAGATAAACAGCATTGTTATGTCAACTGTTCAAATACATTGTTAAAATTGTCATTCAGACACATTTGTTGAAGACTGCACTAAACTGTGCGAGTTTACAGAATAACAACAAACAACCCTCGTAAAATATGTTTATTGAATCAAAGAACTAACTAGATGCCAAATGCTTGATTTGAAGTCACTCTTGCACAAAAGTTAAAGTGCAAACAGTAGTAAAACAATACAGAGCTGATCCTCATAAGAATTATGCTGGAGTATGTTTTCTTTTATTATTTGTTCTCTATTTTTGTAGCCAATCATCAGGTAGCTCTTGTGAATAATTCTCCTCGCCCCTAGCTTAACTTAGGGTTACCTCACAGTTCTTTGATATGACAAGTTGACCCACACAATCGGATTTATACACAAAGTATTTTTCTCTCAATATTTTGCTGGACGATTTGATTCAGTGATTTTTCTGTTTGCAAATTTTGGCAATTCCTTAATCTACAATCGAACAAAGACCACAAATAACAAGTTGGCTTAAAATAGACTCGACTTTGGTCAAAGTGTAAAATACGATGCGATGATAGCACACCCCCTCTTTAAAAGTTTGGACGGTGTGCGCATGCCCGATCATGCCCGTGGCTCGTGAGAGCGTGCCAGGGAACAAACAAGGGCAACAAAAGACATCTTTGTCTCTTTGTTTGACCAATCCAAAGTAGCAGCAAAACAAGTCATTGTTGGCGCGCTGAATAGTGCAAATTTACTGTAATGTGAACGGTGTGTAGTGTTGGAGCTATACCTGGACTTGACTGTGTGTGTGCGCGCGTTGATAACAAGCAGGGGGTATTTTGCACGCTCAAGTTGGCTTTTGATTTTATCTGACTATAATTTTTATTAACAAAGTGCAAGATCGATGCTGGGGCACCCTCAAACAAATATCACAAGGTCACAGTTCATTTGTTCATGTAATTCGTATATAGGTGATAACGAACAACTTTGTTTTTTTTGCCTTCCGCTTATGTTTTGTTGTATGAAACACTGCATAAGCTTGCTTGAAGATCTTGTGGTTACGACACCTGTTGTAAAGAAAGTGAAAGGTCTTGGGTTCAGCTCCCACCCCGAGGGGCTTCCTCCTGAATTTGAATTCTGACTTTGAATTTCAGAATAATTTCTTATAAGAATAAGACTGTACTTTTCATGTCTCAATTAGTAAGAAAGAACAGCAAAATATTTGGGATTTTTTTAATCCGGGGATGGTTTGTGCTCTGCTTCTATCTTTATGCTTCACCATTTATTGGAAGTAATCTATAAAAGAAAATGAACAATTAGTTAATATTCAGAATTATCCTGAGAACTAGCTGCCGTAGTTGACGAGAAAGTTAACCCCTAACTTCCAGTTCATAGCTGATTGGATTGATCTTTACGCCTATATCCAAATAACTCACAGCTAAACGTGCAAAACAGCCGGAACATAAATATTCCCTGACCTGGGCCCAATTTCATAGAGCTGCTTAAGCACAAAAATTTGCTAAGCACAATAAAATGTTGCTTACCAGAATAAGGTTACCAGCCAAACTACCATGTCACGTGTACAACTTGTGACTGGTATCCTGCTCATTTCTGCTTAGCAGGAAATTGTTAAGCATTATTTTCTGCTTAAGCAGCTCTATGAAATTGGGCCCAGTTCGTTGGTTGCTTGAAATGTTTCCTTAAAACTCACTGAGTTACATTGCGGTGAAGACACCTTTTTTTATAAAAACCCAGGAGAAATCCCTGCTTCATATACGATGTAAACTGTAAATTACACGTTTTAATCACTGTACTTTCTGCAGTATCTGACTTAGAAAACCAATAATTATGACTCAATATTTCATTTTATTGAACTGGGTTTCGGTTTGGTATATGATGTATTATCTGGCCTTTGAAGCAATGGTACAAGTTTGCGCTTGTCGCAGGAATCGGACTGTGGACTGTTAACGGGTCTGTACGTTTTGTAATCACTCTTAAAATTAATGGCAATAAAAACTTACTTGGTTAGAAGTACAGTAGCTTTCGGTAATATAAAGCATTTTGAGAATCACTTCACTTCAAAGTAATGTGGTTATGGAAAAAGATATCAGTTTTGATCCCCACAAATTTCTGAGAAATGTTACTGTCAGTAACGTTTCTCAGATTGTATATTCCAAATACGGACGTAACCGCTCTGGATTTTCGGCGATATCTCAAAAACGCTACCACCTTTTGAAATTTAATTTTCACAGGTCAGTTATATTATATATATCTTCATCTATATAGGATTAAAACAATCAAACGTAATCAATCCGAAGGTATATACATTCCCACTGCAACTATTTCATCATTCTTCTTGCTCATACTGTACTATGGCGAGTATTAGAAAATATAGTATTTTAACACATATATTTAATTGGGTAAATAGTATGGAGAAAGTACAGGCTCTGGTTTTTTTGACACGAAATCATATTGAGTCATGTTTGTTGTAAAACAGCTGGCATACATTTTTGAAAATGTTTTTTTAATGTTTTTTATTTTATTTATCACGTACGCATAATTTTGGAAACGCTGGGTTGTCCTTGGGTTTTGTTAGCTTGTTTAATGAGTAATCCATGTCACAATCTGGGGAAATTGTACAGGTGTTACATACAGTTGCCTATTAAGCGTAAGAGAAACATTGTTTTATTTTACCTATACCCAAAACGCCACGTGATGTACACAAACTGGTTCTCTTCAAACCTCTTACTTTTACCATTAATCAGATCGAGACAAAGTACCAAGAACTTTCCCACCGAGTGTCAGCTTCAATATAATTATTGGTAACCTGTCCAAAATTTGTTTCTTCCTACAAAAATACTGAACTGAATCAATTTACACTGCACAAACTAGGGTGTTGTCACATTAGAGATACCGAAAACAGAATCAAAATTAACATCTTATGGTGTTAAAATAACACTAATGTCATTGTTATTGCAGAATTAAGTGTTATTTTAACACCCTATGGTGTAAATTTAGATTCTTTTTTTGGTATCTGTATGTGACAACACCCATCGTGCCATGTTTAACACCCCAGTTTTTGCAGTGTAGACGCTATTTTAAACTTACTGTATACCTACATCATAATTTGAGTATTAATAGCAGAAATTAGTGTTATTTCAACACCTTATGGTGTAAACTGGATTCTTTTTGGTATCTATGTGTGACAACACCCATGGTGTCATTTTGCAGTGTAGACGCTAGTTAAAACTGTCATATGTGAGTATTAACACCGAAATTGCCGTTGATGTTTGAAGAAGCTAACCCAGCCAGTGCGAACTTTCAAGTTGCTAAGTTTTCTGTTACAGGATAGGGAACAAACTTGAGTCGCGTCCCCGTCTCCCATTACACTTAATATTCCAGTGACCAGTTTGTTAATAAATAACCGTCTCGTGGTTGAAAGTATTCCATAAACCAAAACAAGCACCATTGGGTGGGGGTGATTTCTCGAGATGACGTCATACTAGACTCGTCGTAACAGTCTTTCTGTCTTATTTGTTTCTCTCCACCTTCCTCTGCCTCTCTCTTTCGAGTCAGTGACGTAACTAGACAATTTCATTTTTTTAAATGTATTATTTGTTTGATTACTTATTATTATTTGTTTATTTTTATTTAACACATATATATTTCTTATTTATAAGTCCTAATCAGCTATATAGTTTGGCAAAAGCCAACCACAAGAGAAAACAAATACAAATTTTACAATTTAGCGAACAGCATCTTCCGTACCTCATGCGTGTGTGATTAATGGCCTGTGGTGTGCAGTCAGCCCTGGCATCAATCTACTCCAGACATTGTCCGTCAGATTTAGTTCAAGTTTCTAGTTGTGGAGAAACAAAATCATCAGAAATGGGTCCCCTATACCTCAAATCTAGAAATCTGCATTCTGTAAGGGAAGAAACAGCCCCACCCTCTCCCAATCTCCCCCACAACAGGCCAAACTACTTCTACCTTGCTGGGCTTCGGCTTGAGACAGATGTTCTCTTATCGGTTTAATTGCTATTCCTTGTTAACAGTCAGAACGTGAACGCGCCACATTTAATGTGAAACATGGTAATTAAAATCCTTCAGCCTTGTTGATTTAATGAGGTAGAATTTATTACCATATGCAAATGAGTCATCGAAGGTGATCACGTTCCGGATCTTCATCATGTAAACTGTTGTGACCCCCAAATTAAAATTCTGGCGAGGCGTTGTTTAGGAATACGGGGAGGGGGGGCTGGTATGATGTGCGATAAAACAAAAGTGATTACAGGTGATTTTTTTTGTATTTCCTCGTCGTCAATTAAGTCCATACTCAGTATTGTACTACAGTCTGTCCTTTGTTTATTATTATTAATATTTACTTAATTATTTATCTGTTCTAATTAAGGATTATATTATGAATGTTAATAACGATTAACATTTGTGTGGGTGGTTATAAATGGGCTTTCCAACCAGAGAAGAGAGGGGCGGGGAGTGGCATGGGGAGTATAGTGGGGAGAAGGTTCGATCTGTTGGAAATTATTTAAATCTCAGATTAGGTTGACTTTCCACACGGGTTTCAACAATGTACGGAGCTCTTGACGTGCCATCCAACTTGTTGAGAACCTGAGACAATTTACTGCATTTTCAGTATGTTTCCATTCCACAATGATATCTCAGAAAGTCGACATCCTACGTTCAGGATGTCGACACCCCGAGGTAATTTATGTCGGGGTGTCAACATCTTACTTTCATGATGTCGACATCATAAGATAAAATATATCGGGAAGACGAAATCTTGCTTTAGGATGTCGTCATCCGGAGATAAACCATCTCAAGATGTCGACATCTTATGTTCAGATGGCACTTCCAGAACTCCGTCACAATAAAACAAATAGTACATATAAATGTCATACGTAAACACAGTCCAGCGCATTTAACGATGCTAGATGGGTGCAGTGTGATGAACTTAGATTGTGCCAGCAGCTTGAAGTAAAAAACAAATAAACCAGACAAGGACATCTAGGTTCCGATGTTTCAGCTCATAAACATTAAAAGAGACACTTGCTCTTTTTATGCCTGACTTCATAAGAAGAAACTGCATCACTGTGTAATAAGGGCTATACTTACACTGTTTTTCCTTTACTATACTGTAAGGTCGAAGTAAATTTTGTGATGCACTCATTTTTCAATAGATAGAGTCCTCATGAAATTGGGGGAATATAACAAGTCTCATAAGCTCACGTTAAAATGGTGAAAGTGTCATTTTATTTGATAACTCTTTCAGGTAAATAATTTGAAACATGAAGTCATCGGACATCAAAAACCAATTGGCCTGTAACATTCCAAAGAGTAATTTTTTCCACCTGTCAAAAGGCTTAATTAGGTGCCGTTTGTTTGAATATCATCCAAATTTAGGAATGAACTTGACATTCACTGAACAAAAAATGTGCAGACCGTATATTGAGAATGTGACGTCATCGAGCGTTTTTGGACTTTGACAACACGATGGCAATTGACACTATTTTAACTTGAGACTAGAGAATGGAGTATAATAAAACCAAATAAAGAACTATACAATGGCGAAAACAATTGAAAAGGTATACAACTAAAGGTGAATATAAATATAACAATAATAATTGAGTAATAATTCTGCCAGCCTCTGGGCTAGCATTATAAATTAAAACATTCAAAAACCATCTCCATCATGAAAATACTGTTTAAAAAGATAGGTCTTTGGACGAGTCTTAAACTGTTCAAATGATGCAGAGTCTCGAAGGTGAGATGGGAGGCTGTTCCATGGAGATGCGGGCAGCAATACTGATCGCTCTACAACCCTCTTGGGGTGGTGAGGGTTGTTGCGAGAGGTTGAAGGAGGAAGAATGAAGATTTCGAGTTGATTTAGTGTTGTTGAACGAGATCCTGGACCAAATTTCATAGAGCTGCTTATGCAGAAAATATTGCGTAACAATATGTTCTGCTTAGCAGAAATGAGCAGGATACCAGTCACGAATTGTACATGTGACATGGTAGTTTGGCTGGTAACCTTATTTTGGTAAAGACATTTTGTTTTGCTTAGCTTAAGCAGCTCTATGAAAACGGACTCTGGGTGTATAAGGTGATGCCATTGTTTAGGAGTAAATAAATTCATTGTTTTTTAATCAATTCGTCAAACGACCTACATGTGACAGCTTTTTAAAATCCGGTGCCATCTTTACAGAGATAACAATGACTTGTCAAGGATTCTGTGTCGTGTTTCTAGTTCGATCACGGCAATCAAGGCAATCGAAATAAGCAACGAGTGTCTTGAAATACTGTTCTCTAGACCCCAACAAATTTCAAATAATGTGAACGTGAATAGTGTCCAATAAAACCAATAATAAACCAATAAATGGATACGTACCGGTAGGCTGTTTCGTAAACCCAGCGGTCATTGTGTCGATATGCTCTGTTTTCCGGAGTTGAGATAAGTGGTATACTTTAAAGTGGTTTTTTTATGAGACGGTTTTCATTTAACGAATGTTGCGGGCAGTACCAGTCAACATTTTAGCTTCGTCAGTGAAGGTCTCTCGTACTTCCACATTTTTAGCGATGTTATGTCACACAGTAATGCAGGTGCGTCCATCTTGGCCCTCCATTATTTGGATCAATTTAGCTTGTTTTTTGGGTAGACAGTGTCTGAATTTACGGCTACGGCTGCGGCTGTTGTCAAGGGTGTTGCTACGGGGATCCTAAGCTACAGTGCACGGTCACGTGACGACCAAGCCGTAGCCGCACTCACTTATTTGGGTGGACACATCCGTACTGTCTTCTTTTGGTCGTGTTCCCTCTATGCATTATTATGAATACTGATTCACTTTCTTCCAAGGGGTCAGACTAAGCTAGTCTGCCGTTCAGTGGTTGGTTTTTACAGCGGAATATTTTGTTATCGTTGCAACCTTTGCACAAATTGATGAAGAGAAATACCAGAAAGAATGTTAAAGAGAATGCATTTTCTATTAATAACAAACCAAAACAAATGAGTGACCCTGAGCTGACCTTTGGCATCCTTATAACCTCTGCTGGTAGCGGGCACCAGTTGATTGAATCAGAAATAAATACACTCTTACATTATCAAAGAAATATTAACATGTTCAATGTATGTTGTGGGGTTAATAAAACAGCGTTATATCTAAACATTCTTAACCTGGGTACATTTCTTAAGACCCAGCTTGGCACGGATGAAGTTCTAAGCAAAATCAGATAGCTGTCTGTACTGTAACCTTGCCAATTTTATGTTTGTGTAAAAATAAATGACAAATGGCGAATTGCAAATGGCAAATGAAAAACTGGCAAAAGGCAAAAGGCAAACTGGCAAAACGCAAATGCCAAATGCCGAGAAAATGAAGCTTTATCTTTGTGCTATCGCAGTGTCATAAAATCGATTAATGTACCCAAACCGAGGCTGGTAGGTAAAATATTCTCTGGATTCGATGTCCATTACTAATTTAGCTCGACGCTTTGAAAGAATGCCTCCAAATAAATGGCGCCCTTTCCCTTTGCTCACTGATTATAATGTTCAACCAGCACCAGTCCAAGAAGAATTATTTTCGTGTGATGTAGGCCTACTGTTTAAGTCATTAAAATAAAATTTGAAGGCCCCCCCCAAAAAAAAGGGGAGAAATAAACTAAATGAAATTAATAATAAATAAACAAATAACAAATATATAAAAATTAACAACGCACACAAAAACCCAACAACGAATAACAACAACACAACATCACACTGTTGGTTATTTCGATTGAGCGAGCACAAAATCACTGACAACATGAAATATATATTTTTTCATTTTATTTTATGTTTTCTTTTAATGTAACGTGACCTCCTGATTTACTGAAGCTTTCACGATAATTGTATGGTTTGTTAATTACAAACTAGAGAATGGGAATTAGTTTTATTGTAAACAAATATACTTTGTGTGTTGGATGCGTTGCCCTCAAGCTCCGGTCAATGACCTCTATAAATCTAGGTGCCTAGTCATCAACTAACGGCTGCAGCAATATGGTTCACTCTGGGTCAAAATACTGATGACCAGTGTCCCCGCTTCATCCAGGAGACGCGACGGTCAACCGGTAGGAAAGTGCAAGTTTGTTTAGAAAAAAAACGTTAATACATTTGCAACTTTCAGGTCAGGGTTTGACCTGGGCCAGCTTAGCTCGACTCTTCACTGCTTCTTAGGCGTACGACCCGGGGGGGGGGGGGCAGGGGGGGAATTACCGTACCCTCCCAAATTGGGGCAAAACAGGGTTGACAGCAAGAGCAAAATAATTGGCAAGAGAAAGCAATTCGACTTTTTATCCGGTATACATGTATTATTAGAAATTGGTTCTTACGTTTTAATCTTTGTAAAATTCCGGGAAAATCAACCGCTCTGCTCCCTTTACCGCAGAGTCCCCCGTACGCCCATCTCTGCAATACCTTATTGATGTCATTCATTGTCAAACTTGCTAGAATTTCCACCTGTTTGTTTGATAAACTGGTTCATTTTTTGTTTTTAATAATAAATATGGAAGTTCAAATATTAACAGCCAATCTGTATTTATATTCAGTAACTTGCATACAGTTTATTGATCACGATTTTATGCAGCTGCCTAAGTTTAATTGCAAAAATTATATTACAATAACAAAGCACCATAAAATCATATGTAGATACATTAAAGCAAACAATCAATTCAGGCTTGAAATTAAAATGTACACAAAGAAATATTGACATAGTATACACATTTTAAAATTTAATTTGGAAAGGAAGAATGATGTTAATTTACATCTGCTAAACTGTTGCATTGATTTGAACATTGGAATAGATTACTCAAACATTCACAAACATTGGAAATTAACACTCAAATGGAACTGACGAAGAAGGTTACGGGTGAAATGTGATGTAAAGGAATGGGTAAATGATTGGGGTTGGTAAGGAGAGGGAAGGTTTGGTAAAGGTAGGAGGGGAGGATGCTATGGACAAGAATTAAAAAGAAGGCAAATACTAAATAAACATCATTAACTTGTTCAATGCTTGTTAGTGCATTTTTTCACTTAAAGGTATTTACACAGGATTGATAGGGCTGACAAAATAGTGGCAGACAGTGTTCACGTTTTGTGTGATCAACCACATACATGAAATTAGAAACCTGTGAAAATTTGGGCTGAAACCGTTGTGTGAATCAGGAGAAAAATAGTGAAAAACTATGCACAATTTTCAGCAAACCTCATTGTCCTTAATAGACCGTGCAAGTCTCGCGCGTATTCGAACATTTTTGGGACCACTGTGGTCCCACGTACATTGCTTTAACGCGTTAAAGAAACAAACTCACGCGCTTTAACGGATCCCAATGTTCGAATACGCGCGAGACTTGCACAGTCTATTGTGGTTGTAACAACCGATTTCAGCTGTTGCGTGTTGCTGTTGCTGTTGTTGTTTTTTTAAAACAGGTTTTCAGATACAGTTTTCTCAAATATGACTTCATTTCAGAGGGAAATATTTTACAGAAAAAATGGTTCAATTATGAACTTCAGTAAGCTTTCAGACAAAAATAAACACTGATGTCTTATTCATACTAATCCTGTATAATAGGCCTACCTTTACGAAGCAATGTTGTTGTTTTTTCAAAACTATCGTGTGGTTGTTATGTTTGACGTGTTTGGGATATTCGAAAGAAAAAGTTAAGATAGTTATGGACTTGGCGAGTTGCCAAAGAACTGCGATAAGATACTCAACTGTCGGTCACAGAACCTAATTGTCTCTTCCCTAACACGCCGAGGACAGTTTCGAATGAACGGTGCGCGCACTAAGAAACAACAATGTTGTAAGACCGCACAAATAATTGATTGTAACTTGAGATTTATTGTTTGTAAACTTGATACCAACGTCTGAAATACGTCAGAAATACTTCCTACTCAAGTTTATATTCACGTCAAAAGTGTTGACAAAATCTTTGACAGTACGGAAGGCCTTCTCCTGTAGACTGTCAGTGGATACTGATCGAAACGTCGAGTTGTAGCACCACCCGGGTTTTTTTTTTTCAGGACCACCACAACTTATAGAGAGATTATTCATGTACATATTTGTGTCGCCAAAAACCTTGAGGCAGAAGTCTTTTGCAGCAGTATAAATACTCGGAAGACGAAATTTCCTATAATTTTTGTGAAATGCTCACAGTTTCGTAAGTTGTGATTTATAGTAAAATTTAAACTACATGGTGAAACAAATATACTCTCTTGAAGTCAATGGAACATCAAACATTAACGAAAAATGCACTTATCAGCTACCTTCCGTCGGAAATACTTTGTTTACAGTCCCGCGACGCCTCAGCTCTTGAGTAAAATAAATAAATAAATAAATAAATAAATAAATAAAAATGAAATCAAAATAAAATAAACATTTACAAAACCTTTATCTTTGCATGGTGGGTTGAAATGTTTGGTGTGTTTACCGGAAACTACGGAATTTCAAATCAATAACGGCCTGAATCTATCCAAAACCAATATTGTTGCAACCGTCAAAATTTACTTATTCATTTTGTATTTACTTTCTTTTTGTTTGTTTTTTTGTAAACTAAGTGACTTAGATAATGTACCCTTTTGAAGTCCCAGTGATGCATCCTGCATTTGGCGCGCTGTGAGTGTAAGTTGTTTTTTGAACTACAGCCCGCCAATTTGTTCACAGGAACCATTACATTTAGTCAGGTCGTTATCTTAATAATTGAGATCATCAGATCCAAGCTTATGGTTTTCCTGCGTGAGTCATCGGGTATTATTAGGGCGGGAACTGTATTTGCCTGAACACTGTGTTTACGGCAAATGGCCCTTGCCAGACGAGTGTGCGGTTAGAAGTAACGCGATGAGCAATGAAACGGTAGTGGGGTTACATAATTTAAGACGTGATGAGTGGGTGTGGGCTGCTTGAGGTTTTTCTTGCTGTACGAGCGGAGGAGATGAGAGGGCTTAGAGGGGTTCCTGGTGGTGAGGGGTGGGGTCGAGAGAGAGGTGGGATGTTTTTGGTTTAAGACAGTTAAGGACATTGGGTTAGCAGGCATTTTGAGAAAATTAGGTGGATCTTATGAATGTCGTGCGTGTATTTTTGGACAAGGCTCACTGTTGAGGAGTTGTGAATTGTAAGGGGGAAGTGGGGGGGGGTGTACCCAAATACTTACGTGAGGAGACAATGTACTCGTTGTCATACCGGCGGGAAAATTTGGGGTGAAACAGGGTCAGATTGGGAAACTTTATGTGAGAGGTGGTGTGTTTTTTTGCGAGTGACAAAGTTGGTGTTTGGGTTAGACAGGGGGACAAGGCCAGCTGGGATCGTTTGATGAGATGATGGGTTGTCATGGTTCGTGTCAGGGTTCTTGGTGGAGGGGGAGAACTCGCTTAGGGTATGAGGTGGGTGTTTGGGTGACGGGGTGGTGTATGTGGGTCTTGCGAGGTAGATACCTCTTGGTGTGAGATGAATTGGGTGGGTGTTTGGGTGACTGGGTGTCAGTGGGTCTTGTGAGACGAAAAAAGTATGCCCCACTAAACTTGGTTATAATTAATGTATTTGACCTTCAAATTTGGTTAGACGTAACAAGTTTGACCCTTGGTCACAGAGAATGTGTCTGATCCTTAAACTGGTTTAGACGAAACAAGTTTGACCAAGAAACTTGGTTGTTAAAAGTGAATGTGGCCGATCTTCGAAATTTGGTCAGACGAAACAAGTGACCCTTGGTTATAGCGAATGCGTCCGATTCTTTAGACGAAACAAGTTTGACCCAGAAATTTGGTTTTATAGTTAATGTGTCCGATCCTCGAAATTGGGTCAGACGAAACAAGTTTGACCGAGAAACTTAGTTGTAAGGATTCTGTTTCCGTTTGACTTGCAAACTGAGTTGGACGAAAGAAAATACTTGACCTAGAACTAAACACACAAAGTGGGTGAGATAAATACTGAGTTCTTCCGGTCGATAACTGGCGATGTTGCTTTGATCTTATTAATATTATTTCCACGGAAACTATATGTTGTTTGTTTTGTTTTCTCTCGTGGCACCAAGGACCTTGTCTCTCCAGTTAGACAAAAGGTTAACGTTGTTTCAGTGATCCAACAAGAGTGAAACAGAAAATGTTATTGTAATAGTGTTTGACGTAACAGGCTCTTCGTCTTTTTTCAATTAAAATAAAATTGTATTCGTTTCGTTTTGTTGCCCTTTGCTTTGTGTAGTTTCCAGGTTACCTGAGTTTCGCATTGGTACGTTTAATTGAAAAATATTGGCGGGCATGTTAGTGCTTGTCGAGTGACGTTGGCGCTGTTTGAGTGATTTAAAAACAAAACAAGAGATTCTCTATTGTCAATTATTGATTTGGAAAATTAAAGGAGAGTCCGGACGAACGTTTAAATCAAACTTTTTTTTATTGATTTGTTTTTCCTTTTACTGAGGACGATTTGTAACATTAATGACTTCAAATTGAATTCATTAATTTGTAATTTTTGTCAATAAATTGCTAAAATCATCCATTCCCAAGAATCAGATTTTGAAAGATCCGCCTATACTAAAGGGAGACTGCATATTTCGACACCCCTATTTTTCGACAACTTATGTTCCGAAAACCCATTGTTCCGACACCCATGTTCCGACACCCCTATGTTCCGACACCCCTATGTTCCGACACTCCTATGTTACGATAACCCCCTCGTGATCTACACACCGGGGTGCACGGGGTGGTTAGGTTTAGGGTCAGGAACAAGCATGTGCTGACGTTTAGGAACATAGGGTTGTCGGAACATAGGTTTGTAACTATTTTTAAAAACATCCTTGGTTTTAATACGAAAGCTCAATGGTTATCAAATTCATACCAGTACCAATCCTCTAAAGAAATATAGTCTGAAGTAATGTCAGGGAAATAGTGTTTGAAGACCCCCATTACCACCGCTGCTTATTTCGGTTGCCAGTGCCACAATCGAAACAGTTTGATGGAAAATGTGCACAAAGTCCATGACAAACCATGAACAATTTTGTCCCCATTTAATCATGACAACCTAATTTCTTTTAAAGGAAATTCGTGGATAAAACTCGCAGTATTCAGATGTTGTTTTGTTTTAGTCAAGTAAAGAGAACACCCGATTAACTGAAGATGTAATAACAATTTGTGTAGGGTTAAGCGTTCAAACAGGAAATTTACGTCTCCTTTCGTTAGGAGAGCATTTTAATTTGGATACCTTCGTGTCATGGTCAATTTTAGTCAACGTCTTGTAGAAATAACAATTAGGTGTCCGGCTAGGCATGGTTGGTTTGGGAGAAGTTCCAGTGGATTAGGTGTCCGGCTAGGCATGGTTGGTTTGGGAGAAGTCCCAGTGGATTAGGTGTCCGGCTAGGCATGGTTGGTTTGGGAGAAGTCCCAGTGGATTAGGTGTCCGGCTAGGCATGGTTGGTTTGGGAGAAGTCCCAGTGGATTAGGTGTCCGGCTAGGCATGGTTGGTTTGGGAGAAGTCCCAGTGGATTAGGTGTCCGGCTAGGCATGGTTGGTTTGGGAGAAGTCCCAGTGGATTAGGTGTCCGGCTAGGCATGGTTGGTTTGGGAGAAGTCCCAGTGGATTAGGTGTCCGGCTAGGCAAGGTTGGTTTGGGAGAAGTCCCAGTGGATTAGGTGTCCGGCTAGGCATGGTTGGTTTGGGAGAAGTCCCAGTGGATTAGGTGTCCGGCTAGGCATGGTTGGTTTGGGAGAAGTCCCAGTGGATTAGGTGTCCGGCTAGGCATGGTTTGTCGACCACCAGTGGATTGGCGACCGCGGGACAAAACATCAGGGCCCCATTTCATAGAGCTGCTTAAGCACGAAAAGTAGCTAAGCACAACAAAATTATGCTTACCAGAATAAGGTTACCAGCCAAACTACCATTCCACATGTAGAATTTGTGACTGGTGTCCTGCACATTTCAGCTAAGCAGACAATTGTTATGCAATATTTTCTGCTTAAGCAGCTCCATGAAATTGGGCCCAGGTTTGACTACCCGGCTCTGGCTGGGGCACTCTGCAATATAAACCAATGCATGACTTCCGGCTTAAGCAGCCATAGCCGCAGACGAAGTCAATATACTTTTTTTTAAACAATATGCTTTCAATATGAAATTCTTATAGCTGTCGATGACGGCCACTCCTCTACTTCTGCTTTAAGTGAAGTCGGTATCAGTTCTTGGCACATTAACAAACCGCTTCTTCCTGGTTTGGGAGGGGGGGGGTCAATGACCGGAGGTTGAGGATGCCAGGTCGACGAACGTACACGTGCGAGAGATGCTCATACATGCCCCTTGGTATCGTGTAGTTCCAGGAAAGGTTTTTTTTTATAATTTGCACAGATGTGTTGTCTTTATTGGTGTATTGACTGGATCGGCACCGTTCATCGTATTGACCAGTTACCAGGTGAAGGAAGTCATTAGTTGCTACGGATGTCAACACAGTATCCTTCAACCAGGCTGAGGCGTTATAAAATCAAGATTTGGCGGGAGCTTGGCTCGGATCAAGTGGGGGGCATTAGTGTTGAAAGAGGATTGCCATCCACTTAAAGGCATGGTAGACTTTTGGTAATTGTCAAAGACCAGTATCCTCACTTGGTGTATCCCAACATATGCATACAATAACAAACCTGTGAAAGTTTGGGCTCAAATGGTCATCGAAGTTGCAATAGAAAATGATGGACGAAACACACCCTTGTTGCGTAGAATTGTGTGCTTTCAGATGCCTGAGAAAGACTTCATGCCCGAAGCCTTTCTCAAATTCAAGTCTGTTGGTGAATAATTACCTCTTTCTCTAAAACTGCATGACTTCAAAGGGGTCGTTCCTAACAATGATTTATAATATCAACAGCTCTCCAGTACTCTTTACCAGGTAAGTTTTTATGGTCATTAACTTGTGGAGTATTTACCAAAAGTACACCCTGCCTTTAACTTGCAGATTCTAATTAATTGCTGGGGAGTGGTCTGGTTTGCAGTGCAATGCTGTTCAAACTGAGGCTTGGGGGTTTATAGTCTGGTTCCATTAGTAAATGGGACTATCTTTCTCAATGTGTGTACAGGTAGTCCGACGAAAATGGCTCTCACATGATAACGATTTGTAAGCCTAGGCCCTCATGCGTCAAACTTTCAGATCATTACCTTAGAATCTTGATCTAAATTCCTGAATGGGAATCTCGTTTCATATACCAGACTGAGTTTCCTTTCAGCCTCGATTTGATTATATTAAATTGAGCTGAGAGAACACAAGGTGGCCACACCTTAAAAAATGTCTATATCGAAGGCGACCCTTGAATCTCTAGTGCATTCGTGCATGACTGAAACAACTTCTTTCGCTTGAAGACCATCGGAGCATAATGATCGAAACGTCGAGTTGTTATTCTACAGGTTCATTTTAGAACCACAACAACCCAAACAGAAATTTTACATAAGCCTATAAACGGTGTTACCTCAAACCTTATCGGTTGTACCTGTACTGTGCAAAGTTTTAAATTCTACAAAACAACTGTAGTTTACCTCCATTTATATGGCGAGCACTGTCTAAATCCCAATGGTCACTAACAGTAACGATTACTAGTTGTGTATAAAGGAGCCAGGCTACTTTAATTTCCAGCCTCGGTTTGGTTTCATTGATCTGAATGGAATGGTAACAAATTGAAGATCGATGAGACGGACAGAAAGAAAAGGTGGCTTACAAAATGGTATCTTTAAAATATCAGATCCATCAAAATTCATGTATTTAAAAGAACAAATTGCAAGACAGTTTTCGCGAAAAGATTTGTTGCTAGACTTGAATTTTGGGGGATAACTTTGGGCTATTATCGTTGTTGCAATCCATTGTGGAGGATACTGTGCAGAAATTGAATGGCACAAATTCAATTAAAGAGTCTACAGCCAATATGACGTATCTCTCCCAAAATGAACCCATTCTTTAAAAACAAAATCTGCCCCCCCCTCCCCCATCCAACCCAAACCCCTTCAACCTGACAGAATCTTGATTGTTTCCCTCGTGGGGACAATTAATAAACCGAGGCATAATCGAAATGGATAGCTTTCATCAGCCAAATAGGCAACCATCATTCTGACTTCACAAATCAACTCACATCCCGTCCAAGAAGTAACGTACGGGAAATTCGGACAGTCATATTTTCAACTTGAACCACTAGCATACCGGTAAACAAGCTGTTCAATTCAATATATTACAGGTGGGATCGGGGTCGACAGGTTGACTAGACCCGTCAGTCAAACACGAATCCCAGAGTCGATTACTGAGTCTGCACCTTTTCGAATACTGGTATTCGTTTTTGTGTTGCACAAACAGTTTTTATTGACTTTAGCTTAAGGCCGGCAAATTACATTTTTTAAGCCGGCAAAATAACTTTTTGTTAAAGCTGTTAAAATTATCTCTCTTTTTTAAAGCCAGCAAAATTACATGGTCTTTTTAAGATGGCAAAATAACTGCCTTTTTTTTAAGCCGGCAAAGTTGCTCTTTTTAAGCAAGGAAAATTACCTTTTTTAAACCAGGAAAATAGCTGTTGCAAATTGCTTACCACAATGATTATTATATGGTATAAATGGATATCGTGGCCGCACGTTTTGACCTCGTTCAAAGTTTTCCTTTTTAGCCATTGAGAAAGACCCAGAGTTTGCAGTTATCATTTTAGTTTGGATTTGATTAGCCACACTCAAAACGAGCAATTGAGTACTATCTATGTAATATTTATTTTAAACCTTGATCTCTTTTACCAGGTGGACCTGTATTCGACTCCGACTCTGGTATCTGACGATACTCGTGTGCGATGTAATCGATACCGTACCCAGCCATCACGTCCCCCCCGTCTGTTGATCCCCGTATAGTCTGCCGGTGCGGTAACTGACCTGTCACCGGATACTCGACCCTAATCACAGGTGAGTCTCATAGTCGAGTCTTGGGTGTGTCACCAACCTCGAGACAAGACAGGTACATACGTGTGTCTAGTGACCGGCAAGCTGTGGCCGGACGGGCTGACCATCAAGCCAATCCCCGGTTAGTTCTATATACGGGATTTTCTCGCTGAACTTGAAGTAATACAGATATAATCCCCCTACCTTCTCTACCCCCTCCCCTCCCAGTCTAGACGGTCATTGACTGGCGACCCTAGACTCAATCTCCTGTTTATAGACCATATAACATTCAAAACACAACCTGTAACACCTTTAGATCTATAGATATGTAAACACTATCATTAATTTGACATTGATGGACGGTTGTTGACGAGAGTCTCCTTTTCCAAAACTTGAAACCGTTATCGTTACCTCAACGCTTCCTGTTCCGTTGTCACGCTGTTATCGTCCCACTCCGCGTTGCTCTTCGCAAACATCTTAAGTTTTTCGTACCAGCTGTTTTGAGCGGTCTGAGAAGAAAGTTCTTCCGTTGGGGGGGGGGGGGTCTCAAAGCTATGGGTCAAAAACCATTCAGTGTAACTGGACCAATAATGTATCTCTACCAACTGGAACTTAATAGTAAATCTCTATTTCATAAAGCTTTTAAGACTCTAAGCGCCTTAAAAATGTTAATTGTTATGTTAGTTGTTGAAGTAAAATACAGAAGAAAATGCTACTGTAGAACGTCAGGTTTTCTAGGTATCCCCTCCGTTACAATGCCTTAAAAACGCCGGTTGTGGACATCACTTTCCCTTTCACTTTTTGTTTTACTGAAACTGATTGGGGCGAGCCCACCTTCCGCACGCCATTAAACTTAGGCCCTTGTATTCGTTTCATTGCATCTTAAACCCAATGACATCATAACTACTGAATTAACCTTGCTATAAACTGGCTTCTTAAATCGAACAGAAACGACTGTTGAAGTAGGCCCTTGTTGGTGGTATATTGTTCTCAGGAACCACGACAAAATTGATAATGGCCGGAGTACTACCGTAACAAGATAACAAGACAAGTAATAAGATAACTAACAAGATAATCAACCAAAACTCATTAGTGGTTTAATGATGATAAAAAATGAAGTTAGAAATGTTCTGGTTTGTACCGGTATTCGACGTAGAAGGTTGAAAGCCCTTTCACAATTTAGTCGATCTTTTTACTTATAAATTGACTTCTTAAGCCGTAACACCAATAGGTCGTGTCTGTAATAAGCGACTGATAAACCGTAGTGATCGAAGTGTATCCGTAATAACGGTACAACAAATTGTAATGGTTGAATACCGTAATAACGGTGCAACAAATCGTAATGGATGAAAGTGTATCCGTAATGTAATAACGGCGCACTAATCGTAATGGTTGAAAGTGTATTCGTAATACAGGTGCAACAAATCGTAATGGTTGAAAGTGTATCCGTAATAACGGTGCAACAAATCGTAAGTAGTTGAAAGTGTATCCGTAATAACGGTGCAAATCGTAATGAATGAAAGTGTATCCATAATAACGGTGCAAATCGTAATGGATGACAGTGTATCCGTAATAACGGAGCAAATTATAATATTCGAAAGTGTATCCATAATAACGGTGCGTAATGGATGATATAGTGTATCTGTAATAACGCTGCAACAAATCGTTCTGCGGGTCGAAATTGTGTATTCGTAATCATGGAAGTGAAATGGAACATGCCTACATTAATTTGAGTCAGCTACGCTTGGGTTGAGTGAGTAAGCAATCTTATTAATGATTACCGATCTGTAATTAAACAAACATGGATGCACCATATTAAAACGAATTAGAATATTAACAAACAAAACGTATCCCACTTGGTAAACTTAGTTCATCGTTGGATTCAAATAATTAGTCAAGCCATTGGTTTAAGTAATTGTTAAACACAACACATTAGAGTTGGTGTCATCGTTGGCATGATCAGGCTATGTCGATGTGTTGAGGGGAAGTTTGGTTTGTTAAGCGAGCGAGGCCAAATTGTTTTGGCCGGTTCACTTCGGGGGGTTTAGCCCTCGCCTCGGGCCGAGTATCTACGCCCTTCCCTGCCGAATTCGCACCCCTTAATTCATTGCAGAGAGGCCCGGTTCTGGGCGGATATTCCTCGTTCAAACTGCTACCTGTAATTATCTGTAATGGTAATTACAATGACAAAGGAGGGGTGGTGGGGTCATATTTAGGGGGTCAAAATAGACTGTTTGGGGGTCCCACCCTGTACCCCCGGTACAGTTTTCATTAGAGTCTCACATCTTCTGACTTTCATCTTTTCTAATTATTTTGTGACTTATCAAACGGGATGTTTACCGCGTGGACAGTAATTACCTAAAGGTTTTCTTAAAGATTGAACCAACAAATAATTTATCAAATTATGAGCACTTGCACATTCTGGTCAAAATAATTCATATTTTCTAGTCCGGGAGATATTTGGGGGAAAGGGTCGCTAAACCTATAGGGAAGATGAATGACGAATACAAAGTTGTACAAGGTCAATTAAATTACAATTTAAACTGTCTTCTGAATCAATAATATTTGTATTGGAGTCAAATATCTTTGGGTTTGTTAGGCTAGGCCCTACCTTCAGTCATGGAGACTAATAGTGTCAACAGAGTATAACAAACAAATGAAGAGACTTACCATGACGTGTTACCGAAAGTTGTTTTTTTCAGAAGCACGTTAGTTTGGAAACTGGAACAATAATATAAACGGTTTGTACTCTTTAAAAAGCAGAGTCGTATCAGTTCTTAACCAATTTAGATTGGGAAGGTGTGGGTGGGATGGAGAGGGGGAGGGGTTGGGGGGGGGGACTGACAAAGTCATAGGTTGTTTAAATTTGAAGGGACCAGGCACAAAAGTAACAGCAACAACTTCTTCAAGTCAGCATCCACTCAACAATTTGTTTAATTTATAAACACTGAAACGCATCCTCTATTCCGTCTTCGTAAGTAAGTAGACAGGAGAATGCATTTGAGTTGTTTTCTTTCGAAAACACAACCTGCGCTCTGGCAAAAGGAAGAGCCCCCCACCCCTTCCGTTTGAACAACTGCTACATTTTGTAGTTTCTAAAGGGTGAAGGACAAAACGGTGGGCCTAGAAGTTCTCACCGGTGGGACATCGGCAGTCAGTGAGGGATTAGTCACAAAAATGACGAATTGCAATCGATCAAAGTGAATTAATTATCGGGAAGTCTTCCTCAATGGAATATTTCCTCAAAGCCTTGTCTTTTCCCACCCGGTGAAATAACCAGGGGGTGTGTGGTTTGCGTGTTAAGTCTTTACCTACACGTTGTGTCACATAAAGTCCCATCCTGGGCTCTTGCCGATCTGCGAAACACACTAATAAACCATGCTTAGCAGGTGGGTACAAGGTAACAGGCAGTACATTTACAATTGATTGGATCACTATCCTAAACGGCAAATGAAATTGTCAAGTTTCCTTTCTTCTTCTTTTTAAGCTTGTCTTGATCTAGTGCGGTTGGTGAGTTTTTCATTCCGGGAATAGTGTAAATTTCTGACTTCAGGCAAATTGTGGATATTTTGGACGAGTGTTTATCATAAACTAATGATAATCTCGACCTAATTGAACTTGAATTTCATATCAAAGTTGACATCGGGGTCAAGATAGTCCCGCACACTGGACCCCCCCCCCCCCCCCCGGCCATCCAACCACACACAACAGTGGTGGTTTTTGTTTTTGTTTTGTTTTTTTGTTTTTTGGGGGGTGGGGTCTCTTTTTTTTAACAGGGTACACCCCACCATCACACCCTCCTCCCAGTACTCCGGATTTTTGGGCACCCAATAAAACGTCAAGGGTTGTGCTTCCACTTCCAAGGAATATTCTTATTCCTTTTAAGGCAATTTAGCTTTCGAAGGAATTTCTAAGGAAATGGAAAACTATAGACCTTTGTCATGGTGCGGCCATCTTGATTTTCTCCCATTTAAATCAATGTAACCAAACCGAGGCTGGAAGGAGAAATAGTCTGGTTCCGTTTTATACAATGAATATTAGCATTCATTACTGCTATTGGATACAGGAAACATGACCAAAATGGTGGCAGCATAATAATGGTCTATAAAGGATGTGTTAAGGATATCTGAAAAATACAAAGACATTTTAAGGAAATAGTTCAAATTTGAGAATTGTTTTTAATGTACGACATTCGACATTCTGTTGGCTATCCTGTAAATTTCAGATCAACTGATGGGATAATACTTACCACGCAAACGCATATAAGTTGTCACTGAAATGCTGTTTCCTGAGCGGCAGAAACTCGATTTCTTCCAAAAAGACCAGATAATATGTTATACTGAACTGAACTCACTGCCTACTCTCTATAGCAAGCTAGAAAACTGGTTCATTGTTGACTTTTTGGTAATTAAAAACAGTCGAGGAAGTGTGAGGAAATATCAGGGAACTTTGCTCTCACGATATTAAAGGTTTTATACAGGGTTGGTAAGGATAACTAACATCATTGTTTAATTTTAGTTTGAAAGCTTACTGATTGTGAAGTTCATACAAGAACCATTTTTCTGTGAAATATTTCCCTCTGAAATGAAATCATATTCGAGAAAACTGTATCTGAAAACCACCTCAAAACGCAACAGCTGATTTCGGTTGTTCCAACCCAAATGAAGGACAATCTGTTTATGCTGGAAATTGTACTTGGTTTTCACTATTTTCTCCTGACTCACACAACGGATGTTCACAGGTTTGTTATTTCATGTATATGGTTGAACACACAAAACATGAACACTATCCTGCAACTACTTTGTCAGCTCTATCAATAAGCACTGGTCAAGGGTCGAATCATTAATCTCTAAATGAGGTGCTCGCATGCGTGATACACGTATTATAAAAGCCCTCAATTAATGAAGCGGCTGATTAGCTCAGAAATCCTTCATCCACATTAAAGGGTGGCCTTGCTGTTTTTACACGGTGGCCTGGTCGATAAAAAAGCATGTCACGACTTGTCTCTCGGTGCTTCCGTCATTACGCCAAATCATTAGAGTTAATTGTGGTGGACTATCGAGCTCGATGGTTGGACGTGCGACACGACCCAATACATTTATAAAAGATTGTGACTTTTCAAAAAGGCGGCTTGAGCAAACTACAATGCTGAACGTTATTAATGAAGTGTTTGATCGAGCTGGTGAATTCTGTTTTCAACATTTTACATTAAAAAGAGTTGTCTCATACGGTTTTCTTTTTTGGTTTTTTTTTTTCCAGAAGAGTATCTGAAAACCTGGACAAACGCAACAACTGATTTCGGTTGTTACAACCTAAATTAAGAACAATGTGTTTACATGCTGAACATCGTGCATGGGTTTCACGAGGTTTTATATTTTCCGGACTCACAGAATGGTTTACGCCCAGGTTTTCAAAGTTTGTTTTTTTTTAATTTCATGTATGGTTGATCACACAAAACTAGAACTCTGCGACTATTTTGTCAGCTCTACCAATCCTGTACTTGGCATATAAGCTTTAATTAAATTCTACCAAAACATTTCGCCGTGTGCCCAGAATGACGTAATGAAAAGTTAAGAGAGAAAGGGCGTATAGCAATTAGTTTGCAAATTATGTTGCGAGACAACTGAGCGTAAAAGTTTGATCGTTTTTTGCCATGACTAGATCATTAATGGAAGGTTCAATTCTGCATGTGGAGTTGAATGAAAACAGGACTTTAGTGGTAATTTTAGCAACAAATGTGTGGGTTCAAATCCCGGTCATGACACTTGTGTCCTTGAGCAAGATGCTTTACTACAGTTGCTTCTCTTCACCCAGGGGAATAAATGGGTACCTGTGACTGTGTGAGGGTAGGCCTAGAGGTTGATATTGTGTTTGAAAAAGCCTTCGGAGCACTACCGGGCAAGTCGGGGCTGTGTACTCCCCAGGGGGAGGTGAGAAAGATTAAAGGAATGCTATCGGCCCAATGACCAGAGCATTAATGTCAAGCGCATTGATACGTTATTATAAAATGTAAAATTACTAGTAATTATGCCGTATATACAGTCAGGAGCCATTTTGTTGTCTGCGGCGGTCTGTTTGTCTAGGGGAACTCTCAAACCTTCCAGGTGAAAATTTACCTAGATCTGGGTTCCGTGAGTTCTGTACCCATTTCTGAGTCAGTATGACCTGGAATGTGTGTTAAAGTGTCTCATAAAGGGGTCAAACTGTCAAAGAATTATAGTTTGAACCACATTCCGGGTCTGGTCAGGCCAGCTGGGAGCCGGAACCCGTGTCGATTCCGACCCGGGAAATTTCTAGAGTCTGAAAGAGAGGCGGGCGTGTGGCCTTCTTGCGAGCGCACGACTATTTCATGACGCTGATCAAGCGAATGAAGAATGCCTGTTTACAGTCATACATTTAGCAGTATAGTAAATAAACTACCCACCCACCGTCCCTGATAAAGTTGCCTTCTGTGATAAATCATGGAGTGATAAATTAAGTTCAAAGGTCGCTAAAAGTTTGAGCTTGGCACCTGTGGTGTTTTTTCTGCTATATACATTACGTGGGTTTACCCACGTATGCCAAGAAAATGGATCAAACATCAACATTTTATGTTTTCCCCTCAAAATAACAATGGGTCAGTGCAGTGTGTTTCGTTGAATGGGTATTTATAGTTCAATATTACGTGTTGACAACAGTTCAAACAAAGGACTAGTTCAAAATCTGGTTCTCCGTATAGTTTTTTCCTGTTTTTCATGTTTGGTCAAATTTAGCCAGAAAAAAACTTGCCATCCTAGTGCAAATACCGTAGTTTTTCAGGCCACACGAAACAAATAATAATATCACTATGGCAACTGATATTCCAACTCAATTAAGCCTGAATTGAAAGCCATCACTGTGGGATTACTTTTTAAAATTTATTAACTAGGCTTCTATTGTTGGGAAGATTAATGACTTATCAGTTGTTATTCTGAAGAATGACAAATTGAATAGAGGAAAACAAAGGAACTGTAGCCCAGAAACGGCTCAGATGTAAAGTATAATAAATTCGTCATGGTTGATTGACTTTTTATGGCGCCAGCTCAGTAGAGCTCGTTTCTCCCAGGTACGTGTTTAATCAGCCTCTGCTAAATCAAATCTACGGCCGGGCCATTCAACGGTCGTAAATAACGATGAGGCAATGTTTCTCGATTTGTTCTTATTAAAAAAAAACCAGTCAGTCAAGTGTTATTGCGGACTTTTGTTCTTCTTCTGTGTGAGTCATGGTTCAATATTTCTCCCAAGGTAGTTGAGAATCCAAACTGCAAATCCCCAGGGGCCACCTTATTTGTACAATGGGATCAGCACGTGCGTGGTCAACAGGTGAGGCTGGTACTCGCGTCAACTATTGTTAAGGCTGAACGCTCATTTCGGCATGGTTGGCTGGAAACCAGTTGTTTAGGTTACAACAGGTGTTGGAGGAGTGACGCATGTTCCCTGCTATGGAACTAGAGATTTCTTCAGTTTTTATTGCCTCAGTGATCCAACCATGAGCTAATCATACACTCAGTTACAATTTACATCAAACTGTACATGCTTTTCTTCGCTTATATTGATGCAAGTGAAGTTAGACTTGAATTCATGAGTCCTTAGTCTAGTGTGGTGGAAAACACTTGTGCAATCGTGTACGTCCCGGCTTGTGGTTCGTTTATAATGTTAGCCTCCACAGTCCCCCCCCCCCCGACCATGAAACGAATTCTTACCTATGACTGATTTGTCTTCTGATAAATGTTGACCCATCAATCAATTACGCACAATAAAATGAAAGTACTGACGGATGAAGTTACAGATTTGTTGGTACGATAGCACCTCCCCACCACCTCCAAACCACCACCACCACCTCCTTCCCCTCCCGGTACCCAACACCCACCATACATTAACCTCTTCAATGCTAATTCTCACGTCATCCGCCTCATAGAATCCCTAGATTTTCTCGGTTAACAAAAACGCTCTTACTGACTGTCAGAACAGAAGATTCTCAGTCGAAATGGATTGCTTTTGATGTAATCCCTGCCCAGTCATTCAGGTAACTAAACATGCACACTCTAAAAGCGTGCCAGAATTGATGCAGGTCCTAGTTCCGGGGGCTCCAGCCCGTTTCTGGATCAGGCGGACCCCAAAAGTAAAGATGGGATTTTAGATTGGATCCTGCGTCAGTTTTGACCCATTACCGGGTCATTTTGTCAGAGACTCCGGGTCACATTGACCCAGACACGGGTCAGTCACCCTAGGACTCGGAACTAGATCGATTCCGATCTGGGTGTTTTTAGAGCGTACGTCCCATCAAGAAATTCCCTGTGCATTTGTTTCCTCTTTTTTGATTGAAGAAAACAAAAACATCTTCCAATGCACCCATGCGTGTGTCGGATCTGTATAAATGCGTTCAATGACAAAATTAATAATAGGTTTCCCCGCTTCCTTGTGATTTGAACGAACCGTAGTTTAAGGTTGCAATTTTGGCGGTAAATGTGTCACTGGACCAAGGTTCGCAAGGGGCTTCTCGATATATATTTGTTGGCAAACCGCCATGAAATCGCCATAGATGAATACAGTACAGTGCCTTTTGTCAGTGAGCGATTTCGTAACATGTGCTTAACGACCAGAAACAACAAATTGTGGGTTATGAAAAAGAGAACTTGTTGTTCTCCTTACGCTAACTGAAGCGTAAACTGAGTTTAAGTGGAAATTGTACAATGGTTTGAAACGAGATTGTTTGCTGGTTACGTTTTTGAAAATAGTTTGGTCGGAAAATATTTTGTAGTTTTTTGTTTTTTTGTTATTATTTACAAAAACAATTGTTATTTTTTTTTAATTTAGTACGCTGCGAAACCAGTGCATTTAGGCTAAGTATTCGCTTAATCTGTGTTCAGTTGGGGGAGGGGAAAAAAAAAATCTAGTTTGTTTTCATTGTATATGAAACTTTACTTGCAAAATTCCCAGTGAAAACCCATTACTCTCGTACTCGCTGCTTTCTCGAGATACCCTGACCCAAAGCAGGTTGGTTCCACTGTATAGCTCCGTGGATTACTGGTGTGTTTCATCCAAAACCGATAACAGAGGAAATGCATGCACAATATTCTGAAAACAAGCAACGTCCTTGACTTTAAAAAGCAAAGCCGATCCAGAAACAACATGACGTCATCGACCCCAGGCTTCGTAATAACAAATAAACATATGTAGGTGAAACACCCATACGTGAACTTGAATATGTCGTAAACAAGCTCATTTTAGCTCGATCTTTGGTCAGTATAAAACACTTGACCTCCAGGTGAATATGAACCATTAATTTTTGGCAGGTGCCTTAAACACCCCCCCCCCCCCCAATCCCGAATTGAAAAGAACGTGCAAACAATGTTGCGTTTTTAGTTGATATTGCAACACACCTAGTAGTTCTATCAGGGAAGCCGCTGTTTCGATTTGTGCGAACAGAACATTTTAGTTATTATTAGAACAACAATAATTTTGTTTTAATTACCGCTGGAGGGTTTTATACTTGGCAAAACTTTCTCGGGAGAATCCACTTTCGTAGTACTTTGCAATGTATGAGCCTTTCAGTGGACAGTGCCTTTGGGTAGGTAAATGGCCCTTAAGACCGTGGTGGTTGAATAAAGAAATGCACCCACAAAGGTGTCAAGGTGTTTTAGTTAGGCCATTACTGGATAACGTTATGTACCATAGAGCAAGGATTGGTACTTGATCTATGCATTTAGGCCTACTAGGTGTGGATTGTGTGGCTTGTGTGGATTGTGAACTAGGTATGGATTGTGTATTGGGTGTGGAACGTGTACTGGGCAGTGTGGATTGTGTACTGGGTGTGGATTGTGTACTAGGTGTGGATTGTGTACTAGGTGTGGATTGTGTACTGGGTGTGGATTGTGTAAAAGGTGTAGATTGTGTTCTAGGTGTGGATTGTGTACTGGGTGTGGATTGTGTACTAGGTGTAGATTGTGTACTGGGTGTGGATTGTGTACTAGGTGTGGATTGTATACTAGGTGTAGATTGTGTACTAGGTGTAGATTGTGTACTAGGTGTGGATTGTGTTACTGGGTGTGGGTTGTGTACTAGGTGTAGATTGTGTACTGGGTGTGGATTGTGTACTAGGTGTGGATTGTATACTAGGTTTAGATTGTGTACTAGGTGTAGATTGTGTACTAGGTGTGGATTGTGTTACTGGGTGTGGGTTGTGTACTAGGTGTGGATTGTATACTAGGTGTAGATTGTGTACTAGGTGTTGATTGTGTCACTGGGTGTGGATTGTGCACTAGGTGTGGGTTGTGTACTGGGTGTGGATTGTATACTACACTGTAAAATAATACTGTAAAAAATACGGCACTTTGCTGTGTTTTGCTACAGTAAATCCATGTAAACAAAAATTACAGTAATTCACTGTTTAGTATTTACAGTAGTTTTAATGTAATGTACATTCACAGTAAAGAACTGTTCGAAGGCCTCTAATACAGTAACCAACTGTTATGAAATACAACAGTCTTGTAACCAATGGTAACAACAACGTACTGTAGAAAATACGGCACTTTACTGTGTTTTGCTACAGTAAATCCATGTAAAAAATTATAACAGTAATTCACTGTGTACTTATACACTCACTTTAAATGTAATTTACATTCCGACGGTAAAGAACTGTTCAAAGGCCTCTAGCTGTTACATAATACAGTAACCAACTGTGAACGAATGGTAACATTAACAGTAACATACTGTGTTTTCTACGCTAAACACTATTGTTTGTAGTAGCAAATGGTCGTAGCCTTAATCGTAGCCAATCGTTTTGATTGGATGAAATTGAGATTCCACAATTTGAAATTGACTTGATTTTCTTATAATTTGTAGCATCCATTTTCATTACTAGAAAAATATTTGTAAAGGGCTTTCAAATGCTACACGCAGCGGTGCTTGGAAAATAACTTATTTGGCCTAAACTATAAATAAACCAACGTAACCAGACAACCGTTCTCGCTGCATTCTCAAAAATTGGCAGACAACCAAAATCGACATTGACCCGCGAAAACACTGCATGGTGCCCAGCTCTTGTGAACGTTGGGCGCGCTATTAAACAACGCGCAGACTGAATCAACTGTGGGATGTGTACCAGTTAAAACTTTTCAGCAGCACGATTGATCGAGCGCGCGCGCCATCATTAAGCTTGCATGCTACATACATCAATGCTCCCCCCTGACAGACGCTACACGGTGTGTTCAAGTGGTGATTTTCTCATGTGAGTTCCAAGGTAATTACTCTGTAAACTTTTCATAAATGTTTGCAATTTGCATTAACATGTAGATCAGCCAATTATAGTACACGTTTTTAACTTGTAGCCTCATTGCACAAAGGCTGAAACCTAATTGTTTCCTTAAAAACGGTCTCTCATTTGAGAATAAAATATTTCACTTATCTTCTCCTCTCACAGTCACAATGCATTTTATTACATGATTTGGTGAGGTTTTTACACAACGTTAAAAATCCAATGCCCCCCCCCCCTTTATACATGTATACAGAGCACCACTGTATAGCACGGGATGTGTCTGGCAATGCTTCCCTGCCCAAAACATCCCGTCTGGTTGTATGTGGTAAGTTGAAACATTATTGAATTCAAAGAGCCGGTTTTTTTTAAAGTTTTTATTTTACCTCTCACACTCACTCACTCACCCAGCCTGACATGACAGGGTGTTTGGGGGTTAAATAACTTTGCATCAATTTATACCGTCTTAAAACCAATTGGGTCTTTTCCACACATTCTGCATTGTTCCTCTTTTTCATATTGAGTATTGTAGAAGTAATTGTACATGTATAAACTGAAATTATTCTATTCGTGTCTACATAGTTTCAAATTTTAATGCAGTATTTAGCCAATTGAAGCAACTTATTTGTTTTTTTTTATATATATTTTTACAATGCGGACAGATACAAATATCTTCAAAAAGAGAATTTATGTAACCGTAAGATTGCTCAATGCGCCATTTTTTCTCTTGGTGTTCCACACTCTGTTATGTTTCACTCACAGATTTATTCCTTGATATTGCAAAGAAACTGTATTAAATTTATATGAATCTATTGTTTTTGTTTCATTATGTTCATCACATTCACAAGCCCTTTTTTAACATTCCTGTATTTTTCTTCTTTATGTCAAAAGGTGAATCATTGCTGGTAGCGAGACGATTTATGCTGGTAATTGACCATTATGTAATATGTTGTGAATGACTGTATCGAGAACTTTACAAGGGCACTGGCAGAGATGTTTGGATCTTTCTACGTCTTTAACGTCATGTACCCAAATGATGGATCAAACACCATGGAGTATATTCAGAGGTAAGTCTTGTTTAGTATCCTTTGTGTATACAAAGGACAAAGTTTTAAAAACCTGACTTTATAAAACCAGGGTGCGACTGTTATTTTGTAATCTAAGCTCAAGGGTTGTTACATGCTGTATCTGTTGCATTAATCATGACATTACTTAATTTATTTTATCTTAACAGTTCAACATTCACTAAGCAATGGTACCATTGTCAATAATTGTCAACCCATTCTGTATGGATTTGAAACACAAACGAGTTTGTCATTTTATAGATGTTGTATTTGCATCGGGGATAAAGAAAGTTATTTGTTTGTTTTACCCATACACCGATGTGTGTTAAGCACTGTATACTGGTCTCAGTACTTTTCACGGCACTTGGGGAAAGTACTGAGTATACAGTGCTTAACACACGTCGGTGTATGGGTAAAACAAACCCCCAATTTTTGTATTTTCATACAACCTACCATATCGTGGCGACACACTTTGTTGCAGTGTCCAATTTACCATTTTTATTTGCAAGCATTGTGATTTTTTACGTTTTTTTTTTATGCTTTAGGGTATTCGCTGGTATCAACCCAGATGGCCAGAAGATTGAACGCGGGGGAAGAAAGGTTTCACCAATATCGCCAAAGATTCTGACACTGACGAATGCAGTCGCACATTTTCATATGCTGACCAGATAAGTTTGAACTCAAACATGTACATCTCAAGAATACTGAAAACTGCTTTGATTATTCTCAAGGTAGACCTGGGGAGAGTCCGGTATTTCAATGTACATTGTAATAACTGAGGTAAAAATGTTCTTCAAGTTTTAACATTTTTAAGAATAAGCAAAGGACATGTTTCTTTTGTGTGCTTTCTGTCAGTTTTGTTGTTACAAATTATGTCAATCCTAAGCTCACTGTATGATCAGAGTGGAGCTATAACATAACAAAAGCTTATCCAATCTTATAATAATAAGGTTTGAGGTTTCATGTTCAATTTTATTGGACTTCAATCTTTGGGAGAATGTTACCTTTTATCCTATATGAAATAAACTTTGCCTTAGATGGGTCATATTGTAAACCACTTGAAGCAGTATACACTTATGGTGCTCAAAATCAGTGTCCACAGTTTGTGTGATTCAGCATAAACATGAACAAAAGCAAACCCAAGAAAGTTTGAGGTTTAGCTGTCATTGATGTCACAAGAAAATAGTAAAAAAAAACTGATATGTTTTATGTCTTTCAATCTTACCAATAGTGTAAACTGGCTTTAATGCAGCATTTTTGGAGGATGTCTGTTCTGTGTTTGACCAAATGTTCCACAAGTCACATGATTTGTTTTTGTAATAGGGATCTAAAAAAAAAATTACAGCATTCAAGTTGTTGCTTTAAGGCCAACATTGCTTAATGGGGGGGGGGGGGTAAGCTTATTATTTTTATATTGATGAATTTCAATAGATTTTGTCCACTATTAGATTACTTTTTATGAGCACTCTGTTGTACTTGATCTCCACAGAAAAACCTAACATAGCAGTAGACAGTTTGTAAACAAGAAATAATATTTGTGCTTAAAGGGGGGTGTAAGCTATACCCCCCCCCCCCCATTCAGCTGTCAAAACTGCTTGCTGACCAGGTTGACCTGAAATATAGAAATATAAAAGTTAGAGTGGCCTAATGTATTTCGTCTTGGAGCCAATACTTCTTCAGAGGCTAATGACAAAGTGACAAGATGAAGAAGTCTTGGCTCCAAGACGAAATATATTTTAATAGGTCACTCTAAATTTTTGATTTGGAATTCATATAAATATTTTTAAAAAGTTTGAAGTTAAAAACAAATGTTCCAAAGTTTAACCTAAAATATAACTCTTGTCAAGGTTAAGCAATCATTTATTTTATGATCTAAATTTTATGATGTAAAATGGACAAGTAAGTTGTATTAAAAATTTGAAACGTTCATCAGAAAAAAAGTGTTTTTGCTGAATATGTTTTTAAATTATGTGTCATTTACCTTAATAGATTTTAACTGTAACATTTTCAATAATTTACTGACAGTAATAACTTTCTTTTTTATGTACAAAAATAACAATTAACGAAAAATATAGAATCGAGAAATGATTTTATATTTCATTGTTAAAAGTGAGTTTTATCACAGTATAAAACAATTATTTGCAATAATTTAACAGCTGTCAGTAGGCTATTGTTGGTATTACATTATAATACCATATTTTCAAAAATACAGAGGCTCGACACATCAGTGTCAAAATAACAGTAAGCCGCTGTTTTACAAAGGGAGACTTTTGAGACAATAGAGGGCGTCCCATTTACAGTAGCTTGGAAAGGAGGTATAATTTACAGTTTAATACTGTTGCCTACTTTACAGTAATGTACTGTCAGAGTGAGCAACGGTAAATTACAATACTGTTTACACTACACTAATGTAATTGTATTAACAGTAATACAAAATGATCCTGTAAAAATTACAGTATGTTACTGGCGCCCGTGCTGCCAGTAATTTACTGTAAAATTTTACAGTTAATATTTTACAGTGTAGGTGTAGATTGTGTACTAGGTGTAGATTGTGTCACTGGGTGTGGATTGTGCACTAGGTGTGGGTTGTGTACTGGGTGTAGATTGTGTACTAGGTGTGGATTGTGTACTAGGTGTGGGTTGTGTACTAGGTGTGGGTTGTGTACTAGGTGTGGGTTGTGTACTAGGTGTGGGTTGTGTACTAGGTGTGGGTTGTGTACTAGGTGTAGATTGTGTACTAGGTGTAGATTGTGTACTAGGTGTGGATTGTTTACTTGATGTGGATTGTGTTGGTGTGGATTGTGCTTAGTTACTTTGGAACTGGGATCGTTTTTGTTTAACCCATTTTAGGCGTTTTGTTGAGCTTGTTGAGCGTATTACACGCATGAATATTCATTGCGTACTCATAATTAATAAATAGTAAGTCATTAGTTTCACCATAATAGTTTGTATTTACCAACGATGGTTTCTGGTTTTAGTTCAAACTGCTAGTTTCAATACCAATGAAATGGATACGGGTAATGTATACATTTTGTTAAGAATTAATGTTAAGAAATGGTACTAACTCTCGGATAGAGATCATTAATGATTTCAGATGTCAGCAATTCAAGCTAGGCATATAATATAGGTGTTGGTACTTAATTAGTACTAATTAAGCCATGTGATTAAACTGTGCTCAAAACAAGTATTTAGTTAATGGTAAAATAAGTTTGGCATACAATTGAAGTACTGATTTCTTCGGCTTGACGCAATGTGTGCAGTAAGTATTGGCCACGTGGTATAATTAATCTTTAGAATTAGGAACTGATTGCGCAATCATCGCGGGAAACTACTCTGTCAGAACATTTCTATTTTAATCGAGAAACATCTTTCCAAAAGAAACCCCTCGTCAAGCCAGCAGGTACTTGTCATAAAGGGTAAACTCTTGTACTTTGAACTTATTTATTTCGAAATGTTGCTTGGGTAAGAATTAGTCGTACCGGTACCACACGCTCACATGAAACCGACATGCAGAATTCCCAGGTTCTGTACAGCACGAAACGCTTCGGTAAACTTGTTTTTCTGAGCTTTGTACCGCGGAGTCAACAAAACCGTGCCTGGTATCTAGGGCGTTGCCCTGGTAACTGTTCTTTCGGTGACAGCTGTTGAGTAGAGAAATCGGTCAAAGCCCGGACTAAAGTCGACTAGTTGACGGAACCTGTGCAGGTATTCCCCTGCACACTTTTGCGGTTTTTGCCAACTGAGTTCAAAGTTGAATTAATTATTATGCTATTTGACATCTGTACTTTAAATGCAAGGTTCAAGTGCATGGTATCGAATCTAGAGTATTTTTGGAGCAGATTTGGTGGTAACTTCATGGGGACTTCTTCGGTTTTTTTCCTCAAAATGTTCTATTTTTATATCTGAGGGGATTCTTATCTTTTGTTATTTAGGTGGTTTTGTTTGAGCTTCGACTTGTTGACATCGCAAAATGATTAAGGTGTTTATTTGCATGGTCTTTCTGATAGTTGCAAATTAAGTTTGCTTTGTAATTTTTTGTATTTAGCAACATTTCAGGAAATTTCATGTTTCATAGGATAATGTATATTTGATGACAGCTATTGCGTCTGGGACAAGGAGCAATATATAAATATATGTTTCTAAATTGATTTGTTGCTTTATTTTGTTTCTGTTTTTCTTTTCTTTCTTATTATTTTGTGTGTTTGTGGTGTGTGGTATATGTGAGTAATATTGTTATTTATTTGTTTGTTTCATAAAATATAATACATTTAATTAATTGTTTCTTTGATTAATTTTGTTTTACGGGGAAGGGGGCTGTTGAGCGATTCTTTGTAGTTACTCTTTTAGGTGTCTCAGAAAATGATGTAAAATGTTGTCGTCTCGTAATATTTTTCCGCATAATCATTTTTTTTTTAACACAAGCAGGCAAATGAAAAGAGAACAGTAAAATCACCGTTGATTGTGTTTTGTTGTTCGTCATGTTGGATCCTGATACCGTAGATTGTGCCGAAATTTAAATCATTTACCGTTAGGTAAAGCTTCAACAGTTTGGGCTCACTACACCTAATAGTTGGGCGTTTTACAGGATTAGTAGGGATAAAAAACATCATTGTTTAGTTTTAGTCTGAAAGCTAACTGATTAGGAAGTTCATACTAGAACCATTTTTCTGTGAAACATTTCCATCTAAAATGAAGTCATATTCGAAAAAACTGTATCTGAAACCTTTAAACGCAACAGCTCAGTTTGGTTGTTACAACAAAAATACGGACAATGCGTTCACATGCTGAAAACTGTGCGTGGTTTTTCACTATTTTCTCCTGACTCACACAACGGAATAAGCCCACATTTTCACAGGTTTGTTATTTCAAGCATATGGTTGATCCCACAAAACATGAACACTGTCTGCGACTGTTGTGTCAGCTCTACCAATTCTGTACAATTCCTTTAAACGGTGGTTTGCAAACTTGCAAACGAGCTTGTTCCAACCAATATTTCGTGACTCTGTAAAGTATTTCGTAACAATGAATCACATACTGCCGTCTACAACATGTTATTTGTCATAGGATGGTGTGGGGAGCCAGAACCCAAATTGTTTGTTTCTTTAAAGCAACAGACTGGAAGAGAAGTTCCGCTATCATATGATTATAAAAACTACCCACGTTCAAACAACAGGAACCCAAACCACGGTCAATCCTGGCGGACAGAAAGTGCAAGGCACAACTACCCATTTGATTTCATTTACAAAACCAAAATGTATTTTTGTATCCTTTAATGTGAAAACAAGTTACATTAGGCACACTGCAAAACTGGGGTGTCAAATATAGATGCGGTTTTTGTCACGTAATGTCTGTAAAAGAAGAATGTTATGTAAAGATTGATTCTTTTTTCAAAGGGTTAATAAGAAACATAGAAGAAAGTCATAATTATTCATAACTCATGACTTATATGTTATAATTTTGACTTAGTTTGGAATATACGTCAAAATTATGACTTGCACGACGTCATATACTGCAAAAACTAGGGTGTTAACATTGACACCGTAAGTGTTGTCATATACAAATACAAAAAAAAAGAATCAAAATTTGTGCCATAGGGTGTTAAAATAACACTTATTTCTGCAAACACAATTTAATTGGAGTTATTTTAACACCCTGCAATGTTGTTTTTTAATCTCTCTTGGGTATCTATATGTGACAACACCCAGTGTCAATTTTAACACGCCAGCTTTCGCAGTGATATTATGAGATATAAGTCATAAGTATGACTTTAATTTTCCTTCTCTCTAGCAATGTAAATGTAACGCTCCCTTGGTTTTCTTCTTGTTATGTTTGTGTGTGTGCTTTTGTTACCGGGGGGGGCGGGTTCTGTCTTTTCTTCTTCTTTTTCTAATGAATTCTTTTGACCTATTATTTGAAGGTATGATTGTGTAGCGCATCGTACCTAATGGTTATTTCGCAAGTTTATTTTTTCCTGTGCAAATAGTACAAGCACTTCACCGCACAAACAGGAAAGGCACACGTCTATTTTCCCACCTTATCATTAGCGATAGTAACTCATTCCTGTTTCGCTGTGTATGTGGTCCCCAGTTTTATTCATGAATTCATGATGGGTTTTTTTGTTTGTGTTTTTAAAATATCTCTGTGGTTTCTTTTTGCTGTTGCTAGATATCGCGTGCAAGCGATCACACCCATAAAATAAATATTCATAACACGTCATTTGTTCTTTACAACTTGGGTAAAGCTAAACTGCATTTAGCGTGAAACGGAAAATCGAGTCAACCTTTTCAAAGATTCATAATGATGAAACTAGAAGTTTGTTTTATGATTTGCACAGTAAGGTAAATGATAAATAAAGGGGAATTATGAAAGTTACTATTGTTTCAAGCCTTATCTTACATGAGTATAATGTTGATGAAAAGGTTTGGTTGGAGTTGGGGTTTGGAGTAAGGGTGGAGGTAGAGGTGTAGGAAAGGGAGTTACGTTGATGCTCAAGTTTGGGGATCATGTTGGCTCAGTGGTTTCCTTCCCTGCCTTTCACCTCTGTTGACCCCGGTTCGAATCCCACCTAAGACCGGAGCCTTGCATGTCGATTGGGTTTTCAGTCTCTTCCTTGTTGCCTGGAGTTTTCCTCTCACATCTAAAAATGAACATTTCTACTCATCCTGTTATTGGAACTAATTGTTCTGTTGCATGTAACAAAATAAAGTAGATAAATAACTAAATAAATAAACCAAATGTTGCGTCGTTAAAGATTGGGTCTGCATTGCACAATTTAGCTGTTCAGCAAACCACAGAAAAACAATCGGTGTCGTTGGAATTACATGTGTCTATACAAAGTTCACATCAAGTTGCAGCTTTCAATTATTAATACGGTAATAGTTTGAGTGGATACATTTTTGGTCTGATCCCGGACCTTACACTTTGAAGTTCCTTTTGAGGGTATGTGACCCAGGGTAGACCTCCATACAACAATGAGATGTTGACTGAAAGAATAGCTGTTATCACAGATATTACATTGAAACATGGTTTTAAAACAATTAATTATGTCATTGTTGTTATGTCATTGTTGTTGGGAGAGCACGTAATGGGTCACTTTGTTACATTAAAATAATCAATATTTCAAAGGGCCTCCGCAGTTGGGGACTTTTGGGACGCTAGGTGGCAGCAGACTTACCATGTAAATCCATTGTTCTCAGTAATGTGCGCATGCTCAGAACTACGTAAACGATGGAAATTTACATAGTATGTCTGCTGCCACCTAGCGTTCTTAAGTCTCCCAGTGAAGTTGTAAATAATTAACTTCATAACATGGCATTCGGCTAACTTGTCGGATTTCTTACATAGCACTGAAATGGTTTACTAAACAGTGATGGTGACCAGCCGAAATGACATTTTGGTGGTGACTGTTGTGTGGCTGGTTCACGGTGGTTGTTGCTTAGCAGAAATACTTCGTGGTTGTTTTCTGCTTAGTGATTCTGTGAACCTCTCGAACCAGTGTTTTAAAGTTTGAAATGTACTCCGCTGCACACTTTCAGAATGTTGGTCCACCTTGTCAGCTACTTGATCAGTCAGCTGTGTACAGCATTCCTACTCGGTACGGGTCCAACTTTAGAAACCGATCGGATCTTTCTCCCGGACCGGTTCTTCCCAATGGAACTCACTCCCCCATCATACTGCGAAAGGAGACTTCCCACGTCATAATCAAGAACGAACTCAAACCACATCTCTTTCAACAAGTTGTTTGACCTTCTGTTTATTTGTATATGGCTCTCAGATGTCAGTTTAGTTTAGGGTGTTTTTTTCTGCGCCAAGGGTGTCACTATGTGACAGACCTGGCTCATTATAAGTCACCGTTGTTATTATTACTACTCTGCGGTCAAAATGACACTTTCCTTTTCACTTCCCCATACGCACCTGCCAGGAATATAAAGAGATCAAGCTCTGGAAAAGTCAAATTGAAGCTGCCTAAACATGATTTAAACATGTATTTATGTTTAAAAGATAGATATCATAACATGCACACATCCAGAAGTTAGTATTTAAAAAAACAAGTGTTTTTATACCTCATTTTGTAGTATTCGGAGTTCCAAAGTACTTGGTACTCGGCTATTGTACTCGGTACTCGAATATCACAATACTCGGTTCTCGGAAACTTGTACTCGTTATCGATGGCCCAAGTACTCTTACCCAAGTACTACTCAGCCACCCTGATACTCAGTTAGTACTCAACTGAAATAATAATAATAATAATAATAATAATAATGAAAACTTATAAAGCGCACAAATCCATCAAAGTGCTCATGGCGCTAAATACAAACAATAACGTACATAAATATGTACAATAACCAAAATTAAAACGTAAGCCTAAGCTAAGAAGAAATCCAGAACATGTGCTATAGAAATACAATACAATTACAAATGCAATATCTAAGAAACATCGAGGGGTAAAAAAAACAAATCCAACCATTTACTCAAATACCTGATTGAAAAGATGTGTTTTAAGGTTTTTTTAAAATTGGGTTAAAGAAACAGATGATTTTACTAGTGCAGGCAATTTGTTCCATAGGCGTGGGGCAGCATGTGAGAAAGATCGGTCTCCCCATGAATGATTGGATATGGGCTCAATAAGGAGGCTAGAATTGTAAGACCGGAGTTTGCGAGGAGGATTGTACGGGTGGGGTTCAGAAATGTACTTAACTATAACACTGTCAGTCTGTCGTTACCGGTACTAGAGAGTGAATCTATGTTGAGATCACTGCACTTTGTAAAATGGTTCATAGTGATAACACATTACGCTTTAACCCTGTAAATGTTAAGGTTTGGACAACCCCTCAGTAAACCATTCAATTGAAACTTGCAATGAAGTTAAGCTTGGGACGTAGGGTTAATACTTTCCGAATTGATGATAGATGAAGAGCGTGTCAATGCATTATAAAGTTCAATTAAAGTTGCCTACCCTTACACTTTTACAGTCACTTTCACTTTCTTAAGTCACTTTCTCCACAATCGTTGTCTTGTTCCCTACGTGAACAATAGCAAATGCCATTGTGTTCCATCTGATACAGGGGTTCAGACTATTTTGCTCAACCAGCCTCGTTTCGGTCGCATGATTTGGATGAAAGGAAAACAAAATGGCAACCTCTTGATTGACGGATTTATATCGACACCCAAATTGGCAATCGTCCACCGTAACTTTGTCTTTCTTTCGCCATATCTTCCGATTCTAACACCCCTCCTTGCTCTTTCCATAGCCCCGCACACTAACGGTTCAGCTAAACTCAAGGACAGAAAACCGGGGTTCGGAGAAATCGCACACAAAACATAAAGAGACCTTGATACTATAGGTTCCCTTGTGATCTCGGTGAACTTTCTATTGCAATAACTCACCCGTATAACGAGCGCTGCCATAACATTTAGCAATCTCCAGGGTCAATAAACTTTCATTCTCTGGCAGGGCTCCGCTCGTTTCCGATACCAGAAGGTTGTTGACGTTAAGGAAGTGAGTTTATTATGATATTATCATTTTCTTATGTCACACGGGTTTCATAATATAAGCGCTATAGACCTCTATTATGCTGCCACCAACTTGGTCATGTTCCCTGTATCCCCTCAACAGTGCTGAATGCTAATATTCAATGCGCAATAAGAAACCAGACTATTTTGCCTTCCAGCCTCGGTTTGGTTACATCGATTTGAATGAGAAAAAATCAAGATGGCCGCACCCTGACAAAGGTCCATTTGAATGTACGATATGAATGTACAATTAGCAGTCTATCTTACCGCGTGAGGGCGTGTGTGAACCAAATTTACGTGATGCAAAAAATTAAAGCAAACTAAACTGTTTTTCATTGTTTATTTGGCCAGTAATTCATGAAAACAACATACAGGCAGTCAAAATAAGATAAAACTGTAATTGTGATGCAAGGAAATTCGCCGTTGAAAGCGCCCTCATGCGATCAAAAATACGTCGAGTGGGAGCGATTAATTTTTCTTGATTCACCAGAACAAAACAGCAGGGTTATAACGCTGTAACCGAATGTTACATCATTCACAATAAATCTCACTTGTTGAAAGGTTCCAAAGCACAAACTGTGCATCTGTCGCTGGAAGAAAATGTAATTGGTGGTTATGTGTGAAGTTTTATATTGAAGCAAGTAACAGCTGGTATTATTCTGTTGCTTTCATTATAATGATACTATCGGAAACTAAAAGTGGAAATGTGTACATAAAAATATGTCACCGCTCAGAACTGTCGCCTGGCAGTAAATGCCCTGGTATGTACAAGGTCATGTTCGTGTAAGCATGACATCATCTTTATGCGTTGTTCAATTCAGCAATATGATCTAGCCTCGGGTACAATTTGAATGTGAAATATTGAATCTGTCAAACCCATGCTCAACACGCCGGGTGTGATTTGTAATGTTGAAAATATAAGTGCCCCCCCCCCCAAAAAAAAAAAAAAAAAAAAAAAAAAAAAAAAAACTCGAATATAGAGGGCCCAGGGTACTCGAAGGGAACCCTTGCTGGGTCAATCTGACTCTTTTCCTGGCCCAAACTGACTTGAATCTGAATCAGTAGTGAGTTGATGTATTCTGTCTTTTTGTCATCCCCAGCAGGCTGACCCAGAAATGATTTAGGGGTCCGGACTGACCGCCTAGTAATCATTGAAAAAAAATATATTCTTAAAACGAGAATGTCAAAATGAGTCGAGTATTAAATTTGCATTGTTCTTACCCATAAATTGAGTTGGACAAAGAGGGCGAGTGATACCCAATAAACCTGTCCAGGGATGGGCAGTATAGCGAGTTACCTGTCGGTAAGATATTCGCTTCTCTCGGTATCACTTCCACTCGTTCACGCCATGGGATACCACAAACCCCGGACGAAGGGAAAAATACTTGCAGAAACTGACAACCTTGAAATCCTACGTAAAAGGATTGCATTACAGTTGCACAGGTGTGCATGACCTCTGGCATACAGGTTGGCATCATGCCAACATCGCGGCAAGGTTAATGCAGTATTATTGCGTATACAACAAAAATGAAAATTTTATTAAATCTAATGTTTTCTTAACTCATGACCCTGAACAAAAAACACTCAGAATTTTCAGTTTTGTATGTGCTCGATTCATAACCCCTTCATCTGTTTTGTCAATAAACAAGGGTAACTTCAGTTTGACATGTGACATTATTTTTGATCTGCTGTCCTCACAACAAATAACTCGCTTATCTCATTGAGTCTTGGTGATACATTACAACTAAATTAATAACTACACCAGCTACCAGTCAACCCTGCGTGCTCACAATATTAATACTTTCCAATGGATGAATTAGTGTTTAACCTTCTCCCGTTCGATTTTGTCATCACACACGTGTTTTCCAGTGGGTCGCTTCGCAGAATTCGTAGGCGTGTTTATTTGTAGAGGACTCTGCCTGCCACTCACAGCTTGTGCGTGGCACCACAAAAAAACATCCTAGCATTTATATGCATTGCTTTCGGAGCAAGGATAAAACGATTTATCAAATGATAATTATTTTAACTACCACCGTAGCCCCCCCCCCCGCCCCCTCTTCATTTATGGGATATCATGGTTTACAAAGGGGCACGTTGCCTTTTTGGGCGATTTGGGCTATAAAAAGCGTTTGTTAGGAAATGAATATGGTTGAACAATTGTTTGAAGTTAAAGAGTACAATATAATGATCAACACAATATGCCTCAAAATTGTGTGGTTTTCCTCTTACTTCGTGAATTAACACGGTCCGCCATTTTGCATCAAAAGTTATTTTTGTTTTACCGAATTTCGGACCATGTTTTTGTTAGTTCATGAAGTAAAAGGAAACCCCATAATTTCGAGGTAAAGTTGTGTGTATCATTATATTCTACTTTTAAAAGATCTTTCCAACCATATTAATTTCATAACAAACGCTTTTATAGCCCAAAGCGCCCAGTCCAAAAGCAATGTGTCACTTTAAGTCTATTTCCATAAAAGTGTATTGATTTTCTCTAGCCTGGTCCCTGCTTGGAACAGTGATACTCGGTATTCAGTATTGTGATACTAGGCAGGGCACACGACAAAAATCGAATGATGGAAGAATGGGTGCCATGTGATCATACAAAAATATTTTTAAAACACTAACAAGTAGCCTGTCCTCTTTGTCGAGAGACGCCCCCACCGCACCGAATGGTTCAGGGTGTCGGTGACTCGCTACACCACCACAAACGGAGAACTTCCCACACTGTTTTTCTTTCCATACTGCTTAGAGTTAACGTCTATCAAGTAACTTTTGAAGGCAAAAGGAGACATGAGAAGAAGAAAAAATCCGAAAAACCTCAGACCTGATGATAAGAAGCTGTAAAAGTGGGGCCTAAATCTGATTGTAGAGCTCGGTCTAGCACAAACAAAAACGTACTTAGCTAACGTTTAGGCAAACGCAAAGTCATTACATAAGATTTGGTTTGATACGGTACCCACTCTCGCACCTTGCACCAATTAAAGATAACTTTTGCTGAACAAATTTACCTGATCTACAAAAACGGCCAAGGCCATTAGTAAACATCATCACACAAAATGTGACATTGGCTGGTACCCTTGACTATGTGATACTGGTGTACATCTGTAACAGCTCCGAGAGCAGGCCCCTGGATTTGAAACTGGAGACCCGTGAAGGGTTGGTTTTATATAGAGGTTATTGATGTTGTCACGCTTGCGCGCATCCTGAACTTCTCCGGGCATGATGCCCATTGGCAATGCTGGTAGTTTCTTACTGTTAGTAAAACAAGGGGACCGGGCTATATTGCATTCCAGCCTCGGTTTGGTTACATCAGATTCAATGGTCAGAAAGTTAGGGTTTTCACTTTTATAAGGATGTGGCATAAATAGAAAACTCAACGAGAATAACTACAACTTTGGGATAAGGTAGCATTTCTGCGGCATCCCTCTAAGCATGTGGTTACAGCAGAACCTTGTCCATACCAAGTTAACGTTCCAACGTACAACTCCACAATTCATTTTCTGATGATCGACACTAATTTCTTGACTAGACCCTTATATGGGTATATTCTATAAGGCTTCTTATAAGCTGTTCCACCAAGTGTACCCCCCCCCCCAATAGGGCTCGCCTACTGCCAACCTGCTGCCAGTCATGCGCACAGGTAGAAAGAAACCAGCGGTACACCAGTCGTTGTCAACAGGTGTGAAGGTAACACGTTAATCACAGTGAGTCACGAGCGAGGCCCAGGCCTAGTCACGAGACAACACTCCCTTCCCAAGGTCCTTTGGTTCTAACGAGGAGAGCGAACACCCCCGCCCTCCCCCAGCGCCGTGATGTCCTAGCTTGGAATTACAAATTGACGAAAGTGAAAGTTCTTTTGTATGAAGCGTTTTGGGGGTCGATTTGATAGGGAGATGATTTAGGCTATCCATTGATGGCATAATTAGGTGAAAGTATGGAATAAATATTAAAATGGTGTCCAACATTATTGTTTTGATCAGTAACGATCGGTTTATGGACCCAAGACCACAGGGTGTGGGTTTGGTGAAATTGTCATAAAGATGGTGATATTGTGGGGAGTGAATTGTGAAAATGATGGACGTGGTGGAAGATTCGATGGCTTGGAATGGTTTGTGAAAATGTTGGAATTATTTGTGAAAATGATGGAATTGTTCGTGAAAACTATGGAATTGTTTTTGAAAATGATGGAATTGTTCGTGAAAATGATGGAATTTGATTGTGAAAATGCTGAACGGGATGAAAGATTCAAAGGTTTGGTATCGTTTGTGAAAATTATGAAACTTGTTTGTGAACATTGTGGAATTGTTTGTGAAAATGATGAAACTTGTTTGTGAAAATGATGGAATTGTTAGTTAAATAGTGGAATTGTTTGTAAAAAAGTTGGACGGGATGGAAGAATCGATGGGTTGGAATCGTTTGCGAAAATGATGAGCGGAATGGACAATGCGATGTTTTTTTATGATAACTGACGACGATGACTCCGTCATAAGATCAGCGACTTTTGTCCTTGTCATTGTCCTGGTCGTCGTCACTTCAGTCACATGTTTATAGACAAGGAGGATGGTGGTGCCATTTTTGTTTCTCTTTCATTGAACTCATTGCAACCATATCGAGGTTGGTAGGTCGGTCCATCTTTAATAAGTTCGATCTAAAACGATATATAAAATTAAGCCCATTCGTATTCGACCACCACAAAGGGATTCAGAAGTGTTTTATTTTTTTCTTGGAAATATTTTTATTGGCGATGGTTGCTCCAGGGCTTATCCAAACAATGACACACAATTCATTGATTGCGTAAACCTACTGCCTGATTTGAATTCAATATTTCTATCAGAACGTCTATGAATGGATATTTGTTCCGTTTGATCGCACTCTTTGTTACAACAATGTGGTACCTGGATTTCTTTCGTCTTTTTTTCTAATTTTTGAAAGGCAAATTGTAGAGAAAATATTAGCGAAGACAAAAAGTGTTACACGGGTCTAAGTTCCGCTCACTAACAGCCCTCAACATTCAATCAACCAAAGTGTTGTCGAAATGTGGTGGTTGTGTTTTGGTGGCAACAGAAAAAAGGCAATTAAAGGGGCACACCGGCTTCGTTGGGCTATTTGGGCTACAAAATAGGCTAACATATGCCTTCAAAGGTCTTCCAGGAATGGAGAAGAATGGTTCCTAAAAGAAACCATCAAATTTTGCCGTTTTTGAGCATTTTTCAAAAAACGAAGGTCACGTGATTTATCCGAACCAAAAAAGTGGTTCGTATAAATCACGTGATTTTCGGAGTTAGTTTTACTTCCAGCCTTATACAAGTGAATTACTCAACCAAATTTAAATCTGTTTTTTTTAATTATTCATGAGTATTTGACAAAAAAGACTATGTATTCAGATTATTGATACAATTTGTAAATAATGATTACAAATCGAACGTAAGATTCGCATTCAGAGAGTCCGTGCAACCGAAGCGTGTTTTACGGCGCACCAGCGTGGGAGCTAGCGGAACGTAAACCTTGGGGCATATCCCGTACAGCCGGTGCCGTGTCTCGTGGGGCCAGAGAGACAAGCCCCGGGGCATGAACTCCCCAGCTTGCCGGTCTAGCCGTGAGCGTGGGAGCTTGTCGGAGGGGTAGGGAGCCAGACCAACAATTACGGTTTTTGTAGGAGGGTTTTAGTCTGATACCCCTAGCCCCTAACTATTGCAACGTGTTGCCTGCGCTACACACGCGGGACGACGACGGGGAATATTTATCCCATACAGCTGGTCTACTTCTATGATAGCTGCACAATGTCCACCCCCCCCCCAATTGCTGCTTTTCCTGGCTTTCCCTTCGGATTTATCGTGGTTTTTCTTTTACTTTTTACTTTTCGTTGGACCACCTTCTGGGTGTTTTTCCTTGCGATGTTTTTGTACCGATCCTTGGATGTCGAAGAAACGTTCTCCATTATTGCAAGTACACAGAATATAGTACGTCGTCGTACACAGAATACAGGTTGGGGTTAGTTTTCGCGGTCGTAACCAATAACTGTTTCAATGGCAAGTTCAACCGAAACAGTTATTGGTTACGACCGCGAGCGGACTTCGACTAGGACTGACCATAGAGCAAGGAACCTTGCTCTATGGACTGACGTCCGCTCATGTCACTGATCTCTATTATACTGACAGTATAATAGAGATCAGTGGCATGGTTCATGTCTGTTTTTTTATTTACACGTGAATTTGTGCTTGATGGATATGAAGTCTGTATCCTCATGCCTCGCCATTGTTATAATTGATACATAAACAGAGCACCAGTCTACTTACAACATCGCGCATCATTGCCACGTAAATTTGACAGTTGCAACGGCTGGAAAAGCGTATAAGCTGACCTTTGACCGCGTTTTGTTTTTTTCGCATTTTTCGTTAATTACGTGATATTTTGATGATTTTTTTTTACAACAACCATTTAAAAATTGTTGTCTGTCATTCCACATCACAATATTAGGTAAACAGTAAGCCGGTGTGTCCCTTTAACATGTTGAAGGAGAGTATACTGCAATCCAACCAGCATTAATTTGTGAGTCAACTTGACTTTCACATTATGGAAATGTGCAAAATGCTATGACAAAATTTTAATTCTGAGAGTGCGCTGTTCCGAAAAACCCTCTTGATCTAAAAGCTAGGTTTAGGGTGAAGGTTTGGGTTAGGATTGTAGGAATATACATTTAGGGGTGTCGGAACATGTTTCGGAACACAAGGGTGTCGAACATATGGGTGTCGGAACATAGGGGTGTTGGAACATAGGGGTGTCGGAACATAGGGGTGTCCGGACATAGGGTGTCGGAACATAGGGATTTCGGAACACATGTGTAACCCATCAAAAGGTGGTGTACAACAATATATTTGAGCATGTTTTCAATTTTAACAGTGCAGTTGTTTAGGCCAAAAATGTGGGGTTTGTTTTTTTTTAAAAGATTTTTAAACATTTATTTCACTCAATCCTCCAATCTTTATTTAGTAGACTTTATGGGTGTGGACATGTGCGTCATGAGACAAAATTAAAAACTTTATCATGCTGCCATCTTTATGTGTTTCCTGCATCCAATAACAGTATTGGATGCCAGTATTCATTGCACTAAAAAATGGAACCAGACTTATTTTGTTTTTCTTCCAGCCTTGGCTGTGTTACATTGGTTCAGATTGGAGAAAATCAAGACGGCCACACCATGGTAAAAGTCTATTGTTGGGTAATAATCCAACCAATTTCTCCATCAATTCAGTGGAAATAAACTATCTTGTCTATTGATACATAGTTCAGTATGAGCATCCCAAAATACATTTCCGATCTTTAGCAACGTAGGTTTAAAACCAGTATTTTTGTTAAACCATATTTCAAGTGGTTAAGGTTTTCACAGAAACGCGAAACACTCATGTTGCTGGTAGGAAAGCCGATTTTTAAAGCAGTATAATCGGATGTAGGTTTTGGCTGTTAAATGTTATGTGCAAGGTTCGTCAACAGAAATGTGAATATATAAACCGGGTGCTTTTACTTTTCATTTTGCTGAATAAATTTCATGTTTACTTGTGAGGGTACAGGGTAGGATGTCAAGACAATAGCTAATTTGTTGTTTTTGTGTCATAAAAGTAGCATATCACGCGATTTTCTACGAATTTTCAGCTGTGCATTGCAACTATAAACTGAATCGCAACTGGGCTTGGACAGGTGCCTCACCTGAGCCCAATTTCGTAGAGCTTTTTCACAAAAAGTAGCTACAAATGTATAGTTACCAGAGCAAGGTTAGCAGCTAAACTACCAGACACATGTAAGATCTGTGAAGTTTTTGTTTCTAGACGTGTAATGAAATCCTCAGATGTGGAAACCCAAATTAGGAAGGAGCTAAAATTCCGCCTGCATGTCTCCATTTTGCCAAAATCCAAATCAGAAAGGATGTCATGATTGGTGTGTCCCCTCTCGCGCGCGCAGCATTCGCGAACGGGAACCAACCTCAGAGATCTGACAACCGATTCTTACATGAATATTTTCTCAGATTCAAATGCTTTCATTGATTTCTAATCAACGGGAGCATCTCAGACAAAATTATTTCGCAGGATGCTTACAACATTACCATCTTTACAACAAGAAAGCTTCCGGATAGATTTTACAACATTTTCCGGGATCGTTATCAAAGAATGACTCTTCCTATTAAGCACAAAACCGAGCCACACGTGTATGGTGATATCGTTTAACTTTGTCTCATCATCCGTGCATGCACACTCAGCTTGCCAGAGTATCATCGCTGCCTACATTTCTGGGAGCACAAAATGGTTATGTAATACAGGGTTTTTTTCTTTGTCAATTTCAGTAAAATTTGATTCAATTTTCAACTTTACATTCAAATTCACGCACGTTTTCGTATAGTTCATTCAAACTAGGGTTTATTTGTAGCTACTGTTGCATTTGTAGCTACTATAGACCAGAACTGGAATCCCAAGAACTGTGATCCCAAGAACTGGGATCCCAAGAACTGGGGTCCCAAGAACTGGGATCCCAAGAACTGAAAAATAATGTGATCTTGTTTTGGAGACGATGGCGTTTTAACAGTTTTAGTATATTTTTAAATAGACGATTTTTACCGCATTTAGATCTGTTTGCTACAGGAACAATGGGAGACTTTTGGGGACACTAGGTGGCAGCAGATATACCAGGTAAATCCATTGTTCTCAGAATTGTGCGCATGCTCAGAACTATGTAAACAATGGAATTTTACCTGTTGTTGAAACCTAGCACTCCAAAGTCTCCCATTATAAACTTTTATTCTTGTTTAACCCTGATCCAAGATTTAAAATAATCTTGAATCTTATCCAGCAGGCGGGCGTACGACTCCGCCCACGAGGAGTACCATGGTGATGTCATAATGGCCCTCTGTGCAGGGGCCGATTTCACAAAGAGCTAAGATTTATCGTAACTGCAAATCAATCGTAGTTGCTTAGTAAAGTGTGATGTCACAATGTAAATCACTATGGTGATACTGACAATTTGTCTTACGATGGATTTTATTGCTTTGTGAAATCGACCCCTGAATACTCGACGAGCGTGGACAACGACGCCCAGTCAAACCACACCGTGCTATAACGTCAAAACTATCTCATTAAAAAGTCCAGGACCAAGGCTGAGTCATCCAGGGTTTCCGCGAAGTGACGTAACCGGTAAGCCCTCGGCTATCTCTCTCTCTGCATCTCCTTGTGACATTGTTCGTATACAATCAGGAAGCCCCTTCAAAATGAAGAGTGGTTGGGGGGGGGGGCTTGGATATTATGATTTTATTATTACATACAGTCACTGACCGCCATTGACGATGTTACGTAATATTAACAGAATTGGTAATAATGGCGAGTGAAACAACAGGAGCAGCTGTGATGCTGTAATTGTAAGAGGTCTTTTAGGAACTGGTCTCGGGCAAATTGGATTATTTTTGTAATTATTGTGAGATTTTGGAGTAAGAGATGAAAGCGGGGGATTTTCCTGGAATGATGCTACTTTAGATGGAGTCTGAAAAACAAATGACATGATGCGGAACAGTTGGGGGGAAAATGACCCATCAATCTGACAGCTCGTTGATTATTTACTTCATACAATCCTTTTAGGCATATTCCCGTTTGAAATACTGTCAAACAGTGGCGTAGCTCAAGAGAAACAGGTGCCGACCCCCCCCCGTGCCCACCAATTGAAATTTCCAAACTAAAATGTTATGTTTCTTAAGCTTTAATGTGATTAATTCAATGTTTTTAAAACCATTTCTTCCACTTACACGCAGACAGTGTGTTTGTTTTTACACGAGCGTCAGATTGTTTTATACAAAGTAGTAAATAGCATAACAAGGGCGTTGATGAGGGGATTTAAAACGGAAACTGCAGTTTAAATTGGGCAGAAGTGCCCCAAGAAAAGACGTCATGACTGTACGAGTTGTTAATCCAACTACCGTCCCGATATGAGCATGCACAATACTCCTAAAACAAACCATGAACTTGGTTGTTTTTGACGAAAACTTGGATAGATTTGATGCTACTTTCACTGAGTGACTGCTTTAATGTATTGTAGTAGATGGGAATTATTCCAAATAAATCAAAGGTACTTTTCTCAAACTGTTTGGGTGGATTGTGTTCTGACGCAGTGGCCTTCCCGAGCTCCGGGCTCAATAGTGAAAGGAAAAAAACGTTGTAAAAGGAGTTGTGAAAATTGGTTTTTAAACACTTTTTATCCAATGTTAGAAGTGATGATACTAGCTCCCGAGTTGTAAATATTACTGCGATACACTGTTGCATTATGAAGAAGGATCTGTGCAGCCGGTAGTTGTGTTTGTCTTCGAATCGCTCAGTAATGATAAACACATTCAAAAATTTCACCATCAACTTTCGAGAAAAATATAGTTTGTCTGCTCTCCTTCTAATCGGTAAATGTTCATTGTTGTTACTTTATATCTTTATAAAGTATCAGAACAAAGAAAATGTATTACACTTAAATTTGTCATTCGACGCAGGACGGGATTTGGGGGGGTGGGCTTGCAACCGTTTCTTTTTGGACACTAGCTGGTTAATGCTTGATTCAACCGTGACAGAAAACGCCAAGGTTTCCCGTGCGGTCATTATTATTTATCCATTTTTTTTATGGAATTACAGTCAGCTGTCTCCACTAACGACTCTTACATGTTGAAGTAGTTGAACCATGGAGGTAGAAATGGTTTAGCTTTTAATAACAATCACTTATTGTGTTGATGGCGCGTTTGCTCATTACGTAATACTATAAACTGTGTGGCCTTCGGGCTGCGCGGCAGTTTTCTGTGTAATGTTTTGGTTTGAAAGTAAAGTAAATAATGAAGTACACTTAAACTCGTTAAAAGCTTGGCATCGTACGTTTTCGTTTAATCCTTTGCCAAGGTTGAATTCTGGGAAATTGGGCTCAATTGGTTTTTTTTATTTATTACGTAACCATTTACAGATGAAAATCCGTGTTTTGCTTTCAACAGTGAAAGAGATTCGTGACCCGCTGGTTAGTTTCAAAAAGACCATGTGACCTTGTTTGTTCTGAAGGCCGATCTTTGCCTTTATCAGGGCCTTTCGTGGCAGGCAAGTTTGTGTTCGGGGAAGGTTTGTCATTTTACTGCTTTATGTATTTTCCACGTTGAATCAATTTGTTTACCAACTGAATGGATTTTCTGACGTGACGTTTTTCTTCGAATGGAAAGTTGATAAAAGTTTACACTCCACTGATAACGTCATGAAGTGTATCTACATTTGTAACTTCAATATGGACCGTTATAACCTATGACTTCGTATGTTTACAAAAGAGCCACAGAGCCTTCATGCAGGCACAATTTGTACACAACCCAATGGAAGAAAACTTGAAATCTGATATTTTATGGAGATTGCACTGTCCGATTTTGGTCAACTTTTGATATGACGAAAGGGAGCACATCTCAAAACTTGTTCAGCTGTTATTTTGTTATTACTCCATTTGCGTTTATGTGGACATTATGACATAAAATTTTTATGAGTAGTATGAAGTATCTTGCCTGCCAGAAAGGCACTGGAATTTTTTTATAACAAGGTCACTGTTTTTGCAAACGAAGGTCACATGCTCTATGTGTACACTGTATGCCCTCGGTGTGTCTCTCTTCTGTCTGTGGAACTTTTGTAAACATGGTGCCCTCACACGATATATTGTGGTGTGGTTTTGAGGTAGGAACTGTACTTGTGTGGTTTGTTGACATTGCGGGGTTGACCCCGCAATATTATTAACAAGAAAGATTAAATAAAAGGGATAATGGACAACAAATGGGGAAAGCCCACAATGTCGCTGTACTAAAAATGTATGATGCCATGAGTTGACGATCGTCTAAACCGCATCGAGTTAACAAACCTATTACAACCACCGTTATAATGTAAAGCTGGTGTATCTTTATAACGGTGACGATCGTCTAAACCACATAGTAAACACAAACCCATTACAATCGCCGTTATAATGTAAAGCTGGTGTATCTTTATAACGGTGACGATCGTCTAAACCGCATCGAGTTAACACAAACCCATTACAACCACCGTTATAATGTAAAGTAGGTGTATCTTTATAACGGTGATTGCACCAAATACTCGTTGAATTCTAATTTCCTTTCTCTCTGTCTTAAAGAAGTCTGCTATAAAAAGGAGTCCAGCGTGACTTCTTAGTAGAAAACGTATTCGTTCAGATGAAATTCATCAACGTCACGTGTTTAACTCGAGCGTGAACTTGCCCTGAGGTTGACCGGTTCATCCCGTTGGTATATGCGATCCAGATAACGGTCATTTTGCTTGATAGTAGTTCAGCAATAGAACGGTGCACTATGAGACTGTTCATGTAATGGGAATATCATATGGTAACGGGTAATGATCATACGGCCGTTGGGAATAGCTACAAACCCACCGTGGTTTGGGTATACCAGAATTTGAACTGTTTGCATTCGACTTTTGTTGCGGTTGTCAGATTTCTGTCAAGCGTTCCATTTTCCCTTCCAATTTTAAGGTCTCTGTGCTAAGCTTGATTGATCCCCCTAATAAGTATGGGACTATTTTTAGTGCAAAAGCAACAGTTCAAGAATCCTTCCTGGGAAGATAATTTTGTGGTTAACAAAAGCCAATGATACACCCGCTCAGCCAAAGGCACTCAGGATGGCCACGAACGCTGATGAGTGATAGCATCATCAGCGAGTTCCACTATCTTGCAGTCATTTTCTCAATCAAAAAGCAATCATTGGGAGGGGGGCGCATTATTACCCAGAGACGACCATAAATTAATAATACATTGCATACTAATAATGGGGGGGGGCTCCATTGTTTATCGTAGCATAAGCACGAGGTACAAAATGGCCGCTAGGGATACAACTTAAAAGGCATGGGGTATACTTTTTGTAGTTGTCAAAGACCAGTATCCTCGCTGGAGTATCCCGAATCATATTCAGAATTTGGGGGTGACGTGTGGAGTATTTACCGAGAGTGTACCCACCGTGCCTTTAAGCTATCAAAGTTACAGAGGTTTTGGGAGGGAATGATAATGCCATTGGATGTTTAGTACATGTTTAATCAACATTTCTTAGATAACATGGTTCTGCATGCTATCATCGGTAGTAAATGATAAGATACAATTGAAGAATGGAGTCACGTGGTTATCAGTAAAGCCCAGGCTGTCCACCCCCCCCCCACCCCCACTGAGAGTCGTGCATGATTCGTACGCACGTGCGCGTTACCATTGTTTGAACTCAGCGATGGGGTCCTCTACGCAGATGCACGGGGGCAATGGAGGCAAGTGCCGCCGTTGCCCCCGGCCATTGCCTTTGTGCAAATTGAAACGCTCCAACAGAAGATTACAATTTCCTCATAGAGGTGCCCTTTCCCAAGTAGAAAACGCCTTGGTGCCCTTGCCTTAAAGAAAACAACCCGAAGCATCAGGTCTGAGTCTGTTATTGCATGTCCATTATTCAACGGTTGGTTTTACCATGGTTTACTATTGGTTTACCATGGTGTTACCATGGTTTTACCATTAGGTCATGGTTTAACCATGGTAACCCATGGTTTACCGTAGACCAAGAACCAGAGTATGGCTTTACCTTTTGTGGTCGTATTGTGGGTCTTTTTTTGTCTATGTTGTACTTTTATTGACAAGTTCAAGAGTGGTTTGAACCATGACGTAGTGACGTACCCTTAAAAAAGCAGAAGAGTTTATGTCCAAAAACTGACCAATTGTGTGTTTTATTTGTTTGTTTTTTATGCTTGGTTCGCTGGGCCGGAACGTAAACATTCTGTCGGCAGCTGTTTGCGTATTGTGTGTCCATCTGATCGGGTCAATCGTCGTCCACAGTGCGTGATGGAACAACCCCAAAATATTATGAGCGCAGCTGTGATATCGCTTTGGGGATTGAACCGGGAAATAACTCTGTATTTGGACTGACCTGCCCTATAAAAACCATAACAACAGAAGTGGAATAGATTAATGCTTAAGTTAATATCAATGCCAGAGATGCCCCTGGATTCAGATTTAATTTTTGTATGGATTTAGGACCTAATGGAAACAACGTATTATCAGCACAGTGCGGCCATTATGTGTTTGGTTCCCTGTACGTATTACATAGGCACACATAAGGATTGCTTGCTTACAAGAGGTAGCAGACTATTCTCTTGGTCTCGTTTTAGGTCTTGGGTTTTGTTTTGATAACTTTACTTTGAAAACATCCTGTTTATCATGCTATTATTTTTTACAGTACTTTTTCTTTGATAGAGCTTTAAAAACAAACTTCAAACTTCCGAAATCAACCGATCTTGTCTGCCACTGCCAGGAAATGCAACGAAAGGCTTTATGATTTCAACAGGCTGATGTTTGGTATAAAGTTAGTCTTCGTTCAAGACGTTACTCAGTATGAATTATCTCAAAGTCTGTTGGAAAATTGGTTATTTGTTTCAAGAAGAAGCCAGAATAAGAATTCCGTTACAAGTTTTTATGGTGCGCTCGTTTTTCAATCGACCAATTTTTCATCTCCAGTCCCCCGCGCGCTTTTAGAGTTTGTTTTTATCTTTTGTAAAATAATTAATACCCGCTCGAGATATATCATCTCAAATAATTATACTAGTCAATTATAATAAATAATGGGAAATATTAAATAAAGAACAAGAAATAAATTTTATTTAATGGTTCGTGGAACAGTCCATTAAGTTTTAGCTTTTCGAAGAATAAGTAATTTCTCGTTTTGCGCGCATGGTTGGGACTATCATGATGCGACAGGGAAGTTTCGCTGGTAGGGGAAATTGAACCCGACCCAGTTTACAAAAAAACCTGAAATACTAAAAAGTTAACAGCATCCAAGGATACTGTTTATCATGCATGGTAAAATAATATTAAATGCTAACCACGTTGAGGCCGCAGGCGGTAGTCACAGCGGCCGTATGGGGAAACTAGTTTCTGTTTTAATTTCAGGACTTCGTGAAAATGCCTGCCCCCCATTTATACACAACTGAATCGTAATTACCCTCTACACTGCCAGAGTCCTTGCCCTTTAAGTCGCGTAGAATCATGCAACGGGGGATATTTAATATTTGATACTGAAATCGACTGCTGTTCCATTTGTTTAACCAGGCGAAGCCGATTGAAATGCGAAAGCCATATTTCATCACGTGAATATATTCTGTAGCAATGCACGAACGAATTGCATACATTTTTTGTTGTATATAACACACGCATAGATCCTTGTTTATTTGATTTTCTTTACAGTAAGCACAAAAACAGACATGTGAACTCAAACTACCCCACACTCTGACTAAAAACCCTTCGAAATAACGTGGAAGACTCCATGTAGACCAACCTTGTCCGTCGTGACACTATAGTTTGGACAAATGGGGAACGACTATTTTGGGAAAGACGCTGCGAAGCTTGCAATAATCATCCATATTGGACGTGCGCCTGTCCAATATTAAATTGTGGTGTGTCGCGGCAGTAAACACGTGGTAAAATAATGGATGGCACGTGACGCGTGTTCCACCAATCAAATAACATGGATCTGTGGGGGGTGGTTTTTTTTTGGGGGGGGTGCAGTTTGGTTGATTAATTTGAAATGCTTTATTTTTTAAAGTCATTTTATCTGAGATTACTTGCAAGGTTGCTATGCAACTTTCCCACTTCTTTCAGGAATTCATTACATTATTCAAATTTTGCAAGGCGCTTTCAAGACGTCATTCAATTTCATTTTAAAAGCTTGACATGTCAAAAATTAAGAAAACAGCTTCCATCGAGATAATGTATTGGTGCGGGTGTTTGCGATTTTGACCAAACCTGTGATAATGAAAAAGGATTTAAACCTAATTTTCAAACGGAAGTATTCAAGGTTGGCATAGAGGGTGATTGACAGCCCCCAATACTGTACTTTATTTTGATTCAAAGAGAGAATAACCAGAAATGATGTAGCCTCGTCTAACTTAGACACGAAACCGCACAAGCCGGCAGGTTTCACGTGCACGAACTAATCAAAAGGCGTATTTTAAGTCGAGCGTTTTTTTCTAAATTACACCACTTTCCTTCAAAACTTCAGAGTTCATTTAGCTTCATTATTGAGGTGGAAACCGTGATGCTTTGAACATGGTAAATATTCTGGGTTTTTTTACACAGCGTACTAAATTAAGAAGCGATAAAAGAGACAAAATACAGCACTCTTTTTGTCTATGAAGCAGCTCTCGCTAAATGTCACAACTCACTGGGATTGCGCCAGCAGGGTACGTTGTTACAGTGGTTGATTTTCTACAGTCGCGCAGCGCCAACATTTTCCCGGTAGTTCAACCACCTTGGACAAGGCTCACAAAAGTACCGCAGTATACGTTTGCGAACGTTGTACATGTACTTTGTATTGAGTCGTGTAACTGGACATTTTTATTTCGGGGGCAAGCAGAGGTATAGACATGCTGGGACGGGGCGTTTGGTGTATCCAAACACTCATTTGTGCTCTTTTTGATCTCATTTGGGGCGAGAGGGGGCAAGGGGCCAGGGGCCAGGGTGCCCCCCCCCCGGTTATGTCACTGATACGGTACCACTTCAGCCCGTAGGTTTGATTTATAGCAATTCCATAACTAACAGCGCTTTACTAACAAGCTTCATCACTCAAGCAGCCTCACATATCATTCAATCTAACGTACAAGTGCGTTCTTGCCCCTTGCCGGATTGTCTCCCTGATTTTGAAAATGCGAATAATTATAAGAGAACGGTTGTTTAACAAAATGCTACCCGAAGGTAAATTACGCCGGGACGTCCGTTAACTCAGTCCCAAGAGAATGCAATCGCATAAAGGCCTATGAATATTAAATAACAAAATCACCACAAAGCTTCTACGAATAATAAATACTTGGGCTATAAATAATTATGCCAACTGTAGTCATCTCTAAGTTTGCGTATTATACTTGTTCCATTTTAAATGATTTAACATACGCCGAGACATGCTCTTTCGCTTGCCCATACATTATTACATTTTATCTTGTGAAAGTAAAAAAAAACATCTTATTGTTTTAATTTAGCAGCAAAGAAAAAGTGCAAATACAACTTCTTTATTCTTCTCGGATTGTCACGGCAGCTTCGCAATAATATGCACCGTGATCGATATTTCTTGTGACATAAAATAGCCGTCGATTCCACGAGCAACGCCAGTTTCGCTGTTGTGATACCCTGGCCTAAATACGCCAAGTGGTTATTGACACACCATGGTGACGTCACACCATTATACACGACTTGATACGAGATAAGGTCGAGATTTGAGGAAAAACATTCGGTCGAGTGAGTAGATTTTCTTACCAAGTACGTTAAAATGATATAACCAACACTCCTGCCATAACGGTTTATTGTTCAGCGAAGGCCAAGCCACTCCCACTCAACTTTGTAAAGACGAAATTTCGAAATAAGTTAAAAGTCACATTGACATGCCCCATAGCAGCATGCTGTGATTGTGCGAGCGAAATGTTTCTTCGAATTGGAACTGTGCATTGTACTTTCTTGAATCCCCCTTTGAATTAGGATATTGTGCAAGCGGGACAATAAGGTGGAGCGGAATTTGAGCTAGATGGTGTACCGGTGAGGTGTGATTTTATACGGCCGGGGTCATGGCCCTGACCCGCTTCGATTCAAAGCCACTGCCGTTGCGAAATGAAACTTTCCTTGCTCTGAAATAAAAACCTGTTCGAATAAGACGTAATAAATTGTAGAAACGATGTACTGAAACTGCACTAAAATGGTGGCCGTGGTGAGATTTAATACTGTTGTCCACTTTCACTCAATATGAGATTTATTCCTTGGTGCAGAGAAGCAATTATGGTTAAGAAGATCTTATTGCTACTTTCGGTTAGTCATAATGCAGATTCAATATACGTTTTCATATCTGTTATTGTGCATATCCTTTGTACTTTGGAAGCAAATCTTCAAAATGCAGGTTTGTGGGAACGAAGAAAAATTTCTTGGAAACATGTGTCAGCCCGGCCGTTGCACTCGCGATATGTTCCCATGAGAAGAAGTGATGATTTGAAGGGTTTGGAATGATGTGGTTAATCATGGAGACTACACCAGCCCTTTCACACCCTGCCCTCGGCTATCCTAACCCTCGTCAACAACCAGCCCGTTCAAATCAAGTCCGCAGATTTAGAAACAAAACTTGAACACTATTTTCCATTCCCTTTTTATCCATTTAATTGAAAATAAACTTCCTGAGACTTGTACCCCTTTGTACAACGCCCCCATCCCCAACCCCTTCCCATTTTCCCATCCCCATCGCCCATTTCCACAACCCGCCCATTGTTCTCCTGTACAAGAGGAAAATATTGTGCTAAAGATGGGAACATTTTGGGGGACAACCCTCTGCCGCCTATCGAGCATGGTATGGTATCCAACCCCTCCCACCCCCTCCACCCCTCCCACCCCCTCCCACCCCTCCCAATTCCCCATTCCCAACAGCCCCAACCCATACGGTACGCCACCGGTGTTTCACCTTCAATGTTATTCAACAGGAACATTGCGTGGTAGGCCTGCTTTTTAACTACACTATTGTTTCCTTATCAATACAACTCTATCAATAGTGAACACGCCACATCCGCAATGGTGGATTCGAACCCACCTACTTACAAAACACAACTTACAAGCCTCATAGGAGATTGTGTGAAACTTGTTTCCATATAGCAAACTCTTTTATTAGGCATTAACATGGCTTCTGAGTGGGTCCATTATGGTTTACGATTGTGTGGAATATTATCGGTCTTCTATTCCCCAGTGTTCATTTTTTGAAGGGCGCTAGTGTTATTTTTGTCGGACAAAAGGTAGCAACCATGTGACTAAGGGGATCAAGGTCACATGACAACGTCTTCCAGTTAAATGCTGATTGCCTATAATTTCGTTTTGCACCTCGCTGACCCTTTTATTTCATTTTTTATTTTTTTATTTTGTTGAGGCACGTGCGCATGGACTAAAGAAGCCTTCTTATAACTTTCGCTTTTGATGCGGCCCGTTTAGTAAACACCTTGTATACGACTGTTGCATGAACACAGTTACAGGTTTTACTTCCACTTGCGGCTGTGCTAATGCTGTTAAGTTTGTTGACCTTTGAAATTTCGCCAGCTGAAGGTTCTCGATTTGAATTTAAAAGTTCAATGAAATCATCACTGTTCTTCAAATGAGAAGAGGAAAACCTTTTCGTGATAAATAGTTTTTCATAAGCCTAACGCTTTGTATTTTATATTTACGAATTCTCGCTTATTTGCATTTTGATAACGTCATTTAAACGGTTGGACGTTGTCTTGATGTATCTATTTAAAATTTCCCTGTCAAAACCGAGGTCAGACTTCTCATATAGATTCTATCCCAATTTTGATAAATTTACGATTTGTAATGCATCTCTAGCCCCCGTTGCTTTCACAAGACTGACAAGACAAAATCAAGCTTTGCAGCCAAACTTTATGTCTCTGTTTATTTCTTCCGAACGAGAAGTGGAAAGTGGGTGGTTCGATGGTGCCTCTTTACCAGATGGCTAGAAAGTTGGCTTGTAAATTCAACGTTCTGAGGAGATGTTGATTTTGTTTTTTCTCCGCTCCTTGCCAAGAGGGCGCTCTAAACCTAGAGGCTTTTTTTCAAACCTCGGCTTGGGCTTGGGTTCCGGCATGGGTTTTGGTTCCAGCTTGGACTTCGTCATCAATTTTGGAGCAGTGTATATTCTACACGGTGTTTCCAACGTCAAGCGAAGCCTGGAGCCCGGGCCGGGGCCTGGAAAAAAAATCAGAGTTCACCAACGGTGATTAATAATCTCACCAAAACGACGTTTGAAACTTGGATGAAAATAGAATTAGCTGTTGCAAACTGCTTACCTATACTATAAATGCAAAAAAATAGTTAATGGCTTGACGTTTCGACCCTATAGCAGAGTCTGTCTCGAAGGTTGAGAAAGACTCTGCTAGGGTTGAAACGTCAGGCAATTTTTTTAAACTAGGATATAAGTCAACTTCTAAGGTCGCACGGTTTGGTGGGGGGGGGGGCACGTGTCAGCTCATCACCATCCTGACTTCATCAATAAGCACCAGCCAAAAAAATTACTGTAAACACCTGATCAAACATTTAGTTGATCTCGTTTCGGTGAGCAAATAATTTTACTGAAACAAAACTATCTTTTGACAATCTAAGACTGGCCTCGGGTCCTCCAGCGCGGAGGAATAGCGATACTACACAGATACCGAATTCTCGAATATGCGACCTCGTCCAACCCATACCCGAGGAAAACGAGCGTACAAAATGTATTATTTAAATAAACTGTCAATGTTATCTCAGTTGTGTGCCCATTCTTTCGACCCACGAGGGCCCTGGACTCGGGGGTGAAAAAAAAAGAAAGACTTTTTTGGAATAATATTTAGGGAGTACGCCTGACACCCTCAAACACATTGTTGGTATCTTTCTCCTTGTCACTTTGGATGACTCGACGGCACGTTCCATACCAAAGTCAAGGACCTCAGGTTTATCTTGCAAGAACCCGCCCACGCGTCACGTGTCGAGGGGCATACCTGGCTGTCACTCTCCACCAACTACCAACCTTGGAGGAAATATGACATTATTATTGTTCTCCATTCTTGTTGCTATTGCCTCACCTCAACACTAGCCAAAGGAATTCAGTCATTTCGTAACAATATCGTTGCCCCATAAAAAGATGAGCCAACAGCAATGCACACTGAATAAGTTTGAATCACATTCTGCTTACGTAATATTCTAGTTACACTATTTTCCCACAATCACCTTAGGACTAGGCCTCAAGTCGTGAAAATCACGTCAATTTCACCCCCCCCCCCTTTTAACGTTGTTAGCACCTTTAGAACCATAATATTGCTCCGTTCCTCTATCACGTTTTGCACACCACACCCAAAAGCCACACTATTGACTGGTTCTTGAACTTGGTATCTGTGATACCATTAACGTTAAACTTCCGGGTCGGAATTGCCACTTGTCTGGACCAGTCAGTCCCAGTCATAACCCAGAAATGTGTCCAAACTGCCCAGAATCCGAGTTACAATCCCATTTGTTGACCACGTTCCGGACCAGCCGGATCAGCCGGACCCAGAAATGGGTCAAGCCCCCTGGATGCTTAAGCATAAAAAAATAGCTAAGCACAACAAAACTGTGCTTACCGGAATAAGGTTACAAGCCAAACGTCCATGTCACATGTACAATTTGTGACTGGTAGACTGCTCATTTCTGCTTAGCAGACAATTATTACGCAATATGTTTTGCTTAAGCAGCTCTATGAAATTGGGCCCAGGCTAATAAAGACCCGGGAGTTTTTAGAGAGTATAACGAGGAAATCTGGTTACAAAAAACTTCGACGCTTCGCTTTACATTTTTTGAAAACCAGAGGTAATTGAATGTCGCAACCACCGTATCCCTTTAAATGAAGGTTTGTTTTGCTGGGTTTGCCAAAAGGCAACCCTGGACACGGTGGTTTTGTCAGCCTGTCACTGCTGACAAAATCAGATTGCTTCAACTTCAAACAAGGGCCATTCAAACTACTAAAATGTCAACACTACATCTTTTTTATCGTTCACCTTGGTGTTTATTATTGCGAAATCAGTAGCACGCGTTTATAAACGTGTCTATCTTTTGTAAGGCGAACGTTGTAATCAGTGCAGTTATTACTGGAAGGGGCTAAACCGAGTCCTGGACATTTATGATGTGTTTTTATTTGAAATGCATGAAATATCTCCAGCCGTTTACAAAATTTACTCTGCCATTCTCAATTTTTTTTTATTTGCGTTCGCCTAGCAACTGTGGGCTTACATGAGGTATAAAGAATGCCAGCAAAACCATTGTAATCACATGGTCATTGCCGCTGCACCATCTGTAGCGATATAAACCATCAAAGGCACCATCTACCCCTTACCTCAATTTGCATTAATTGAAAAAAGTGAAGCTTTCATTTCAATAACATTAACCTGGAAAAGTTTCCCTCTTATTTCATAAACACCAGGTTAATTTGTTGTCTTTTTTTCTGCTCGATGATTCGATATTAATATGTTGACACTAAAACGTCATTGGGTTTAATTTGCACAGCCTCAAAAGTTGTCACCAGTAAAGTTGAATGCCGCCCTCTGTTGTCGATGCAAGAGACGAAAGCCGCCATTTTCAAAAATCAATCACAACAGTTCAAGACAAGTCCAGTCTTGTTCTGTCGTTACAATGGAGTTCATACGGAGAAGAAAGTCTTCAAATTGTTTGTCTCTTCAGGTAAGAATTTTCGCTTTCTTGGTACATATTTGAAAATCAATCTATCAACCATATCCTCATTTGTTCTTGCAAAACACTGAAGTGCAGAAAAAAACGAAAACCTTCGCTGTGAAGAAGTAAGTAACGTTATGATTTTGTGTGGTAACCACTATCTATATAGCTACCACCACTACCAGTAACGATATGGCTTGGTAATATCACGAAGCGAAGAGCGCAGTGTACACCAGAACAACTTTCATATTCGACTGCCACTTTTCATTTGTTATGAAATGAAATAGTTATCTTATTTTCCTAAACGAGATATTGCTTGAAAAATGGCAACAAATTAACAATCAATGATCAGTAGCTCATGATTCATCTGATCTCGGATGTCAATTTTTGGTAAAATTCCTTGGATATCCGGACGCCACTTTATTTATCTCCCTTTTTCATGCAAATGATCATGTTTAATATATGCAACAATTACAAATTGGCATTCGTTTCTCCCCCATAGGCACTGTATACAACTCCCTTCCCACAATTCACTGCAGATGCGAACTCAATAAGGCTTAATTCTATATTATTTTGCATATGATTGATGAGTACAACTTTAAGTTATACAAGGTCTTTGCCTTGACTTGAGAGGGAACATTTCAAGGGGCAGCAAGGTAGTGACCAGGGGGCATATTGGATGCAGTTTATTGCCTCCATTGCATGGGACAAAAATGTACCTGGGTTCAGCATCGTTTCCTAGGATTTAGGCCTAGTGTCTGGTGGCATTATTTGCATTTGACAATCCTGGTGTTTGGTAGTTGCGATGATCGTAACCCTCCATCCTCCCGACGGTCGCAGGATGGAGGGTTACGATCATCGCAACTAGGTGTTTGGGCAATGCGTTAAGAGGCAAAGCTTATGGTTTAGTCTTTTGACAACTAAGTTTCAAAATTGTTAGGGCCTAATGAAAATTAACTTTTGTTTGTTTGTTTGTTTTTAGAAGCAAAAGCTTCATAATGCTTTGACTCTGGATGCTTCCATTACCAGCCCGGGGGTGAGCAGTTCTGCCGATGAGGCCATGCTCATAGACAGCGATAATGAATTTGAAAATGATATTCCAGACATGGGACCATTGGATAACAACGGAGTATTAAAAGGTAATCATTTGAGACACCCTTCCGATTCCTCCAAAGTACAGGGCTCGAAATGAACACTGGCCCCCAGACCCGAGGCCAGTGATTTTAGTGTCAGGCCAGTAAACTCACGACTTATTCAGCAGTAATTTTTAAAACATTTGTGGAAATTATGACTCAAAATGTAAACAAATCTCATGTGTTCAGTGTAGCGCCATGCCTACCAGGAATTGACCTGGATTAAACAAGGTCAAGCTTTCTGTAAACAAAGGTCAGATGGTCTTCACCGTTTCAAATTCAGGTTGATTGTTAGCTCCTTGGTGAACAATCTCTTTCAAAAAACTCGGCAAAAAGAAGGGGTTGACAATAATTCCTGCTTGCTATTAAATACCGTTAGGGACACAAATAGCTTTGTCAGAATGTGTCTTTCAAGTTCTGACAAGCCTAACATTATACCATCCTTTCTTAACCTTGTTTCTTCTCAGATGTTGTGGCTTATGTTGAAGTCAGAACAAAAATGGAGAATCGTTCAAATAGTGTCAGGAAACAGCTGGAGCTTCTTGGGGCAACGGTAAGTTTATTGTTTAAGATATACATAAGTGTGCCCCCCCCCCCAACACTTTAACCTAATTTAAATGGTAAAACTAAATCTGGTTTTACACCTAATGTATAAGTCAGAATTTTGAAATGAATGTCAAGAATTTCTGAAATTAAAAATTTGGAATTGAGGTTGCTGTCTTTTACTTTAAACCTCTTATTATGTTCACTATTTTCATGGAAATTTGTATTATTTAGGTTTTAACCCTAGTACACCAATGTGTGATAAGCACTGTATACTCAGTGATTTCCAATTCTTTCAGGAAACTAATCCAAAGTTTACTCGGGTGGGATTCGAACCCACAATCCTCAGACTCTAGAGCAAATATCTTTACCACTAGACCACTGAGGAAGGAGGTAGACTCACTGTCTTTCAAGAACTTGTTTAAACTCTTTTTGTTCTTTTTATTTGGTTTCAGGTTGTCAAAAGGTTCTGTAACGATGAGCCGGTAACCCATGTCATTTGGAAAGATGGTAAGAAGAGTACCAAGGATAAGGCATTGAAGAGAGGGCTGCATCTTGTCTCGGTGCTGTGGGTGGACAGGTACGTGTCTGATTGACGGTGATGGTGGATTTATAAAATATCCCCAGGTGTTGTTTCCATGCATCAGTTTTGTAAGAGTGATCTTTGGCATTCTAGAACAGACGTCTTTAGTACTGGGGTCTGTTCCAAGCCTGGAATGACACGGAGGCCATGGCCTCTGTTACCCCTGGTCTTGGCCTTGGTGCCCCTTCAAAAGTTACTCGTAGATTTTAAGATTTTCCAGTTGGAGTGCTCTTTGCAAATAGAAAACCACCTTGCCTTTTCAAAGATGAAATCCAGGCCAGCTGTACCATCAAACTTCCCTCCAGTGATGAAAGGCAAATAGACTCATATAAACAGCAATGGCTGTCTACAGTGGATGTCTTAAAGCTGAGATGGGTACCTTGTTAACTCCCCCTTCTTCTCTCTCCCTCCCCAAACAACAAATATGTTTGAAAAAAGAAAATTCTTGCGTTTAGGGTAGAGAAAAGTGTATTCCCCACTTCCCAATATTGATGAATGGTACGGGTAGGTATTTAAATTAATTTCAATGTTTTCAATTATTTCAGTTGCAAGCAGAATCAACACCATGTTGCTGAGTCTATGTTTCCTGTGACAGATACAGACAGTCCTGTTATCATCCCAAAGATAAAGGTACGCTATTGGGTTCCCATCCTCTAGACCTTAAACAAAAATGTTTTTATGAGATATCGCCTAACCTCACATTGCCGGACGGCCACTTCAAGGTGAGGGCTACACTTTACTGATTTGGGCTATCAACCCAAATCAACTGTCACCAGGGGCACGTTGCCACCTACTCCTGGGGCTGAAACAGGGTTACCCCCTTCACAGTCTGTAAGGATATAGGCATGGGTATCATCCACTAGGAGCCTGGCTGGTAGAGCAGAATGCACTACCTTCCCACGAAGCAATTATGGTGAAGTGCCTTGCTCAAGGGCACAAGTGTCATTACCGGGATTTGAACCCACACTCTGCTGCCGACATCACCAGAGCTTAGGTCTAGTGAACTAGACCGCTCGACCACAACACGCCACGACCCCTAGTTTTCAATAAACATACCAAACAAGAGAATTTCTGGGGTCTTGATAATGGTAATGAATGATCTTTGCTTTCAAATTGAAAAAAAAAAGCAATTTCTGATTACCAGTTCAGTACATAAGCCCAGTTCATGCGTCACGCGAAAACAGATGCGAAGCAAATTATGTGGCGCAAACAATACCCAATGCGCTGTTTTCCAATTGTGACCCAGGGATTTTCTCTTTGGTCTCCCAATTCCTGTGAAGTATGAACCGGGCTGTAGTCTTTAATCTTAAGTGTTCGCCGATTCTGAGCTTTTACGGGGTTTTTTTTTTTGCACAGTGACTGTATTAGGATTTCACCCGTTTCTTCCCAGATTTTTGTCTTTCACCTAGTGATTCGGATTGGAACTTATTCATTTTACTCAGCATCTGAGGTTGGTTTAATTCTTCTGAAGACAGAAGGTTGATCTTTTATTTATCAAATTGCTTTTGAGAAGTTTTCTTTTCCTTGTTTATTCCTCAGCGTTTGAAGTCCATGCAGCCCAAGTCATTTGAGGAGGATCTTCAGAGTAGCACAGAGAGAGTAGCTAGGAAGAGAAAGAGGAAGGCCCTCGTACATCCTTTACATGTCCATCTTAACTCACCCGGTAAAAACAATTTCTCTCTATCCCTCTGTTAACTACTTCAACAGCCTTTTCTTCCTTGAGGGTCATGGCAAATCTTGCTCATTAATCTATCAATTAATCAATCGATCAGTCTTTCAAACAATCAATCTAGCAATCAAGCAATCAATTAATTTAACCCTTTAGAGACCATAGCAGCCGCAAATGGCCGCAAGATTTGACCTACTTCTGTTGAAACATTAGGGTCAAAGAAAAGGTATCGGACCAAATATCCAATGTTTCCCATGTTAACACAGAATGTACAATTCTAAAACAGAACCATGTATTTATGTTTCTTAAGCTTTGGGTTCAGGGTGTGGTTGTAAGTGCCCCATCAGCTGCATCAGGTGTCTCGCCCATCCTCTTGGGCACTGTGCAAATTGACAAGCATCTCACTATTCTCATATGGAACAACTCACACGAGGAACGTTTCTTAAGATTTATCTGATAATGAAACCAAGGGACTCTAAAATGTGGCTCTCTCACCATAAACTGTTGGTATGAGGCTTCAGTCTAAGGTGGGATTGGAACCAGTGTCTACAGAGGTGAAAGGTAGGGTTAAGATGCGACTTGGCAAAGTTGACAATCTTGTGTCTGTTCTTGTCTTACAGGTGTGGCTTCATCCATCCAGCCTCACGTCTATGTTGAAGAGACTCAAGATCCCTACACACCTGTAAGTCTCAAGATTGATTTTTTAATCATACTGTTGCATAACGATTCTTCACTTCATCAAGAAAGGTTCAAAGTACTTATCATATTAACCCTCCTACTGTCTGACCATTTAATACCATCCACTGTGGTTTTGAATTATGCCAACTACTTTCAATATATTAGTGGTGGAGTACACAATCAACCCTCCTACTGTCTGACCATTTAGTTTTGAATGCTAGATGCAATATATCCTGTAATTTGATATAATGTGGTGAATGCATAGTACACAGTCAACCCTCCCACTACCTGACCATTCATTATCATCCGCTGTTGGTCCAATTTCATAGAGACGATTAAGCAGACAATTAAGCCTTCTCTGCATAGCAAAAACAGGCAGGATACCAGTCATACATGGTACGCATTGACATGGTATTTTGGCTGGTAACCTTATTCTGTGTCGGCCCTGGTGTGTATTAACAAGTCTGCTATTATTACCACATCAGGTTGGAACACCTCAGCTTCCTGGCATAAAGTTGACACCTTCATTAATCCCTGATACACCAGCTAGCATGAGGGCGTGCTTGGATGCACTCAGTCGAGTCAAAAACAGTGGCAGTACCCGCGTATCAGGTGCGTATAGTCCCACTTCAGAGGTAGAGCCATCGTTTGGTTTGTGTCAAGGTAATGCTAATTTGTAGGCAAAATTATAAAGAAAGATACAATAAAAGTCACCTGTGAAAGTTTCAGCTGGATACAGTGTCTACTTACTGAGAAAACGGCAACAAACTCTCATGGTATTTTCCCAGAAACATCGTATCCATCTACGTTTAGCGAGGTGACAACATCTCCGCATCTCTGTTAGCAGCATTTACAAATGGACACCAACCCTCAGAAGTCTGATAAACGATTCATGCATGAGTTGTTTCTCAGAAACAAATGTTTTTATTGATTTCTAATCAACGGGGGTATTTCAGACAAAATAATTTCACAGGATGCTTACTACCATTACCTTCTTTTATAACAAGTTAAGTATGCTTTCGGATAGAAGTTACCAAACAAAAATTGGGGTCATTATCAAACAATGAGATGACCCTACTTTTAATCCCTGATACAGGGAGCATGAACCAAGTCAAAAACAGTGGCAGTACCCGAATATCAGGTGCATATACATTAGTTACCCAGCCCTTGAACTTCGCTCTTGAAGGGGCACGGCAATTTTCCTCTGGTAAGGGGCACTCTATGAAGAAAATGTCAATTTGTATTGGAACCTTGCAGAGGGCACCACAGCAAAAGCACAGGGCACCACGGCAATTGCTGTGGGTGCCGTGGGTTATTTCAAGACCTGGTTACTATGATAACCGTATCCTGAACTAATATTGACAACCTTTATTGACATCTTGTTATATTCTGATGTTTGGATTCAACAGAGAGACCAATCGTCGGTGACTCACCAACTTTCGGCACAAAGCCATATATTCTGCAGAAGAAGTTAAGCTTCAGTCTGTCGGTTGATGCAGAGTCTACTTCCGCACCCAGCACTGAGGCAACAAACGCCAAATCAGCAGACAGGAGCAAGAGTAAGAAAGGTAATACCTAGTTTTAAATGATTCACGAATCATCAAACTTTTGTCCAAGTTCAGATTATTTTATGCCTGCCTGGTGAAAAAGTAGCTGCTCTTTTTTCTGCAGATACAAAAAAGTCATGCTTTTTTATCTACTTCTCTAGTGCGGAGGATACTGGTCCCAGAATCTCCTTGGAATCTATAACTCCAGGGGTTATCAAACAGTTCAATGTACCTCTTAAAAGTTTGATCCATCACTAGAAAATGTCAATTCTGGATATGACCTTTACTTTGACCTTTTTGGTTGTAGGTCAGATCTTGAAGCTGTTTGTGGCTGCTATGGGCATTTTGGTACAAGCTACTTGTGGCCGCTTTGGTCTCTAAAGGGTTTAACTCAAAACTGTAGATGTTAGCAATTTCTTTTTCAATTTTGTGATTTTCTCAAAGGATTTTCTTTTCTGAAATCCTTCAAAGACATTTTTGCGAGATGAAACGATACCTGTCATTCAACCATCCCTTGTGTTTTTAAGGGCGTAGGTCAGAAGCAGTTCAAGGGTCAGCCAAGAAGGTGTCGCCTAAGATGCGAAGATTATCGCTACGAATCGAGAAAGCCTTGAGTGAGCTAGAAACAGATGAAGACTTTACAGCAACGAACCATCCTGATACCAAAACAACATTAGCTCAGAGAAATCTAACCCCTCTGGTCAAGAAATCTGGGCATCAATCCTCCTCAGATCCATCTGAGACCAGAACGACTAAGAACGTCTCTTTTATAAAAGAACATTCAGATGCACGTCCAGAGCTTGCGATTACAAGCCAGAGAAAGCGGAAACTTCTGTCGTCAAACTTGGACGTTGGGCTGAATCAGGTTCTAACAGAGCCAACTAAGTCAAGCAAGAAGGAAATCCAGCCCAAGGAGTCTAGACGTTCCTCCAAGACATCCAGAAAACTCAGCGAGAAGTTTGACAGATCTGCGGATTGTGGGAGCTCAGACCTTTCAGAGAAACAACAAAGAGACCTGACAGAGAACACTTTAACCATCGTGAAAGGGACAGAGAAGCAGAAGAAAGAGCCCAGGCGCTCCTCCAAGACATCTAAAAACCTTGATGAGAAATTCAACAACTCAAGGGATCGTACTATAGGCCAATCCAGTAAACTACGTGATGACTTGACTGACAGATCTCCTAACAAAGATGACTCCGTATCGATCTCGATGGAGACGTCTAAGGGCAGTAAGCCTTCCAGGGGGGTCAAGGGAACAAGGAAGAGAAAGACAGAAGATTTATCATCGGGTTCATCGGAGGAAGAGACAGGAAAAGCTGCAAAGAAGAGAAAGGGTGAGTTGGCAAAAATTCTCAGAACTTAGGAATGCATAAGTTGGGAATGCTTGATCCCAGCAGAAACATTAAGTAGCAGTGTTCCCTTTGGATGGGTAGTGATTCTCCTAATCAGTTTGACACATTCTCTCTTAGGCCTAGTGCATTCCTGTGTAGATTTTCCATGGCTCAAATTTTCAAGAAAGTTTCCAAAAGCCCACAGGTTGTGTATCTCAGAAAAACTTACTGGACCAAGAATACTTTTAGAAGACCAAACTACAAATCATTACTTTTCTTTAGGATGAGCTATGTACTTGAAAAGTTTAAGAATAAATTTGTCAATATTAATTCACCACACTGCCGGACTAATTCTGTTTTGAGATTTCTGGCCCAAAGCTAAATATCACTGGACTGGAGCTAGTGGTCCAGTGGGTGATTTGAGCCCTGAGTCCCCTTCAGGAACAGCTGCCCTTCTGCTGAAAACAAGCATTTCTCTCTGGATCTCAAGGTGGGAGAGGGGAGAGCAGAGTAGGAAGATTTTGAGTGGGTTTTTCACCAGGGACCCAGTGGAGTTCTTCTTCCATAGACTTGTCAATTTTGTTCCCTTGATTTTTTGGAATAAGCTGATTCAAAAGAAATCTTGCCAGAGGAATCCTGCATGCCAAGCAAAGATGACACCACATCAAGCAGAAGAAGCCTGGACGATTTCTCCCAACGGAAACGCTTCAACCGTCCCAAGACCAAAGGACGATCCAAACCCCGTGGCAACAGGACTGTCTCCTTAGCAACCCCGCATCCGGATACCCGAGAGAGCAGCAGTGAAGATGACAGCTCAAAGATCTCAAGAGGAAAGAAGGGCAGTCGATCGTTGTCTCTGACAAGCAATTCTTTGTCAAGAGATTGGAAAGCTAAAACGCTGGGGAAGTTGGACTCTTCATCAGATGGCTCAGAGAGTAGTGTTTGCAGAGAGAAATCTGCACGGCAAGGCAAGAAGAGCAAATCCACCAAGAAGGCAAAGGTAAGACTGCTTATTTTTATATTGAAATTGAAAACTTAATGGTGAGATTTTCCGATTTCTTTACTTTATAGAATTGTCTCAAAACCTTAGAAGCGTCTGAACAGTAGGAACATTGTAAATGGATCGGTTAAATACTCCAGTAGGCAGACATGGGGTGGTCCATTGGCCCACCGGAACGTTTCATTGGAACATCCATAATGCTAGTGTGTGTAATCCTGCCTGTACATTTGCTGCCATAAATTGGCACAATGTTGTGGTCCAGTCGATTGGCGTCTACTGGATTGTAAAGCTACGGGAGTGTTCTTTTGTGCGTAGAACGTGCTCGACTTTTTAGATGCTCCCTTGAAGATATGGTAGAGCCTGATCATGATTATTATTCTTCCTTTCTTTCTTTCTTTCTTACAGCACAATAAACCCTCTCTTGTGATGACCAGCATTCATGGGGGGTGAGTAATATTTTCCAAATTTTTCATCTCAGTATGGAGCAGGATTTAGAATTCAATTGCCGTGTCTGAAGTGCTTTTAGGCTGAAAAATTGCATGGTGCAAAAACCAAGCTCAACTTTGTTTTTTGCTAAGTGACAACCATGAAATAAGGACAATTTCTTGGGAAGAATTGGTTGTTCTGAAAACAACTAGATGTGGGTTTTTAAATGCATTAGCTTTGCCCTGCACCGATGTGTGATAAACAATGTATACTTGGGGTGTTTTTTGGAGTATATGGACAGGTATCAAGCCAAAGATTCAGGCAGGGATGAGGAATTTCATACTTTTATCTGAAATCAGAATTTTTAAAGTCTGCTTAGTAAACACAAAATGATGTATTTTTCTATAAATAAAATCAGTTATGTTCTTTGGTCTATTTCTCAGACACTGAGGATACTGTTCCCAGTAGCTCCTTGGAATCTATAACTCCAGGGGTTATCAAAAGGTGGACATGCCATCATTTCAATGTACCTCCTAAGATCTGAATCCCAGTTGCAGACTTTTATATCAAACAGGACTCTCACCCCTGGGTATGATATAAGTGTCAAGTGTCATTGTCAAGTACAAAGTGTCAGAGAGGGCTTTGTAAACCAACCCTTTAGTGTGAGTGGTAATCCACGTGTGTGACTTTTTATTTTGTCCTTTCCTCCGTTACAAAGTGATCAAGACCTGGTCGTGTCAGTTGTCAAGAAACTCAAAGGCTTCAGTGTAGAGGAGAGGGTAACCGTGACGACAACGCATGTCATTTGTGGTGAGAATCGACGGACGTTGAATGTCCTACGGGGTATAGCCAGAGGTTGCTGGTTTCTGTCCTTAGAATGGGTAGGTCGGCAGAACAATTAGAGTCATACAACTTGTCAGCTGACCTTTGCGTCAGATTTTATAAAGTTATTTACTGGTATAATAGATGTTAAATTTGCAATGGAGATAAAGAATTTTATTTGGTTTTACCCATTGTTGCGGTACCAGCTGCTAAAATAAAGGATTCAAACTGTGTCTAGCGACCTAGCAAGCTTGGTGGTCTAATGGTAAGATGTTTGCTTTACAATGCCTGAGGTTGTGGGTTCAAGTTCCACCCGAGTAATATGGCTGTGATTTGTTTTCACAGTATTTGGGAAAGTACCGAGTGTACAAACATCAGTGTATGGGTAAAACCAAATAATATTATTTACCGGTAGGCAAATTGTTGTGCTTACTAATGCAGACAAATGTGCATAAGTAGAAGGGTATTTCGTATGGGAGATTCCAGAGTGTGTTTTAGGGTTCACAATGTTGCATTGTTGAATCACTCATCTGCTTACAAGAACTGCCACCACGTTAGCGTGCCTTTTGCTTTATGCTTAGCGGAAGCTGTGTCATATAGAAACCGTGCTAAGGGCAACTTCGTAAGCAGAAAACATTTGCTTAACCCAGCTTTGAGATTGAAACCAGGCATGACATTCGTCCTACTTGAGTCTGCTGTCCGATCTTATTGCTCTCAGAAAAATCAGCAAAGTTGTTAATAAATAGCCTGAAGAGTCTATGAAAGCCTAAACTACAATAATGTATGTGAGGGTCAGCTCGTGTACTCAATAAAACTTGCCTACTTGTTTCCAAGTGCCAAATTTCATGCCTGATTGAAACTAACTTTTGTTCCAGTAATTGCAGATTGTGTACTTAGTCTTGAAGTTTGACCTTTTTTCTTTCTTCCTCTTCTTCATGATGAAGGTACTGAAGTCTTTAGAAGCAGAGAAATGGCTTCCTGAAGAGAATTATGAAGTGAAGGATTTCTTCCCATCTGCCAAGGTTCGAATCCCGTCTTGTTGTTATTCCGTCTCCTTGTTATCCTGAAAAATAGTATTAGCTGTTGCAAACTGCTTACCAACCAAAAGGACCTATGGTATAAATGCAAAAAAATAGTTAGTGGCCTGACGTTTCAGGCAGAGTCTTTTCTCGAGAAAGACTCTGCTAGGGTCGAAACGTCAGGCCACTAACTATTTTTTTCCTTGATAACCTATCTGATTAGTTAACCTTTCAACACCTTCTCTCTTTACTTTTTTTCAGCTAGCAAGATTAGAACGCTCCAGAACCACAAACTCCTTCAAGCAAGATCTCTTCTCCACCATGGGGGCGGTCTTCATTAATGACACAACAAGCCCACCTAAAGCGGACTTGATGGAGTTACTAGAACTTTGCTGTGGGCAGACATGTAGCAATACAAAACAAGCTAGTGTATGCATCGGGGGAGAAAAGAACCAACATAACAAAGTACCAGTGGTTTCAGAAAGGTGGTTGTTAGGTAAGTAAGTGTGGCAGGGACTACGGAAGATGTTGTTATTCTTTGAAAAATATGGGGGAATGGAAAGATTTTTTCAGGTATTAAGAAATAATAGTCATACTTTATTTTATATGTATTTACTGACGTGATGAGTGGAGCTCCAAAATTTAGTATAGGAGTTCTATATTGATAACGATAGGATGCTTTAGACACTCTGCAGCAATTCTTTGGTGGGTCAGGTCAGTTGGTCGGTCAGGTCAGTCTGTCTTTCAGGTAAGTCAGTCACTCAGTCAGGTCCTTCACTCAGTCAGGTCAGTCAGTTGGTCAGTCCAGTCAGTCGGTTAAGTCAGTTGGTCTGGTCAGTCAGTCAGTGGGTCAGGTCAGTCGGTCAGTAAGGTCAGTCTGTTGGTCTGGTCAGTCGGTCAGTGGATCAGTGGATCAGGTCAGGTTGGTCGTCAGGTCAGTCGGTCGGTAAGGTCAGTCTGTTGGTCTGGTCAGTCGGTCAGTGGACTCGTGGATCAGGTCAGGTCGGTTGTCAGGTCAGTCGGTCGGTAAGGTCAGTCTTTTGGTCAGGTTAATTGGTCGGTCTGTCAGGTCAGTCGGTCATGTCCTTCAGTCGGTTGGTCAGGTCATTTCCAGGTCAGTCAGTCAGTCGGTAAGGTCAGTTAGATGATGCATTGACTTACCAGGATAATAATGCCATTTCTTTCCCATCGATTTTCTAGACTGTGTAACTCAACATCAGCAACTTCCATTTGAAGACTACCTGCTGTGAGGGCGACGTGAAACAACTGGACAAAAACTTTCTTCATATTCCACAAAGGTCATAACCCAGGTATGCCATAAGGTCATAACCCAGGTATGCCATAAGGTCATAACCCAGGTATGCCATAAAGGCATAACTAGGTATGCCATAAGGTCATAACCCAGGTATGCCATAAGGTCATAACCAGGTGTGCAATAAGGTCATAACCAGGTATGCAATGAGGTCATAACCCAAGTATCTAATAAGGTCATATCCTTGTGACTGAATGAAGATTTTTTTTTTTATTTTTTTTTTTTTACATCTTTTTTCATGCATACAAATATGTTCCTTGACTCCATCCCCATACCAAGCACTTATAAAAATGCTTGCAGGCTTCAGCACCAGCCTATATGGGCGAATTTAGCCTCGCTATGGTATCCATAGAAATGTGTATTAGAAATTAAAATGACTTCTGTATAATTGGAGTCATTGCTTTAAAAGATGCAATATTATTTTCTGAATTTTATTCTTACTATTTTATGTGTAATGCAAGTAAAGCGTGATGAGTTTCTGTTAGACTGTATATTACCTTGTGGAATGAGAAAAGCAAAGGCCTGCATGGTACTCTTCTCATTTTAATCTGATTTCCAATTTATTTATTTTGTTTACCCTCAGAAAAATACCAAGATTGTTATTAATTGGCCTGAAATGTCTATCAAAGCCTTATCCACACACTGGAGCATACAAGAACCATTGGATAATAGAGGGCGCTGTTATGGAAATCTGACTAATCCCATCACCAAGGCCCACCACACTTCCAGAGAACGCCCTCTATTGGTGGAATTGCTTGACGTGTATGAAGTGTTGAGTGTGCGTGGTTACTAGCAACAAAGGAACATATGCCCTAACACTATCAGTCAGTACTCAATCAAATGTTATGATTTTCTTTGAAAGGTCAGGGGTCATTCCTGCAACGAGATGATCAAATTGTCGGCTGAGATGAATTATTTAAAATGTATGAATTTGGATTCCTTTTTTGTACAATATTTAGTAATTATTATGTCCGTTCTTCCAACGATCATCCAGTGGTTAATGTGGACCTTGTGGGAAAATGAAAATGCTTGCACTAGACAAGAAGGGAACTGCCATGTATCAGTATTTACTCATTTAGTCTTGCCTTTGAGGACAATGTAATGAAAATGTATTAATTTCAATCTGAGATGTCATACCTGTACCAATCCTCTAGAAAAAAATTCATATCAGAAATACATGTATTGTTATAAATAATAATAGAGCACATATCCTAGTAGCTAGGTCAAGGCACTTTACAGCAATATTATCCTTGTTCACCAGGCATTCTTAAAACATTCCTCAAACTTTCCCAACTCCCCAGGGAGCATACAACCTCAAGCTGCTTAACTCTTTCAGTGCCAAGGTCGTGCATGTACGATCTTTTTTATGTATTCCGAAAGCACAATTATGGTACATGTATTATATTTGTTATGTACTCAAAAAGTCTCATCAGCTGTACATGTACGACCCATATTGCACATGTTATCATGAAAGAATGACTTTGGGATGTACCAACGCAACACAAATACATTTTGTTTGTTGAGAAAGACTTATTTATTTTTTTCAAATACAGGATTTTGAAAAGCTCAAAAAGCTGGGCATTTTAGGTTCAAAATGCAAAAAAAAAAAGGCTGGCAATAAAAGTTAAGTTATAGCCTTAAAGGAGTACGCTACGATAATGTCTCATTCCTCGCAGGTTCTCTTTTATACACCTGGAGTAAGAGAAGCAAATTATGGTTAAGTGTCTTCAAAATATTTGAAGAAACAGAATTGCGCACACACAAAACTCAATATGGTGGGACCAACTTGGTGCCAGAAGTTCAAATAGATGTGAGACTTGCACTGTGTAGTTGGACCCTTTTCTCAAAGTTGAATAGTCAGTTTATTGAATTTATAGTCATATTATATAAGTATATCAACCAAATTACAATAAAGGTAGGGTCATACTTTGGTAATGACCTCAACAAAATGTTTGTAATTTTTATCCAAAATCTACTTGTTATAAAGATGGTAATGGTTTTAAGCATCCTGTGAAATTATTTTGTATGAAATGCCCCCGTACCGTTGACTGGAATCTCCAAAAATTACCTAAGGTGGCTTTTGGAGAATCAAATTTCTGTGGTGTCCATTTTGTGAATGCTGGGGCCAGAGATGGGATTGGTAGTACCTACTGTCACCTTGCTAAATATGGATTGATTCAACATTCATGATGAAAATGTTTGAAAACCGCAATTTTCTCAACAAGTTGACACTGTATTCAGCTGAAAATTTCACAGGTGACTTTTATTGTATCTTTATTGATAGTTTTGCCTATAAATCAGCATTATGTTGACAAAAACCAATCTATGACCCTACCATTAAGTTTATGATTTTTATTTGTTTATCTAAACAACTATTGTAATGAATTTCTTTGCAATGAATTTTGTATGACTAAAACATAAAGCATTAAAGTCGTTTTAATAAATATTTCAAATATTTCTTTTGTCTGTACAAGAGTTTTCTACATTATGCTGGTTGTGAGTATTTTTTTAAATTGGAAAAGCATGAATGAACATTTCCACTTCAAGGTAGTCTTTTTGCCCCATCTTTTAGAGTAGTTTTATTGTAGTTTTAAATGGTGCACTTTGTTTTAGTATTAGGAATATTGGATCCATTTTCATGTTACATTTTACTGAGACACATTGGTTTTTAACTCTTTACTCTATAGTTATTGTTACAAAATTCCTTAGCAACAAATTTTGTGTGAAAGAAAAACAACAATTCATCATGGATCGAAAATTCCAAATAGTAAAACAATCGATCAAATGCTCTGTTAATTTAAAGTAGATTTAAATATCAATCAATCTAAGAACTACAGAGCTTAATAACAATTCGTCAGCCCACCTGCCCACTATTGGAATGTAAAACAAATGAAATGGAAGGGAAGTAAGCTGATGCAAAATTGCTTGGCCATCTAACGTCCTGTGCAATAAATGCAAAAAAAATGTTTGATGGCTCAACAATTCAACCCTGGCAGAGTTGCCTTTTGGAAGACTCAGCGAGGCCATTAACAAGTTTTTGAAGAAAAGAAAACTTTTTTCAAACACAATGTACTTAATGTTAATGGTATTTGGACACCTTGAAAGAATTTTGTAAATGGTGCTGGTTTAACTGTGTGTTTGGAGATGGATATGCATGAACGAACATTTATCAAGAAATATTAGCATTTTCCAGGTCACAAAAATTGGAACAGTAAAAATTCCATATCTGTTTTAAATCTGTGTTATTGATGGCATTCTTTGCCTGGCTCATGTACATGGGATGGGCCTGATCACTGTTCGTCTAGCCAATTTTGTTTTCTCTTCTGTACTGCATTGTCACCAAGCAGGACATCAGTATTAATGTAGTCTACCTGCTTACTTCAGGTATGATATTCTACCTATTTCCAGTTTGTTTTACCCTTGGAAAAAATCAGAAAAGTTGTTATTAATAAGACTTGAAAAGTCTACTAGAGCCTGCACCTCTTCTTTTTCAAGGACCAAATATCATGGCTGCACTCTGTACGGATGAATGGTCCTTGCCTGGGGGAACGATATATATATACACGTATTTGTTTACGGGCTGTGCACAAAGCGTGAAGACCTGGCATTGATCCATCTGCCCAGCATGCACTGAAGTTATATATGAGTGGGACAATCAATCAAACTTGTCAAACATCAAGACAGACTTGCTGTTCGAAGTTTTAATAATATGGTGGTTAGTGCATGGAGGTAGGAATAGACTCCATGGTTAGTGGCAGTGTTTTCTGTGTTCCTGATTGAACTTCACACCAGTCGAAGATTGTTGAAGATTGTTGAAGATGGCAAGTGTAGAAGCAATGTCTACATACAGCATGTATATTGTGTATGTATTGGGTTTAGTTCTTGCTGTAACAATTGGACTGTGTCTGGTGGTTGTTGTCCTGTGGAGTATTTACACATACAGCATTCATCGTAAATATGAACATCTTCCGGGTCCCAGACTGGAACAGTAAGTATTGCTATCTGTGGAACACTTTCCCATCCCCAGATTTTCTATGTACATTACTACTTTGAATGTGGCATTCTAAATAAGGAAAGGTGATTTGGGGCTTCAAATTATTGTGTCTAGAGTTAAAGTAGAATTTCATAAAGAAATATATTTCTAGAGGAAACTACAGGTCATTGTAACTTATAATACCGCAATGAAATAAGTGAGCTTCAATTTGAAACAAAATTTTTAAATTCACAAGTGTTTACAAATCCTGGGGTCGATTTCACTAAAATTTATTTTAAGATGACCCGGAAGTACAGTAGTGATTTGTATTGTGACATTTTGCTTAGGAATTAAGACTGATTTTATGAAATCAAGACCTGCATTTAAAGCAGTATACTACTGCAATGTGCATCTTTAGTACTCACCCCAAAATTACTAAAACCATGAGTTTAATAAATGGATTACTTGTTTTATAAGTACCATTTTACCGTATAATTAATTCTAAACAAAATTTATTCCCCCCCCCCCTACAGTTTTTTCAGTGGCCATGCTAAAACATACTTGGAGGAGATGAAGTCTCGCAAAATAACCTCAGGGGAGCTGTTTTTTCAATGGTAAACAAACTTCAAATTGTTAAGTGAATCAGGGCCGCCATTGTTCTCCGCAAAAAAAGCAATTGCCCAAGGGGGCGAAGTCTAGAATTTTAAGGAAGTAGGTGGGGGTTAATAGTTTGTTGGGAAATTCAGTTTTTGTTGCTGATTTGCAGTGAAAGACGTAGATTTTCTAAAACACCAGGTCCAATTTTATGGCTCTACTTAAACCAAAACATTGATACTTCAAGGAAGACAGAAAAAGCAATGTTTGTTAATGTAAGCGTAGTTCACAGGTTATAAATAATAATAATACATGTAGTAGGTGCCTCTTTTATAGCGGTCAAATCCATCACTCAGTGACTCTCATGGCGCTCCAAGATTATTACCCCTGGTCACTGGGCCATTTATTTTATTCCTTAAACCATCTCAGCTCCCTCGGGAGTATACAGCCCGAGCTGCCAAATATGAAGGGCATCAAACTATATCAATCTGAAGATTTATCTCTGCCCTCAAAAGGTACCCATTTACCCCTGGGTGAAGAGAAGTAATTACAGTTAAGTGTCTTGCTCAAGGGCAAAAGTGTCATGGCCGGGATTTGAACCCAGATCCTGACGACTCTGCCACAAGAACTTGAGTCTGAGCAAGGAATAACTTTGTTATTCACAGAAAAAATGTATTCATTTTGCTGGTGGAATTGTGAAAGTTTAATCCTGAGGGTGTTTTTGCCAAAATAAGCTATTAATTACCAGAAGACTACTAATTCTTCAAATGTATTTTCAGGAGTAAAGAACATGGACCAATCTACAGGTTGATTTTCTTCATAGTTCCAGCTGTAGTTGTATTGTCACCAGAAGGTGTAAAGGTAAAAACAATATGGATTATTATAATTTGGGTTTTTTTGCCATGGAAAGGTCGAATTGTTTCATATCGATTGAATTTTCTCATTTCAGGAAGTGTTGGTGTCTCCTAGACACCCAAAGGACCCATGGGTGTACAAACATCTTCAAAAACTGTACGGTGCTCATTTCATGGGTACTGGCCTGTCTACGGAGTTGGACCATAGTATGTGGGCTCTCAGACGAGGGTTTATCGAACCTGCGTTTCATAGAAAGTAAGAACATCTTTGAGTGAAGGAGAAACTGAGCTGCCTTGTTCTATTAATGCAGGAGAATAATAAAGAAAGATTAGATTTGCCAATGAGGGAAACATATACTGCCCTGAAATGATCAGATAAATTGATTAGTCAACTAAGATATCTGTTACATATTTTAAAATGAAAAGTGCAAACTGCTTACCAACCAAAAGGACCTATGGTATAAATGCAAAAAAATGGTTAGTGGCCTGACGTTTCGACCCTAGCAGAGTCTTTCTCGAAGGCTAAAATGAGAGAAAGACTCTGCTAGGGTCGAAATGCCAGCTAACTATTATTTTGCATATTTTAAAATGACTGGGGCTTAAATGCTTGCAGCTGGGTCTGAAACTCTCCCACTCCAAATTGTGGGTGTTAAATTGTGTTTAGTGTAGCATTAAAATGGACTTAAAAAGTCTTAAATTTCACCCTTTAAAGTGTGCAGATTTAACCCTGATTTAACACAAATATGTTCCTTTTTCCAGATATCTCAAGGAGTCGATGACTCAGTATAACGACAGCGCTGACTTGGTAATGAAGAGACTACGTGGGAAAGCAGACGGGGTCACTAAGGTCACCATGCTGGATGAGCTCAATAAATTCGCCCTTGACGTTATTGCTAAGGTACAACTACCCATCAGTATGTAGAAAAGTGCATTCGTTTTTCAAATGTCAAAAGATAACTTGCGAAAGGACACCCTGGTTGCTTTACTCATTGTTTTTTTCCTCCGACATCTCTTTGTGTTTAATTGTCCCTTTTCCAAGTCTTCCGTGCTGTTGAGAAAGCTCTTTATATATCCACAGGAAATTTGTCAGTGAACATTGCTGCTGTAGCCAATACTTGCAGGCCGAAACAAAGACACTTTACAGCACACCTGCAACTAGCTCCTGGTCCCCATACCCATTCTCGCTATGGTGAACGAGCCTTCTTCGTTTGTACCCCCAAACTTTGGAACAAACTCCCATTCATCATATGTGATTCCCTGACTCTGAACACTTTCAAAAATAGATCGAAAACAAACCTATTTAATTCAAATTCATGATTGCGCTTTCTCTAGATGTTTATTAAGCGATTGTTTGTATTTGTAATTATTTGTTAAGCGCTTAGAAACACTGCATATGAAGCATTATGTAAATGTTTATTATACTATTATTATTATTTTATTTTGTTCGATCGTCTTCTCCTAGGTGGCTTTTAGTTTGGATCTGGACATCATGACAGATGAACTATCACCATTCACGGATGCTGTGAAAACCACTTTCCATGCCATGGAATACAGTGTTAGGAATCCATTCTCAAAGGTACATGAAAGTAGCAGAATTTTGTTTAGTAATGTTTGTTTTTTGAGAGATATCGCCTGACATCAAAAGGCCACAGACGGCCACTTCAAGGTGAGGGCTACCGACCCAAATCGACTGCCACAAGAGGCACGTTGCCACCTACTCCTGGGGCTGAAACAGGGTTACCCCCTTCACAGTCTGTAAGGATGTAGACATGGGTATCATCCACTTGGAGCCTGGTTGGTAGAGCAGAATGCACTACCTCCCCAACTTACAACCATCCTTCAAGAAAATGTTTAAGTTACTCCTTCAGAACCACTTGAAATATTAACTTGATTACCGTATTGCAAACAGACATCCTGATATTTTAAAAAGAAAATGTTTTCAAATAATAAGTGTCAGCCAAATATTTAGCCTTTTAAAAAAAAATTGTCAATATATCTATTTCATATAAGAAGCAAATGTGAACAATAGCCCAACAGACATTAACGAGGTCATTGAACAGAATGAAAATTAGAATCAGACTGAAAGCTAACAAAAGGAGAACTCTGATTGGCTAATCAAGTATGGCTCACTGCAGCTGTTGCTAGAAAACAGAAAACAAAGATATGGTACCCAGGAAGCACTCTGGTGGTTTATGTAAGAAGGTGTTCATGCACACAGCATTTGAAGGACTGAATCCCTTTGTTTTAAAGAAATCTCTCTTGATTTGATCGATAGTTCAATCCGTTGAAGGCGGCCAGAGACTACCGCAAGAAGGTACGCGAAGCCTGTCAACTTCTACGCTCCCTTGCAATGAAGAGCGCCCACAAACGTCTTTTGGCGATGAACAACGGTGACGATGTGCCTGCTGACATCTTAACTTACATCATCAACGCTACTGGAGGGCTGACTCATGAACATTACAACATGCAGAACCTGGTGGACGACTTTGTCACTTTGTTCATCGGAGGTGGGAAACTTTTTTTTTTTACCATAACAAATTTACAATAAAAGTGATTTTTTGTTTTCACTTTTACTGTAAGTTTGTTTTTACAGTGCTTCTGTGCAGAAAGTAATTTGCTGGACAAATAGATTGCAGCGGTTTTTTAACTGTGCTCAATTTCATGACACTGCTTACTGGGGAATTCTGCGTTTATAGCCCATAGAATGATGTGCTTTACATGCGCAATTTTACTGAAAATATTCCCGCACGGGTAGCGGAAAAGGATTTTTAATCCTGAATCAAACTGATTAAAAGTGCAGCATTGATAGTATATACACTATTAAAATAACTATTTTTCAGTACCTAATTGCTTAATTTAATTTCCTATAACAATTTCGACCATGCAGGTCAAGAGACAACGGCCAACTTTTTAAGTAGTTGCTTGTTGCAGCTTGGACAGTTTCCAGAAATCTTATTCAAGTAAGTACACACTTGTACGTCTAAAAGACAAGAGTTACAACTACACATTCTCTCATGTAAACATCAACAGCATCACACACAAAGTATCACATACAACCAGATTTGCAATAGAAACTTTCATATCTGCATTTTTTTTATTTTCTCATTTGAGGGGAGCAAGGGTTATGAGTGGGTGAGCTTCCACTCCCCTGCCCCCCACCCCCACCATCCCTGGTCATGCCACTGTCAAAGCACACCACTTTCCATTTGATTTGTGTCCCTTTTTAGTTGAAGAAAACACTTCCAAAGAAAAAAGTATACAGTGTGCCTCACTGTCAATAGCAACCCCTCTGAATTGCTTTTTAACAATTTTCCTATTAGCAATTTTGTACTTTTGATCATTCCCTTTATTTCTTTGTTCTTGCTCCTCCGTCGTTTGCTAGGTTGAAAACTGAAGTAGACAGCGTAATGGGAGGAAAAACACAAGTGGATTTTGAAGACCTGCCCAAACTGCCGTACATGTCATTGGTATGGTGTCGATTTAATTCGGACGTTTAAACAAAACACTGGCTTTAAAGGGAAAATGATAGGGTACTTTGATGAAGTACTTTACAAAAAACAGTTTTGTTGTCCAGACTACAACTGTGCCAATGATTGGAAGGCCCATAACCCTTGAGGGTCTGCATCCGCACCTCAAGAAATCAAACCGGTTTTTTTTCTGTGAAATATTTTCCTCTGAAATGAAGTCATATTCATGAAAACTGAAAGTCTGAAACCTCAAAGAAACATAACAGCTGATTTCGGTTGTTACAATAACATTAAAGACAGTGTTTACATTCTGAAAAATCTGCATGGTTTTTTACTATTGTCTTCTGACTCGTACAAAGGATTTAGCTCAAATTTTCACAGGTTTGTTATTTGATGTATATGGTCGATCACACTAATTATGAACACAGTCTGTGACTATTTTGTTAGCTCAACCAATCCTGTGTAATACCTTTAAGGTTTTCAAGGAAACACTTCGCATGTACTCACCTGCTGGTGGAATCAGTCGCCAAACATCTGAAGACATCTATCTTAATGGATACAGGATACCAGCTAAAACCAGCTGTATGGTAAGAACGACACATTGTATCAAATTTTCCTGGATATATTTTGTCCAATGGGGGACTTTTGGGATGCTAGGTGGCAGCAGACTAACCAGGTGTTGGCAAAACTATCTTGCAATTGTTCTACCAGTCTATTGTAACGAGTATTCTCACCTTTTGTCTTGTTTGTGTTTTCTGAAATATGAGGTCCAAGGATAGGATTAAGTTAGAAAGAATAGTCAAGCAAGCAAGTCAAGTAATTGGCCTTCAACAAAAGTCTCCAGAGGCATTATATAAATCTCTAAAGTGCCATAGATTTAAATATATTCTTTCCGACTTCGACAATTTGCTACAACTCTCAGAAATCGTTTCGGTCTGTAATTTTTAAAGTTAAAATGTTGTTGTTGGTCTGGCTTGGCAAACCTACCCCCTGGTAAATAGAGGATTCAATTGCTTATCGAGAAATTAATGGTAAGAATAATGTTCAGCAACTTTTAATTTCAGGTGTCAATTTATGGAATTGCACGTATGGAAGAGCATTTCAAAAACCCTCTGCAGTTCGATCCTGACAGGTTCATCAGTCATAAAGACCAGTAAGTTACACAATATTCAAGATGCTTGTTTATTTGTTTTCCGCTTCCTTGAGAATGTTGATGTTCACCAAGTATTAGGCCCTACTCCGAAATGTGTTTTGTAAATAAATTTTCATGTTGCCATTCATCAATGTTATTATATTGTGAATGTATACACAAAAGATTGTATACAAATATTTCTGCTAACAATCCTTGGGTTGGAATCGAACCCACCTGTACTTGAGTTGAATTGGTGGCCAGGAGCTTTCTCTGTAGTAGACTCAGAAGAACCGAGGTCAATAAGAATAAAGTACATTGGCAGATCTCCACTTGGAGCAACTGAGGAGTTTTTCTCCAAAGTCTTGGCAAACACTTTGTATACAGCGCTTGCTAACTATACAGTCAGTCGCTCCATTCACATTTCCTATGCATATCATTTTAAGGCAGGCATTGTGTTTATTCCCTTAGTGTGATTTTCAGTTATCTGCCGTTTTCTCTTGGCCCAAGGTCCTGCATTGGAAAGAACTTTGCAATGGTAAGACTTTTTCATCTTTGAAGTCCTTGTGGACATAGGCTAACTCAAGTTGTCTGTTTTATTACAAAATTTGTGTTTCTCTATTTTTGAAAAATTTAACCATTAAGAGTACCCACTGTCTGCTAGTCAATGGGCAAGCTAGAAACGGCTGCCCTAGATTGCCGAGGGGTTCGATCCCCACCGAAGGTGTTTGTGAATTTGCAAAAGTGAAAGGTTGTTTATTATCCCTGCTTGAAAACTTACATTGTGAACTGTTCTAGATATTCTGGATTTCGCTTCAATATGCTTATTGTTTTACCAGATGGAATCGAAAGTTCTTCTCTGCAAGTTTCTGTCGAGTTTTGAGTTTACTCTGGATCCAGATCAGTCATTGCGGTTTGTGACCCGCCTGACCTTACATCCAGAAGATGGCTGTCGGGTTACACTCACACCTCGAGAATAATCAGCGATGAGAAACTTCAAACCACTGGCCAGAGTCCAGTAAATTTCCACAACGCCCCAGTAACATAACTTTCCAAACACAAATTTATAAATATTGTACATAATGAATTGCTAATAATACTTGCCATTGTATATACAGGTTTGCTGATACAATTTTATTGAGTTCCAATCAACATGACAATATTGGGTTATTAATAGGGTATTACTGTTTTTTTTATATTGGTTGTTGGTTTTTTTTAGGTTCATTTTAAAATAAACTGTATTATTTTGTAAATACTTGTTGCTTCTGGGAGGGGCTGATTGGATTCTTATTACAGGTATGCACTCACAGTTTCATTAAGCTCTGTAATTCTTGGGTTGATCAATGTATACACAACTTTTTAGGGCAACATTTGAAACTCGACATATTGGATTTCAACATCAAATGGGTCTTTACATTTCGAGGAGAAATTTTTTTGCAGTCAAAAGGTAAAATTCAAGGCCTTATTGATTGAATATCATCGCAAAGTCAGGAATAAACCAAAAATTCCTTGTACATAAATGTACAGACCCATGGAGACCAAAATGTCGTCATTGGCTGTGTTAGGATGTTGACAAATTTCACACTTGAAAATATTGAATGCTATGTGACACAATTTTAACGTGAGGTTAGAGACTTTAGTAACTTTTTCGCACTCATATGAGGGCTCTATCTACTTGAAAATAAGTGCATCACAAAATTAAATTTGACATTAAAGCCACTCCTTAAGAGAGCAGCTATTAGAGAGCATTTGAATTACAAAATTTCTAAGTATTATGAATTTTGGATCAAATTCCATGTTAAAATTTCATTGAGGCAGTTACTAAATATATTATTTCAATTCAATTCAATTCAATAATTTTTTGTAATCAGTTTACAATAAAAAGTGACATTTGTTTTCTCAATATGTATTGATTATTAAGATTCAATTTCATACAACATTGTAAATAAACAATTAAAAGAGGGTATGTTGATGTACACACTTCCAGAAAAAACAGAAGATTTTAAACAATAGAACTTATGCATATGATGTAATTTGAGTGGGGCGTCCTCACCTAGAGGTCAAAAGGACAGTTTTCAATGGCCAGTCATGTGCGCTTCGCGTACAAATCTGTGCATTTTCCATCGTTCATCATCGATTTACCTCTAAGATGGCGGCTGTATGACATCAATGCATAGGGTCTATTGCACTAAGAGGTTTTAAAAAGCCATCCAAAAGTGTCCATAACTGAGTACAGAGCAATAAATACTACCTGATAAAAAGTGAGATAACAGATGAAAAAAAGATTGTCAACAACAAATTATTTTGTTATTATTGTTAACCACATGGCAATATATTTTGATTTGATTTCTTTGCTCTGTGGTTGTGATGGAATCCTTTGCAATAAATTTCATGTGATGAAACTAAAGACAAGGAAGGGATTAAGCTGTTGCAAACTGCCTAGCAACTAAAATGACATGTGGGATAAATCAATGGAAAACAGCTGCGTTTTGCCTGACTAATTATTATTAAAACAGCGCCCTCACAAAGGATATTCTATCATTGGCTGAGAGTTGTCATGTGAGATGCATTACATCATATGCACAGATGTGTCCATTGTTTTACCTCATATCGACATATCTGGACAGTATGGCAATAATAAATATATTTAAGAAACAGGCATAATATTTTTCTTACTTTAGTCTAATTTCCAATATTGGGGCCCTCAGAAAAATCAGCAAAAATATTAAATATTAAAATATTAAATAGCCTAAAAAGTCTGTAAAAACCTATACCAGATGATGTAGGTCAACCAGTTTACTCAAATCAATTTTCCCAGTCTTTTCCAAGGGCCAGGTATCATGCCTGAAAAAACTTTAGCTGTGACAAGAAGTGATGCTACCCTAGCACTAGAAATCTGCCACTTCAGAGTTCCCATTGGTTGAAAGTTAAGTCCATCGGTCAACTTCTTGTTAAATTAAAAGCAAACACCGAACTATTAGGCCTTGATTGACTGTCTTCCGTAAATGTGTATCTGAACTTCGCAGGGAAAGGAAGGCAAGACCAGCCATGGGAGTGGGTCAACCTGGGACAGCCTGGAGTCACGTGGCTCATAGTGGGTATGTAAACAAACCAAGCTAGCAATGCACAGTGAGCATGGAAAAGCATGGCTACTTCCCACCTTACGGCAGAAACGCTCTGATGCTTTTCCATTCACGCTGCGTGTTGCTTGCTTGGTTTGTTTACATTGTATACCCGTACCTACTATGGGCGGGTCATGTGACTGCAGCGGTTACTGATTCAATTCATCAACGCCAGGGGCCAATACTCTAAATTTTAGAATGATTGTGCACACCAAAAACGTAATCGAGGGACAAACTTAGACTTGAACTTTTTAAGTAAATATTGTTAACCGACGTCGGTGCGAACCATAATACAGCGAACATGCCGAGTGCCCGTGTTAAATGCATTCGATTTTTAAATAATTCATAAAATTTATTATTGGGAGTGGTCAAAAATTCTTTTTAAAAAGTCAGCCACCGACGTACCTCCTGGGTACGTTATGTCTTGTACCCAAACTCTGTTGTACTATTTTAATAACGTGTTTTAAGTAATTGTATTTGTGGGGCACTGGTCATTTCACCTGACATCATTTACGACATCAGTGCGTGAAATTCGTGTCCGTAAAAGTTGAAGTTTTTTCATTTTTGAGTGACTACTTGAGCTCTAATGCGACATTAGTTCGTGTCTCACAGGAGTCCAAGATGGGTAATGCAGAGTTAATACCCGCATACGGCGTGTACATGGTGTATGTTTTGGGTGGTTTTCTGGCCATCGTTGCTGGAGTGGTTCTACTGTTCATTGTCTTTTGGACTCTGTACACGTTCAAAATACACCACCAGTATCGGCACTTACCGGGACCGAAGTTAGCACAGTAAGTTCTACCTCAATGGCATAAAATTACGATTTAGTTCAAGTTTTAATGTTTTTTGGATAGTAATATTGGCGGTGTCAAAGGGTCTGTGTTCCCCCCATACTGTACATTAACAAAGGCTAATACTTTTAATAGTAATGGAAGTTGATTAAAATAAAAAGAGGGAGTTGTCATCTCTGAGTCTGATCTGAGTGTTATCTGTATCACAAGAAATGTCTACACAACATGACAATCCGCCGTGGTGGGGGACGTCTTGAGCCCTACTCTGTGTGTTCCACCTCAACAGTGGCCACGGCCAATAGCCCATCAAAATACTGGAAGACCAGTCAAAATTCACCCCAAGTAGTTAGGCTGTCTAGTTTAGTGTTGAAAAGCATCCATATTTCATTTGAAATATGGCCCATCGAAAAAAGCTGACGGACTAGTGAAATGGCAAGCTAACTAGTCCTGCTGGCTAGTCATCACTAAAAAATTTGAGGACAAACCTTGGACATACTTTTACAAAATAATAGTTCAGGCTCCTGATGATAACCAAGCACATTGTTCAAAATAAGACTTATTTCACCTCTGGTTCTTCTGGGAACCACTGGTTCTTCTCAGAACTACTTCTAGTTCTACTTGTTTCAAGATTAGATTATTTCACAGTTTCTCCATACTTGTTTATTTCTCACTTTCAACACCATACAAAGCTTCAGATCTTGCCTAATATTAGTTGTTAATCTTGCTAATGTGGTTTTTTCTACATTTTAATTTTTAGCTTCTACAGTGGGCACATCAAAAACTTTCAAGATGGACTGAAGTCTGGCGAACGGATTGTTGGAGATCTCTTCCATGACTGGTAAAAAAAAAATTGGATGAATATCACAAAAACACAGTAACCATCAGTCTGGGTTTGTAGTTCCATATGTGAAAAAAAGTGTAACAACATTTTTATATATAGAACAATGAGTCCATCCACGATTCGTGAGGGTGAAAGTGGGTACTAACCGCATCTGTGGTGGTATTGAGGGCAGCATTCAAGGTACCACAAATTTCAAAAAGTCACCTACAGATTCCAGGGTATAAAGGTCTCGTACCGTTGCGACAAAAATTATATAACAAAATATTTTCATGTTAATGGAGGAAGCTGAAGCTTCATTTACATATATCCTTTGTGTCCGGAATTTCCTGCCTACTACCATCCACCAACCGCTTGGATGATAGTACCATCTTGAATGGAAAATTGTGACAAATCAAATTGAGGTCCTACACCAAGACTACACTTGTTCAGGCAGTTGACGCGGAAGTCGATCGGAGTACAGTTGCTACGCATTTTGCGCACGCGCACACAAGCTCACACGTAAATTAGCACATGATGTTTAAAACGGCCACGCGGATCTGTGATTAATTTTTTGAAATAATTTCACTGTGGAGCCATCAAAAGTGTAGTTCAGTACTTCAGTATGTAGTAATGATATATTCCAACTTCTTAAATCAGGTAAAAATGTGAAAAAAAAATTGTTTAAATTTTGTTCACTTTGTAAAGAATCTTTTTACCCAGGATGTCAATGAAGTGCAATGGACACTGATGTCCTACCAGGGCTAATGTATGACCCTATTTTTAAACTTTATTTTCTTTTACAAAACACACACACACACAAATTGTGCTGAGCAGAAATAGTTTTACAAGCCAATTATTGCAGCTGTTGTTCCGCTTCTTCTTTTGTTTATCATTTTTATGTTACCAATTTTATAGTGTTTCTATCCCAGGTTGTCTTTTGCTTTGTTATAGGTGCATGGAGCATGGACCAATCTATATTTTGTTTTTCTTTACTCGCCCAGTGCTACTTGGCTGTTCACCAGAAGCTGTTAAAGTAATGCATGTTTTTATCTCTTTAGTAATCATTTACAAATATTGGTTGCATATGAGTGCATTGTAGCAGAATGTACATGTAATCAAAAGGTGAAATTTGGACTGTTCCATTTCACGGTTCACTTCAGGAGGCAAAGCCGAGTGGAATGGAAAAGCCAGATTTTGTAAGCTGTGACATTGCACGAACAAAATGCATCCAATGTTTGTTTTAAACTTGCACATGTTAAATTTGTTCACAATAAGCACAACATGGGCGTATGCTGCCATCACCCCCAAAATATCAATTTTTACTCCTGGGTGAAGAGGAGCAATTAGGGGTTAAGTGTCCTGCTCAAGGACAGGGATTCAAACCCATACTCTAATCATAGAAACAGGTTACCAGGCAAGACTTTTAAATTACATTGTGCCTGATATCTCATTATTTAGCAGCATTTTTGCTTAACAGCTTTATGAAAATGGGCCTCGTGTACCATGACCTCTTGCATGACCCGTAGTGCGCTTACACCCATCTATCCTGGCTGCCAATTTAGGGTTCACAATATGCACAGAAAACTCTCAAAATGGCGGAGAATGTAAATACGCATTGTGTAGTGGTGCATTCTGCCTCATGCAAAGGCTCAATGGTTTACGACATCAACCCTATACAATATCACTACAAGATTCGTCTATTTTATTTGCATTGATTCCAGGAGTTGATTGTCGCATCCAAACACCCCAAGGATCCGTTGACATACAGTGATATTGCCAAGCTCTATGGGACATACTTTATGGGATCTGGTCTAGTAACTGAGATGGACCACAGCATCTGGGCTGTGAGACGAGGGATTGTTGATCCGGGATTCCACAGAAGGTAAGGCCGTATTGGAGAATCTCCTCTGGTTTTGTAGCTCACAAGTTTCACTGGACCACTGAATTATTTTGTACTTTTGTTAATGTTGTGACTTTTAATTTAGGGCTGACCAAAGAAAAATTGCTTATTATTATTTATTTCCAGAGAGGTTTTTGAAGTTTATGATTTTTGAGACCCATTTATGTAACACCTTGTTTTGTAGGATTTGAAATGCATGATTTTGATTTGTATGATAAAAGTATTTAACAAAGTGAGGTTTGCGGTAACACCATGTGAAAATCTCTTTTGAGTAGTGTAGGTTCTGAAAAGAACCGGTGGTTAACGACTCAATGTTGACCTTGTTTTGTGTTAAACTGTGGCCCATTCAGCAGCCACTGCCACAAATACTGGAGCAAACCCCCTTCTCTAAGCAATGAGTGTAACTGGGTTCTTTTACGTGCAAAACACACAGACCAATGGCTTTACGTCCCATCTGAAGGACGAAGCAATAAGGGCTAAGTGTCTTGCTTAAGGACACAAGTGTCTAGAGCGGGACTCGAACCAACACTCTGCTGATCAGAAACACCAGAGTTTGAGTCAGAGTGAACCAGTGCACTTGACCGTTTGTGCTGGCGCTTTTCCCAGTCAGTTTCCCTTGTGGTTTTATTACTTATTTCAACTTTCATTACAGATATCTGAAGCAGTCTATGACCCAGTTTAATGACAGCGCTGACTTGATGATGAAGAGATTACATCCGAAAGCCGACGGGGTCACTAAGGTCACCATGCTGAATGAACTCAACAAGGTCACTCTGGATGTCATAGCCAAGGTGATGAACGCAAATATGAGAAACAAATAATTTGCTGTTACTAAAAAGGACTTATGGTATCAATGCAAACAAAATAGTTTGTGGCCCGACATTTCGACCCTAGCAGAGTTTTTCTAAATGCTAAATGGCAACACAAAACGCATAAACATTTTGGTTGTACCCATACACCAATGTGTGTTAAGCACTGTATACTCCATACTTTTCCTAGTCTTGTGAAAAAAAACAGGACCCTGGGAAATAACTTGGTGTACAGTACCTTACAAACATCGGTTACTCATAAAGAAAGGTACAGGTAAGACAGAAGCAGTCAAGTGGACAGAAATGAAAAGAGAGAGAGGGGCAAAAAGCTCACAGAACAAGCCATGGATTAATAATGAAGGAGACAAGGGGGCTGAAGAAAAAGGGCTGGTTTAACCACGAGAGGTTGAAAACACAGACAACAAAATCAAAGGTGGGAAGAGGGAGAACACGTAATTAATTATCGAATGAGACGAACTAAAAAAGGGATATCTTAAAAAAGATGGTATAAAAAATACCACTGTAGTTTCGGTTGAATTTTTGCAAATGGGGAATAATTGGCGTTAATCTGTGTCTTTTTTTTACCTCTGGCTGTTGGTGTTTAGGTGGCGTTTAGTTGTGAGCTAGAGATTATGGGAGAAGGAGTGTCACCCTTCACCGAGGCTGTGCAAGCAACATTTAGTGCACTGCAAATGAAAAGTAGACAACCATTCCTAAAGGTATGGAATAAACTATCCCTTTTGTTGATGCACATTTGATCGTTGACTCTTTTGTGGCTCAAAAAACTGATGTATTTTGACGGTTTGCAGAGCTCAGTAATTATGCACCCATTCCCATTTTGGCATACCTTTGAAGACTTCTTTTGTTCTTTCTTTTGTCCCTGTACTGAACATCCTCCTTTAGAATTTGTACACGAAGTTCTTTGTAGAACATCCCCGTATTTAGAATTCCCCTGTTGAGACCAGGGTCCAATTTCATGGATGTGCTTACCGTGGAATTCTGCACTTACCGAGCTCATAATTCCATAATAATAATACTACTACTAAACATTTGTACCGCGCTTTGTACTACGTTTCTAAGCACTGCAGTATTCATTCTGCCGGTATGTGGATCTATGTTTTTAAGTATGAGACCTATTCCTTTACATAGCACCATCTATTGGTTTACAAGGTGCTGTGGATGGCGCAATATGCAGCCAATCAAAACAGCAACACAAATAGCAACAGGCGTAGACAGCTGTAGCCGTCAATTCGATATGGTCCAAGTCTGCCAGGCTCCTCTGAACTCTGACCTATAACCCTTTTGATTCTCTGCAGTGGAACCCATTCAAGGCAGCAAGAGAATATCGCGAGAAAGTACGTCAAGCCTGCCGACTCATTCGAGGCCTTGCAGTGAAAACTGTGACTGAGCGTATGACAGCGATTGAGAAGGGAGAAGATGTGCCCCCTGACATCTTAACCTACATCATCAACGCTACTGGAGGGCTGACTCATGAACATTACAAGATGCAGAACCTGGTGGATGACTTTGTCACTTTCTTCATAGCAGGTAGTTTTGTTTTGTGTTTGTTTGTTAATTTCTTATTTTGGCTCTTCTTGTTCAGGGAAATAGACAGGAAACAAGATCATTTTTACTACTTATCGCTGGATTGATGTATTTGATTAATTAGTTGTTTGATTGATTAATTGATTGATGTATTTTAATGATTAAGTGGTTGGCTTTTTTTTTAGTGATTATTGGGTTAATATATGTTACCAATTATTGATTGATGGTTGACTTTTTTTTTTTTTTTTTTTTCATGATTTATTGGTTTTTTGTATTGATTTATTTACTTTATTGATTGATGGATTTACTCAATTAATTTATTTTATTTTATAGATGGAAGGATTGACTTATTTTTTTGATTCGTATTTTTATTTAGGTGTTTGATTGATGATTGACTGATTGATAGATTAATTGATTGATTGACTTATGTTAATCGGTTGGTTGATAGATTTATTTCTTGATTTAATTTATTTATTGATGATTGACTTACTTTATCATTCTTGTGTTAATTTATTGATTGATTAATTGAGGATTTAACCTATTGTAAATTGTTTAATTGAAGTTCATTTATTATATTGATTGAGTGGTGGATGGATGATTTATTTTGTTATTGTAGGTCAAGAGACCACGGCTAACCTTCTAGCCTGTGCTTTGTTGCAGCTTGGTCTTCATCCAGAGATCATGTACAGGTAAGTCTAGCTCTAATCCAATCACATTGATCCAGAACTAGATTGATTCGTAGAAACAGTTAAACATTAGTCATAAGTTCCATTCAACCACTAAACGCAGAAGAACAACTCTAGATTTTCTCTCAACTGCTGTCAAAGTTTCAAATCCTTCTTTAATCTTTCTTCTTGAATGGCACAGGTTGAAAAATGAGATGGATAGTGTAATGGGAGATAAAACTACAGTAGACTTTGAAGATCTACCCAAGCTACAATACATGGCTGCGGTAGGTTACTGTTTTAGCCAGCCATTTTATCAATGTCAAAATCATTTTTATTTCTTTAGATATTCTTAAGTTAACCCTCCTACTGTCTGACCCTTCAATATCATCCACTGTGGTTTTGAATCAACTATGCCAGCCTGCATGTGTCTACACAGTACACCGTCAACCCTCCTACTGTCTGACCCTTCAATACTGATCCACTGTAGTTTTGAATGATAGATAAACTATGCCAGCCCGTAATATGACATCATGTGGTGAACGCAGTAACCCATGGCATAACATGTACATGTATGTATGCTCAATTCTCTGCACTGTACCAAGGAAGTAAAATAGCTTCATAAGTTGTTGGTCGATTTCCTGGAAAATGTCACAAAGATCTCACATAAACTTAAATGGAGAAACATAAGTAATTTGGGAATTAAATTAAATGTGCAGTGCATGAAAAGATATTTTTTTTTAAATACAAAACTTGTAAAAAACTACAATATGAATACAAGTGTATTTCATCACTGCAGCTATTTCTTATACTCATACATAGCAGAAATTATTTGGCTGTGCATGTGAATTTATCTGCAGTTTCTGAAAGAGTCGCTGCGTTTGTTTCCACCTGCTGGAGGAACGGCACGTGTGACATCTGAGGAGGTCTACATCAATGGATACAGGATACCAGCTAAGACCAGCTGTTTGGTAAGTAATACAGTGGAAGTCGTGAAGATTGTGTTCTCCATGAATGGCCAAATCTTGGCTGTAAGCCAAGGTGGATAATCGGCCATGGTTTGCTGGAATCTCAAACTCACCACACATTTGCAGAATACAATGACAAACAGCGGTGGCAGCCTATCGCTCTATCTTAATCCTTGGTTACTCAATAACCCCTGGCAAAAGAGAGATTTTGAGCATGAATTCCAGTACCCTTTGTCCCTCTTTGAAGGGAAAAGCATAGCCTGTGTATCCTTTGCATGCTACAAAGTGGATGCCTGGGCGTAGTTTTAACTATATGACCAACCCAAGCAAGAAGGGATGTTCCAAAAGTGCTTTAACAAATCATGCGTCATAAGATGTCATCCATCAGCAACTGGGTAAGATGCTTGAGGTTGTATGCTCCCTTGGGAGGTGAAAAAGTTTGAGGAATTTTGTAAGTGTGCGGGGATAACAATGTAGTAAATTGCATTGAACCAGCTACTTTGGTATAAGTGCTATTAGGAACTCATTATTAGTGATGTTATTATGAAGAACCAAGTTACACTTATCACAAAGAGAAGGGATTTGCCCCGGTTTTTCTGTCAGTGGCTGCTGAATGCATCAAAGCACCTTGTAAACCTTTCAAGGTGTTAAATGAATGAGGCTCATAATTCATATAACTTCAAAACCAGAAATTAATAATGATCAGAGATACTCGTTATTCAACTAAAACGCTTCTGCTTTCTCTCTAGTAGATATAGACCTCAAGTTGTACCCCGCTAGAATCACTCTAGAGAAACAATTTTAAACGTTAACCAAAAGCTCACCATTTTTTTGACAGGTATCATTTTATGTTTTGAGCCGTATGGAAGAACACTTCAAGGATCCTATGCAGTTTGATCCGGATCGGTTCACCAACAACCAAGATGAACAGTAAGTGGATTACTTAAAAGGTTTGAATCCCAGTGGTGGTATGTGTCTTTGAGCAAGACACTTAATTGCTTCTCATCGCCCAGGAGTAAATGGGTACCAGTGATGATAGAGATTGTTTATGTGAATGACTTGTGCACCCATTATGCTGCTGGTAGAGCACCGGCACATTAATCTGGAGGTTGCATGTTCAAGTCCCACTCTTTTCAAGTTTTCTTTGTTAAACCCCAAAAGTAATAAATCTTTTATACATCATAACATCTTGATCTTTTTCAGCGTGCTGTTCTCCTATTTGCCATTTTCTCTCGGGCCAAGAATTTGCATCGGCAAGAATTTCGCAATGGTAAGACTTTGAAAGTTAACCCTGTCATTGTTTCTTTAATGTCAGTTTGTAATGGCTGTGATTCTTAACCCATCAGTCACTGGTACAGCTTTGGTACAATTTGGTAAATCTTTGTTATTACTATTTGACCTTTTATGTCTTGTAATGGGCGACTTCCATTTAAAAGACAAGCTAGATGCAATATCATTTTGTGTCACTATCAGACTTTTTATTTGTATTATTTATTTTAATCGTGTTCTCCAATTCTCTCTGTTTCTTTCCTGACTAGATCGAATCCAAAGTGCTTCTCTGCAAATTCCTTTCAAACTACGACCTGACACTGGATCCTGACCAGTCACTTTTGATGGAAACTCAGGGCACCTTACGCCCAAAGGATGGGTGTCGGGTTACTCTTAAGCCCACTAAGGCGTAAAGGACTCTGGTATCTTTGCACAAATTCTTAGAGCTACTTCTAAAGAAATGCTGAACAAGCTCATAAAGAATGGGTTTTTTTAAGATCCATGCAACAATATATGAAATCAATTGAAACAACAGTAGCACTCATATTTGGTATTCGAGTACTACTCCAGTTGCATCTTGATGGTACTTGTACTCATACTTAGTACTGGTACTTGAGTACTACTCATACTGGTACCCAGCTAGCAAAATACTTTTACTCAAAGTCCATATTTGATACTTGACGGAAAAATAATTCACTCAAAATCATGTACTCGATACTGAAAATGTACTCCGATTCCGATTTTAAGTACTCGTGGTCGAAAAACCACATTTCTGTTCGTTTTCTTACAATGCATTGATGCAAGGAATAGAGGAATAAAGCTCTGGAAAAAAGTAAAATTGAAGTTATCTATGATATATTCATCTTAAAAGCACACATCATCTAGAAACTAGTAAACAAAAAAACAATCAATGTTTTTATACCTCACTTTGCTGTACTCTGTTTTTAAAGTATTCAAACTCGTATTCAGAGATCCTAGTACTTGGTACTCTGCTATTAGACTCGGTATCCGGATATCAGAATACTCGGCTCTGATACTCGAGTACTATTTGGCCACTATTTGGCCACCCTTGTACTCAGCAGTACTTGATACTCAACTGAAAAGTACTCGACTACAACACTGAATCAAGAATGAATGATTTCAGGAACTGAGGAAAATATAAACCGAATCAGGTCGAAAGGTAACACTGACCTATTTCTAGGTGTGATAACAAGTAGTCATTTTTAATTGAAAGTAAGATGAAAATTATATGTGCTCAAAAAGAGTTTTTAAAGCTTTGGTGAGTTTGGATAAAATTACATTTCATGGTCGTTAAGGAACTGTTGGGGGAGAAATGAAATGAAATATTTTTAATGTAAATGCTTACTACTTAATATCTACTTTGGCTGAAATACTGCTATGTGTCTAGACAATTCTTCCTGCGTCACTGCTTGCTTGTTTTATTTTGTCAACAAGGAGAAGTAATTAAACACAAAGTTCCATGACAAAAATAAATAGAAGTATTATGTATATATTGTATGTGCTCATCTGTAAATTGAGGTGCATGCTGATCGAGATATTGACAAATGTTGCGGGTATTTTCTCAGAGTTATGACCTCCCAGATTGATGGAATTACAAGTTTATTAAGATGTGTGGGGGAAATTAAAATAGGTTGGAGTGGTTTGTATTGAAAACGTATTGTGAATCAGACTTTAACGTTTTTCTTTAGTCTGTATGAATTTGATGAACAATTTTATTCTGAAAAAAGACGAACTTACATCATTCAGGGATCAGTAGTTGGTTTTTAAATCAAGGGACCAACAGGAAAAAGTACTAAATTTAGTATATTTTTTATGTAAGATAATTATATCTTTTTAACTACAGATAAAATATATAATGTTTCACTTATTAATAGCATTAGTTTTTTTGCTATTGCTCAGCATTTTTATGGGCGAATTGATATTATTTCAAAATTGTAACCGTTTTTGACAGCTTACCTAAGAAACTGTACTAAGTATACAATAACAAAACAGTTTAAGCAAAATAAAATATTTAAGTGTGTATATGATACTGAATTTGAGACTGTAAGTTTGAGCAAACTAATGTTTTTTAATAACAATTGTGAATAAAAACCATGGCAATGAAAACATTTTAATTTGTTCACAATTGACCGAACATTAATGCAAAAAGGAGTTGCGAGGGGTGTGGCCAACTCTCTGTAAAGTAGCGCCATGCTGTAATCGTGGAACAAAGACAGTTCTCAAACACGGTTGCTTATTTGTTTGCGGCTGATATTTTGTTTATTAGCAGAAAAGGCCACCTGTATTTTGTATTTAATTAATTTGTTTTAAATAATGGTCATTGTTGGTTCTTTGTAATCTAAAAACCTGAACGGCAACCAATCCTTGGTTGCACAAAGCTGCTATTGCTACTGATGTGTTTTAATAAAAGCGAGGTTTCGCAAACTAACTAATTGAAGATAGTTCCAACAGCACTTGCTTTGTACCAAAGTTTGTAGATGGAGTTTTATGAAGTAGGTCGTTTCACACTAATTTAGCTGTAGCGATAATTATTTTGGTTGGTTATGGTTTGTGTGTGCACAATGGCTGGTTTGTAATACTGGTAGCGTCATGTGCAATGTGCATTACACCATACGTGCACGTTTCTATGGGGTGGGGGTTGAGAGGTCTTTGCTATGTTTTGACCCCTTACCAAAATTTCTAATTCAATTTTCCAATTGGAACAAATTGGAATTTTTCCAATGTCGTGTATTGGCACAAAACCAATTGGACCCCATTGGACTTTGTTAGATTCAGTTTGATTTTTTTGTCCCCAACTAGACCCAATTGGATATTTTCAACTACACCCAAAGTTTTTACCCACTGGTCTGACAGCCCATTGTCCGACAGATTAATAGATTTATACCGATCATTTGACCATTGAGCTGAAAAAGTAGTTAATAACAAAATAATAATAGGCTATAATAATAATGGAGGAAAAAATCACTGAAGAACAAGTTGTGTACAATAGAGGGCGCTATTTGTTAAGACCGTTCGAAAAATTAAAAGCTGCACATTAAATTTTATGGGCGAGGAGTTGCCGAAAGTGCGGTGACTTCGCTGTAGTCAGTAGCAACAAAAGTTGATAAAGTAGCTCTATGCTGTAACCATGAAATAACGACAGTTAAACACGGTTGCATTGTTGTGGGCTGATATTGTTTGTGTACGCGGGAAAAGTTGAGTTTAGTATTATTTTTGGATAGTAGCTAATTGTCAGTTCTTTTTTAACTAAAACCCAGAGCGGCAAGCCATCCTTAGTTGCAAAAAGCAGCCTGTATCCACTAAAAGAACAAACACGTTCTTGTTCTTCGCAGAAGAAAAAAATCTTAAAGTTAAATCATTTGAAAACCCCAAATGTTTTGTACAGAAGTTTGTAGGCCTAAGTGCAGTTGTTGAAGTCGGTCGTAGACCAACTAATTTAATTCTCGCGATAATTTTTAGCAAGGGACTAAATGTTATTTATTTCTATGATTCTGATCTCATTCCCACAACTCGGATCCCCCCTTTTTCCATTAAAATCAGAAACTTGTGTGGTGTTCAGTTGTATTCATTTGCACGTTGTTAAAATAAAACGAACCAAAAAGCACCCTACACTAATGTAACCTCTTGCCATGCGCGCCGTAGCCCTATACGTAGTGGGCCCTCTCTCAGTCAAAAATAATTTCGGGTGTAGCACGCCCTCGGTTACATTTGAAAAGTGCAAAAACAGTGTAAATCGCGCCTGTTCTGTGTCTAGCTCCCGTCTCGTTTCTCGGGCCCAAATACACTACACGCGTTAATATGTCTGTAACCTCGTTTCTATTACACCGTCCCCGCGTTGACTTGTGTTTGTACAAAATATCCCCTGCGTACGACATTGTCACCATACAAATAACGTGTGCACAGCATGCATGGATTATTATTGGGACCGAGCACCAGTCCAGACTTATTTAAATCAAATGCATCCGCATCACCAAGTAGTTCCAGAACGCACTTTTAAACATTTAAATTAAAAAAATGTTTTCAAAATTAACTGAGTTACTTTATTTAATTCTCATATTGAAGTTTGTACTTTATTTACGATAGAAAATGTGTATTTCGTGAATTAAAGATAAAAAAATAATGGCAAGCGGCTTGATCTTAATGTGGCACTACGGTTTTATTTACCTATCCTTGGCGTTCATGGCGTTCGTGTGTACCAGGCTAGACGTCCAAAAATGTAAATTGTCTGGAACAATATTACTGTGGAATATACTTGGTTAGCCGCGTTATAAACGCTGGAAAATTACTAATGAAAAGGTAGGAACTGATATACATCTAACATTATTATGTATTCATTTTATATATCAATTTTAGGAGTATTCAGAAATGCATTCTCTGTTTTTAGGAGGGTCTGTATGATGAGTAGACGCTCTGTGTGAAAGAATGGGGATTGGTCATTGGGTTGTGTGTGCATAAATGGCTGGTTTGCTTTTGCAATGCGGGTTAGCAATATGCATTGTATTTTTGTTGGCTGCCTTGTGAATTGAATCATGCATGCCTTGAATGGTCGAGCGTGTATAGCAATTGCATACTCTTTCAAAACAAGTAACGGTGACTTTATACATTAAAGGTACACCACTTCGTTAATTGCAGTATTTTTTTAACAAATGGCTTTTAAGTTTTGGCTTGTTCATTTTACCCTGGCAACAGCAAACCAAAGGCAAGCTCTGGCAAAATCAACAGAATAAATCATCATATCATCTGAGTGTTAACACACACAAAATTAACATTAGTATATAACAGTAACACTGCAGTCTAACAGAAACACTAACATTCAATAATTAATATATAGCGGGAAAATATCCATATCCGACTGCCAGTGCCACTTTCTGAGGGTATGTAAAAGATTTTGTAGTGATTGTTGAACTTTGTTTTCCTTTTTTAAAAATAAAATATTCCTCTTTAGAAATTGCTACTGGTACTGGTAGCTACTGGTAGCTAAAACACTAATTAGTAATTATTGACCATTTCAATTAGGGAAAGTTTAATTTCAAGCAGGTTTAGTCATTGCGTGGTTGGAACTTGGCACTAATTCCTAGAGGAACTAAAAATAATATGTCAACTTGAGCAGCGTTGTAATGTAAAGACCATCTGTAGACCCGAAAATGATTTATTTTGTATGATTGCAACACTTACTTAGTAGCGTTCAAAGTGCCTGTTCTTTTCTGGATACATTCTGTCAACAATCTTTCTGGACAGGCAAGGACTTAATTTGACATTGAACCCTACAAACAAACTAGGCCTCAATCCTCACGTCCTCTTTTCCTGTGGCACTCGACTCCAAACTGTTTGGACTTGGATAAGATTGGTAGGCCTGACCCTGTGATTGTTATGAGAGCCTAGCGGCCTCAAACCTTCTTTAAAATCCTTCACTTTGGCAATTATTGGAAATAGAAGGATTTTGGAAGGATAAGGGTTAAGGGGGATAAAATTGCAGTCGTATGCAGAATTGCATTCTAAACCAGCAGATTGTGCTCATATATAACTACATATTTTCCACGAAGTTGGGGATCTTTTCAAACTAATTCTATTGTGCAACTTTATCAGCAATGATACAAGGTAAAGTGCCTTTAAGTCATGACTACTGAAGTGATTTGGTCACAATCACAGTACAGTAGCGCCAAGGGCCAAGTGAATATTGACCCTAGTTTATCTAGTCCATCTAGTCCAGTGGATTGGCCCTAGAATTTCATAATAAGAGTTAAAGTGGAGGCTGAAGTCTTTTCCCAAACTTTTATTCAATGTTTATAGCTTTAGGCAATACATTTGGTAACGGTAAAACAAACAAAAAACAGCAGAGAAAAAGTATTAGATTTGCTTATTTTTATTGCAGAATGTGGCCCTAAACCCATGTACTGTACACTGACATGGGTTTAGGAGACTAACAATTAGTTCAATGGGTTTGCACATGATTGAGCTTTTTAGGGCAATATGTCAACATAGTTTATGATGTTGTTTACAAGTAGAGCTTATAATGAACACGACAAAGAGTTGCATTTGCTGGTAGAGAAACAAGAAATTTACATTTTCAGGCCACAGCATTAAATAATTTTGTTTTTTGAGTACATCAGTGTGATAATTCTGACATGAGTGCACACCACATTGTACACGCTTGCAATTGTTGTTCAAGTAATTTTGCATCTTGGACAAAGTGTTGGAAAATAAAAGCATTACATTTATCAAAATGAATGAAGACAAGTGTAGCAATTAGCATAGAAACTTGTACGCTTGGTGGTATGGTTTCAGTGGTTGTGAGCAATGTACATGCAGTATTGCCCTTAACAGTGGTCTGCTGGCTAAATGCCAGTTAAAACACCCGAGGACAGTCAGACTTCACTGTGAGTGGTCCTGCCTGCTTGTTCAGTGGTGAAAAGCATCCCTATTGAATATAACGTATGGACAAGCACTGTAGTGAAAAAGCTGACAAAGTAGTGAAATGCGAAGCTAACTGGACTGGTCGGCTTGCTAAGCTAACTGGACTGGTCGGCTAGTTACTGAAAAAATTAAGGGCAAATCCAGACATGTAGCATCAGGTATGTTTTATATGTACATGTATGGGTGGAACTTTGTATTATTGTGTCATGTCTTGCACCTGGAGCCTCATTGGGCAAGTGCATCCCACAGAAAGCCACAGTCATCTTGAAACTTTGCTTGAAAAACGGTTTTGGTTTCCCAATTGAAGCTTTTTAATTGTACATTTGTGGCATTAAATCATTCATGTACAGGTAACTTTCTTCATGTATTGCTGCCTAATTTCATGGCTTCATGAAATTTCATAAATGTTCAGTTTAATTTACATGAATGGCGAAAAAAAGAACAGTTTGGAAATTTCTATGCATGATTTATTAGTGGGGCCATGCTCTTTAGTTCACTTTAGGAAACTGCTCAAATTACCAAGTGGCCATGGTAGCTGTTATTCCCTGAATGTCACATGCCTAGAAGGCAGAAAAAGCTTTCCCAATCGCATCAGTGAGAAAAAATGGCTTGAGCTTGTATGATACACAGTAAAGATAACATGCAGCGTGTGTTGAATGGCATTTGATGGTGTGTGACAGGATATGGTTGAATAGCCACAGGCTTCCAGAAATACAGAGATGGATTTGACCTTGAACCCCGTGGGAATTATCGATACATTCTACCTGGGAGGACGTAATTGGCAGCTTGAGAGAGATTGAATAAATGTACTTGGCACAGTATTGTGTGAAAATTATCCCATTGTCACGTGGTTGTGTTCAAATTAAAACGTGTCAACGCCAAGTTAAATTACTGTTCTGGTTTCTTTTTAAATTTTGAAAATGAAACAGGATATTGTGTCAAAGGTCATCTGGTCTGTGTTTTTGTGTAGTAAAGGAAAATGTTTGCAATCAGATTCACTCTGAATTATTGACAGTTCAGCCAAGTCGTGTAAGTTGTACAACATTCTGCGCTCAAAGAGGAAACTGCTATGCGGTGTGGTAGGAGTTGGATTTGATGGTGTTTTGCCAGCCAGATTGTAAGTGGTAGCGGGTCTGAAGAACCAGTCAGTAAGGAATGGATGGATAAAAAGGAGGACGTCATTAATTTGAATCAACCTTATTGGGATCGTGCCTGCAGTGAATTATGGGAAGGTAGTTTTGGATAAGATTTGTAAACAGTGTGTACGAAGTCTATTGGGGGTAGGAGAGAGATGAACGCCAACATGTTTTAAGTTTTGAACGAAAGTTTTTTTTTTTGGGGGGGGGATCGGTTAGATGTTTTCATGATAATAATGGGGGGGGGGGACAATTTCTTTTTACAAATTGTAAACTTTCATGCAAAACTTATGATTTGTAATCAATCATCTCTTGATCCACCAAGACCACCATAGACTTGGTGTTCTTCCCTAAAACTTGCTTCCCACTGTGCAGTCAGAGTGCATTATAATGCATGATTCCAATAAGGCTTAGGTTAGGGGAGATGGCTGTCTGGACCTGTCAGCTGTGTATATCAATGAACTGGCATACATGCTCAAACGAGTTCTATAGTTCTTTATAAGTAAGAGTGAGACCCTTTTATGTACTTCAGATAGGATTAACTTTTCCCCCTGAGTGCACAATCACTTCAGTACAGGCCTTTTAATGTTTGTTATTTCTGTGAATTCTTGTTCAGTTTGCATGACCAAAGATGAGCCAGGATTTTTCCGAGACTAACAAGGATATACCCTCAGCTAGTTCAGATCAAGATCCACCAGGAGATCAAACTCCACCAGTAAGTAGAACCTGATGTATTTTAACGGTGTTGAACATAATTACTCACAGTGATTTTCAATTGTTTCCAGAAAGCCCTAGCTACACGTTTATAGTAAAAAAAGGTTCTTGATTTCATTCATGGTGGGACATCACTTCTTATGAGAAATAGGCTGTTTTTATGTTATAGCAGTCAGAATGTTGATGGGGAAAGTTTAATGGACATCAAGGCTGAGACCTTTCAAATGAATAGAATAGTCTCAATGGCTTTGTGAAACTTCAGACTCAATTTTTTACGGCTGCTTAAGCACAAAAAAAAGCTAAGCACAAATCAATTTTGCTAACCAGACGAAGGTTACCGGCCAATTTAATACCATGTCACATGTACAGTTTTTGTCTGGCTGTTTAAGCAGCTCCATTTTTAGCCATGGGCTGCTAAGCTCAAAACAATTCTGACCACCTGAAAAAGGGTTACCTGCCAAAATACCATGGTGTGAGTTATCTTTTTACCGCTCCCTGTTTATTTAGCTCAAGTATAAATTTGAAATTGATTCCTCATGTTCACTGTTCAAGAAACTTTGTCTCATTGCTCAGATAATGTAAAATGATCCAAACGTTTTGTAAGCACTATGAGGAACAAACCGATACTGAGTTGTTGTGGCCTGAAGCTATACATTTGCATAAGTATAGGCATAATGGAGTTTTCATTGATGCGTTGTACTTACAAGGTACTCATGATCTACCATTACCTGAAGCACATGTGCTCACTCTTAGATTCTGGCTGGGCAAACTGATGGTTATTTATGTACAACATGGAGGTTACTAATCACACATGGGGTGCTGAATGTCAAGGCAATGTTATGAAGAGCTGTTAACAAACATGTCTCTTCTCCGATAGGTTGCAATGACAAGGTGAAAAGCTGTTTGGTAAAATAACATCAAACATTGAGCATCTTTTCTTAGGTTCCTTAACATCTAAAAAATGATAAGTTTATTATTTTTTTTAACAAAGGGAGCTTAGAAAAAATATGTTGAATAATTTTTGAATGAAGTTTGAACATTTGAAAATACACTGTCGACAAAGACATAGTTATGGGTTTCCACCATTTGTTCATAGAAAGCTTTTTGTTTGAAAAAATGTGGAGGTGAGGAAAGGTTGTAAATTTCATGTTGTTTAGATGTTTGTGATTTTTTAACATAACTCTGGTTACTTAATTTGTACAGGAAGACAGCGTAAGGCAGTCGACTCAATCAGCAGTCCAACAGCAGCCCAAGAGTGTAAAACCCTCTTCTAATTCCCCTGAAAGGACTGAGTCCAAGTCTGGCAAAATGCAGAGGGTCACTATTTTGTTGCTAGATGACACCAAGTTTGAATGTGATGTTGAGGTGAGTCACAGCTTGGGTCCTTTTTTGAAAAGACTGTGGATTAGGGAGCAGCGAGGTGTGAACTTCACTAATGCAATTACCTGTCATTCTTTTCTGGACAATACACCCACAACATCAAGCTGTGGTGCCCCTGGTCTTTGCTCATTGTTCCCCACAAAATGGTCTCATTTAGGGTTTGGAATGAAGTGCTCTTTAGCAAACAAAGCTGAACCTTTCCCTTTCATAACAGTTTCAAGTGGGCAGAAGTGCAAAATCTCAAAGTTGGAGCCAAAACACAAGAGTACAATAGCTGTATGTTGCATTCTCAGTCAAAATTTATGACAATTTTCAAAGCATTATCCAAGGTTGAATACAACTCAGACCTAACTTCAGTCAGTGAAATTGGCCACATCAATGCACTATTGTGTTTCTGATATTTTGTAGGTGCCTAGCTGTCTCACTAAGACAATTATTGGTTTGTTCAGAAGTTTCTTGACATCACTTTAGTTTCAAACCACACAAGCTTTCAGGTTGTTTTAGAGGGCAGAATAATCCCAAAGCTTTGTCAAACAGAACCAGCTTGGTTTTCCCATTAGTCAAGGTTTTTTGTTTAAAGTGTGGATGTGCAATAGCTATTTGACAAATTGTAAGTTTCGCAACCTGTCAGAATTAAAGGCTTAGATTAGATCTCTAGGCGGATGAAACCAGTCAACAATCTCTTAAGCCACACCTAAATGGAGGACTTGTTGACATAAACCACATTCTTAAAGCAGCTCTCATTGAGGGACTGTTGCTTGCATATTGCAATGTTTGCTCATATCCAATCTGTACACATGTGCGTACATGATGTTAATGCCAATTATGTCCAAGCTGCTCCACTGCTATACTGTTCATAACAAAAGATTGTTTTTAAAACCTTGACCCATTTGCATACAGCTTGCTCAGACTCTTGAGTGAATAACAAACATGACTCCAGCTGCAGTCTCTAGATTTATTTCGCTGTATACCAACAATTGTAATTTACAATTTGCCTTGAGTTTATGTGGCATATTGAACATGAGTGGAAACTAGGCAGATGTTCGATACATTAATAATGATGCGTCGCATTGGCGGGCTTGCATTAAAATTATTGATGATTTTTCCTTTTTGTTGAACCTTGAACTACATGTTTTGCTGATGCACAATTTAAGTGAACTGAATTAAGATTTTCATTCCATTAAGTTAAGGGAATTTTTAAAACACTTAAAGTGGTACAAAAGTCTTTCAGTTAAAAAGATGAATTTAAAAAATTACATTTGTGAACTTTCCTTTTTGAAATATTTCTGGTGTAAAATGGTTAAAATACATTTATTAGAATGATGTGGAATACTTAAATAAGTATAATTAATATGTTGTGAGAATTTTTTTTTTTACAATTGAATTGTAAATGATGAAATTCTTGATTGGAGCACGTATTGCACACATTCTAAACTGTACACTTCATGCCAGTATTTACACTGTACTGTACAACTCGCAGCTGAAGAGATTTAGGCTAGTGGACAAACAAAAGTAAAATAAATGGCAGACATGTGCTGTGTGAACATGTGTGCACTGTAAACATACCCCTTTTTAATGAAACCAGGACATGATTGAAGATTTAGTGGTAGAGACACAAACACAGAGAACATGGTGACTCATAGATAATCCACAAGGAAAAAAAAACCACCCAGCTTCTCTATATTAGAGCTGGCATACTCAATAGCCTGTCAACTTTGTTTCATCACTCAGTACAATTAGTATAGACTGCAAGTCTTGCATCATGTATTCCAACAGTTGCCAGACCCCATGAAGTGTGCCAGTTGGTTTCCTTTTTAAACCTTAGAGCATTTTTTTTTTTTTTTTGGGGGGGGGGGGGGAGTCCAGGGGTCGACTTCACAAAGAATTCAGATTGATCTTATTTTCGAATCAATCTTAATTGCTAAGCAAAGTGTGATGTCACAATACAAATCACTATGGTGATATTGACAACTCAACTTAAGATGAATCTCAGTGCTTTGTGAAATCGAGTCCAGGGTAACCAAAGATGTTTGAAATTGCAAGACTTGCACAGTGTATTACAATGACCAGATTTACCTCTTTGTTTTTTTGCCTCTATCGTTCTGTTGTGTTTACATACACTGGTTCATTAGTTAATTTTTAATTCCCCGAGAAAATTTTTCATTTCAACGTCAATGTTTGTTTTTAATTACACTGTAGAAATATAGACCATAGTGTACTTGCTAATTGATTGTTTAATCATTGCTTTACACAAAGCAAAGGCCAAATTCCTGTTGTCTTTTGAATGAAAAGTCTATCCCTAATTCCAAAGCACATCATGTAATTGATGTCACAACATTGATTAAATGTAAACTCAACTCATTAGCACATAATGAATCCAATTTGGAAGAACATTGTAATTAGGAATTGACAAATTAGACTATGTACCAGAATGACTAGTCTCAGAACCCAGGGTGAACAAACTTTAATCCGTAGCATCTGTCACTGTGTATGTGTTGTGCGCATAGATCAGGGATGATCTCATCAAAGCTAATTATATTATATATGCACTGTATACTAGAAAGCGCTGGGAATTAAATGCGATATGTGGTCACAGAGTAGGCCTACAGATAGTTTGTTGTCGTTAGTGGACAGCTTCTATGCTAGACTTACAGTACACAGGGAAGCACTTACATGTAGACTGAGTTTGGTGGGGACACAAATTTATCTTGCATTAAATTTGTCTAGTGTTGACTTTATAATTTGAGCCCAGAATGTTTTTCTGTAAACCATATAGTCTGAAGTCCACTTCAACCATGAAGAAGGAAGCACAAAATATTTAACTTTGTAATTTCAGACCCGTAATTCTGCTTAAGTTCCTGTTTTGAGAGCAGGTACCGTATTTATAAAAGCCATTGTTTATTTTGTTGACCAGTTTCCTTTTGAATTTGTTAGTGTAAATGCAAACAAAAATTTCCTTAAGAATTCCAAAGCAATTGTCAAGTTCTTGACTAGTCCGTTGTCTCAGTTATCCTGTTTGCTCAGGAGCGGTTTTTTTGAAAAAATATTTTTTGGCCAAGTACATGAGCAAACACAAGTGTTTTGGGAGCTTTGACTGTCCGCTACTGACACTGTGAATACTTATAATAATAATAATAATGACAATGATGATGATAATAATAAGTAACATTTATGTAGAACCAAATCCATTATAATTACTGCTCTTGGGCGCTTAACATAAATAATGATTTTTCCTGTATAGCGTAGCAAAATGCTACAGTTGCTTCTCAAAATCACCAATTTGCTACTCACTATTTGCATTCAGTGTGCACAAAACAAGCTTAGTCTAAATATTTTGCTATGCAAAATTTGCTGGACTAAATCGTTACCAGTGTACTATAAGAGGAAACCTTAAAAGAGATTTAAAAATAAATACCAGCAGTACAAGCAATAAATACAAATGTACACTTACATAAAAATAAACAATCTACAACAATCGTACAAAAGGGAAACGGATATAAGCACTGTTAGAGCTGCTACATGCTTAAATGTTCTGAAATAACTGTATTGTTAGTAGCTTGGATGGAAACTCACTTAGTTTTAGAAAATCACTGTCCTTCAGGGGTGTGGTTATGGTTTGGAAAGGAAAAAACAGAGTACAAATTTTTTAACACTCTAGACAAGAAATAAATTAAATTCTTATGGAAAGTAGTACTTTACAGTCCCACATGAATGCGGAAAAAAATCTACTGAAATAGGGTATAGTTCTTTTTTCATAGTCAATTTTGTTTTATAATACAGAAAGATTGTACATTTTACTATAAGAATGTTTGTTCGTTATATAAAAAAACTGTAGCCATTTGAGAATGGACCACGGAATAGTGACACTCACAACTAATTGATTGAAACTTACAGCCAACCTAATGTTTGAACACACGAGATGGACTGCTCATATGTATGATTTTGTATTTGAAAGAGCTTTGTTTGCTAGATTAAATACGTGTCCACCTAAACCATTGAGATTATCTCTTGTGAGGAGCTTGATTTCCATTAGAATGTAGGAGACTTGAAAAATAAAACCTGTCTGGTGCAGACAAGGGATTAAAATCACTCAAGCGGACTGTGTTTGAAAAGGTCAAATTATTACCAGCACTAACTCACTGGCATTGTAAGGCCCTTTCAATATGATATAACCTAAATTTGCTCCATGCAATTTGGTCATCCATAACCTTGTCATAGAACAGTTTTGACAAATTTGCATGGGGTACAAGGTTTTTTCACAGCATTGGTGCTGCTGGGTTTAGTCAGAATTTTTTATTTTAGTTACTAAGTCCTAATGAAAAGAAAAAAAAGTCCACTTTATTTCCTTATTTATAATGCACGTATCAGGGCTTGATACAGGAATGCAGGCCAAAGGCCAGTGATTTTAGAATCGGCAAGTTAACTCATGACAAGACCGGCTGTCTTGTGTTTTTGTTCACATGTTGACTTTGAGTCTGATAAATATCCTTAAACTCTGTTTAGTATTGAAGAATACTTGCCAATAATACAAATGAAACAAATCTTCTCTTTGGCTTAGACAGTTCAATTGTTAAACGGCGTAGGATCTTATTTCAATTCTGGTCTTACAAAAAAACAATCTGCTAGTGAATATTTTGTTTTTTTTACAAGCCCTGGTCTTGTGGATTCCCCCCCCCCCCCCACCCTGTCCAAATTCGAGCGCTGATGTATATTGGTGCAGTCTGTTGAAGGATTCTTCTTTTAATATACTGTAAGTGGAGAGATTGTGCATGGATTTAACGTACAACTTGATCCAGATTAATCAGGCAAAAGGCTACAGTCTTCCAGGTCAACCATTCATCATTACCTAGGTCATTATCGGCTATATTCACAGGACAGCTAAAGTTTAGTTAAGCTTAGCTGCTTGGCCATTCATTTTTTAGCCTGAGCTTTGCTTTATATGGTCCACTTCCATAACGGTCAGTGTGATGTTTTACTAGGATAATGTGTATTTCTATAAAATCTTTCCGTTAGTTTGCACTATGATAAACCACACACACTTGTTTTTCTTCCAACAATGTTGGTTCAAATCCCGGCTGAGGCAGTTGTAGTGTTGCTGGGTGCATTGGTTCACATTGGATCTTTCTTCCTCATCTATCCATCCCAGGCTTCTCTCCATGCACGATATACACAAATTGTGGCTGATTCGTGCAAATTGCATCTGAAACGCAAAAAGAAATAAAAAATAAAATAATAAATAATGATAATTTTATTTAATTAATTTTTTTGGGGTCTTCAGATCAATTTCACATTTCCCATCAAGATAAAATCATTTAGAATGCTCCAGATTGCACATTAGCTCTTGTAAAAGATAAACATCAAGTAAACAGCTTTGTGATGACTTGGTTTCAATTCTGCGTTCTTTGGACAAACTTCCAAAATTTAGGTCCAGCATGCCCCACAGTGGGGAGAACCCTGCATCCTGTATTGAAGTAATGGGTTATTGTTATTATATTGACTACTTAGTGAGGAACTATGATATTTGTTTATTTTCTGCAGAAACGTTGCAAGGGGCAGGCCATCCTAGACAAGGTATGCCAGCATTTAGACCTTATGGAAAAGGACTACTTTGGTCTTGTCTACAAAGATAACCAGGATGCAAGGGTAAGTGTGCAAGAGGATAAATAACGGCACGTAGATATGATAAAGGAACAAATATTATATTACTGGTGCATGACTGATGTGTAAAGCTCCACCCCTTAATTCTTTGACCAATCATAAAGGCGAACACACACCCAGAAGTGCGACAAAAGTCAGACATGGTAAAATCCCATTACAAAATGTAAAGAAGTTTCTGCCATTTCGATTGCTGCGTTGTGTCTTGTGTGAGGCGTGGGGCAGAGAGCAAGATGGAAGTGTTGGACACAGTTCTCAGTTGATAGATAGTTGCGTTGGTGGATGGGGCTTAGTTGATCGGTCAGTTATCATTGTGTCAAGTGTCACCAACTCAAGTATTTCAGTTTCTCAACAACCAGTTAAATTTATGTATTTTCCTTTTTTTTCATTTTAGACTTGGCTAGATCCAACAAGAGATACAAAGAAGCAGACAAGAAGTAAGTATTATTTTTAGATTGTCTTGATCAGAAAGTAGAATTAAATGACATTTGACTAATGTGAAGGGATGAAGGACTGTGACAGACGACACTCTCCAGTATGAAGGCAAAAACTCATTCGATCCGTTGGTCTAGGACTTACAAGTCATGAGTGCACTGGACTCTCTGCAGTTTAAAAGTAGGGTCATATTTTGGTGATGACCCCAAAAAAATTTGTAATTTCCACCCGAAAGCTTACTTTTTATACAGATGGTAATGGCTGTAAGCATCCTGCAAAATTGTTTAGTCTGAAATGCCCCCATTGATTAGAACTCCATTAAAGTAAGTCAAAAGATTTCAATTCAATGCGAGTTTTGGAGGTTAGAATTTCCGCGGTGTCTGTTTGTGAATGCCGCAGCCGGAGATGTGGTTGGTACCTGCACCACCTCCCTATACGTGGATGGGTTCAACATTCTTGATTAAAATTCTGACAGGTTTTTTTTGTTGCTATTTCGTCAACAAGTAGACGTTGTATTCACAGGTGACTTTAATTGTATCTTTATCGACAATTAGGCCTATAAATCAGCATTATGTTGACCTTTAAACTGCCATTGACATTACCAATTTTAAGGAACTGGGAAATAAATCTCCTTTATGAATTCCCTGGATCCGATCATCGGTAACCCTCACCCCCTCATCCCTTTGTTTTTTTTGTGTAATTCCAGATTGTTAGAAAGTTATGCCTTGTTTTGGTGCACTTTTAGAAAACGTTGAAATATCTGAGTAGTGTTTTTCTCTGAATAAAGGATTCGTTGAACAGAGAATCTAAAAAAATATCAAAGGCGCCAGAAGTGAAGACAAAAACGTGAGCACTTGAGGTAATTGCTTCTGTGCTGTTTTGTCTCACAACGAACGCACTGTGACATCTCAACAACGTCAATATTGCTAGAGTGCTGAAGTGTACTTGGCCATCCAAGTCATTCGCTAAATCACTAATTACACACTTGTTTTATTATCAGGAGACAAAAGTAGCTCCCCTTAATATGATTTTGAGAGCTTTGGGATTCGATCAGACCCATTCCTTGGCATCTTGCCGTAATCCTACACTTACACATGTCATTGGATGCCCCTCTGTCTGGATGTACCTGGGTGTATCCATTTCACTGCATACATATCACCTCCAAAAGACGGCTAGTTTATTTGTAATATTACCTGATGTGTTTACTTAGCTGACTACAGTCTTATTGTTCACACTTCTTCTCAAAGAAGATGGACGCCCAACCCCCAAGAGACCCTGGGTATTTATTATTTTTCTAACCATCCACTATACACTGGGAATTATGATATCATCTAGAGCATATTCTTCATGCCAACAATGCATGGTTTTCCTAGACACCTCGGTAGAGAGATGCACCCTGATTTTGTTGGGCATGAGAGGGTATTGATGTGAGAGGGCCCATACTTCACACAGTAGGTGCAGTTCATGAGTCAGCATACCAGGGATTCTGCCATCAAATTGCTGGAGCCTCCTCGATGACGGATTTGTTGCAACTGATTAACCCTAAACCTGCTTACCAATTCCCTCAGTTCGATCTCAACTGTGGGGACAGGCAAGGAATGTCAGTGTAGGAAGGAGCAGGTTATTTCATACCTTGATAAAAGCATAATCAGTTCCACTACAGAAGGCAATTGCTCTTGAAAATTAACAAGTCTCTGGAAGCATCCAAGAGAAACATAACTCTTAGTTAATGCCCTTCATGTAATTTAAGGCCAGCGCATAAATTATTTTGCTCTAAATTTGAAAGGTTAGACAATAATTACAATTTAGATTTTGTGTGGGATTGTTAGAGTTGGAAGGATGGATTGTATCCCATGGTTAGCATACATTTTTATCTGATGTTCATTTATGGGTGGATAAACAATAGGCCTATGTTTTGACAATTGTACTTAAAATTTACTCCCTTTCCCGTGAGCATACTTGAATATCCCTAAATTATAAAAAAAATGGTCGATAGTAAATTAAATAAACAGCCAAGTAATTGCCAGCCATGACCATCCATTAGGGATCACATGCATTGGAAATAATTATATTAGATGTTAAATTTGAGTCGTTTTTTTACCGTACAACAATGTCTGTAAAGCACTGTATACCTCAGTACTTTAGAACCAACCGTTGATCTTTGCACTTTATACATGATAGATATTTACAATAGATGTTCAGTGAAATTTGTGTACGCCTACACGTATGTTCATGTATTAGGGAGCAGGAACACTTTTGTACAGGTACTATAATTGTTTGTACACAAAGTACATGTGAAATGTGCACGGAATCTGCTGCCCAACAGTGTACGAAACTACACTTAATAATGAAAAATTATGCATGCATTTTGAGGTGTACATGGTTATGTATGCACACGTTGTACTGGTGCAGTTGTTGTAGGTACATGTAATAAACCTGTTTGTCAAGGTTGAGTTATTTTTTGGAAGGATGATAGCAGTATTGTGATGAAGGTTATGAATGACTCACTGTGTATGACGTCCAGGGTAGTTAAATAACACCTCCTATGTATCTACATGTATGCAAATATTTTTCAGTTCTTTCATGGAGATTTGTTGTATCTCCCCCCCCCCCCCCAATGCAATTCAAGTACAGTTTATTATTGGGCTCAGCCCTGGTTCTCTTTTGATACATTTAAAATGTTGACCAGACTCAAATGGAAAATCAACTAGGTGTAAATCACAGTGACACTGACAGTTTCAGTACCTGAAAAACAGTAATTATTTAAAGGAATGGTGTTTGACTGGTAAGGATTGAAAAACAAATCATGTTTGTTTTAAAATCTGTAAGCTGGCTGTACCAATTGTCCTACAGATTGTTTTCGTCTGAAATATTGACAATTAGGTAAAATTTCCTCCCACAAAGTTCAGTTCTTCATATTATTTAGATTTTGCTAATTTATTGATGACATTAAGCATGTGAAAATGCGCGCTAAAACATCAACTGTGAAACATTGTCCCTGAAAGTGTGGCCGAATGATTTGATAAAACTTTCACAGTTTTGGGCGACAAACTGTCAGTGACCTTTAAGAAGAGATGTAATATCTCCGTCGTTTGTATGAACTGCAATGTTTTTAGTCAGCGGTGCAACTTTATTTTCTGTTTGTTTGATTTTTGCCAAAGGCTACTTTCTTTTACATTTCACACTGTTCTAATTTTGAATCTAGAGCTCGCCTATAGCCTGAACTCATTACCTGATATCTCATTTGTTTCCCCACCGATGTTTATTAAGGTGGGTCCTCGTGACATGGAGGCTCCATTTGTATAAACACACTTCAACTTAAATGTCACAAATCTGAAGAAAAAAAAGTTAATAGAGTGTAATAAATTGCAACGACATTTTGATTTGTTCAGGTACATGAAAATTGCAGTGAGTTTTAGACTATTGATTTTTCCCTGTGGATCCAAGAGGCTTGTATTGTAGCTGCTCAACTGACGATGCAAATAGCATTGAAATACAACCAAAAACCTTGCCAATGGCTGCTTGTCGATTATTGGTATGTTGTGTGAATATTTATTCTGCTAGTAAATGAGCACTTCCGGCTGTATGATCCAGCAGTAAGGCTCTGCTAATCATGTTAACTTCAGGGGTTCAGGGGTTTGGGTTCGGGCCTTAAGTGATCATCGATCAACAGCACCAGGATTTGAAAAACAGAGGATGTTCATAGTTGATATCTATTGAATTAGGTTATCTAAATGCTTTGTTTTAATGTGGTGAACTTGTTTGAATAGTAACGGAAATGGGATGTGCCATATAACACGGTTAGACAAACAGGAGACACACTATGCATTGTTTTATAAATTCTTATAGTTAGAAGCATCAATGGTTTGGCTGCTGGTCAAATCAAGCAATAAGGCAAAACTGAGTCCCTTGATTTCATTAGTTTGGTTTTTATGAAGTATTTCTCTTAAAACTTTTTTCGAAGCGCATATGACTGTCTTGAATAACTTGCTTATCGATAACTTGAGTGTGATCCCTGGCCATATGGTACAGGTTGAATGGCTTCGAACTGGCACCCCTGAACAAAGATATTGACAAAATCAGGTGACCGCCACCATAAAGCTCCGCCTGCACGTTAATTCGGAGGTCGCAGGTTAAAGTCCCACTCTAGTAAATTAGTCTTTGTTCAACACAAAACTATTTAAAACATACTCAGTCAGTTTCCCTGGCTGTTTATTACTTGAAAAATGTATACATTCAGTTACATGGTCTAGATGGTGTTTGGTCTCTCGGTCAGGAATCAATTGTTTTGTCTATATTGTGAATTGAAGGAAATGGGGAAACCAGTTCCATCCGCTCTCGGTGATCATAAATAGTTTTGGGTAATGAGTAATTGCCATAGGTACTTCCTCTCGGAGATGGTGTTACTTGCCAAACAAAGTATGCAAACTTGAACTAGATTATGTTATTACTGCATCAGCTAATGTTTCCTGTGAGGACAGTAACTTATTGGAATGGGACTGCGGATTGTTGAATTGAGTTCTAAATGCAATGATTGGAACGCCAGCTGCTGTCTTTGTATTACAAAATTAAACTTCCATTTCCTTACACCCAAGGTTTTCGTAACTGAGGAATGTTTTGATTTGCTTGCTTAGCCTGAAGTCGAAGTGTGGTATGTAGTCATATTATACAGTACTACTTAGTTATTAAGCTAGAAACAATTGCTGCTAAGCAGATTTCAGTGTAAAGCTGGATGTTCACATACAGTGTCTTCTAAGACCCTTTCAAAAGTTGTACCACCAGCCCTTATTGTTTATAGTTGAATTCTTGAGTGCTGTAGAAACGATTTCTAGTCTGAATTTGAAATCACTGCCTGGACATAAGACGACCTCGGCATTATTCAATGCGAATATTTACACCTGATTTGATGAAGGTATGATAAAATACTCCAGAGCATTTCATGTGAAAACTTTCAATAGTTTGGATTGTTTCAACTCGGATGACTTTGTCACCTGTCAGATGAAAACTCTCCCAGTCGGCTTTGGCTGTCATTGACCCTGTTCAGTCAGCTTGGACCATTATGGTGACATGTGGTGACATGTGGTGACAAATCCAGTGCAATATTATACAACCTTAGTGTCAACACACCATTGGTAGCTGAAGGTAACATAACCAGTTTAACCCCAATGCTATCATGGCTTCAGCAAGACGGCATCAAATGTTGATCAAGACAACAAAATCTACCCACAAGTCTTAAATTGACTCTGGTCTGTTTAATAAGTGAAGGAAAAAATCCCCCAGAAATGACTGTTTTAATGGTCATCATTTAGTCGAGTTCTACACTAACTTCCTTTCGATCTTTTAAACAATACTTTGCTTCACATCCTGTCATTTAGCTGCCCCCTCAGATCAGTCTTAGCAAGTGTGCACTTTAAAAACTGTCTTGGCGCCAGCTGCATGTGACAATTTTTTTTTCCTTCGTGTCAGAAGGGGCTCTCCGTAAAGATGAAAGAAAAAGCAAAACAAAAAAACAAAAGAGTACAAACACACTTGTTCTGTTTCAAAAGCAAATGTCAAGTGATTAATCTGCCATTATGAAAGCAAATCTGGACAGAAATGTTGATCTAGCTATTAGAAAAATATCAACTGAAACAATGCAGACTTAAAGAACTGTATTTATATATCTGTCATGCATAAACTTTCATTATTTAGCCCTATTGTATCTCACAAGACTTGATCCTTATCACATCCTGTATCAAGCATGGATCACGAATAAGGGAATAAAAGAGTAAGTCATGAGGTCTTTTAATGGTTCTTTTTAAACGGAAGGGTGGTGGCCATGGGATAATGGAGCAGACCTTCTTTTAGGGCATGCGTGTACCATAAACCTGCAAGGTTTTGAACGACCTTTTAAGAGTCTCCACTCTTTTATTCCCATTCATGAATACCTTTCCGTAAAAAAATCCCAAAACCTTTAAAAGCTGAGAACAAATCTGACAGTTTAGCCTCAGCTCGCCTCGAGGCTTGACTCAGCGTTGAACTTTTAGCCATGTTGAGCGCTAAATAGCTCCCTGCGCAAGTTTAGAACTGGCGCGCTTAAGTTTCAAAATATTGCACGCTTGTTTCAAACTTGCGTGACCTACCAACTAAATTGATCAGTGAAATTCCTCACCTTGTTTATATCAAATGTTTAAAAATGGCCATGAGACCTCCTCTTGACCAATCAGAATGGATATAAAATATGAATGCTGGTTAAAAACTAAAATGTTTGGTAAAAAACAGTGCAAATTCATTGATCAAACCAGCAGAATATTTTTATACATTTTCCCTAAAAGTGAGCTTATCAATGCTAAACTAAAATGTACGTCTGTAAACAAACAACGTTAAAATATGTAAAGGTAAATAGGCCTAATGACTTTAACCAATCTAGCTGACTGAGCAAACAGAAACCTTTTTATATATTGACTCCTCCAAATCACCTCCCTTAATCTCGTTGATAGTATGCATATTTTAATATTTGGCATCCAAACTGCATGCAGACTCTAGACTCTGTCGTTACCTGGCGTCACATTTTCTGCACATCCCTGTATATCTAATGATTCCTTGCCCTTTGGTCTCATGGATTGATTTAATTAAATTCATTGCTGATTTCCAAACTAGACACTGTACCTTCAGGGCCGTGCTTACGCCACAGCCATGATTTGCACAGAATTAGTGTGTATGATATACGCAATGGGGAGGGTGGATTATCACGAGGTAGATTTTTAGCAATGCTGTGAAATCCAGCGATACAATTAACATACCTGTGCTCATGTCTGCGCACACACAGTCAGGATGTTTTGCACTTGAGTGCATGCTTGGGTAATACCGTATTACCATGATTGATGCGTATCAAAGTTGTTAAGGAATCATTTTTATCATGCTTAGACTAAACTCAAGTTGTAGGGTATGAGTTTGCAAAGTCATGGACCTTTGTTAGGCTCTCACTACCGGAAATAACAACAAAAAACCAAAAACACACTCACAAAAACCCCACCAAAATAAGAAAAAAACAACAACAAACAAACAAACAAACCAAAGCAAAAACAAAACAAAATGTAAATCTGAAATGAGTCAATTTCTGGTGAACCATTTTTACTTTATTGGCAAACTTAAAAATATACAAAATTCCACCTGCTTCCTCATTAAAAAGGAGCTGAAACTTTTTCAGAGTCAAGTTTCAGTTCCAAGCACAGCCAAGCATTCATTGTGCAATCTATATTTGTACATTATTGTTGTTGTAAATAACCTTCAAAAGAAGTCTTAAGTAAATATAACACATCCACCCTATCCTTCATGGAACTGTTAGATAATCAAGGTTCCATGAAATTGAAATAATTGTACATACCCCTTGGGTAGCTGAGCACTTGATTCAGAAGTCTGCGTGCAAGAATTTTGTTTCTATTTTCTGAACAAACATTGTTTTCAGCTTCTTTTTTTTCACAAGCTGCGTTCAGGGTCAACTTAATCAATCTACAGTCGCAATGAAGAGAAAACATGGTCTGCAGCTCCAAAAATCTGGCTGCTGGTTTGACTGGCAACGAACAAGTTGTGATTGCTTCGTGAAATGTTTTGGTTGTCTTGGGATATCGGAAACCGATTTCGTGAGGTCTTGAGAGCAATGGCGTTGTAGGTACTTCAGATATTTTTGTTGGTAGTTCAGTGAGGGAGACCGGCAAGAGCGAATAAATCATTATGTCATAAGTATGCGGTACCACGTTGTCTAGGCTCGGTCACGTTACAACGTTTCGGGGTGATGAAAGTCAAATGTAGGACTTTAAATTTGAGAAAGATATACACACTGGTAAAGGCATTATGGATTTACAGCTCATTAAATATCTACAGTGTGAAGGTGGAAAAACAGCGGGCTTTTGAGAGTTTACCGTCTCTGCTTTCAGAATTTGCCTCAAAACAAACTCATCAATTTGTAGTTTGTCGGCCAAGCCAGCAAAGCAGGGCACATATCCGCAGGCAAATAAAGCCAGCCAGTGCGTAGAGCTAGACTGGTTTTCATTTGCGAATAGAGCTACATGGGTGCGCTCCACTCCCTGTATTTACTCTTTTTCATTGTGTAGTGAGTCCAAAGTCAATGCTTGCACATCCAACCTCCAAAAAACCTGTTCACTTGAAATATCATCAGCGGCCTAGACATGGTTAAAGTTGCACATTTAGTATTGTAAACGTTTTGTAAATGTTAACTATCGATTATCACATCAGTTTGGATTATAATTCATGTAATGCTACACAGTATAAACATCATAGTAAGAAACCTGTCTGCAACGGTTCATGCTGGCCATGTCGAATGTGAAAACTGCTTTTTGTTTTATTAAAATAACATTGAATAGCTGTGAAATTATGACACTAAAGCGATACTGTGACCACTAGAGTCAGGAGAGTGCAGTTGTTCTAAAACTGACTGCTCCCCAGATCAAACTTAGCAAATGATGATTTAATCACAGGTTCAACTACATTGTGTGAGTAAAAGTATAGTTGAACATTAATCAAGTTTTTAAAATAGCATTAGTTCAGCACTTAAAAATATTAAAATACATTAGTTGAAAGTGAAAGTTAACTCATTATAGTCATGCACAATATTTGGTAATAAGTTAAACTTCCTGTATTGCCAATAAATACACTATTATTTACACTATTTAAGTGTATGTATTGTAAACTTGGGTGTGATCTCTGGCTATTATACAGGTTGAATGGCTTCTGACTGGCACCCCTGAACCATGGAGGTAGAAATTCATCTCCATACCTGAACAAAGATATTGACAAAATAGGGAAACCGCCAACATGGGGCTAGATAGCTCAGTTGATAGAATGCCGGCACGTTAATCCAGAGGTTGAAGGTTCAAGTTCTGCTCTATTCAATTTTTCTTTGTTCAACCCCAAATTATTTAGAACTTGGCTCAGTCAGTTTTTCTTGTGGTTTACTACATGTAGCTTGAGTTAGAAGCCCCGATGTACTTTTTGTAGATGTTCCCTTTGAGCCTGGAACTAAGACAGATGTACTGATAATGATATGCACACATGCTTGCCCGTGTAGATCACGTCAGACTCATTCCACAGTTCATACCCACTCGTCATCTACACTCTACCATCCCTTCTACTTTCCACACTGATGAGCCTTACGACCTCATGGGATCATGGTCCCTGTCTACTCTGGCAGACAGCACTAGGAAAGTCCAGGGGCGTAGCCTTTGCACTGTGCATGCATACACACGCTTCATTGAATATGTTATCATGGATATCATCCAGCCTGGTGGTATGGTATTATCAATGACTATAAATATACATACTCTTAGTGTGAGGTGTACAGTGTGGTTTACATGGTTCATGATCATTGCGTTGATACATGGACCATATTTTGATGGTTACCATTTGAAGGATCCCAGTATGCAGATATTGTAATTGACATGTGAGTTATTGGTTGTTAGATGATACCCAACTGGTCCAGGGACCACACATATTTCTGCCATAGTTCTGTTGATGGATTATTTAAGGTGTAAATCATCAATAAAAAAATCGCGAAAATCAGTCCTAGTTGATTTTGCCAGAGCAGAGAATCTTTGCCTGTAGACTGTAAACAATTACATGTTCATTTATTTAAGTTTTTACAGCCCTAGTCCTTTTGGCAACAAAATAACTACTGCCGATGTACTGTTTGGATGTTGAGGACTGATGATTTATATACAATTTCTGAAAAGAAATGCATTACTTAGTAGTTTATATTCTTCTCAAAAAATGACTTCAGGTCAGAATAATTGAAGCTCCTCCTCTCCTCATTCAAGAATTAGCTTTAAAATTTCCAACGCATTTCTTATTTACAGTCTGTGAGTTCACTGGCACTTTAAGGATTGAGCTCATTAAGGGCAACTTATAGTGTGAGAACAATCATGACACATCAACGCTCCCAGAAATGCCTACCAAATGACTGCCAAAAGTAAATCGTATCTACAGGCCAGACACTTCAAGGAGGTTTGCTTCCGTGCCCCTGGCCTTGGTGTCCCTTGAAATGTTCCAGTAGAAATTTACATTTCTCTCAATAGAGATGCTGTTTATTTAAGAAAAATCGCCTTGAAGGACTTGGCCTGCATCTTATTTATTTATAAAATTATAACCAGGGGATGGGATGGCCTGAGGATGGTCATCAAGCAGCTCAGGTGATCCCCAATCTTACTCTGTGTTTCTGTTGCTGCTATCATGGGAATACCAAAGAATACATGTATGTGTACATGTAGGTTGCTTAAACAACATGAGGATGCTAAAAAGAAGCTAAGAGTTCACTCACAGTTCATGCACAGCCTGTCTTACAACTTACTGCCAGCATACATTGTTCATGTGTACACTCGCCAGTGGGGTTCTTGTCTTACATGGGTGTATATTTTCTTTTTAAATAGTCTCAGATTTCTTGGTCATCTGGAAACCATTACAGCCAATAGCTTTTCCCTGAAATGCTGTATTACATCAATCTCAGAACTCATTGTTGATGTTTTAAGTGCATTAAATATGGCTTGAGATTTTGTAGAAACCTCTTTAAGGAATTACTCAATACTGTAAGTGTATCGTCTGTGAGGCATGTATAGAGTTAATGCATAAATGATACGGCCGAGATTTACAGACCCACATCTCGGATGCATACTTCCATGTACATCAAGAATTTAAGGTTTTATAGCTCAACATGGTTTTTATGAGCCATACTTGAAATTTTTCTCTGGCGTGAGAAGACTGCATGTACCCTGATGATCTTCCTCTGTAGAGTTGTACAGGGTTTTTCCGATTTGACATCGGAGCTCAAGAATCTGAAAGCGTGTTCATGGTAATGGATTGAGCAAGACGCATGTTTGGCATACAAAGATAGTGAGTTTTGTAATCGCTTCTTTCAATGTATGGTGCATCAACCTTCAAACCCTCAAACTGTTCTAAGATTGGTTTGTCCTGTCTTGAGCTTTGCATGTTTTGTTTCTCGGCAGAATCCAACGGACATTGATCATTTAAGGGAGAGATTTGGGAAGATTTTTTTACAACTACTCAAAGTTCAAGTTTCTGACATCAGGAATTATTTGAGTTTCAATTTTTTTATGTAAGTGAACCAATTCACCCGAAAAATACAATGTAGACACAAATTTGAATCTGACATGGCTTAAGTGCATGAAGCTAGCACCAGCAACCTTTGCTCGGTCAGTTAGTTCCACGGTTGGGCCCAACTCCCAAGTGTTTATCATTTAGCAGTGTATCACTGGGTTTCTATTGCAAATGAAATATTTGATGCAAACATCAGGGCAACGTCGTGACTTGGCCGACCCTTCAAGTGTGTGTGTAGAATTGACTGTAGAGTAGTCTGCGCAGGAGAGTTGGCAATGGGTCTATGATCAGACCCATGCTGAATACTGATGAGGCTGAAGACAGACAAGCTTGAGAGGATATTATCGGTAGGGACTAATGAGAAGAATTTCTATGAGGCTGAGTTCATCTTGTTCCCCCGTCTGCAATAACAACAATGAATGCTGATTGTCGATAAACCAAAAAGGGGTCAGACTAACTTTGCCCTCGCTTTCATACAAGATAGAGGAACAAGGAAAGTGTAGCAGACATACGCTGTACATGCTTCCGATACATTTGTACACGTATGAGGCGAGTGCAGTCAATAAGTTGAATGTAATTAATTTGTTTCATGCAGTCCAATACTCATGTGTGTCCCCCCCCCCCCCCCCCCCCCCCGAAAATCCAGGTTTTTTTTACACCTCCCCCCAAATGTAATTACAAAAATTTAAAAATTAAAATAAATTAAATACATAATTTTTTTAATTTTTTAAAATTAAGATCAAATTAATAAAAACATGAAGATGAAACCAAATAGAATGCCCCAGATTGCAGAGTAGGGCTTTTAAAACCCAAGATAAATGTATATAAGTAGGCTTCAGGCTCGCAAGCTTTCGAGCCTTGCGCTCACAGTTTGTTTGTTTGTTTTTTTGTTTTTTTGTTTTTTTCAACATCCCTTATATAGAGAACAAAAAGCCAAATTAGCAACTGGTTAAAAACAAAAGTAGTATATTGTTCATTACACTTTCTGTATTAGCAAAACAACCAATTTATCTTCAATTAATGGCTTGGTTTCAGTGTTTGGACAGTTTTTGGACAACTCAATCCTATACTTGTTCTATAAGAAAAAGATTGACAACTCAATCCTGTACTTGTTTTATGAAGAAAAGAAAATTATACAACCTAATTCTTACATGTAACTTGTTCTAGGGGAAAAAGTGGACAACTCAATCCTGCACTTGTTTTACATGTAGCAGAAAAAAAGACAACTCAATCCTACACTTGTTTTACATGTAGCAGAAAAAAAGACAACTCAATCCTGCACTTGTTTTACATGTAGCAGAAAAAAAGACAACTCAATCCTGCACTTGTTTTACATGTAGCAGAAAAAAAGACAACTCAATCCTGCACTTGTTTTTCATAGCAAACCCCCCCCCCCAAACCACTCAATCCTGTACTTGTTTTAGGGGGGAAAAAGTGGAAAACTCAATCCTGTACTTGTTTTAAAAAAGAAAAATGGACGACTCAATCAACTCAATCCTGTACTTTGTTTAAGGAATAAGCTGCTGCGATCAGCAAGGATGGGAAATGATTTTTCTACGGAACTTTCAGCAGGCATCCACAAGCCTCTTGTACATAACATACTGGCCATGATTGAATATTTATTTGCGAGTTTGACATGTACATGCATGCCACAGTACATGTTTGTATTATTCATTGTTCTGAAGTTACTGTATGTTGAGGAAGAAGAAAAGAGACAAAAACTGAACAAGAAACATCTGTTGTGGTTGCTGGTAATCCGTAATTGGTTAGTTTCGGACTGGTTGGAGAACAGAAACTTCACTATTCTGAGCATTCCGTTTTGTTTTCTTTAAAAATAACCTGTTTCAACCTTTTTGATTGTAGTTGCACTTTCTTGTCAGTGTACTTTCAGTGGAAATCTGGGACTATTTTCATAAAGCTGCTTTTAAAGCAACAAGTATTGGTTAAAACATTTCTGCTAAGCAACAATAAGCAGGATACTAGCCACATGTACTACATGTGAAATGGTATTTTAGCTGGTAAACTTTTTCTGGTAAGCATAATTTTGTTGTGCTTAGGCTAGTTTGATTTATTTTTAGGTGAGGTTTCCTTAATATACATGTACAAGTAAAGAGAATATCAATGAAGGTCTTTCTGAAGTTTCCACATAAATAAATCAGTTGTCAAATTCTATGAGACTAATCGTAGAACTGCAGTTTACTCAAAATAACTGTAATCAAATTCACACAAGGTTTTTGTTATTTTTCATGCAATTTTAATGCAATTTTCTATTACATTTTGATAACCGCGACTGTTGATTGTTGTTTCTTATTCCCCTGATTGCATTCAGATCATTGCATTTGAATCATAACATCTCAGAAGTCTGGTTTCCCGCAGATGTCACATTAAAAATTTATTGTACAATTAGGGATTATAGGATTTCAGTACACTTCTTCATAAACACTCATTAATTATGCAATCTTAGAGAAGTAATACAGCGATACTCCTGCTGTGTGTAGCAGCCATGATATATATATAATTGAATAACAACACTGAAAGACTGCTGCTGATGAGGCTAGGTGACAAACTAGTGCATTACCTTGGTATAGTGTAAAAACATCCCTACCCCTGTCCTGTAGAATTTGCATTTGTGATCATCCAGCATCACCCATTTCCAACTCACCTGTGTCCTTGGCTGGTCATTAAGGTGCTGGATTCACTGGATGGATGTTGACAGAATAGTTGCTCCATGCCCAAGTTCTATTTATGTCAGGTAGAATGGGGAGAGGAGAGAGGAGGTAAAGGTCAACAAGTCACTTCAATTTATTTGAGGGTGGGGCATTTGTTTTTTCTGCTTTTTTGTGTATTGTTTCTATGGCACTTTGGCCAGCATCCTACTGAGTAATAGTAATTTGTACTTGTTTATTTTTAATTTGTTGGCTCATCACAACTCCCATTATTAGTTTATTTTGTTACTTTTTTTCAGGGGTGGGTGAGGGGAGGGTTGTTCTCCTAAATTTACACAATTACCTTGGGTCTTCCATTGTTTTTTTCAATTACATGTCTACATGGTATTTTCCTTGGTCCCTACACTCGGACTGTTCACCAGTCCATAATCCACGCTCCGAATTGTAGTCATCAGGAAGTTTAATTTCTGTACATGTTCGTGTCTTCCAGTTTAAAAGCTCAGTGTAGAGGGGCATTGTTCAAAACCTCAGCAAAAACTTTAGGATCTACGTGCTGCTTTGTTGAAAAAGCTTAAACTAGAACAACCATTTTCCACAGCTTTTCTATCTGTAATTTTTGCCTCAATTTTTCCCCTGTTTGTTTGGTCTTTATGTCACCATCCCACAATGTTCAGGACGGTTTCTTTGTCGGGAGCTTAATGACTGTGAATGGTTCTTTATCCGTCATGTTTACTCACGATGAGCCGTCGCTAAACCGTCCAGACGTGTAATGAGTTTGCTACATTAGTTATGAATGTGGAACAAGGTCTCACATCTACTTCATGAACACGGAGGTTAATTGTTAAAATGAATCACTTTGGACGCGCCGGAATATTTGACCGATTTTTCTAATCGGGTGAGCGTTTCCAACCAAGAGATCTGTACTTACGGATCTGTACTAATTCTCTCTTGCATGCATGCTGGAATCCTGTCTGCCTTTTTGCAGAGACTTAAAATCTTTGTGGAGTAAAGCAGAAGATTCGCTGAGAAATATTTGTGGGACTGAAAAAGAACTGATACTTATTGGGACATGCATGCAGTTTGTCCTCTTCAGTCACCAATATTGTTTTTATTGTAAGGCAAATACATGGTGTATTTTATTTCGGGCTCGCATTGTGTAGCGTTTGAAAATTACGTCCCAAAACATCTGTTCAACAGTGAAACTGAACACACATTGTTCAATTAACTTTCAAATATAACCTACAGTGAAACATTTTGTGTTCATGTGCTGGGAAAATGTAGAACTTGTGAATGTTATTCAAAAAACATATGTACAGTTTATTGTATAAAGTATGGGATCTTTTTCAATATCTTTTGACAGTATTTAGTGAAGTGTGAGGTGGGAACCAGACCCTTTTGTATTTCCTCCTTTACTGGGGCAATTTGTAATGCATGATTGGCCCTGCACATAAAGTCTACCCTCTAATATTATGCAGTGTGCAGTGGGCTTGAACTTAAAGCACTTGTAGTTGTATAACTTTGGTGATTACTCCAAAAATGAATGACCATAAAAACTTACTTTGTAAGAAGCACTGCAGCTGTTTCTAATGTACAACATTTTGAGAAAAGATTCCCTTCAAAGGAGTGTGGTGTTACTTAGAGGGATTCAAAAACATTTCAATCTGAGAAATGTTTCTTTGTCAGACTGTGTACTCCAATTACGGATTATTCTTCCTGCGTGGACATAACCGCTCCAGATTTTTGGCGAAATCTAAAAAAAAAACTACCACGTCTAGAATTAAAATTGTCACAGATTAATTTTATTGTAGAGTCTACATTTATATGGGGTTAAAACAATCGAATGGTTCCAAAACCTAAGGTCTTCGCCTTTAAAGTGACTGTCTTCTTGGGTTCAAAGCAGACATATGGACTGCACTTTTACATAGTTACACCTTCAAATAAAGGTACATGTACAGTGTACATACTTGACATTATAAACAAACTTATCTATTTGGGGTTGTCCTGAGCTTGTGTTTTCCACCATTTCTGGGATGTAAACACGACCAGTGTTTAAAAAGCAAAACATGCACTGCAAGCATTTTTGACCTTTTGGCAAATGAAATGGAGAACCTGCATGTAGTTCTTTATTCTTGATGTCAGGAATATTAAATGGTGATTGTGAACTGTCAGACTATTTGCATTATTCAACGATGTATACAGCATGTTAGCTACAGACAGGTTACCCATGTGACAGCCTTGCTTTCAAATCAACCATAAATAAAGCCAATGTACTTGCTTTTAAATAGCCTTTGGCGACAGGCTTGTGATTTCTCAAGCTGTTTCCCCGATTTCAAAATTTCTTGAAATCTCCTTGAGCCTGCAAGTTTTCTTGAAAGAAGTGAAACCGTCACAAAAAGGGGAGATAATGAAATAGTCCACATTGTCAAAACCTGTAGTTTTGTATTTCTGGTGATGCACTGAGTCTGTGAACTCCCTGAATTGTAACATCTGGGAGGTTTCACGGCTAGAGTCAAGAGAAATCCACCCCTGCAAGCCATTTTCAGGAATGTTTATATCCATCAAACCTAGTTACTGTAATAAATAGGACTGCAGTTGGTTAATTACCTTGGATTATGTTGGGGAACAAATAAATAAAGATACAGTAAGTGCCTCACTCATGCTTGTGATCCATTTTGAAAATTTTTGTTCATGCCGTTTACATTTTATGGAAGGGTACACAGAACCCAGATCCATTTTGATTGCGGTTGTTGAGTAATGTTATATGTACATGACTCATCAGAAATTTCACACGTCCATCATTTCATTCCAATAAACAATGGATGTAGGCTATATTATAGACATTTCATTTCATACATGTAGATGTACATTGTATAATGCAAGCCTCCCCCCCCCATTATGTTTGTGTTGCCCAGTGTGCCATTGTGTACATAATCAATAAATATTTGTTATAATACGTTTACTCGCATTATAAATGCAGGTTTTACCGTACCTGTTATGTCTGTGAGAGATAACGGGCATGGAAGTTGTCCTGATTATGCTTGAAGGCATTGGATGGTTTATCTCAATTGCAAACAATTCCTCAAATATTGAGAGAAATTCATGCATTACCACATTAATATTTGACACTGTGTACGTGTGTGTTGTGAATGTGCATGTTCTTATTGTGCAGTGTGGACAACCGTCCGTTTGAAAACATAATTGCAAAGATTGTGTATGACTATATTGAAGTCAATATGTATTGAGCTAGGGATTAAGGCTGAGGGAGTGGCCTAGTATGGAGAGAGAGAAAAAAAAATGTTATTAAATTCCTAGCCACAGAGCGCCCTGGCAAATCTTGTCAATGATTGCTTCCAGTTGGGTGAATCAATGTGGCGTAGCAGCTGTGTCGTTCAATGTAGGACCACTGCAGGAGGGTGTCACTCGGCTGTGGTAGCACTGGGTACTGAGTAATTGTTGTGCATCACGCATTGCTCTCGGTGGCCTCCGCCATGGTGTGCCTGGGTCCCGTAGTGGTGTAAAGCGTCGTTATCGTCATGGTCGCGCAGTGAGCACCACTGTGTGGTGATTATTCTGCCGGCCGAAATACACTGATTAAGAACTTTGGAATTCACACAATCAGGGATATACGACTGCAATGTGCAAATAGGGGGAAAATATCTGAATTATGGGAGCTGAAGTATTTTCTGAAAAAGATGTACTGTTCCAATTATCCCCCTACATCAGATTTTAATCAGGCCGCAATTTCTCAGGATTTTGTTCCAAATTTCAGGATTTTAAAAGCAATCACCAAAGAGAGAAAGAAATAGTATAGAATTTGTCTGAACTTGTAGTTTTGTAATTGCTGTTGATGCACAGAGTCTGTAAACCTCCTGAATTGTAACATCTGGGAGGGTCAGCGTCTAAAATAAGGAAGGACCCAAGCCTACAAGCCATTTCAGGAATTTTGATGATAATTTGGGGTAAACTGTAGCTATGACGAATCTTGTGACACATAAGTAATGAGCTGTGCTGTCAATTCATGCATGCCCAACTCAGAGATGTCTCGCACCTGTGCACTGTTGTGCAGGCTGATATTCGTCCAATTTTTATCTGATTTCCGATTTATTCTTTTTGCCCTCAGAAAAGTTTGTATTAAATAGCCTGAAAGTCTTTAAAAGCTTAAACCATATGCAGATATAGGTCAGCCCTTGTAAAATGTTCCTACTTTTTTTTCCCAAGGACAAAATATCATGCCCAGTTTTGCCAAATTGTTCTGTAGAAACATCAGATACGTGCAACTTTTCAGCTGATCTACTTATTCCCTCTTTTCCCCCCATTTTTTAAAAAGAAAACTGCCATAGAAAACTTTCATGCATTGTGCAAAGTTTTTGTGCTCGTCCCATTTCCTCTTTTTTAATTTTTTTTTTTTAAGTTGCATGTCTGGGTCCTGCAGGACTGTCAAATTCTGGAGCACACTTTATTTATCCCATGTTGCTTTTCAATCATGGTTATGCTCCCATGACTACAGACAAATACAAAGAAATAATACCACCAATAAGAATTATGACATGAACAAGTCAGATGTTATTATGCGGACCGCCTCATGGCTTGCTGATGCAATGCTGCTCATATATTTTCTGTACATTGCACTGCACATATCCGTTACTTACACAGTGTTTTTTTACAATGAGCTTCCCTGTAACTTCTGTACACAATGTTCTGTCTTGATAATGCCAAACATATTCATTCAGTCGACTCTGTACCAGCCAATCTTTCACTGTACGTTTGTTTGTAAAGCCCTCAAGTGATTGTGTTGGATGCGACGCACTGACTCTGAACTCATTTATTACACAGCGACATAGTCAAGTACAAATTTGGTGTCTTTAGACCCCACCTTCAGTTACATGACGGTTATTACCTTTTATTATTTATCATCATATACAGCGATGTTGTGTATTTTTAAGGCTTGTCTAAACTGAAGGCGCCTTATGATTTTATCATTGTTGCTCAGAAATTCTAGGTCCGTGCTTACCGATTGTTCACTCAAGATTAAATTTCAGTCTTTGATTTTTCATCTGAGAGCATTTACATTCAGCTTCTCCGAAATGAATGGTGTTCAATGTGATTGTCAAAGCCCTCTCTGCACTGAGCTTCAAACAGTATTTTTTATTCATTCTTACGATGTACAGCATTTCATTGTATTCCTTATTGTTAACTTAAAACTGTACAGGAACATTTGCAAAAAGTTGTCAAAAACGACAGAGAAGTACTGACATGGGTCAAATTGTATAGAGTTGGTGAGCCTAACAAATTGTAAATCAGTAAACAACAAATTTTTAATCAGTAAACAAATATTTGAAATTACTAGATCATACATGTAGGTGGTATATATTATTGTGACTTGTTCTTGGTTGTATGGAAAATAAACCAGAACTGAAAAAGCTCTATTACTTTGGCCCTGCCTCGATGAAACACAAAATAGATGCAAAATTGACAAATTTCTCTAGATTGCAAACCTTCCAACCCCCCTTTTTTTCAAAGCACCTTTCAGGGGCTCTTTAAGGTTAAGAGTACCTTGAAATCTAAATGACAATACAAGGTGTGAGTTTCTTGGTCTATTTCTATACTGTCCATTCAAATCAAAAACATTCTTTAGTTTCTATGACAGGCCGACCTTTCAAAACTGAAACCACTTTCACAAACACCCCAACTTTGTGGGTTGATCGTTACAGTTTAAAGGACGTGTACATGAAAGCCAAGCTGTAGAATCTCTGTGTAATGATTATTAAAAACTTCACCTCCAGCAGAGTTGCCAACTCTCCCTGATTCTGCAGAAAGTTCCCTACAAATAAACCCATTTTTCCATGTCCTGTTGAACGAATTTGCAAATCTCCCTGGTTATGGAAACTTTACCTATTTTGAATGTAACTCTAAATATCTCCCTGATTGTTGTACAAAATCTCCCTGATTGGCAGCTCTGCTCTAGAACATTCGGCTGAAGCCAATGACCTCCAAATTCTCCCAAATCTACCCAAGATGGTGGCAGCCCCTTTGTATTGAAAGTTGCGTAGGTGTTTCTGTCTCACAGACTAAGTTTGGTGCCCTTATTGAATTATGGTTCACACCAATGTTAAGCAGTAAATTTTCTTTTGCAATTTGAACAAAGCTCACCTGACACTGTACAGCACATGTAAATACTTCCCCCATCAGGGTTTTATTGGAGCTGTTTTGGAAGCTGGGCAAAGAGAGGAATGAACGGATGCTCTCATAAACAACTCAAATCGAAACGTCTGGTGTGTGCTTGAAATTAACCTGAAGTCGGCACAGGGTCTTGAACCATGTGATGTTGTGTATATGTGTCAACACATTTTCATCTAGCTGCTGGTTTCCATGTTTTTACAATCTTGTCACATAAAATGTTGATTCCCAGTGTTTGAGCCCCTTTCACCAAATACACCTGCCTGTTTGATTGTCAAGTGCATCCCCTAAAAAAATCTTTTTTGTCTTGCCGTTACGCTACAAATCACTGAGAATGCCCATTATCAAAGAATAGATTTTTTTGTATGCCCTCTTCACAAATGTTTTTACAACTGTTTGTCCCATTGGAGATAGTTGGGTCCATTAAGTTGCATTTTTAAAACGATGTTTATTGCGAAGTCAAATTGGTTACAAATAGGTTAAGAAGAGGAAGGAACTTTTAATGACAGGAACTTTAATGACTCCAAAAAGGATTTCTTTATTTCCTTGTGTTGTTGACAAAACAATTTTATAGACTAAAACAGGATATATAGTAAAGTTTAGAAATTGTATTTGTCAAGTTCTAAAAAAGGTTGGGTAGTTGAAGTGCAGTCTCTGAGAGCTATTAGTGTACAGGTACTTTCTTACAAAAGAGGTAAATGAAATTAAGTTTATTAAATCAAGGAGAAAAGTTGCAAACAGTCTATGCCAGCATGGAGTAGGCCAGACACAAAACAACACCCCATTAATAATCCAGCCCCAACAATAGATGTCAGCCTTTACAGCCTCATTACATGGTCTAGTGACAATCTTGAGGGTCAACCCCCCATGGGTACACAAGGAAGTTTGAGTGGGTAGACAGGCTACCTGCTGGGAGTTGCTACATAATGGGGACAAGTAATGTGCCCAGTACTGAAAGTAGGTTGACCTTGTGTGTGGAAAGCCACACCTTGGTGGGTGAAGTGAATCTTACCATGAAGGGCTATGATGTTACACACATCCTTAGTATTTGAAGTTGTGCAGTCAGGAATGCTTTATTTGCGTAGCTGGTCAAAGATCTCCTACAGGAGATATCCTTGGTGAGGGTCAACTCTTAGAGAACAATAGATGACTCACAAACCTCCACTTTTGCAGTTTTGTTTTAACAAGAAAACAATAGATTTTCAGATTACTAGATGAGTTAAAGAAGAGATCTTATAGTTGTAATGAATTTAGAAACTTCATGGCATACAATAGACAGACATGCAACATCTCTGCCTATCAGCTGTCTTAATTTTAGTCCTCCCCCCCCCCATCCCGAACAAAGATATTGAAATAAATGAGACCACCAACATATGGCTAGATAGCTTAGTTGGTAGAGTGCTGGCACAGTAAACGGCAGGTTGTTGGTTCAAATCCCGGTCTAGTAAATTTTTCTGTTCAACCCCAATTTATTGTTTATTGGCATAGATAACTATGGGGATCAGGTGGGTTCAGTGTTTCTTGTTCCTGCATTTTCACCTCTGTGGATTAGGCTTACTGTGGATCCTGGTTTAAATTCAACCTCAGACTGAAGCCTTCCATGTGGATTGAGTTAAATTCAGTCGCTACCTGATTGCGTGGGTTTTTCCCGTTGGGGTTTTCCTCCCACATCTAAAACAACATTTCTTCTCGTTTTGTTGTATTCATTCTGTTATTGGTGCTAATTGTGCTGTTGGATGTTTATTGAAATAAATAATTCAAAATACTGTAGGGCCTACACATTTTGGTGTGGAAGGCAGTTTCCTTTTTTTACATGGCATCTTTTTGGAACTTCCCACTGTGTCACCATCTTACCTTTTTTTTTCATTGAAAAATCACCGCTGCAAAAGAGAGACTGGCAGAAAACTAGTCAGGTCCCTCTCTATACATGTATTGTGAATATTTCCAGTTGGCATTTTAAAAAGGGAACATGACCAGTTTGGAAACATAGGGTATGTTTTGGTGCAATAAAACCCCCAATTAAAAACAAGTTTTGACAGATGTAAGTGGACTTGGAGTAGTGCTCAAACTGTAGAAATGGCCTAGTTCTAGACGGTCTCTAACAAGAGCTCCCAAGAGCTCCCGCAGAGCTCACTACCTGAAAAAAAACAAACACATTTATGTGTGGGAGTTGCATACACCAGTCAGCCCAGACCATTGTGTCTCTTTGCTCTTTGACAAACCACATTGTTGCCCTAAAAAATAAAAAAAGCGGGAGCGTCTGTTAAATTACCCCAAGGACACAGCACAGCGCTTTCATCTGGAGAGCTAAGTAGTTGAAATCTGATAAAACCCAGTGTTGATTCCTAAACCTTTGTATAGTATGTTTCCACTTGATGGGTGTAATGCGGGGATAGACTTTGTAATCCCATATCCTTACTAGCAAGTTGGACAAGTGAATACACTTTATACCATCATCAGTCCAATCAGGAGTGGAAAAGATCTTCTTATGGGCAAACTTGCCTTGGTAATGATTATCAAAGATTTCCTCTGGCCCTGTTCTGAAGAAACCTGCGGCTTCACAATGGATTGAACATGTAAAACATTGCTGAGCAAAAACAGTGTCATGTTTTTGTTTGGTTGTTTCCTTTGAATTAGAACGCATTGCAATAATGAACTTTTGAGTGAACAATTTGGTATCAGAGCAACAAAGCAAACTTGGGGATAGCTTTGTCTGGTGTCTCTTGTATGCAATATCAGTTGTTATTGTGTGTACTCAATGTTCTAAAAGGGCCAGACTAATTCCTAATTCGGCCTTGGTTGTGGTGCATTCATAATCGAAAATGCACAAACACTCAAATTCTGAGCATATTTGTTTATTGTATTAAGTGAAGATCTTTACAACCACATAAGTTTTCCAACAGCTAGCAAATTCCACCAGCGTATGGTGCAACTACAGTGTATTGTGCATAATTTAAGGCTCTTTCACAGAACCCATCAAACCCATGTACATGGAAACACCTGCTTACCCATAGGGACTAAATCCCTCCCAATTTAGGTCACAAACTGTCCCCTTCGAGGTCGCCCTTGCTTCCCCCCAGGTGGCCCAGCCTATACCCACCTGTCAGCAGCATAGTTACTGGGCCTGACCTCATCCCCATTTGTCACAACACCCTTCTTGGGGATCAGCTTTAACTACCTAGCCTGGGGCAGGATTTCTCGCAGTGCTTTTGATTCTCGGGAGCTTGTGCCCAGGCTAAGCTTGTTGACTGCTCTTGTGCCCACACACCAGCGATATGTGGATTGAGAAAGCAAAACAGAGGCCTGGGAAAGTGTGGATACAGATTGCATCTGCAGCAACTGTGCACATCTCAACAAACAAAAGGTACAGACGTACCCATGCATCATGCATACACACAGGGACTGTATTACACAAAGATATGTAAATACACTTCTCATAGACTTCTAATACACAGCCACCATCTTTCTCAATCTTGTGTCCTTGTAGAGTGCATGAGCAATATGAATATGGATGGTCATGATAACAATCAGGGGCCAGACTACATACCTTTTCTTCCAGACTCGGTTTGGTAACATTGATTAGACCAAGATGAAAGCAGGCATGGGCACATCGTGATCGTAGTTTGTAGGAGTTCAACTGCAAACTGTGCAGTAGTAGACCTTTTAAACTCAAAGATTTGAGGCAAAGGAAAATGTTTACATTGCATGTAGCCTAACTGCTCACAAAATACCTTTGATGCGCTGTTTAATATGCAGTGCCTTCATGGAGGCAATTGCTTCCTTGCTCCTAGGCATTGCCTTGGTGCCCCTTGAAATGTTCCAGCTTGGAATTTGTTATTTCCCTCAGGCTCATAAAAGTGCCATTCACTCGGGTTAAATTGCCTTGCCAACACAAGAACAAAGTGTCACGCCTGATGTACTATGTACGCATACATGAATATGATTATGAAGGAGAATTTGTGCTACTGATGTCCTGGTGGTAGGATTAATTATTGATAAGGTCACGGCCATGTGTACTTTATATGAAGTGTGCACAAACCTTTGATTGGTATGGACTATGCTGGTTAATATTCAAGGACAACATCATATAGGCCTACATAATTTGTATTCTAATGTTGGGTTCTGATTATGATAGCCCTGGTGCATTTGAGTTACAGGGCCTATATTTTATTACACATCCAACAGCACAATTAACGCCAAAAACAAGATGAATAGGAAACAAGAAAAAAATTTCAGTTTTAGATGTGGGAGGTAAGCCCGATGGGGAAAACCCATGCAATCAGGGACTAAGAACCCAATCCACATGCAAGGCTTCAGTTTGAGATGGGATTCGAACCGGGGTCCACAAAGATGAAGGTCAGGGAAAGAAACCACCGAGACAACCTGGTCCCCTATATCTTGTTCTTATGTACTACTTGTTTTTAGCCAAAAAGTTGCTACATACATTATTCTTGTCTTAAAAAAAAAAAATTAAACTAAGAAAAAAAAGAAAGAAAAAAAAAACCCAAAGCATTGAACATGTATAAAAAATATTAATATTATTTTCTCTTGCCACATGTGTACTAAGTATCAAGACAAATAAGATTTTATATTCTGAAAAGCGTAGAAATGGAATGAATGAACAAACAAATGACATGTCAGTCTTCTGGGTTAAACAAGATAGGGTTAACAATATAGTTTGTCAATTACCATTCAAATCATTCCATCCAAACAGAGGCTAAAAGGACAAATAGCCGGGTACCTATGGGATGTGTAGATATCAATATCAATATACAGGATACCTGACTGACATGGAAGGCTGACAAGTTTGATGGGGGGGGGTGTGCAACATGAAATGACCATAAAGCTGCAAGCTGTAGACTCTTCCCTAAATTGAAAACAGAACATCTAATTGGGCAGATGCAACTGTAATTGGAGACAGGGATGTCAGCCCATAAGGCAGGCTAATAAGAGAAATATAACTAGGATGTTTTATGGAGCCATCTGCAGATATAATGTCATAAATTATGCTATCTGAGTTTTAATGTACTCCCTGAAGTCTGTCTGAACACTCCCTTCTTATTAGCATAATGAATTAGGCGGAGATTTATTACAAGATATGAATGCTAACATTAATGGATGATTATCTTCAATATTTCCTAAATGAGGTTGTCTTCAATATGTTTCCAGTCTACACTTGAGTGCAGGGTTTGCCCTTAACTTTTTCAGTGACTGGCCAGCAGGACCAGTTAGCATTAACTGGTATTATGTGCCAGTCCCTGACAATTTTTGTTGGTCTTTTCTCTCCGATCATATTGCCCACCATCCCATTCCTTGGTCATACAGTGTTCATTTTGTCCTGGCCTTGCTCGTAACCCTTACCGGGTAATCCCACCAGGAATTTGAACTTAAAACCCCCATGGTTAAGCCCCTATTGCCCACTCCTTCTCCACAAACAATTACAGTGAGGTCACTGGTTCAACAAATAAAGAACCAATTTTCTAAGGTTCCCATGGAAAGAGACCACAAGTCCACGCAGGGACCGTCGGAGAAAATACTTGAGACTCTCCCTCGTTTTTCATTTATAAAAAAATGACATTCATCACCTTGTCAGAGTTTGTTGGAGAATGCTGAGGGCTAAGTTAAGTGTTTCTAAAATAAATTACTTATGTCAATAGAAATTCTTGATATTCTATGACAAATATTTACTTAAAAATATTATGAAAGACGAGTAATCGGTGGACAGAAAAAAAGGCAGAATTTTTTTTTCCATCTAGCATTGGTTTCATTTTGATATGCATGAGAGATAAACAAAATAGCTGTATTTATTATGCGGACACCATCTTTGTTGAGTCCCCTATGTGCAATGTTAATAGTGCATACTGATTCAAATCTATACCAAAAATGCACCAGACTATTTTTCCTTCTAGCCTCGGTTTGGTTGCACTGATTTGAATAGGAGAAATTTAAAGTGGGTGCCACATGACAAAGGTCTATTCAGAGAGTTACGGGTCACCAGTCCTGGCATCTAGACTTGTCTTAAGGCATTAAAAAGCGAGGTTTGGTATTGTCCAGGAGTAATTGTTTTACAAGATTTGTGCTGCCAGCTGAAAGGCAACAAATCAAGTTCACATATGTTCAACATATTCATGAACATACAAATGTACTGCATTCTGATCTTCCAGCCCAGAAAGCAAAAGCCTGGAATTAAAAGGAGTCCACGGCCCTGGTCTTGGTCTTGGTCTTGGTGTCCCTTCAAAGTTTCCCATAGACTTAATGGAAGTGCCCTTTGCAAAATGAAAATGACCCTGCCCTCTCAAAGATGAAAATCCAGGCCAGAAGTAGATGATTTAGTACAGTTGTACATACTTTAGCAGCATGAAAAGTACATGATGTAGATGATCTGTCTACATGATTTTACACACCATGTCTAACGTTGAATGAATTAATATCTCTCAGCGAGGTTAGGAGCATGCATGTAACTTGTCACACCCCAAGAATATGTTTCACACGAGACCGACGAAGAAGTCTGGATCTTCCAACAGCGATATCATGTGTTGAATTCCAATGCTTATTATCAATAGCAGTGTTGAAAACCTTAAGTATTTGTAAACACCATCAATGTCATGACTTGTGTACACGAACATTGTAAATCACTTGTAATTTCGTTCTGGGTCTGATTCTGGAGGACAGACTCAAGGCAGAGGTCACCCTACGACTAATTTTCTGGGCTGCCACAAGATGCTGGCTTTAACTCGGTAGGGATAGAGTTACACCTGCGTACATTGTGTACGCTATGTTCTGCAGGACTGCATGTTTACGTGTAGCGTCTCGGCAGTACCAGAGAAAAATGGCTTCATGTTGCGTCTAGGTATGAGTCATATAATTTGCAGCTCATAGAGTGCACTAGGAGCAGTTTATCAGACTGGAATTTATTGTGAGATGACACATTTTATGTACTGTACAGGTTTCGCATAATAATGAGATGTACAAATTGGGCGTACTCATGACAGTCAAACATACATTCAAACCTTACGCCAATGCTGAAATATGAACAATTCTCTTGTCTTTTTGACGACATAGTTTTTCAGGGATGAGAAATTTCAGACTTTTAAAGTCTGCCTGGTAAACAACCTCCAAACTGAACAAATCATGCTCTTTGATCTACACTGTACTTCTCTAGAACTGAAGATAGTAACTTTTCCCAAAAGCTCTTTTGAATCTATAACTCCAGGGGTTATCAAAAGGTTGAGATGCTATCGTTTCAATGTACCTCCTAAGATCTGGATCCCAGTTTCAGACTTTTTTGTCGGCAGTGACTCTCACCCCTGTTGTTGTTGTTGTTGTTGTTGTTTTTTTTTTTAAATGACTGCTGCGTCTGAGTCAAGTGATTTTGACTTCAGCTGTGACCATTGGCAGAAATAATGATTAAGAATGATGCTGGTACTGGTAGTGTGTTCAAGCCATGACCGCCATGTGCCGTAGCTTGTCTTAATTCTTTTATTATCTCCTAACTACAACTGCATACTTCTTTTAATTAACTTGGCCCAACTATCACGTGCATTTATGTTACCTGTGATTACTTTATGGAAACAACTGCGTAACAAATAACTAACATTCTTCAGACATCTTCATGACTACTTCATCAAAGGATAATGACATAAATGAACTGATGTGACGATTTCTTAGATGTCCAGTGCTAAGTAAATCATGGTATCGAGTTGACACAAATAAACTATTTGTTTGTGTTTGTTGGCTTGTGGATTATAAATAATCACTGCCCATACCACAGCTGCCAACTCTCCCTGAGAGCTTCCTGAAAATGAGCCAATTTTTCTATGTGCCGATGAACAAATTTGAAAATCTTCCTGGTTTGCACAAACCTCCTTGATTGCAAGAAGCACATTAACAGCTCTGGCCTACTGCTGGCAAAACTGTCCACATTCTGGAAATAAGCTGGTGTGACTCTAGAAAGCTGGGTTTGTTTGTGTACATCAATGTTCACAGCACATACATTCCAAGTTTGGCATAACCTTGTTTATTTGACATAACATTACAAGTGCATACAATGTACACAGTGGATGCAGTAGCCATGACCCCGAGTTCCCCAATACACTTGGGCTTTGCAATTCATTTCCAATGTTCTAATGACAAGCTCATCTGTCATCCTTCTAATTTATTACCCAAAGATCAAACCTTTGCCTTTTGGATGTGGCTGGAGAAGACCAGAGTTTGTTTAGATTGGGGGGTTATGGCCATGGATTTCTCTCACAGGATTATCGCATTCCATTTCATGACAACTTTTAGGCCAGCTTGGGTATTTATAGATGCTCCCAGGTGACCTGAAGTTTTCTTTACACTCTGTGCAAAGGGATTTGCCTGGGCACTGTATGTGTCAAAGGTAACACGGTAGGCTGAGGGTAAAATTGAATCAATCAATGTGGGACTGGTTTGTGCCAATTTCAGACAGGCTCCTTAAGGGGGTAGGAAACAATTGGATGAACTAGGCCTCGGGTTTTTTTCTGATTTATTGTTTAGAGTTCTTCTTTCTGCCTAAATGTGTAAATAGATTCGAAATGGCAATTAATGGTTCTTTGTTGTGTTTCCACTGCCCAACATTGATATTTGTCAATTTTTAATAATAATGATAATATGCAGTTCTTATATAGCACTTTACCACACCTGACGGCATCTGAAAGTGCTAATTTTTTTCTACAAGGTATAAGGAGCCATGATTTAAATATAAGACCAGTTTATTTACATACATGTAGCACCATGTTACCATTTACATGGTGCTGTTTGGAAATCTGCAGAACTCATACCTGAAAACACTGAGGGTAACGACAATTGTCCTGTGTTCTTTACATGCATTACACGGCTTTGCACCGACGGCTTTGCAGGCCTTAAACTTCGCTCTTGAAGGGGCACGGCAATTTTCCTCTGGTAAGGGGCACTTCCATGAGGAAAATGTAAATTTGTATTGGAACCTTGCAGAGGGCACCACAGCAAAAGCACAGGGCACCACGGCAATTGCTGTGGGTGCCGTGGGTTATTTCGAGGCCTGCTTTGCATCCCATCTGAAGGATGAAGCAATAATGGTGAAGCGTCTTGCTTCTTACTAGCAGTGAATCAGATAAACATATCTATTACTGAGACTTAACCACGCCTTTTTATTTCTTTGTTTTTGCTTTACAGATGGGCCCTGGATGTTCTACTTCAATGTGAAGTTCTACCCCCCAGACCCAGCCCAGCTTAAAGAAGATGTAACTAGGTTAGTTACTCATCAATCAATTACTGAGATTGTCACGTACACTGAGGTCATGTCTGAATTAAGTGACTTTGGCTAGGGCTATGGCTACTGGCTCTAAGACAATGTTGGAGAGTAGGACTTTTCGGTGGTCTGGCCGTAGTTACTGCCGAAGCCATCAATTCTGACATGGCCTTATATGTTGACATCAGGGCTCGGTTACACAAAGCGCTAAGATTCATCTTAAGATGAGTTGTCATAGTGGTTTGTATTGTGACATCACACTTTGCTTAGCAAATAAGATTGATTCTTGGCTCTTTTCGAAATCGGCCCCAGGCGTAATTACTTTAAATTAAAAATGCTTTCTATCCCGGGTCAGTTCTTACTTAGAAACAAAAACTACATGCAACGCACTGTGCTAAAATCAGGCAGTTCTCGGAAATAGTGAAATGGCATTAAAAGTAAAGACAATGGAAACATTTACATTGATTTCAATGTATTGTGATGTTTTAAACATTCTATATATTGAGAAATACCTTATTTTTAAGCTTCAATGGGTGTTATTTGAAAGCTCTTATTCCAAGCGTAATATTCTTCTTACTTTTCCAATTTTTTGGCCCTCAGAAAAGTCCTCAAAATTGTAATAGACTGCAAGTCTCGCGCGTATTCGAACATTGGGATCCGTTAAAGCGCGTGAGTTTGTTTCTTTAACGCGTTAAAGCAATGTACATGGGACCACAGTGGTCCCCAAAATGTTTGAATACGCGCGAGACTTACACGGTCTATTAAATAGCCTGAAAAGTCTATTAAATCCTATACCATGTATGTCAGCTCCCTTGTACTCAATAAAATTCTCCTTCTTTTTGTTCAAGAGCCAAATATCATGCCTGTTTTCTCATCTATTTGATGAGCAAATAAACCCATTTTTTTAGTTTGAGCAGGAAGTGCCTGGTGCTTCTTGACTGGCATGTAGAATAACTGTCACACTTTAATTTTGTTTCTCATGCAAACTTGTCTCCTTTCCATCCTATCCCCCCAGATACTTCTTGTGCCTCCAGCTGCGTGACGATATACTGAAAGGCAAACTACCATGCTCCCTGGTAACACATGCCCTACTCGGATCCTACGTTGTCCAAGGGGAGCTTGGAGATTACGACTCGGAGAAGCACGGCACTGACACCAGCTACCTGAGGGAGTTTCGCTTTGCTCCTAATCAGGCCCATGAGCTGGAGGAGAAGGTGATGGAGCTTCACAAGACCCATAAGTAAGAAAGGAAGAACAGAGCTAGAGGTTAATGCTAGCCTGGCATACATTGTGTAGTCCGGGCCCAGTTTCATGGAGCTGCTTAGAGCTAAAAATATTAGCTAAGCACATTTTCCAGATTTTGGTTACCAGCCAAAATACCATGTTGCGTGTATAATCTGTGACTGGTATCCTGCTTAGTTTTGCTTAGCAGAAAATGTTTGACAATTTTTCCACTTAAGCAGCTCTTCGAAATTAGGCCCAGGCTTGTTTACTTAGTGGTTGAATCACATGTCAAATAACTCGCCCACATGAATTTTTTTTTTCAAAAGCCCCTCTGCCATGATAATGAAGCTACTTGTTTATAAAGCAATTTCAACTCTGAACTGTTGCTTGATTGATAACAAATCCGCAGCGTAAGTTTGTTATAAATTGCCTGTTGAAATATCTTCATTCCTTGCCTTGTCAGAATGGTCCCCACCAACAAGGCAACCAAATTAGTCTGACTAGACTAAACTAAACTATTGTGGGCCCAGACATGGTCAGAGATCAGCGGTCTGTACTTACTCATAATTGCTTCAGCCTTCTACTGGGATATGTTTGGGTGCAAGGTTTTTTATCTAAGGCCGGGAAGGGACAATATGCAAGTTTTGGATGCCAAGTAGTGTTAGCAGTGTTAGTGTTAATAAAAACTTGAGGAGATTTTTCAGAGTTGATCCCACAAAATTGTGGAAAATACCAGAAGTGTTGCAATCCTACTGTATGGCGAATCATGCGACTTCAAATATGGTCATTGACGAAAAGGCAGTTTCAGCAATCTGGCAATAGTCACTGCCTAAGAAGGACTGGGTCATTAGACTTAAATGAGCGAGGAGCAGATAACCTGTTTTCTTACATCGGTGTAAGGGTTAACTAACTGCAGTACACGCTACAAAGACAAATAAGTAATGCATCTATGGCATGAGTCCAAAGTTTACAGTGAATGTTGAACTGTATTCTGTAATTCTGTTTCTCTTCATGGTGTCCAGATGGTAAATTGAAGATAACTCACATTAATTTGTTGCCTTTCCCCCAGGGGACAAACACCAGCTGAAGCCGATTTGCATTTCTTGGAGAACGCTAAGAAACTGGCCATGTATGGTGTAGACCTTCATCATGCTAGGGTAGGTGGTTGTTGTGTGTTGTGGGGGTATGGGGGCAGCATCTTGACCTTTTAAATGGGGAGATAAACGGTTTGGGAGAAAACAGTTTCAAAAGAAGTATTGCAACACCCAGTCAGTAACAAGTTTGTGATGCGCAAGAAGTTTGTGTAGCACCTGTTTTGCTTAGCTTGCTCGCTTATGGTGACCCGAAAGGTCAGACTTTCATTGTAATTAGTATTGTTTTGAAGAAATCCTCCATTAACTGGACGTCAAATGGCAACAACGTCATAACTTTCTACCCGTTGAAAAGATTTGTACGTGGTTTGAGATCTATTTTAATGCAAAAAAAAAGGTTAGTGGCCTGATGTTTCAACAGTCTTCCTTGGAGGCTAAATGATAACACAACTCATGTAAACAGGTATACTGGTGTAACAAAAGCAGTCAAGTGGAAATAGATGATAGAGATGAAAGCACACAGAGAAAGCAGGGGATGAACAAAGAGGAGGTCTGCTGGGGTCGAAACGTCAGGCAACTAACTATTTTTTTTGCATTTATACCATAGCTCCTTTTGGTTTGTAAGCAGTTTGCAAAAGCTTATACTATTTTTCAAACATTTAAAAAAGATATCTGTAAGATCAAACTTGAAGCTACCCCACTTCCTCCAAATGGTTTTTTTGCAGAGTTTTGTTGTTGTTGCAGTTTATGCGACCATTATCCGGTTGGATTCTGATAGCTAGAAAAAGGTTCTTTACTCGGGTTCATATCTGTTAGCAGACCTAAGAATTGGAACTATTTGTTGTGGTCAGCGCACCTTTAAGGCTGCCCCTGCCATTAAGAAGAAACTCCCTGCCACACTCCATCAAACAACATCTTCAGAAATCTTCAAGAGGCAACTGAAATCACATTTGCTTTGCTAGTTGTTATAATTCAACACTTGAGCCTGACTGTTGGTTGTCACACTGCTTGTTTTGTGTGGGTGCTTTGTTCGGATTTCCGGAGAAGTCTATATATTATTCATAACCTACATACTGAAATGGTCAGGCTTTTGAGTCAAGGACCATAAAATTAAACTGGATGCACAAAGGTGAAGATTATTCCAGTACGTCTACATGAATGTGTTAGATACACAGTGCTTACCAAGTTCGTTTGACCCATTCTGACTGACAGCACACAGGGTGCCTTTTGGGGAGTCACATTCCCCCAGGTGTTGCCATTTCGTGTGTATTTTAGGCGACGTGCATGTGGCTGTGGTACATTTGTATGCAAATTAGCGGGGGCTGTGTATTAACAACAGCCTGCCGAATAATAGCTTGAACAAATTCAGCTCTGTGTTTGACTATTACTCCTGAACTAGAGAGACACAATTTGACTCCGAAAATGGTAGACTGGTAGCAGACAGTAGCTGCTTGTCATACCAGTGCAAACAGGTCTATAAATCGATACTGGTAACAATCTCCTTCTCTTTGATTTGGTTTCTGATTCCCCCCAGGACTCGGAGGGAGTTGACATCATGTTAGGAGTGTGTGCCAACGGTCTTCTCATCTACCGTGATCGCCTGAGAATAAACCGCTTTGCCTGGCCCAAGATTCTCAAAATCTCCTACAAGAGAAACAACTTCTACATCAAGATCAGACCTGGAGAGGTAACTTCAAGTTGTTTCTGTATCCTCGATGCCTTTACCACTTCATCAAGTGTTCCTGGTCCTCTTGATATACTTATGTTTGCTTACAATTTATTTAGGTATTCTTTTCTATTTAAGACTCAAAAGTATTTTGTAAACTTCTTGAACAGAGTCGGAACTAAGTGGGATTTTTTTTTTTTGGGGGGGGGGACACCACCAAATCTTGGCTAGTCAATAACATTTGTTTCCCTTTTGGCTTTGCAAAGAAATGCATCTCTCAAAAGTGTACATGTGTGGAAATTTATAGTAACGCTGCGGTGAATAAATGAGTTTGAATTTCTTTGATCTTTTAGTTTCAAGTAACGGTGGTTAATAAATTATATAAGTTATGATGTATCAAGTTTACCGTGGACTTGATTGCACTCAACCACTACAGGAAGCAATCCAAAGATAGCAAAATAACGACAACTGGCTTTTAAAATTGCAATTTTGACAGTGCTGTTTTGGATGTCTTCTTCCTTAATGTGGTTTTCCTCTGGGAAATGTTTGGGGTTATTTTTAAGTGCAGTTGAGGGAAATTCATGGAAATAACTTGTAATCTATCTTCCTGACTAGACACAGCACATAAACACCGTTCCTGCCTGAGCCAGGCACAATGTTTTTCTTCCTGTAATCTCATTTCCTTTCTTTTCTTCTTTGTTTCGCTCGGGGAAAAAAGGGAAAAATCTTTATTGAATAACCAGAATTTTTTTTTGTATACGTAGGTCAGCCCTTGTACTCAATAAAATATTCTGATTTTTATCCAAGGACCAAATATTAAGCCTGTTGAGTCAATGGCTCTGATTGCTGCATTACAAGAAATATTCAGTCTTTGCAAATAAACGCACATCCCACAAACTGTATAATGTTTGTAGGAACATTATTCTCTTTATTGTGATAAATATTTTGCCATGTTATCCCTGTGGTATCATTAATAACCAGAGAAAGAATGACGCTATCATACAGGTTTTCTCGTACTACACGTAAGCGTTTACAAAATAGTGTGTTCAACTGGACATCTCGTAGTGAGGCAGATATGGGTTCAAAATGCCTTATTTCCCCTTTGGTACTTTTTTTGATTGGGATTGGAGGTTACATTAGGCAGGGCTTGGTCATGATGTATATTACATTAGGCAAGGCTTGGTCATGATGTATATGTACATTAGGCAGGGCTTGGTCATGATGTATATGTACATTAGGCAAGGCTTGGTCATGATGTATATGTACATTAGGCAAGGCTTGGTCATGATGTACATGTACATTAGGCAAGGCTTGGTCATGATGTACATGTACATTAGGCAAGGCTTGGTCATGATGTATATGTACATTAGGCAAGGCTTGGTCATGATGTACATGTACATTAGGCAGGGCTTGGTCATGATGTATATGTACATTAGGCAGGGCATGGTCATGATGTATATGTACATTAGGCAAGGATTGGTCATGATGTACATGTACATTAGGCAGGGCATGGTCATGATGTATATGTACATTAGGCAAGGCTTGGTCATGATGTATATGTACATGCAATACGGTGAGGCCAAGTGAACCATGAGTACAAGATTGTTTCCTTGGCTCCCATCGATTGTGCAGGCATGTCACAAGGGAACCGGTGTCAGTTACAATAGCGCATCCACGACAATAAAGCACAGCAATTTGAGTGGATTTTTCCAAGCTTAGATTTTGCTAAATGCTTTGAACACTTTGTAGGAAATCAACAGTGGAATAAAACGATTATGTAACCCATTAGTGTTTCAATAGGAACACTTGCCGGATCAGGCAGACCATTTAGATGTCCAGGTTGCCTGACAGAATTTCACTGTGTCCTGAGCAATTGGATAGGCGATTTGTCAAGGGCTGCGTAATATGGTCTTTTCTCTATTCAAATCAACTAAGCTGTTGCCCAAAGTGAAACTGACACTTGTGACTGGTTTAATTGTTATTTGTCGTAACATTGTTCTCCCTTGTAGTTTGAGCACTTTGAAAGTACTATTGGCTTCAAGCTAGCTAATCACCGAGCAGCCAAACGCCTTTGGAAGGTCTGCGTGGAACACCATACTTTCTTCAGGTACATCTTATCAGTGGGATTTGTCTTGAGGCGTGTGAATTTTTACAATAAGTTTGTTGGAGTAAATTACCTTGACAGGATTTCAAAGTTGTTAGGTTGGCCCAGGCTTTTCTACTCTGCCTTTGAAAAGTTACAACAAAGTCTCTCGATGTTTCAAGTGTTTGTGTTTTCTAATCTTCTTCGCTGGTACGGATATTGCCAAGTTTTCGCTCCAGGGTCTGTACAAAGGGTGACATTGTGTCACCTTGTCTCCATGGCATCATTCGTTTATACCATAGTCCGAAGCAAATTGTTGAAGTTTTCTTTCTTATGGTATGTTTAGATTGTTTTTTTTATGAGCCAAGTTTTGATGGCTCGTTTCATTTTATTGTCTGATTTTTCTTCAGATTGGTATCCCCAGAGCCGCCACCAAAGAGGACACTCTTCCGTCTGGGCTCCAAATTCCGCTACAGTGGCCGCACCCAGTTCCAGTCACGCCAGGCAAGCTCTACCATTGACCGCGATAACCCCAAGTTTGACCGCGCCCTCAGTGGACGCCTGTCAAGGAGTATGGATGGAGGTTTGTGGCTCAAATCACTCAAAGTAGATACCCGTTATTTTGGTTTACGTAAAGGAGGAATGAAACTAAGACCCGCCCCTTAGGAAGCAATAGTTTTTAAGTGCTAGTATTGGAGCTGAGTGGTTTAGTGTATCGGACTGAAACTCTGATGGCTAAGTCATCAGGATGTGGGTTCGAATCTCGGTCATGACACTTGTGTTTCTGAGCAAGGCATTTAACTGTAATTGCTTCTCATCACCCAGGGGTAAATGGGTACCTGTGAGGGCAGAGATGGTTCTTGTGATTGATTTAGCTTGGTGCGCTACATATTTGGCATCCATAAAATACAGCACAGGGATGAGAAATCTCAGACTTTTATCTTAATTCAGACTTTTTTTCTACCTGTTAAAGAAAAAATTCTGTACTTTTCTCCAAATAAAGTGTGTCATGCTCTTTGATCTACTTCTCTAGCACTGAGGATACTGTTCCCAAAATCTCCTTGGAATCTATAACTCCAGGGGTTATCAAAAGGTTGAAATGCCATCATTTCAATGCACCTCCTAAGATCTGGATCCCAGTTTCAGACTTTTTTTGTCAGCAATGACTTACCCCGGACAGTAGCAATAAATCCTTTTGGGTTTTTTTTTCCCTTGTGATTAGGATACGGTGGACCGCTTGATCATGAAGAACGTCCCGATGAAGTGATCCTAGCTGCCCAGGCCAGAACAGAGGAGGCGGAGCGCCCACGCAGCCAGTTTGAGCAGCAGCTTGAGTACGCTGATAATGAAGATGAGCAGAAGGTAAGAGGATTGCAAAGCCGTGTCCTAGTTTAACATTGTGAGCTTGTCCTCAGTCTCCTACATTTCCCTGTTGCTGAACGATCACTTTGGTGCAAGGGAAGAACTGCCCTAAAGCTCACCAAAGGTTACCTTCATAACAGTTGACATGAAGTCATCGGATATCATGCATGGACGCTACATCCAGTGTATTTTTTACATTTTACAAAGTAGAATTGGTGCGTACCTACTCTCTCCTTGATTCTAAAACAAAGGAAGAGGAGTCACTTGATGGCTGTTTGACCAAACCCTCCCTGTCATAAAGTAGTCTCCTAGAGAGTGTGGTGTCTTGTGCTGCCACCCAGCATTAGAGCTGGTTTTGCACACATCAAACTTGGAACTAAACGTTGGTTTCTGAATGCACTCAGTTCCGGGTTTTTGGTTCCAGCATTAGTCCCTGAGTATACTTGGAAGATTGTGGGCCGTGTATAAGTCCCTGTGACAAGTGGTAAGCCTAGGCCAAGCACTTGACTTCATTGACATGTAGCACCTTTTGAGCCAAGTGTTGACGACTCAACAAATTTGGTATCAAAGTTTGGGACCAATCCTTAAGCGAACGCTTAAACTTGGTCATAAGCTTGGCGATTACATATAAACTTCATACAGGGATCCAAAGTGTCTACTTATTTTTTCCTCCATCACCGGTTTCGTGACCCCCCCCCCCCCCCCACCCCTCATAAAAGTTACATTTTGTTGACTCTGACGACGATGAGAAAGAGGAAAACAAAGAAAATGAAGGGAACAAAGAAGAGCAGGAGAAAGAGCCGGTATGTCAAAGGTCATCTGCTTTCGGAATGCAGCGTGATGCATAATCTAATTTACATATTAACCAGAATGCACAGCTGTTTTCCAACGCTCGCCCATTGAGCATACCGTTTGCCAGTGATTTCTGTAGTGTACTTGTAGGTGTGCATTTTAGTCGATCGAGTTTTTAAACAATGGAGTATTATGTGTGAGAAATTTCTATTTCAAATGAAATGCTTTAAAGTTCTGATTGCTTATTTCTCCGTCGTCCTAGACACAATGGAATGCCGTAGAGTTTGACTGTAGTTTGAATGTCTTTATTGAGCTCTACACTGTCTTACAACTCTATGATAACTTGTCGGGAGACCTTATTCGTTTTTCAATCATACCTTAGTACAGGTGAACCCTTGCTTAGATTAACCCTCCTACTGTTTGACCATTCAGAAATGTTTACAAGGTTCTACCGCTTGCCTCTTTAAACAAGCAGGCACAAGTTGTACAGACTTCGATGATATGCATGAGTAGATACATAATATAAGTAGTTGTTTCAATTTGACTATCGACCTAAACCAAGTTTTAATTAACATTTACCTGCATTTTCTACAGCGTTTCTTCCGTAGTGGTTTACACTTATCAATAACTGACTTAGAAAGCAACCACTGATTTGATATAAAGACTTACAATTAATTAGGACTTAATTTTTATCTTGATAACTAACTTTTATATTATTCAGGAAAGGATTGTGTAGCTTGTAGAGATGTATGTTTTAAGCAAAGATTATGTTTGTGAAGGTTTTCCTAACTTATTTGCAACACGGTACCTTTGATCGTGACATTTTCTCTTGTAAATGTAATCTGATCAGATCATCTCCCAGACTCACCTATCTTACCTTGCCATTGTTTCCTCTGATATTGCTTCCCTATCAAGGCATTGTTTTCTTCTCCTTTGGTTGCCCAAATTCCATCCAATTTATCAATTTTTCTTGAGAAAGTGACCCCCCCCCCAAAAAAAAGAAGGAAAACAAAAACAGTTAGCACCACAAGTAGTTCAAATCGTAGCATGTTTATTGATTGATTAGAGATTAATGGGGTCAGCAGCCAATGCTTTTAAAGCATTGTATTCCCCTACCTATAACATCCCTTGTCACTTTTTCTTAACTTCCCTGCATTTTAACTTCTTTGTAGTTCGCTTTCATAGTATTTTCAGATATTTTGTAGATTTTACAGACCTAACGCAAAGCTGCCAACTCTCTCTGATTCTACAGAAAGTTCCCTGAAAACAAACCAATTTTTCCATGTTCCGATGAACAAATTTGAAAATCTCCCTGATGGAAACTTTTTTTCACGTTCAATCTTTCTGATTGTAAGATGCAAACGTTGGCAGCTCTGCTATTGCCACATAACTCTTTGGTCCGTAGCATTGTATTTCTTATGGATTAAATTCCTCCGTTGGTCCAAGCATGCATCCCAGTCCCTCACTTCCCTACACATGATTCTAGATCTAGCTGGTCCTCACCGTCTCTGTTTAACTACAAATAAGCCACAAGAGTATCTGCAACACTTGTGTTTATGTATGCGACAATCTGTGCCTTCAAAATGCCACACGTGTACAGTTAACTTTTTGAAAAACCATGCAGCTCCAACTTCACATACCAATCAGTGTGTTTTGTTTGTCGTGGAAAAAAAATGCAAAATAAATCACAGTGTGCCTTCATTTAGTCCATATAAAATGCTAAACAGTTAGTTTGCCTTCATCAATCCAGCTATTTACCCAATTCATGTGACGTCATCACCAACGATACCTCTTGGTTGTGCTATTTTGGGAATCTGGTTTCCATTACTGTGCAGGCGTATTTCAGATGATGGACTCATTTGCCCCATCATGGTCAGCCATTTGCTTGTAGAGCCTCGAATTGTGGACAGTAGTGAAAAGAAGCATTCTGTATTGTCACTTTAATGTAATGACACTTTCATCCAAACAGATACATAAACACAATACAAATGAAGTCGAGGCTCTACATGCATATGGCGGGTCCGTACAAGTAGCTAATGGTTACACGCGCACCTTGGCCCAATTCCATAAAGCCTGTAAGCAGACAGATTCTGCTTACAAAGCAACCATTAGCAGAATTTCTATTTCACAAACACTGTGAGCAGAGCAAAAGACATACTAACTTGCCAGGGGGTTCTGGAAGCAGATGGGTGATGCAATAATGCCAATCCATTGCGAACGTGCACACATGCTGGCAAATCTTGATTGTTTTTGTACTTTAGTAAGCACAAATACTTGCTTACCAGTAAACAGTTTTACATGCAATTTGATTCCCCAAATGGTCTGCCATGGGCAGACGGTAGCCGTGGCTGACATGAGTGCAAGGTGTCTATTTGCTGAAGATGCTGTAATCATTTTTATATTCAGGTGCAGCTTTGTGTGTGACAACATTAAATTATAAGCTGCTATAAAGAGCCGTTATGTTTATATGCAAAGTGTAAGATTGAGATTACATGATAAATCACTAGCCTTCATGTTTGCATGCAGCTTCGATTGCGCATAAACCAGTATATACTGTACCTGCAGCTGTCCAGCACCAACAGAAGTATGCACCGATGCGGCAGTCTCCTGTAATTTCTCTCATTGGTTTAAATTTTTCCATTTAACAATACCACCCCCCTTCCCCCATACGCCTGCTCAGTCTCAGGACCATGACATAACTTCCGACGAGGGCGATTACGATGGTGTAGACCCAGAGATGGCCGAGAAATTTGAGGAGATCAAGATGTCGTACTTTTCGGTCTGTTATACACTCTTTTTCTTTCTTTTTACTTCCCCTTCTCTCTGTTGGGTTTCCCACTGACCAAGGAATGGAGGCATAGAATATCACTTTGTGAAACTTGAATATTTGATGCTACGGGATCAGATAATGTGATCAGTCAAAAACTTAACAGGTGTCTTTCATAATTTATGAGATGTCATTATGAAAGGTGCAATCTTTAAAAAAAAAAATTAAAAAGAGAGTCTGACTTTTCTACTCTTGATCAGGACTTATAAAAACGCCACCAAAAAATAAACCATCTTTTTATAGTTTGTAATAATGTTTCAAGAATTATCTGTACATGTTTGAGGTCAGTGGGAACCCAACTTTCTCTGTGATGAAAAAGCGTTAACACAGCATTAAAAAAACAAAAACAAAACCCAAACACCTTGATCGTCCAGACTTATCAGTTCCAGTTCCTGCATCTTTGTGACCCTTCAAAAAGAGCGCCCTCTTGTGGTGGTTTTGTAGTGTGTTGATATTATTTTGCTGCTAAGTGTGACAAAATACTGTGCAGGAGGGGTTGTTGTCATCTAAGGCTTGGGGCGGTTCACATTCTCCTCCGTTCAGTGGAGCGTGTTCCAATTAGGGTAAGAGTATACCCTGATTGAGGTACATGTAGTTTGGATGACGACAACCCTGTAAACCATAGTGGCGTTTTATTTGAAGTGAGAGCATGTTCGTGTAGTGTCATTTTATTTTTTGGCCAACTTTTGGTCTTTCATGTACAAAGAAGCACAAAACTGAACTTGAAAGAGTGCTGCCAAAACGGATTGCTTAGCACCCGAAAATCTTGCTTATAGAGTAGGGTTACCAGCCAAACACCCATATGGTTACTGTTTTTGACTGGTTTCCTGTCGGTTTCTGCTAAGCAAATAGATTTGCTGCTCAGTGAGTACAAGAATCAGAAGTTTTTAAGGAATAATATACATTTTCAGTCAAGGACAAATAATCAGAATTTGCAAAAAGTACTTTCCTTTCTTCTGTTTTGTTTTCACTTTTTCTTTCTTTATCTGGTCATTGTGCCTGCTGTTTTGATTTTATTTAAACATCGTTTCATATTTTCATTTTGTTTAAATTGAAAGTTTTACAATCAGTTATTGTTGCCCTTGGTCAAAGTTATAAAGATCAATGTTGGTTATTTTGTTCTTCCCATTTTCAGAATTGTGCTCAAAGCAGTTAGTTTTGTAGAAGACCTCCAGCCCATTCACACGTTCCTTTTGACAAAAATAAAATGATTTGCATGATAAGTGTGTGTTGTTAGAGATTTCCATTTTGAGTTGCATGAGTTACCATTGCAGGATAGTTGAAGCTGGTACGAGAGCACCTTGCACTGGTTGGATCGTAGAATTCAAACCCACCGTATTTTTCCCTCCGATTTTAGCACAATTCATTTGATTATCATTGTAACATTATGACATCCTTGAAGAGCTATCTGGTGGCACTTGAAGTTTTGAAGAGCTAATATGGTTGACCCATATTAAAATCTATCTACAGAAACGGTTAAGGCCAAATTTCAAATAGCTGTTCAGCAGAAAATTGTGCTTAGCAACTTTTGTCTGCTTAGCAAAAATTAGCAGGGAACCAGTCGCCAACAATATACATTGCATGGTATTTTAACTGGTAACCTGTTTCTGTTTAACAAATTTTTTCTGTGCAGCACATGTATGCTTATCAGCTTTTCGAATTTGGGCCTGCTCTTCACTTTGGGGAGTGCACTCTATTTCACATTTTTTGGCTTCAGTGTTATGAGCAACACACAGATCAAAGGTTATTACTCCACAATTTTTACTTTGGGGACACTAGGGGGCAGCAGACTTACCAGGTGTATCAATTGTTCTTTGAAAGGTGTGTATGCTCGCAACGATGTAAGCAATGGAAATTTACCTGCTGCCGCCTAGCGCCCCAAAGTCTCCTATTCTAGTAACCAAATAACTATCTGGAGAAAGTGTTATAATGGGGAAAGTCATTTACGGGTAACAATTACGTAATAGTCTCTCATAGAAGTTGTGGTTGAAGTCGTTTTCTTGTACATTAGGCGGAGTTCGTTGTTCAGAATATTGAGTCTGAACTCTGGTTCTGTACAGAGCCACCTCTTGAAAGAGGTTCCTAGTACAATGTTATTGCCCTTTTACTTTCCACACCGAAGCTTCAAATCATACTCAAGAATTTGATATCTGCATTCTATTAGCTTGAGTTTGCTGAAGGAGAAGGCGGTAAGGGAACTAGACAGAAAATACTTTGAAACCAAAACCCTTCTAAGACTCCTCTCAAAGAATCTTCCTTCTTCTTTTTCTACGCAGAGGCCCCTTTGAATATATTTTAAAGAGAAAACTCATAGAAAGAAAGTTTGTCTCGTTACAATAATGCTACTCAGTGACCCCTCCCTCTTCTCAATCCTGACTTCATTTTCTTCTTCTCTATCTGCCCCTCCTCTCCCTTTTCTCAGATCTCATGTGACATTGTCGTTATTTTTTTCGTTTGAGTTCCCAAAGCATGGAGTGTCATCTAACATCGTGTTTGGCAACAATATGTGTACTTAATTTATTGATAATTTGTTTTGATCACCTTTTTAAAAATAATGTTGCCACACCGTACTCATTCTTTTTTCAGGAGGTGTCAAATTTGTTTGTAATTGTTACGGTGCTGTTCACTTTTTATGTTAATGGGATATATCTGATGTGATCACCCTTGGTGGTGTAGTCCATCCTTCCTTTGGTCAGCAGGAGTATTCCGGTTTTTACACAAATTTGTAATATTTTGATTTTTTGAATGAAGTTCTAGTTTTGTTCTGCACTAGGGTCAGTAACAATCATCTTGAGGTATTCTTTCCATCTCAAGCTCCTTGGTGTTAATTAAGATTGGATCCAATAATCATGTTGCTGTTCTTTTCCCACATCTTAAAATTGTTTTGAAATACACCCCCCTTCCCTTCCCTTGACTAAATCTTAAGTAAAAAGATCTCCAGACATTTTTACGCAAAGTGAAACCGGTTGTAAATGGTTCTTCGTTACATGAAACGGTTACAGAATTGACTAAATAGGAGCAAAAATTTGTATGTTACTCAGTATTTTACCACAATGTTAAGATTTAGGGAGAGTTTCTACTAAGATTTCACTTTCAGTTGCATGTATTGTCAATAATTAATCGATAATGAATAATCAATATGATTGGTTAACAGAGATCTGCTGATGATGTTGCTGCCAGTAAGCAAGACGGAGACCCGCAGTACGGCGGCCCTGACGATGATGGTTATGGACCTGGGTCCACTAGGTTCCAGACCACGACCACTACCACCACTACTAAGACTGTCTACAAGGTGGAGAGGACTGGTGAGGTAAGAAGTCTAACCTAGGCATGTTTTCATAAAGGTGTTAAGCAGAAAATGGTGCTTAGCAATTTGTTCTACTAAGCAAAAAGTAGCAGGGAACCAGTCACAGACAATTTACATTACATGGTAATTTGGCTGGTAACCTGTTCCTTCTAAGCAAGGGTTTTCTGTGTTTAAAAGCTGGGTCATTCCATGCCAACTCACCTAATTTTTTTTAAATTTGACAGTGACCGACTCAGATTTTGTTCTTATTTTTTTCAAAGAACCCTCTATAGGTGTTATGAACACACACAAATTTTTTTCTCCCAAATCTTTTTCGTTTTTGAGATACCACCCCTTGAACAATGTAGCCCCGCCCCCTTTTTTTACCCCATATGTTGCATCGGTGAGTTTTTGGCAATTTCAGAGGCCCACATCTCAAAATCAAGATAAGATATACCCCTGATCATTCTTATTTATGATGACTAGTACTCAAATTATCAAAATCTACTGTTACAATTGGTATTCAAAATTTATTTTTTGTGTAATGGGTCCTCAAAAAGCTCAAATTCTACTGATGTGAGGGACTTTTTGTAATTTTTGAACCCCCCTTGTGCCAACATGAAATGTCAGTTTGCTTTTATATGACACATGGGTAATGTCTAGGTACATATGAGTGCCCCCAAGCAAGGAAAGACCAATCACAGATTCACTGGGTGTTTGGCAGGGGTGGAAATATGGGTCCAGAGTTGAAAATGCCCAAAATACCCCTTCATTCTATTGGATTTTTGGAGATGTGGCACATTACTCAAGGACTCGACAATTTTTTATCTGAAAACAGTGTATATGGGCTAGGTCTGTAAGAAAATTCAGATTGGTGTTTTGAATTCTTCATGGTAAAATAAATGTTTGTGTGAAACAGGTATTTTCCCTTTATTGTAGTACACGTTAATACTAAATACACACATGTAGTCCGTTTGGGGAAGTCATAAAACTTAAATTCACCTTCCAAATCAAATACCCCTGAGTGTCTCAAGGCTACTCAAGACTTCTTACAATAATGTTTAAGCCACCAGGTCCTTTTAAATTGATTGGGCTGTTGATGGGCCTACATGTACTTGCATAATAGGTGTACTTGTTTACATCGTATTCAATGAGGTAGATGATGTAAACCCCTGGTACTGTATACGTACGGTCACTTAAAGAAAACATTCCTCAAGATCATGCAGTTGTTCTTCTTGACTTTGCTGAAAACTACAGTTTTGTTATTCAAGATGCCACCAAGGTTTCTACTGGGAGAACAGCCAAGCAACTCTTCATCCTTTCACAGTATATTATATGGAACAAGGTGATCTGAAGTGTCTAAGTGCCTGCATAATATCAGACTGCTTAAAGCATTCTACAACCACTGTTCATGCCTTCATTTTAACATTGGTCTCATATAAAGAAGACTTTGCCAAACACAAAGAAACTCATTTACTTCAGTGATGGTGCAGCAAGCCAGTACAAAAACTTCAAAAACTTCAGTAACCTGTGCCACCACCTGGATGACCATGGTCTACATGCAGAGTGGCATTTCTTCGCCACTAGCCATGGGAAAAGCCCTTGTGATGGGATAGGGGGAACCACAAAAAGACTTGTTGCCAGGGCCAGCTTGCAGGCTACTACTGATGATCAAATCCTAACAGCAAAGCAGATGTTTAATTGGGCCTCTGAAAATATCCACGGAATAAAGTATTTTTTTGTAAGTGACGCAGAGGTGAAGAGCAATGTAGAGGCATTTTCTCTTGATTTGCGGTACTCTTCATCATCAACAATTTCAGGAACACGTTCACACCACAGTTTCATACCTGCAGCTAAAACAGAGCTAAAACTGCGACGGCTATCTGCAGATGAACACTTCAGTGCTGTTACTTTTGGTAACCTCAGTAAGGCATCAACTTGTGATAATGTATCAAATGATTACTAGCCTGGTAAATACATTGCTTGTGTGTATGATAAAGACTGGTTCATTGGCCACATTGATGAACGGTCAGATGAGAACAATGACGTACATGTAAAATTCATGACCAAATCTGCATGAACTGGTTTTCTTTCCTGGGGTGTAAATGGTCCTCATAACGAATGTTACGTGCCTTTTCCGGACATCATCTGACTGTATTAATGCTCCAGAAATGCTTGGACGTGGAGGTCGACAGTATAAGCTTTTGTCTACAGACTTTAATCGTATCAAATCATTGCTCCCAAATTATATCAAGTGAAGTACATGAACCTAAGGTAAAAGTACTTAAAGGCGGATGATTTGTTTATTCCACATTTTAGTTCAGAAAATTATAAAAACTACCAGCAGCCTACATTTAGCCTGCATATTATTATTAGGCAAAATACCTACATACACCTGTATGTACTAATGTAGTAATAATAACCCAAGCCAGTCCAAATAATTGATGGTGGACATCAGACAGTATTAAGAAATCTAAGAAATCTCCTTGCTGGTGGTCAAGATGTTAAAATGTCTTTTGTATTGTGCAAGTACTTGGTGCCAGGGGTTTACATCATCTACCTCATTGAATACAATATGTAAACAAGTACACATGCAAGTACATGTAGGCCCATTAACAGCCCAATCAACTTAGATTAAGGGCAATGAAAAGGCACTGGTGGCTTAAACATTATTGTAAGAAGTCTTGAGTAGCCTTGAGACACTCAGGGGTATTTGATTTGGAAGGTGAATTTAAGTTTATGACTTCCCCAAACAGACTACATGTGTGTATTTAGTATTAACGTGTACTACAATAAAGGGAAAATACCTGTTTCACACAAACATTTATTTTACCATGAAGAATTCAAAACACCAATCTGAATTTTCTTACAGACCTAGCCCATATACACTGTTTTCAGATAAAAAATTGTCGAGTCCTTGAGTAATGTGCCACATCTCCAAAAATCCAATAGAATGAAGGGGTATTTTGGGCATTTTCAACTCTGGACCCATATTTCCACCCCTGCCAAACACCCAGTGAATCTGTGATTGGTCTTTCCTTGCTTGGGGGCACTCATATGTACCTAGACATTACCCATGTGTCATATAAAAGCAAACTGACATTTCATGTTGACACAAGGGAGGTTCAAAAATTACAAAAAGTCCCTCTTATCGGTAGAATTTGAGCTTTTTGAAGACCCATTACACAAAAAATAAATTTTGAATACCAATTGTAACAGTAGATTTTGATAATTTGAGTACCAGTCATCATAAATATGAATGATCAGGGGTATATCTTATCTTGATTTTGAGATGTGGGCCTCTGAAATTGCCCAAAACTCACCGATGCAACATATGGGGTAAAAAAGGGGGCGGGGCTACATTGTTCAAGGGGTGGTATCTCAAAAACGAAAAGGATTTGGCAGAAAAAAATTTGTGTGTGTTCATAACACCTATAGAGGGTTCTTTAAAAAAAATAAGAAAAAAATCTGAGTCGGTCACGGTCAACCCCTAGGTGAGTTGGCATGGAATGACCCAGCTATCAAAATTTGGCCCTCAATATAGCTTGATTTATTGTGGACTAGGGTCTTGAAGAAACAATGGCTTTGGTTTGACTCCAGCTTTTTAGTCTCCGTCATCATTTTTTGAAAAGTGTTTTTTAAGTACGGGGCTTCCCTTGTTATTTAACTCTTACTCATATAATGACCGACTTGTTAAAATATCAAGTCAAGTTCATAACGAGGGTCCATTAAGCACAGAATTCCAGAGAAGGCTCTGCTTACCATGGAATTCTGTGCTTATTGTCACCAATCTCCTCTCACAGATTTAGCTCAAAATTTCTGCGCTAGCTGTGCAAGCGAAGGATGCTTAGTACATTGATTTTTCTGCTACTGTAAGCGCCGATTTTTTGCTTACAGTAAGCAAAGCCAATTAGTAATCATTTTGTTAGCAGACTTGTTTTGAATCTAGTATATAAATTGAGATGTTCACAGAGCCTGGATATTCTTGAAAAGATTGGTTTTAACATGCGGGATTCTTGACATTAAGTGATCAGCACATACTGGTACCCAGATGCATCAATATAATGTAGTATTAAGTAGACTACTTGATAATAACCCCTCTTAATCTAACAGCCTGGCGCCGTGTTGGAGGGTGAACCCATTTTATTAGAGCCAACGATGGAGGAGGCGCCCAGCATCCAGGCCAACGCTGTCAACACCTTCGTAAGCGTTAGCCCCGAGTCCTTCCCAGAGGTATTGTCTAACAGCGGTTTTCTGACCTCACCACGTCTAACACTTGCATTTTTTCCCTCTTCTTCTACTTCTTCTTCACTTCCATTAACAGAACACCTTCACAGCTCTTGTTTTTCCCCACTCAAGAGCTTCAACCACAAGTTGTTCATGGGTGACTTCTCTTCAAGGTTTCATTTCTACAATAACAAATAAACCGTCTTAAACTTCTTTCATCATTACATTACTCTGGAGGGTCTTTTAATTGGATCATTTTTGGGGAATGATGTTGGGGGTAAACCTTATTTAATTCCAGGGTTCGTTATTTCATGGAGCCTCTGGCCATCGCCTTGGTGCCCCTGGCTAACACCTTGGTGCCCCTCGAAATGTACCAGTACAAATGCAAACTTTTTTATGGAGGTAACATAATTTACTAAGGAACACTGCCTTAACCTTGTAAGACCCAAAGTATCATTTTGCAATATGCTGGTGTGAAAAGACTCTAACTTCAAAAGTGCATAGGAATAGTGCAGATTTTTTTTTATTCGTACTTGGATGTACACTTGGAACAAAAAGAAAAAGCTTGGTTAAAATTTAATAATGATAAAGATCTGAAATGACTTGATTACAAGATCATGACGGAAAGACCACATTATGTTGTTGAGGTTTTGATGAAAGAAGTTTAACCTTTTCATTTTGTAGTCTAGAAATAATTTCACCCTCTTCATTGGAGTGCGTATGCTTTGGTTTTATGTCTAATCCAGCGATCATGAATTTGGATAATATATTGTCCAGGCCTGACCCCGTCAGGCTTCTTGCTTTTTTTTCTGGGGTAGAGTTTAGTGTGATACCTGTAGTTGTGATTGGAATGCTTCTTGTTTTTGGATAACCTCTTTCCCGAATTCAACCAATTATTTTAGTATAAATCGTTTTCCAGATTAAGTAGGTTTGCTTAAAAAATATTCTGCTCTCTAAAATTTTTGAAACATATTCCAACAATCGCTAAAATTCGGAGGTACGTTTTCACATTTGTCTTTAAAATAAAAGGAAAGCATTCATGAACAAATGGTCAGCGCTGTCAGCCATGAATAATATGATGTATTTGCACTTCCTAAAATTAAATTAACTGTTCATCTATTTGAAGAAAAAGTTGTACAATTGTCACTGCAAATCAACAGCTCTCATCACCAACATAGCTAGCCTTCCCCCATTTCTCGGGAGACATTTGCCGTGTGTGAATAATGTATACTTGCCGTAGCAAAGAACTTGCAACTTTCGCTAAGCGTACACCTGAGTTAGCAAGGCAGTTTAGCTAGTGCGCCTGTATTACTGTTCTTCCACAGCTAGCACTTAATATTTGGTTTTAAACTTATTAGAAGAAAGGGACCGTGCTTATCACGCTGCGTTAATCTCTCCATCATTCATACTGACTCTTTCTTTATTCACACTCATTCCATTTCATATCATCATTGCATCACATCATCTGGAGCAACCATTGGCGCAGAATGTCAAAGCTCCTTGTCTAAAAACCTGTATCACACTGACGTCCTCAAGGGTTTGTCAACACTTACTTTTACTGCTGTTAAGAATAAGTTCCTTGCCACAAAGCAGATCTGTGTGTCGGTGAAAAAAAACGCTGTAAAAAAATCTTGGAAAAAACAACCTCTATGCACCAAGTATGGTTGAAAGTTCTGAAAATGAATTCGCTGAAATTATCGCACAAACCCTATGGGGCCAAGATGTAATATTTTTTAAAGGAGTTTCCCATGCGAGATGAGACATTTTGACAAAATGGAGATGCACCATGTTTTCAAGGGACACGAGAAAATGTCCTTAGACCCTGACGGCCTTTCCATGTCCATCAGAACTGTACAACATCTGATAACTCATCATCCATACCCTTTGCTGAGTTTGGTCTACACGGAGTCACGCCAAGCATGGCTGGTTTTGCAGTACACAACCGACTCCATCAAACTCAGACCCAACCATGTAACAAAATATGGGTTGAACCAGTTGAAGAACACTCACTCGCTCAGTCGACCCAAGTGCCCACTTCAGACAAGCGCAGGAACAACATTTACTTCTAGTTTAAAATCCACCAAAAACATAAGTGGCCCTCATCTTTGATACTTGCTATAATAAATACAAAGTTGGTACAATTACATTCAGATAGTCTGCTCCCACTCAAGTTGACCTCTCTATGGTGTTTTATGCACTGGTGTTTAGGAATCCAGACAGTGCAGTGTGATACAGGTTGGTTACAGTATTTGCTCTGACTCATTGCCGTCTTTCATTAACAGGGGTAGATACCTGTGTAATATTAACTTTAAGAGCCAACCTTTGGCCAGAGCTAGCCTGCCAATACAGCTTGGACTACTCAGGCGCTGCAAACCATGCTTTTATTTTGCTCATACGTTTGCGGAAGCAGTCCTGATCAGGTTTATTTTTTGTACCCTTAATGTATTGTAACATCAGTTTGGGAATCTATTGTACTTGTAGAGTATGTGTACTTTGGTCTGAGAATTTTGTATAGGACTAATACTGTAAGAGAAGGTAACAATTTTTTTTGTATGTATCATCTGTCATGACCATCAGCAGAGCTGCCAACTCTCCCTGATTCTGCAGAAAGGTCCCTGAAAATAAACCAATCTTTGATAATCCCTGATTATGGAAACTTTGTCCCCACTATGTTGAATGTAATTCTAAATATCTTCCTGATTGTTGTAAGATGCAAATGTTGGCAACTCTGTACTAGAGAGAGTACAGCATTGGTAGAAATTGATTTTGAAAAACATCATCTAGATTCTGAAAGTTGACATTTGTATGAGGTTCTAATCACCAGAATGACTGACTGTCTGTTTCAAAAATTTGAGTTGCAAGTCGGCTTTTATTTAAGACTGACATTACCAAAACACAACCAGTTTCCTCCAAAAAACATGAGCACATTATTTTGATTACAAAAAATCCTCGACTTGCGCTCTTTATGATCAATTGTTGAGAGAATTGGAATGAAACGCTGTTCAAATAACCAACGCTGTACCCTCCAAATAAACATGCACTACATGAATTGACATCATTGTCTGGTGTGAATGTCACATTTGTTTATTTTGCTGGAACTCAAAGAGTAACAGCAGGTTACTAATTATAAAATAATCTATACAACAATCTTGATGTAATTTACATAAGTATGCAGTTAATATCCTCAAGACACATGTAGTATATAGCTGACTGGAATTTCACTGAGACTTAAATCTCAGCTTTTGAAACATTTTGAAATATTCCACATCTTGGTTTAGTCAAGAAAGAAAAAAAGGTTTTCCCGTACATTTAATACTTGTACCAATTGGTCTCAGAAATATTGTCATCGGTGATACTCTCATGTTCAAGATAAGTTTAGCAAAATCTACGCTTACAAAAAACTACAAAGGAAAACAAACAACAACAAAAACAAGCTGACTGTTTCTGCTTTTTTCTCAAAAATATAACTTGGTGTAATTGTCCATGCATTGGTTAGAAACTACAGGACTTCAATGGAGGTACTCTTTAAAAACAGTTTTGTAAATAGGTTACAAATAACTTGTTTCTGTTGAATTGTCATATACAGCACATTCTTAGGTAAATGTTTCATACATGTAGTTGATGGCGACGCGTTTGTCACACATGTATTGGTGTTTGTGAAGTAGGATACAATCAAACTTTGAATGCAGTGATTTCTCTACAATGTACAAACAGGCTTGAATGAAGCCTACTTCCAAATGGGAAAATCTCTACCGCATGGTATTACAAACCTGAATTCATCCTGTTCCGTTCCTCTTGTAGCCTCCTCCCCAGCCGCCAGCCTTTCAAGGAGACGTTGCCGTCATGAAGCGTCTTGATGACGCAGAGGTGGGCTAGAGTTGGCATGTCACGTCCGCAGTTGGGCGTCAGACTTGCCGTGTTTGCACCTTCCTAATACACATTTTGTTTTGATCCAGTGACTTAAATTATTAACCTGTGTATAACAACAAAATACACCCAAAGCTATTACCCAAACAAGATTGTTCCAATCACGGATGACGCCATGATGATGTTACATTACTTTCTGAATGTCTTGTGTTTTACTAGCAGCACTAACTTAAGTTACATATTTGAGAGTTCCTGCGGATTGACGAGAGTAAAACTTGACAAGATTTTGTTGTACTACACCTCATAATAGATGGATCTATTGAGCCCTTCCCATGGTAGCAATTCAGGCAAAAAATTATGAAAAATTGTTATGTTGGCGTAACCCAACCGACCCTAAAAATACGGCCGACCCAAGGTATTTTAATTTTGTTCAAGGGAAGAAATGTAATAATTAAAATCTATAGAAATTAGTTATAAATGTGTTTGAAACCATTTCTGACTGTTCCTCTTCAATTGTATGATGATAGCGCCCTTGGAACATTGGAGTGAACAATGTTTTGCACAACGAACTTGCAGAAGATTGTGCAGGCTTAAACAATTAGAAAACATGTCGTTTTCATCGCTGGGATAAAAAAGGTTACGTCAACATAACAATTTTTTTTTTTTTTTAGGCCTGAGCTTGGGCAGGATGAACACTGTCTTCCACACCACACCACTCACATATTACACAAGACAGTAGTCCAGATTATTGCAGTTTGTTCACATGTTGTTGTTAAGATTTGATTATAATTGGATTTGTGTAAGAGTTATAAGTGCGCAGTCCTTTAAGTGATTGGTTAATGGGGGCGTGGGCGGAGCTTAATAGATCTATCTATAAAGCGACAACACCATGGAGTACATCACAAACACGCAGTGCACATGCGTTAGCCGTGGAATGAGGTGCATGCTGGTCTAGTTAAATTAGTCTCCGACTAGACCAGCAAGAATCTCATTCCACAGCTAATGTGCCTGCACTGTGTATGTGCCAAGTAGTCCATTCCTAGCATGTGATAGTTTGGGGCAATCGGAGACTTTCAGGGACAATGGACCTCATGCATTGACGTCATCACGCCGCCATCTTGGAGGTAAACGATAATGAAACAATGGCAAACGCACATCTTGTGCAGAGGATGAGCCAGTGAGCAACCTTCTGTTTGCCTCTAGCCGAGGGCGCCCTACTCAAATGATGCATTGTGCATAAGGTCTATAGGTTGCAGCAGACTTACCAGGTAAAACAATTGTGCTCATGTAAACAATGGGGAAGCTCCTGGTATGTCTGCTGCCCCCTAGAGTCCCAAAGTCTCCAGTTGCTCATTAAAAATACAGGGTTGTGATTGGTTTGTATGGATGGTGTGCTTCCACAAAATGAAAGGAAGTCATATTTTGAGTATGAAAATCTTAGTTTTTTTTCTTTTATGCAATTGTTTAATCTGCAAAAAGGGTTGTATTTTATTTACTGTTAGGATTAGAGCAATGATTAGCAACTTCTTTTACATCAATTTGGGGTTTTCTAAAAGTGTATTCATGATTTAGTTGTGGTGGAGGGTAACTGGTCCCTTTCACTGACATCACACGCAGCTGGTTTGCCCGCGGTCTGCCAGTCAGACCACATAAAAACATATGATGCATGACTACCCGTGCACACTTCACCTAGAAAGCTCACTACATAGGTAAACTGAACCCCAAAAACGGTGCAGCGAGAATTATTCCGTTGATGACGTCAGGTTCCAATTTCATGAAGCCGTTAAGCAGGAAAAACTGCTTAACAAATTTCCTTGCTAAGCAAGACATGAGAGAGGTACCAGTCGCAGCAAAGTAAACTGCGGTATTTTGGCTGGTAACCAATTTCCACGAAGGCAGATTTTTCTGTGCAAGGCAAGTTTTGGTGCATTCAGGCTTTATGAAATTGGGCTCAAGTGAATTGGGTCAATTGAACAACAAGCAATACAAATACTATCTCAAATTGTTGCTACTAATATTTAAAATGGCTACCACAAGTGTTTATTCTCTCATTTTGAATCAAAATGTGATTCCAGCTTCGTATATTGAAATATTTTCACTAACTAAATTTAACCGCCACTTTTTATACTAATATTTGAATTTCTTTCAGCATTTTGTACTAATATAATAATTAAAAGTTTTGATTTTGATTGGTTGTTTTGAAATGTTTCTCTTTTTTTGAATATTAAGGAATGCATTTGGGTTTTTAGTCAAGTTTTACTGTACCATTGTGACTCCATTACAATGTTTACACTAGAGTGGTCAATATTGAACTGCACAGGTACATATTCTGATGTTTAATATTGCCCATAATGCATCAGAAGTTTGGGTCGTGTAGAGTTAGGCATCATGTTCACAAAACACTAAGATTGTCATGTGTGGGAAACAGGCAAGGTATGTTTTGACGACTGTTACCGAGACATTTTTGGTTGATAGTTCTTTGAAGCATGAAACCAAAGAAGAAGATATTTGGTTATTGGGACTGCCTTAGTCTGGTGCCCCAACGTTCAGATGCATTGTAGAGAGCAATGACATACAGATTGGTTGTGGTGTTTCTGTGTTTCTTGATCATCATTCAACATTTCACTCATCAAGCAAAGGAAGTTTTCTGATGGTGTGTCTAGCTTCAAGCCAATGTAATGGAAGAGTACCAGCGCCTTGTGGTCATACAGCATGGTCTGGATTGCAGTGGTTCCCTGCAACACTTTCTAAATCAAGACGTTCATTTTATTTCCCACTAGCCTCAAGATGATGACGAGATGGTCGCAGCCACAGCTTCTGAAGGTGACGAGCCGTATGTCAAAACGGCAACCATCGTCCAGCAGGGGGGCCCCGATGAGGAGAACTCCCAGTTGACCCACGACGTGCCCTACGTCCAAACCGAAAACACGACCATCTCATTCGAGCGCGACCAGCCTGACAACAGCCTGGATGACTCGGGCATGTTGGTGAGCGCTCAGACCCTTACTAGCGAAGGCCATACCACCACCACCACCACACACATTACAAGGGTATGTACTGACATGCGTTCAGGAGGAAACTTCCTAAGGTCTTGGATCTTGGCACATCTTGACATAACTTTTTGATGAAGCCCCCCCCCCCCTTCCAGATTCCAGTATCGAGCATCTTGTGTTTGCTGTGGTAATACTTATTGTGTGAGAACAGTTTGGTGTGCCATTATGTTGTGTGAAGATGTGCCAACAGCGTCGATCCAAGATTTTAGGGATGAGAGATTGGTCGGGAATATTTCTGAAGGAAACGAGTCAGTGTCATTGAGCCTAATCATATCCCCCCTTCACCATCATAGAAACATCGTAAGCAACATTCGTACCGAACAAAACAATATCGTCCATTGTAGAATTAAAGAAGGGAAGAAAGATTTGTGTTATTGGAGATTGACAAATTAAAAGTGATTTGGGTTAAGCCTGTTGTTACAAAACAAAGAGCGTACATCAAGTGGTCACCTTGTATGAGCAAGTAATGAACAATGGAATATTTATCTTCATCAGTTGAACACTGAATCTCAAATGATTTGTTGCAGATCATGATTTTCATACTACATTTTTAGAGGTCCATCGTCATTTTCATATATTTTTTATTAAGTTGCAGTGAACTTGTAGAAACAAAGGCTTGGCTAGTCTATCCGCATTGCAAAAAACATTTATCATAGCATATTTTGTTTCTCATTTCATTAATTTCTGACAAATAAGTCGCTTTTGTTTGCCCATTCATTTTGCCAACAGATTTAAGATTGACAATTAAATGTGAAATGTTATTTTAAAAAAGAAGACATTGCAATGATTTCCTTTGAAGGTAAACTACTTGCTTATTTTACCAGTCTATTCTTTGTCAAGCATATCTGTATAGTTGGTAGAAAGGGTACAGAAGTGATACTTTACATTTTGTTTTGATGGGGATATTATCATGGCTATATTTTGGTTGTTGATTTGGATAGACGGTGAAGGGTGACGTGACAGAAACACGCGTTGAGAAGAAGATCATCATCCAAGGAGATGCAGATATCAACAAGGATGAGGTAAAGAACCATCTCGTGTCTCAGTCCTTTCCCCAGAGCTTAAACTTCATCAATAAGATTCAACTATTTTCACCCTGGGCCCAATTTCATGGCTTATCTTTTCAAAAATTTATTGAGCCATCAAAATTTATTTTAAAAAGTTAGCAGTCACCAAAGGAAGATAGAAATAGTCCACATTGTGTCCAAGCCTGTAGTGTTGTCTTTCTGGTGATGCACAGAGTCTGAAACCTCCTGAATTGTAACATCTGGGAGGTTCTGGGTCTAGAATAAGGGGGAACCCAGGCCAGCAAGCCGATATCAGGGATGTTCACTTTTGCCAAATCTCATCCCTGCTTTTATGAAGTATACAGTGTACTTCAATCTTCAATCTTCAATAATATAATCCCTATGCAGCACTTAAAGGGCTATACTGGGATGTGGGGCAGTGTGGCGTCACAGCCAAAAAGTGCAGGTGAAGAAGAAAAGTGAGAAATGCAGAGCACAAAGTTGGCAAAATCCAACGAAAAAACTGAGGGCGCATTACTCATTCACAAGCAAAAACCTTTAATGCTCTTTGTTCATGGACTTGTCTATGAGCCCAGTCTTATTGTTATTTGAACCGTTGTTTCTTTGTTGTCAGCTTTTGGCCGAGGCCATTGCTGAGGAGAAGAGATGCAACCCTGACTTCACCATCACGAAGGTAGTCATCCATAAGGAAGGAGAAGAGACAAACGGTGATGTGGTTGAATAGTCGTCCTCAGCAAGATAAATATATAAACAATTGAGGTATGTTGGGCGTGATTGAAGTGAAGGATACATAGACACTAGGTGGCAGCAGACATAGGAGAGCCCAATTTCATAGCGCTATCTTTTGCAATGTCCGGGTCACAGCTAGAGTTTTTGCCAACTGCGGTTGGAAGAATACGGAAAGCCATAAATGCAAAACAAAAACAGATAGCCACAGTTTGTAACAACAGTACACAAATATTCAAAAATAGCGTTGAATTTGTTGGAAACAAAGCAGCCAATCATGGGAGGTATTTTATTTAACTGAAAGTTGGCAGAAAATGTTGAATTTGGTTAACATCTGTTAACAGGATTGAATGTTTTGCTAATATTTGGCCGTCCATGTCAACCAGAGCGGTCTGTTTATCAACAATGGAAGGGCCTATAGAGTTACATGCTTAATCAGGTGATGTTGCTTAACATTTTTCTGGCAAGCAAAAGTAAACAGGGCACCAGTCACAAATGGTACATGTGACATTGTATTTTGTCTGGTAACTTTATTCTAGTAAGCATAATTTTGTTATGCTTAGCTACTTTAAGTGCTTAAGCAGCTCTTTGAAATGGGGCTTAATTTGTCAGAATTATGTAGTTTCAACATGAGTACATTTATGACCTTTTTGGAGACCACAGCTCTGGCTTGGGCACCGGCTTACTCCCCTGTCCACCTGATCAAAGAAGGCGCATGTTTAAAAAATAAACAACTGAGCCCAAGCCTAAACATTGGTTTTGAAAAGGGCCTATGAGGACAACGGATTTACCTTGTTAGTCTCCTGCCATCAAGCATCCAAGTTCTCTCATAGACCTTCATCATGGTGCAGCCATCTTGATTCTTTCCCATCCAAATCAATGTAACCAAACTGAGGCTGGAAGGGCAAATAGTCGGGCTCCTTTTTTTGTACAATGAATATTAGCATCATTTACTGCTGTTGTATACAGGGAACATGACCTAGATGGTAGCAGAATGATAATGGTCTATTCCACGCTTGGTGGATGTTAAAGTCAATTGATACTTCAGCTGTGGCTATGATCGGATTTCATTCTTCAACATTGCCGCTACAATCAAAAGCTGTAGCCATAGCCGAAGTCACTAGGTTTTGAAGCAACCTTACTTTTAATAATGATAAGTTTTCTAAAGTGCATTTTTATTTCTTCTATTCCTCAGTGCTGATCTGTTAAAGAGCAGAAGGAGACCTCTGGCTTCCCACATCCGTCTTGTCGAGGCAAACACCCAAATGTCCTTGGCCAACGGAGGCTCCTGTACAGCTCTAACAAGATTTTTACGATTAAAAAAAAAATGCATCATGTCTTAATTAACACTGTAGAAAATTGTATACACTTCTATTATCAGCTTTAAACCATGTGCTGTAGTATTGTTATAAGAGGCACTCGCCAATTTTTAGATATATCTGTTAAAATTAATGAACAATTGCTTTTTAATTTTGAAGGACTGGGTCTGCTGATTTTTAATGTGGAACTTTCTTGAGTGTAAAATTTTGGAGGCGGAGGCATTTGGTTTCTTCACGGGAGTTGTTTTTCATTCACAGTTTGGAGGAGTTCGACTGAAGCTGTACTGATCGATATATGAAAAAACCAGTGGTTTTCCCCTGCTTTTTTTGTTTTGTTACCAAAGATTCCACGAGTTAGCGGCAATTCGCTTTTAGCCTTAGAAATAAAACTTTTAAAAAATGCCAGCAGCCTAGAACCTTTTATGTGGAAAAACAATTTGAAAATTTCTATTTGAGCGTACTACATTTTAATGATATTGATATAAATGTTTCAAGAATACACTTTCTACGGAGGCAAATTTTTCCACTTACTGGTTTTTTGAAGCTGGGTATTCAAAGCTGTCTATACGTTGCTTTGTCATTATATAAAGATGGGGTCGGGTTCTGTTTTTTGACCCTGTGTAACATTTTTTGATTCAATTTAAAGTAAGAAACAAAACAAAATCTTTGTGTGTTGGAAAGTTTACTTGTAGCTTTAGCAAACCCCTGACGCTGAGAAGTGGTTCAGATGGTAGTGCATACAGAAGAAAAAGTTGAGAGTAAAAAATATAACAAAATGAAAAAAAGAAAAAAGAAAAAAAAGCTTTGAGAAATTGTCATGAAGAGACATCCCCTCTGTGAATGAGGTGATCATTATGTAGAAAATGCTGAATATGTGCAGTATATGCCCCCATGAAGGGTGTACGTAGTTTAACTACAGCAGATATTTTAAATAACGGATCTGGCTTTTTATTTAGTAGAAGATTGTAGTGAGTAATCATAATGGGATGGATTTATCCATGGCTAGACTGTGTTTTGTTTGTTTTTATTTGTTTATTTTTTTGGGGGTGGGAGGGAGGGTTGTTGCAAACATAACTCTTCGTATGACAAGTGTAGCATGTTCGTTATGCCATGTAGTAAATGTTGTGTTGTGAAGTTATCTGTGAACAGTACTTTTAACCAAGGGAAATGGGCTGTATGTACCATTGTATGGGGGAGGGTGTATAGGGTGATGTGTAGGAATGGGAAGGTACTGCCCTGTTATGCTCTTATCGTAGTCACGGCCATGAAAAAGTCGTTTGGTTTTCCTTAAATGTTCAGCTGCCTTCTTCAGTTCCCTTAAATTGGATTTGATTTTTATATTTGCCGCTTTGATTGCAAACAAACAACAGCCATTGATTTTGTTAAATTAATTATCGGTAGGAGTGAATAAGTTTCACTTATTATTGGCTTTAAATACTTTGATATTAATATAACTTGCAAGGCATTCAGAAATGAAGTAATCTTTTATCGTCATTTACTAGATTCAGTGTATAGTGTTTAGTATTCTCATTTGTTTTGCAAAATCAGTGCACTAAATCCTTTAATTTTTTCGGTTTTCAGGTTTAAATTTTTGCAAGATCACCAACAAATTCTTAACTTTCCGGTCCTTGTACTTTTTAGATTCAGTAGGTTTTTCGGTTTATAAACTAATTTTTTATCGCACTTTTATGTTTAAGTAGTTGCATTTTGTCATATGGATAAACCAGATAATTGCTTTGTAAACATGCATTGTTCACTTCGTAATTGAGTGGCTTCTTGAATTTGAAAGTTTTTCAGCCTTGGGGCCAGTGATTATGTTTATAAATCTCGAATATGTAAGCCGGTACCTTGTTGCTGAAAGAACATGAAAATATGACTCAAAAGAATGTTGAGAATTCAAAACTTCAACTGCTATTAAAGAAACCGCAGCTCATTGTGCTTCAAAGATCTTCCAGCGATAAAACATGATGTCATTTTGGAGGACTCGGTCAACAAAAAGGTGTGCTAAGAGACTAGAACACACTCAGAGACTCCATTCGTGTCTTCTGGACTTGTGAATTAAAGTCATACTGTACTCTTTGATTAAGCTATAAAGTCCACACCTCACTTCTGAGGATTGGCCAGTACAGTGTATGCACTCCAAGGCGTCGTAGCTTTGAATGTCATACTCTCATTGTCCAAATTGATTTTTCAAAAAGTATCGCAGCAATGTATCTGTAAAGACGGTCTGATTTGTGTAGGAAGTGCTTTTATTTTTTAAAAGCAAATTGGCCGTTGGAGTCTGCTGACTTAAAAAAATTGACCGATGAGGTGAAGATGTTTGATATAAAATTATGCAGTCTGATGAAAATGGATTTTCTGGACAAAATGTTATTGACTTATTTTTTAAATAAACAAGAGTGATAATGCTAGAAGTCAGCTGCACATAGATCATAATTAATTTACCTCTACTGGGCGCTGTTTACAAACAAAATCTGCATAACTGTACTTGAATTTTGCACTTAATTTTTCCCAAGATGGTTAAGGTCTGAAACATCGCCTTAATTTTTCCCAAGATGGTTAAGGTCTCAAACATTGCCTTATGTTTTGTATAGGACAGACACAATTTGAGCTTGACCTTATCCATCCTGGGGGATAAAATGTTTGTCTCCATAAAAGAACAAGTTATTATTGTTTAAAATAAGGAACTTAACAGCGCCCTCTAGTGGTAGTTGATTGGTGATTTAAATGCGGTTGTGCATACACTGATAGGAGAAATCAGATCACCTAAAAAAGTCAATGTGATAATAACTGTGTTGCCGTGTTCATAAACGTGAGTGGATTATTTTGTGATTGTTCAAATTTTGTGGAACATAAAAAAAGCCCAATAAAAAATTACCCTACTTGAATCTGTAAAGTAAGTATCACTTTGTGAAATGAATTGTCAGTTTTGCTTCTACCCCCCCCCCCCCCCAGCTCACGTTGGGCTTAAACAGAAAGGATAAGTTTGAAAGGATCTTCCCTGGTGTTCATGGCATGGTTCCCTGCAGATTGTGTTGTGTTGTAAACCCTTAAGCCATGTCACACACATGCAATTTTTTAAGCAACTTGGAGGCAATCAACTGCAGTGTACACACAATGAACACTTCGGTAGCACAAGAGGCATTCTTCTAGTTGTAACTCACTATCCCCAATAAAATATTGAGAAAGCTTAAATGTGAATGAATTTTATTATTGGAGATTTTCTGGAACTGGTTGCCTGTAAATTGCCTTCGGTGAAATGGCCTGAATACATTCTCACCTACTTTTCAGCTGTTCAGATCATTTCCTGAGTTTGGGTTTCTCAACTGAGCCAATGAAAATTGAAAAACACAGTACAAAGTCTTGCTGTACCTGCCATCTTCTTTTTTTTTGGCCAACCAGTCACTTGCCTCGCTTACAAGGTGCTGTAAAAATGAGTTTCATATTTCAGACATAGCTCTACATGTAAAAGTTATGAGCGACTTGAGACTCTTGTCATATTATTATTATACAAATGTTTAATTTTTTTCTGCGTCGATAGCTAGTAATTCATGCCACCGTCCTTCACTGGTAACATCTGCTTACCTCAGGCTTGCTTTCAAAGAATTCAACAAGGTAAACAAAAATAAGTGAACTTAATCACTGTAGCTCGCATGCCTGAGAAAACCTGTAAATAATGGTGCTTGCTATGTGAACCGATAACTGTTTTGGGTTTTTTAACGTACACTACCAATCGTAGTACATGGGACCTACGGCTTAATGTCGCATCTGTCTGAAAGGACAAAGCAATTGTGATAAAGAATCTTGCTCCAGAACACACGTATCATGAGTGAGACTCAAACCCACGCTCTGCTGATCAGAAGCACCAGAGCTTGAGTTCGGTACACTTCCACCGCTCAGCCATGACACAACAACAATTTTATGAAACTAGTTTTTTGAAATAGTGATTTTTTGTGGAAATTTCTAGATAAACGAGAATTGTTGAATGAAAATGAGAAAAAACAACAACAATTCCCCTCCCCCACCTCCAAATATTCTGTGAAATTTTCAGTTCATTATAAAGAATGCATAAATCAGCCCATCCCCCACATGCACACCCCACAATACTCTGTGTGGACATAACATTAAATTCATGAAGATGAAAAGAATTCCATTATCATCTGTTCTGAGAGCTATTTTTGGCTGTGGAGATCTCCTTACACTGCATTTTGAGAAAATTTAACACCCATTAAGAACATAGCTTCCTTTTATTAAAGAAAATCAGGTGTTTCAAATGTTGACATGTTTGTGTGGATGTGTTGAAGTCCACATGGCTCAATACCCTACTTTTTGTGGACTTTTTTTCATCCTCAGGTCCACACAATAGTATGTAACGTCCACCACGTTTTGCGCTCATCACAATGAAGAAGAGGTAATGCTTGCTCAACTACCCACATCCCTCCAAACACCCCCCCCCCCTCAAAAAAACTCTCAACTCCTCCCCAACTGACCTAAACCGCATTGATGACGTTTACGCCAGAGGGGTCACGTGTTCGTAGCCTCCAAACCAAGCCTGGTATCCGGCGCTTTGAAACGGCAATTTAGGAAGTAAATCAGTTTACCAGTTGACGGCATTCTTCTTGCATGTCTCGTGTACATTGCCTCGTGTACAAAATTTAATGCATGGCGCGTATACGAATTGCACAGAGTGTTCCGGGCAGTGTTATTCCCCCACGTGAAACTGGAAGAAAATAAGTTTTGGAACTTTGTAATTGACATGAAAAAGTGTTTTGAATTGTGCTTTGTTTGAACTACACGGTCAAGATGGGAGCCTATCTTTCAGAGCCGAATGTAGAATGTGTTTCTGATGATGGAGGTATAGATAAATTCAGATATGGATCGTCAGCTATGCAGGGATGGCGACTTGGTATGGAGGTAAGGGCTGTGTGTAAATTTAGTGAAATAATCGAGTTGTTGGCCAGCCAAAATAAATTAATCAACATGACATGTTAGCCTAGTTTTTGTTTATTTGTTAGACGATCACGACAATGACTGGATTCTAAAGTCCCCTTTTTAATGTCAATGATGGTTTCAAGTTGATAATTGAGTAATTGAATTGTTTGATATGATAAAATAAGATAGCTTGAGAATTCATTTGGCAGTTTTGACAATGACATGGACGTCAACAGATTAAATGACAAAATGGTGAACAGTTCAACATTGCATGAAATCGATTGTTGACAAAAAGTGATGTCTGAGTAACTACGCTGGGACTCATATCATCTCATACTCAGCTTTTCCAATATTTGGTCATTAATGAAAGTAAGCGAAACGTGATGCTGATTGCGGACATGAATTTCTACCTCGAAGTCGATGAATCTAACCTCACACACACTGACATGGCTGGCACTGCGATGTAGGCAGGCTATGTTCATTTGTTAGCAAGTTCAGTAATTAATGTATTATCCACCACAAATGCACCAGTTGCTTGAGAGGATTTAGAAAAAAATGAAATCATTCGAGAGGTAAATCGCACAAACGACCATCAAGGAAACAACCATTTTTCTGTAGGTTAACACAATGGGAGACTTTGGAACGCTAGTATTTGTAGATGGCAGCAGACTTACCAGGTAAATTGTAAATGTTTACGTAGTTCTGAGCATGCGCAAATTCCCAAGATCAATGGATTTACCTGGTAAGTCTGCTGCCACCTAGTGTCCCAAAAGTCTCCCATTAGCAAAGAAATTTCATGGAGTTGCAAAAAAAATTCAAAAGCAAAACAAAAATGCTTAATAAATTTCTGCTAAGAAGAAACAAGCAGGGTACCAGTCACAAATGGTACATGTGGAATGCCAGTTTGGCTGGTAACCCTATGTTGGTAAGCATAATTTTGTTTTGCTTAGCAACTCAATGAAATTTAGCCATGTCTTCAGGTACATTCTAATTCTCAGTTAATCTTTTCTTTGCAGGATGGCCATAACACTATTCCTGAAATTGATAACGACACAGCTATGTTTGCAGTCTATGATGGTCATGGAGGTAAACAAAAATCATTTTAACTATGGTACGCCCAACTATCAAGTCGCCCTAAGTATAGCTATGGCAATCCCAACTATAGTTGTGTTGACCCTTACTTTAGTTGAGGTGATTTTAACTAGAGTTGGGCTGATTCTACAGTTGGGCCAGAACATGATTAGAGATCCTCTGGAGTTATCCAAATATTTCACTCTATTGTAACTCAACAGCAGTGAAGAGGGTGCGTCTGGTTGTCGATTGTTAATTTGGCTGAATCTTGTTTTTACTGTCATACATGAAAGCATTAAAACACAATATTTTGGACGCTGCGTTTTTCAATTTCAATTAAATGTGAAGGTAACACACGGATAGCTCTTGAGGCAGGAAAATCAACAATACTTTTTAAAATCATTTTGTCATTGCCGAGTGGTTAAAAGCCCGGACTCAAGATCTGATGTTTCTGATCAGCAGAGTGTGGGTTCGAGTCCCGGTCATGGCACTTGAGCAAGAAGCTTTACCTTAATTCCTTGGTCCTTCCAGATGGAAGATTAAGCTATAGGTTCAGTGTACTAGGATTGGTAGTTCACATAAAAGAACCCAGAACACTTATCGTGGAAGAGAAGGGGTTAACCCCGGTGTTTCTGGTTCACATAGCAAGCACCCTTGTTGACAGGTTTCCTCAGGCTTGCGAGGTGCAGTGATTCAGTTCACTTATTTCGCATCCTTGGTTTCATTACCAGAATTATATTATAATAATAATAATCATAGGAAAAATTGATACCATTTAATCCAGGTGCAGAAGTAGCGCTGTATTGTTCCAAACGTCTCCCAGACTACATCCGAGATCAACCAGCATACAAAGAAGGTAACATGGAGAAAGCCATGCAAGATGCTTTCATGAAGATAGATGCTGTTCTTAGGGAACCGTCTGCCATTGAGGAACTGAGACACCTAGCTGGTATGGAGCAAAGCGCAGACGAAGGTACGTAGGAGTCATCTTTATTCTGGACTGTAGTCGTAGGCAATTTTTATAAAATACCTCTTTGATTCTCGATCCTGTTTAGCTAAAATGCTGCCATGTGGGGTTCACACTCAATATGGTGTGTCTCTCCCCCCCCTCCCTCCATTGTGTCTTTGTTGTATTCTGGAAATCTCAGGATATCTTTGGAGGATTTGGGAGATTTGAAGGTTGTAGTGCGGCTTATGCCACTCAATATCTGGTCAATTACTGGTTGGGTTAAACACTATGTATGTATGTACAAGAGGGTAAGAGTGGGTTAGAATATTGGAACATTTGGTGTTGATGGGGTGGGGGGGCGGGGGAGGGGGTGGGGTGGTCTCCCACTTCCACATATTGGGCATGGTATAACTTAAGTAGGCACCAAGGTTCATTGGCCATGCCACCATTGTTAGTTGTACTCCCCATTTACGGACGCAGGCAGGACCAATTTCAGAAGAGTAGTGCAACCTGTGGCACTTGTCAATTTCATTTCAATAGCACGGCTTTCAGGTCTGTGGGTGGTCACAAAGTAGACTCAGTCATAGTCAAAATGATACAAGTGTTCCATTGGTGTTGGTTCAGGTTGGCGCTGTGGTTTCCTTCCCAGCCTTTCACCTCCCTGGACCCCTGTTCAAATCCCACCCTGGACCGTGGCCTTGCATAAGGATTGGGTTTTCAGTCCCTACATGATTGCGTGGGTTTTCCCCAAGTTGGGGTTTCCTCCTCCCACATCTAAAACTAAACATTTCGTCATCATCTCCTTTTTTTTGTCCTGCTAAATGTGTTATAAAATAAATTCCCTCTGGTTGTCCATGCAATCAAACAGCTGACGCAGAAGAAGCATCAGCTTTACAAGAGGAAGCCAACCTACCCCTCGGTGAACTCTTAGCCCGTTACAGTTACCACCCTAACAAGACAAGAACACTCCGCAAAAAACTAGACAAAAACGAACTCCTCTCTCCAATGGTGCGGAAAAAGCCCCCAATATTTGGTGAAGAGAACACAGAAGGGGCCGAGGAAGAAGCTAATGGACAGGAGAGGAACGGATCAATACCACTCAGACTTGAGGAGGAGACTAGCAAGGATGAGGAGATTGATTCCGGGGTGGAGGACAAAGGTCAAGGTGATGGTGCTACAAAGGAAGGTTCTATCAGCAAGGTTGAGGCCGGAAACGGTGACAGTGTAAAGGAGTCAAAGGAAATCAGTAAATGCAACGGTGCCGAAGATACAGAAAAGGAACCTACTAACGGCACATTAGGTTGGTATGTCGTTATTGAAAGGGTTTTATTTTACAGTTTTGCAGAGCAAACAATTCATGTTTCAGCTTATGGATGAATAAAATGTGACGTCCCATGTCAAAATCAACCACTTCTCAGTAATAGTGAAATGGCTTTAGAACATCAGCCTTGATATCAAAGTGATGTGATGGATGTTGATCAATACTTGCATCAATGCCTAAATTAATTGGGGTTTTTTAAAGCACTTATTTTCATCTATTTGGGGAACCTGGTTTTAGCATGAAGTATGGTCTCCCTATTTCTATCACTTTCTAGAAAATTGGACACCCTATATTACAATTGGACACCCTATATTACAAGGAAATCAGAATACTTTGCCAAATCCTATCCTGTTAGTGTTTTGCTATACAGAAAATAATTAATAATTTCTTTGATTTTTTATTAAAGAGACTCATAATTTTGAGGGACCTTGAAGCTTGTCAAAACATTTTTTTAATTTACATTTTACCCTTCTACCCCCGTTTGCTGAGTCCATCTCGAAAATAATTGCAAGGCATACTACTCGTGTGGGATTCTAACCCATGACCTTAGCTCAGTGAGTTTCCCAAGGGCTTCTGGCAATCGTTGGGGACAGCTTGTGTGAAGTGAGCAGGGCCCAATTTCATAAAGCTGTTAAGCAGAAAATTCTGCTTAGCAAATTTCTTTACTTAGTAAGAGATGAGCAGGGTACCAGTGGCAACAATGTAAACTTCATGGCATGTTGGTTGGTAACCTGTTTGTGCTAAGCAAGATTTTCCTGTGCTTAGCAAGTTTTTGTGCTTACAGGCTATATGAAATTAGGCCCAGGCCTTGCATTAGAATTACTGCGCTCATTAAAAAGAGGTACTTATATCAGGCGTGTGATTTCTGAGGATTTTTTCAAAAACTTCCTGGAGTCTTTAAATTTTCTTCAAAGAAGTAAAGCAGTCACCAAAGGGAGAAAGAACTAGTCCTCATTGTGTCCAAACCTTTAGTTTTGCATTTCTAATGATTCACAGAGTCTATAAATCTCCGGAATTGTAACATCTTAGAGTTTCATCAAATCTCATCCCTGTTATATTAATTCTGAATCAGAAGATGAGAAAGTCAAAGATGATGCCGATGTCACTGAAGGCGATGAAGAAGAAGAGGAGGATGAGGAGGAGGAGGATGAAGATAGTGAATCTGAAGAGGAAGATGAGGAGGAAGAAGAAGGAGATGATGATGCTGAAGATGAGCAGCAGGATGTATTTGGCCAGAAAGAGGAGGTATGTAGCCTTAACAAATAGGTACATAGCACAAAAGAAGAGGTATATTGCCAAAAAGAAGAAGGTAGCAAAAAAGAAGAGGTGCGTAGTGAAAAAGAAGAGGTACATGGAAAAAAGGAAAGAAATATGCAGTGAAAAAGAAGCAGTACATAGCGAGAAAAGAAGTACGTAGCAAAACAAAAGATGTGCAGAATGATCACAGTTTCCTTATATTGAAGAGGATTTGTAGACTGCAAAAAGATGCCCATGTGGGTTATTAAATATTTGGTCAAAAATTTGTAAGACAGTAGGAGGGTTGACTGTGTACTGGAAATGCATTCACCATATCATCTTGCAGGCTGTCATAGTTAATCATTTAAAACCATAGTGGATGATATTAATTGGTCAAATAGTAAGAGGGTTGACTATACTGGTGATGCATTCACCATATCATCTTGCAAGCTGTCATAGTTAATCATTTAATACCATAGTGGATGATATTAATTGGTCAAATAGTAAGAGGGTTGACTGTACTGGTGATGCATTTACTATATCATCTTGCAGGCAGGCTTAGTTTATCTTTCAAAACTACAGAGGAGGAGATTGAATGAGGGCCGTTGGGTTGGCATAGTGCTATCTTTCCTAGGCTTCCACCTCCAGGACCTCGGTTCCAATCCCGCTGGGCGCTGGGGGTTCTATGTGGATTGGGTTGTCAATCCCTACCTGATTGCGTGGGTTTTTCCCTGGAATATTCCCTAGGGTTTTCCCTCCCACATCGAAAACTGAAACTTTCTTCTTTGTCTTCTCTCCATGGGGATACTTGGCTAGTGGTTAAGTTTGCTTTTCTCCAAATCCTTGGCTATGCAACCAGAACAAATAAATAAATGAACAAAAAATAAATAAAATAAATAAAATCATGTTCGGACATAAAAGACAAGTTAATTAGGTTTGATGTCATTCACTCTTGGAAGTCACTCAAACCCCAACTGTTAGTCATTTATAGGTATACGTAGGTTGCTTTATATTTATTTATAGCTTACAAAGAAAGCTATATTTAGGCGAGATTTATTCTTGACACCGTGTAAACCATTTCCTTCCTTAGATATTTATAGTTTTCCAAAATGGTTTATGTTCAAGGTAACGATCAGTATCAGGATGCCAGTTGTTTTTTACACCGCTTGATTGGTTTCCTGCTAATTATTGCTAAGCGGATAAATTTTGTTAAGCAACCTTTTTCACTTTACACCCTAAAGGTAGGGTCATACTTTTGTGATGACCCCCAAAAACAATTTGTGTAATTACTTTTTTGCTACTATTTATAAAGAAATTAGTAATAATAATAATAATATATTGTATTTGTATAGCGCCTACTGCAGGCCAGCCTCTAAGCGCTTAACATTCAGTATTTCCTGCAAGGTATTTGGGGCAACGTTTGAAGTATGAGACCTACTCCTTTACATAGCACCTTGTAATGGTTTACAAGGTGCTGTGGCGCAATATGCAGCCGATCAAACCAGGAACAGCGGGGCGGACCCCTTCTCTTTTTGATAAGTGCACTGGGTTCTTTTTCGTGCGTTACACAACACACGGGACCAACGGCTTTACGTCCCATCCGAAGGACAAAGCAATCATGGTTAAGTGTCTTGCTTAAGGACACAAGTGTCACGACCAGGGCCCGAACCCACACTCTGCTGATCAGAAACACCAGAGCTTGAGTCCAGTGATCTTATCCACTCGGCCACGACACGCCATCCTGCGAAATTATTTCGTCTGTAATGCCCCTGTTGGTTAGAAATCAATATAAAGATTTGAATTTGAGAAACGATTTATGCATGAGTTGTTTCTCATTTCTGAGGATTGGGTCCGTTCTGCACCTAGTGGCCCAGCCAATTGGGTCCCAAGCCCAAGCAGGGTGAAGCAGGCATGCCAGCTGAAGGGCAGTGGGGGTCGTGGGCCTTGCCTGGGAGGCGCAGAAGCTCTCCTGGAAGATGGCTAAGTACGGAGTTTGAGGGCATTTGCAGGCGCACTCTAGGGCCCGGCATTTGAATCCAGTTGAGATATCAATTACACTTTCCTTTCGATCTGTTTTCTCAGCAGCCAGGAAGTGACAGTGGCTGCACGGCAGTCGTTGCATTAATACAAGGTAAACGCATCATCGTAGCCAATGCAGGGGACTCGCGGTGCGTCTTATCCAAAGCGGGTGTAGCCGTCGATCTTTCTATTGACCACAAGCCTGAGGATGATATTGAGATAACCAGAATAGAGAAGGCTGGTGGCAAGGTCACTCCGGACGGGAGGGTCAATGGGGGTCTCAACCTCTCCAGAGCCATAGGTAAAAATAATCTCGCCATTCATTGAATATATCGAGATATCAGTGTTACAAGGTCATTTAAGAGTTAAGACCCCATTGTAATTGCAGTTTTTTCATAATGCAAGAAAATTGTTTCTATTAAAAGTTCATGGATGCATGCACAAAAGTGTTGGGAGTAGACAGGAATGGAATTACACGGAGGCCACAGCCTCTGTTTCCCTGGTGTGGCGCCTTCAGACTTGAGACAGTTTGCCTTAGACTTGAAGATCTTCCAATGCAAGTGCCCTTTGCAACATCAAGATGGCGTTGCCCTCTCAATCATGTCAATAGGGGAAATTCCAGGCCTGATAAAATACAACGTTGTTGCACGTAGCAAGAGTGCAAGATGCAATCTCCTTTATGCTAAATTGGGGTACAAGATGACATGACAATATATCTGTCAGAAATTTCAATCTTCTTCCATTATAGAAGGGCAGTTTTGGTCGAGTACATCAGACTTGATTTTCAGTGGCCAATTTATCAACAAATTATGTATCTTTGAGGGTAGAACTTACTGTGTTTGTCCAGTCTTGACCTGCAGGTCCTGCAATACTTGTTTAAACAGCAATCGGTTTTACTGTTAATTTTGAAATTGTCACTGTTATTACGCTACCCAGGTGACCACTGTTACAAATGCAACACAGATCTGCCACCAGAGGAGCAGATGATATCCGCGTTTCCCGACATTCAAACGGCTGAGTTGACCAAAGAAAATGACATCATGGTTATTGCGTGCGACGGTATATGGTAGGTCATTTACAGTGCTTCAAATAGATCCTCTGTCAAAAACTTGAGGCCAGGGGGCCAGTGTTTCATATCTACCCAATATGCTTGGGACTAATCCTTGAAGGGGCAGGGGCATTTTTATTGTGGAAAAGATGCCTCCTTTTGATTTAAAGAGGAGGGGCATAGATAGCTTTTTGTCAACCAAATGCTGATTTATTGCCAGAATTGTCAAGAAATATGCAACAACAACAAAAGTGTCTTGTTTTCAAGACATTTCATAATAGATGAAGATTGCTATTTTTGCACAAATTGATATTAATTTTCTGTCTATAACTCTTCAATATTCAGGAATGTTATGACGAGTCAAGAGGTGATAGATTTTGTCCGAGTCCGAATAGAAAAAGATACCACTGATGACAAGCCGTGTAAACTCTCCGAAATATGTGAAGAGGTAAGACTTTATAGTTTTCATTAAAAACAATTTTTCTTTTACTCACAAGGCCGGACAGCCACTTCAAGGTGAGGGCTACACTTAACTGATTTGGGCTGTCGACCCAGATCAAAAATAAAGTTTGTACTTAAGAATGTTGAGCTACAAGCCCTGCAGTCTTGTGGAATGTTACCCCAAATTGTCATTCAGTTGATTTTCATCAACACTGGCTGCAGAATCTTTTTTTAAGCAGGATTCTAAATGCCTTTAATCAAACATCCGTATCAGGCAAAATAAAAAATTACTTATTCAATGTCTTTTTAGTAAGCTCTGCAGTAACACCATGTACATGGGATCTCCCTTTTTAGTTTTGAAAAGACCAGTGGTGTAACAACTCGACACTTCCATCGGTATGCTCTAATCTTCTATGTTTTTTCTTTTCTTTCAGCTGTTCCGTGTGTGTCTAGCGCCGGATACCAGCGGCGACGGCACCGGCTGTGATAACATGACGTGCGTTATCGTTCAGTTCAACCACAACTCGCCGGATCAGACCTTAACGGGACGTGCCAAAAGAAAAGCCAGTGACAGCGAGGCCAACATCGAGGAGGACAACGACAGCAAAAGACCTAAAGTTTAACTCTCTTGACTCTTTCAGTATTCATTGAGTTTTTCCAAGACTTTTTTTCTAGTGGTTTGAATAATAATTTTTAAAAAGAACCACTTACTCTTGCAGATACCTGGATTCTTTCCAGTAAGGGTCAACCATACGCTCAGGGGATTTGTACATAGTGTGCTGCATTTGTGATTCAGAATTTTGGATTTTTTTTCCAAACTTTTTGGACGGGAAGTTTTGTAAAGTCGGTGAAGCATTCCATTTGCTTGATTCCTGCAAATCCAACTCAATAGTTTTTCTGTGATTGTTAAAGCTGTATCCCATGTGGTTTTTGGTTGTTTTGTTTTTCGGTTGAACGAGCTTGTTCAAACACCTTATGAATTTTTGTTTGTGTTTTTTTGTTTTTTTAATTGTACTCCTTACAGGTTCTGTGTTGTAAAACTTCAACCGAATATTAGTTTATTGGTTGTCCATGGTGCATTTTCGAAATGCAGCCGCGGTTGCATAACATCAATAACTAAACAACTGGCCCCCTTTACTTTGTTCAACCATTTTCTGTGATTTGACAAGCCACAATTTGTATCTGTTTATGGCCAATCGTTGCTCACATCACCAGCCTTAAACAAAGACATTTTTTTTGAGCTCGTGCATTCAGTTATCGACAGTTATGAACACAAATTGTAAAGGTCAAATTCCCCCCCCCCCACCCCCAAGGTTTTAGGTAACAACAGTGGCTGCATTTTATGTGTCCTCGTCCATACATTGTCTTTGGTATATTGAGTGCACCCCCTCGTTAAAAAATCTTGTGGTTTTATTGTTTGTTGAAATTTCTCTAAACGAAACAAAGTACTCCATAAATGAATTAGTTTCTTGGAATATCTCTACTCCCTTCTAGAAAAACTGTTTCCCTCATACTTATTGGGTTCCTCTGCATATCAGAGAGCTATAAAGAATTTAACTAGTGGACATGTTATAATGCACATATAGAAATACTGTAGAATGCAATTCATTGACCCACATATAAAAAAAGGGGACCATTTTGTAGAGTTATTAAGCACACAAATTTGCTTAAAGTACACTTGAATTTTGCTTAATACAAATGTGCTACCAGCTAAAATACTATGATGTGGCTGCTGTGTTCAAATCGGTTCTCTGCAATTGTTTGCTTAGCAGCGGATGAATTTTTTAAGCAGTAATTCGTTAAGTGGTGCCATGCAATTTGGCCCAAGTTTGCAGAACATAAGTACCTGTGTAAGAATTTTTTAGAAACCCTTGAGAAATATTAACGATAATTAGTTTGGGGTATAGCAAGTCTTAACTGTAATATTCTAATTAAACAAGAATGAGGTTTCTTCCTCTGGCATAATGCTATTTCTGTACAATGCAAAAAGGTCGTCAAAACCTTGCACTGGTTTTGTTTTTCCTGACTAGACTCTCTGAGTAGGTGGTGAAACTTTGACGATGGCCAAAGCATATGTAGTCCATTTTGTCAAGTTCCCTAAACATTATTGTAGCTTAAAGTTGATACCAAAAAGCCTCTAGACTATTTATCATCTGAGGTACATCTTTGGCTTGTTCTAAACCTTGATTTAGGCTCTGGCGTTGGACTAATTTTGATGTTGAAGCACTGTGTTAAATACACACTACTCCTAAATTGATGACAGAGGCTAAGCAGGACCCTAAGCCTTGGCTTGAAAAAGGCCCTTGAGTCCAATTTCAAAGAGACCATGGTCCATTTTAACAGAGCTGCTAAAACCCAACCAATTTTGCTAACCAGAGAAAGGTTACCGACCAAAATATCATAGCGCACATACCTTCTGTGACTGGTTTCCTGCTTATTTTTGGTTAGAAGAAACATTTTTTGCCAAGATAAATCTGATAAATCTTGCTTAGTAAATCAGGTTTCAAGCCCTACGGTACAGTTGGTTACCTCCAAGTTTCATGTAAAAAGGAATTGTGTAACAAAGCCCTTATCAAGTGTACATTCAGTGTATGAAGTACTCGTCTCTATGCAAGATCTTGGGAAGAAAGTGGTCATGATGGACGGGGATGTAAAGAAACATGCAAAATTATAATTTTGAGTATTAATATCGGTGAAGGAACAGGTGCCATGATATATTGTACACAGTGTACTATTTTTTGAGTCTTCAGTTTAAAAAGAAGTTTTGTGCCGAAGCCTGGAGGTTGAGTTGATGTGAAGGCTTTTTTTTTTCTTTGCAAGGGGCGCTAGAAAATCCAACTTACCATGGGAATGTTTTGAAAAAGAAAGAGGCTATGGCCCGTTTTGCCTCTGTACAGTTCCATACCTTCAGATATAACTATGGGTATGACTTGCTGCATGCAGCTTGGAGTTTTAGTTGCTTAGGTACATTTATGAGTGGAGATAGAGAAGATCAAACAAGCATAGGTGAGGGTATGAGTTTGGGATCTACAAGAGCTTTTGCAGCGGTTACTATTTTCAACATTTTCATTGAGTACATCTACTAACTTGTAGAACTGAATCCTTTGCTGTGAGCCATTTGTGTGTTGGCTTCGTATGATGTGTGGTTCCCCGCCTTGTTTCGGTTACAAGTGTTGTACAGTTATACAGACTAAACGTAATGTTGCTGTGTCACATGGTTCTGGGCAGGCGAAGACTAGTTCTGTATATTATTTTCATCAGAAACCATATACAGTGTATGGGTTTTTGCCATCTGTTATTTAACCATGCAAAAGTTTGCCCCCCTGCCACGTGGCTTAGTAACACTGGATTTAGTCAGATGAAATCCAATTGAGCATTCATTTGTTACCAATTAAGGCAGTGTAGTAGACATCAATATCCAATTCACAGACAACTTCTATAATTTACTGCTCCTTACTGCATCCAATTTGCCAAGTCCACATTATAAAAAAATGTGAAATTCTTTCAACATCCTCTGCAGTCTCTGTTCTACTTGTAAAAAGTTGAGCATAATATCCATGCTTCATTGAAAGTTCTTGATTAAGAAAAAGAATAAGTGCAAGTGTTTTGACGAATGAACTTTCATTTCTTTTCATATGGTTATTGTGGTGTCAATTTTCTTTTGGTCTGCTTTTGTCAGATGAAATTATATAGGGTGGGTTTCTTGTGCCGACCCTTTGGAGCTCAGATATAGGGTGGCCGTGTTGTGCCCAACCCTTAGAGTACAGATATAGGGTGGGTTTCCTGTGCAGACCCTTTGGAGCTCAGATATAGGGTGGCCGTGTTGTGCCCAATCCTTAGAGTACAGATATAGGGTGGGTTTCTTGTGCCGACCCTTTGGAGCTCAGATATAGGGTGGCCGTGTTGTGCCCAACCCTTAGAGTACAGATATAGGGTGGGTTTCCTGTGCAGACCCTTTGGAGCTCAGATATAGGGTGGCCGTGTTGTGCCCAATCCTTAGAGTACAGATATAGGGTGGGTTTCTTGTGCCGACCCTTTGGAGTTTATTTTGAATACAGATCCCCATGTTTTTCATGACTTGAATGATTTTTTCAATAAAATGTTAGTCTTTGAGAGATTGCTCCATCAGAAGGAATTTATTTACCTCATGAATTGTCTATTTTGTCGACCGTGCACAGGATTTGTAATTATCGATCACAACTTGTGAGGTTCATACCAGTACCAATCCTCTATATAGAAATATTTTGTATTGAAATATTGTTAACATTTGAAGACGCCCCCCCCCCCCAATTCCAGGCATGATATTCTTTCTACTTAGTCTGATTTCCAATTTTATTGCCCTTGAAAAAGTCTGAAAAAAATGTGATTAATAATAGTCTGAAAAGTATGTTAAAGCCTACACAATGTGTACATGTAGGTCAGCACTTGTAGTTGATAGACTGATCCTACTTTAAAAGGACCAAACATCCATGCCTGCAATTCATTGTGGCTTATTTGATTGTTGGAAGAAGAAAAGAGTTATGGGGAAAACAAAACATTTGGGTCAACTTTTCTGTCTTTTATTGCTCGCTAAAAGCTGACCTCTTAATGTGTTATAATTGCCACAGGCGGGTTGTGTCAATTGAAAATTTCAGGATGGGAATCAACTTACTGTTCCCAAAACCAATTATGTACGCTGTTGTAGTCCTATAAGTAAGTCTACTAATCTAACACATCAATTCCAACCAACCCCCACCACCGATTTCTATATAAGCATTGAAAGGAATGAGATGAAATATTCATTTTGTGCTTTACATTGAAAAATGATGAGTGGTTTCCCGATTTCTTTGAATTACATGATTATAAGGGGGGCGAGAATTAAAGCTTAGTAGGGCGCCCTCTACACGGACATCTATTTTAGATCGATGACATCATACTTTAAAGACGAATATTGTCACTTTTCATAAGCTGTAGTAGAGGTTTTTTTTCTTTCTTTCCTGTTATTCAATGATCTTTCATTTTTGACCAGGAACTGTTTTGTAAGTAAATCTACCTTCGGATGGAAGTTAAACATATCGAGATATTAAAAGTGACTTGTTTGTTCTGCCCAAAGAATCGAAACTGCACAGCAAATTGTAGGCGGCAAAGATAACGGCTGCAGGAAGACTACGTTAACACAGGTCAAGTGTGAACAACATTTGTCAATGTCGCCGGTTTCCGGCATCCTGTGTCGACGTTTCTCGTAGAAAAGCGTATGTCTCGTGGCCGATGTGGGTACCAGTTTCGCACACCACACGGCCACGAATAGTGTATTGTGTTGTTCGGATCTAGACTATGCCCGCTCATTATTGTATTAGAATAACGGATTTTCGCCAGTTTTTTACTCAAAATCTGGTCGAAAATGCCTACAAATGGGGCTGCAGAGGAGCGGGCAGAAGATCTACATGACAGCTGTGATGAAAGTGAGGACGAGCAAGAGATTTTAGAGGAAAGTCCGTGTGGAAGGTGGCAGAAACGAAGAGTAAAGGTAAGATTGCGTGTATCGTGTACAGAATTACAATTGACGATGCGTTAACCATGAAGTCATGATGAACACCATCTGAATCAGTGCAGAGTGCCTTGCCTCCATGGCCTTGCCCACCACATATTTCACCTCTGCGGGTGGGAATCACATTTTTTCCATACCAAATAAATACAATTACAAAACTTTTGACTTGGAAACTGATTTTAGTGCACTGTTGAATTGTTGTGACTAAAATGTAAGTTGTCAGCACTAACAAACAGTCGATACATGCCGTACAATCACATCAATATCAGACAATTAAGTAAAACATTCTCATTTTTTTGTTGGATACAGTTCCCATTCTCTTCTGTCACTTGTCACTCCACTCCTGCATATTTTCAGTAAAAAAAACCCAAGTTTTCTCATGTTGTTGCTGTCAGGCCTGGAGTTAGACGAAGGCCACACATGCCAAGGAAATGAGCAGGGAGGGGCAACGAAGGCAATTTTGCCTCTGTTGCCTCCTTGACGTATCAAGCCTGCTCCCGTTTCAAATCAACAGTTACTACGGTGAAATCTCACCCTCTGTGCTCAATACATTATTAGCCCTACATTTATTATTACATTCTGGTGTTTACATGTACCTCATGTACACGCGTTAATTAAATGTATCTTGAATGTTTATCTTACAAAATATGTAATAATTGAATCCTTTGAAACAGTCAATCTGAAGGACATGTTTCTGCTGATGTATACTTGCCAATACAACTTATCATTTTTCCCAAAGTGGATTGCATGAATGAGATAGTTCTTATGATTCAGAATTGAAAATTTATTACGAATACAAATTATACATCTGGGTAGAAATCGCCTCTATAAAATGAAATAAATAAACAAATTATACAGGACAAAAAGTCAAACTTGGGTGTGATCCCTGGCTATAGGTTGAATGGCTTCTGACTGCCACCCCTGAACCATGCCTGAATAAAGATATTGACAAAATTGGGAGGCACCTAGCATAAGGGCTAGATAGCTCAGTTGGTATTATGTAGAGTACTGGCATGTTCATCCGGAGGTCGGAGGTTCAAATCCTGCTCTAGTCAATTTTGATTTGTTCCACCCAAAATTAAAATAAAAATAAACAAATAAATATAGTGATATTTATCGTGAACAATATTGTGAACATTGTTGCTTTCCTTTAAACTGTATGTGAATTATAATGAGATAAAGAGTACAAATTCTGACTAATACATGGTGTAAAAATAATAATATACATTTGTTAGTAGTGAAATAAAAAAAAATAAAAAAATAATAGAGAGAAAAAATGGTACGGTATCAGGGTAATTGTATATAAACATGGTAAACAACACTTAAAGTTTTTCAATCAGGTCTACAATTTCATTTTTGAGAGGGCAAGGCCATTTTAATTTTGCAAAGGGCACTTCTATTGGAAAATCTTTAAAGTCTGTGGGAAACTTTGGAAGGGGCACCAAGGCCAACACTATTTGATTTGACTGATCTGACCTGACCAACCTGACTGACCTGACAAGTCTTGGACCTGACTGACCGTACCGTTTTGAACGACCTGACCGATTTTACTGACTGGACTGACCTGACCCACCTGAACCACCTGACCAACATGACCGAACTGACCAACATGAATGACCTGACCAACATGACCGAACTGACCAACATGAATGACCTGACCAACATGACCGAACTGACCAACATGAACCACCTGACCAACATGACCGAACTGACCAACATGAACCACCTGACCAACATGACCGAACTGACCAACATGAATGACCTGACCAACATGACCGAACTGACCAACATGAATGACCTGACCAACATGACCGAACTGACCAACATGAATGACCTGACCAACATGACCGAACTGACCAACATGAACCACCTGACCAACATGACCGAACTGACCAACATGAACTACCTGACCAACATGACCGAACTGACCAACATGAATGACCTGACCAACATGACCGAACTGACCAACATGAACCACCTGACCAACATGACCGAACTGACCAACATGAACTACCTGACCAACATGACCGAACTGACCAACATGAATGACCTGAACAACTTGACTGCCTGAGCCACCTTAGGACCGACCTGACCGATTTGACAGATCTGACCGATTCGACCGATTATTGAATAAGTAATAGTACATATGCTCATGGTTATTTAGATTCTTTTTTTAAAGAAGGCATCCTACATAAAAGTACATAATTTGTACGACTTCCCGTATAGAACTAAACCTTTTGTTATGTTTTATATACATACACTTAATAAAGTAATTCAGAAACACACTGAGACTTCATCCTGATGTGGATTAATGTGTCACATATTTTTGACCAGGGCAGTACGCCTGAATACCCATTGGAGAACAGTGAGTAAATAACCATGTGCAGTTTCTTCACACTGTACAGTTCCTTGTACAATTAGAGTGTCGATGCAGCAGATTCTGCTGTATTGCAACAATTTGTATGAAGTCTGTTCCTGTTGTCAGATCAGATCATTTATCCAGGTGGTTTAGTCAACTTTTGAAGAAATAAATGCATTTTTTACCAGTTCTTAATAAATACAAGTTGACTATGAGATTATTTTATTCTGGATGGATTAATGTTTGTGTAGCACCAATTTATGTGAGAGTAGGACACCTTCATGGTGATATGAAAGTCTATGAGAGATGAGAAAGTCGATGGTGTGTCATGGACTCGTGCCAAGTGAAGAGCTTGTCTTTGAAAAAGTTAAGGGCATACCCTGGTACATTTTGTGGCCTCAAGAAATTGCCTTCTTGCACCTGTGGACAAATCTACCTGACAACATCAGGCAGTCTCCTCCAATATCCATGCTCAAAACATCTCTTAAATCCTACCTATTCTAGAGAGCTTACTGTTGCTATGAGCAACTACCGTTGGATTGGCGCCTTCTGAATTTCATGATTGATGGCTTCATTGATTGTAATAGGATAAGTTTTGTTTCGTCATTGAGGATAAATTGTGAAGTTCTCTTTTCGATTTGTAAGGAAATATTAGTTCAATGAGATATGATCAGCTAGAAAATTAATGTGGTTGACCTTACTACATTTGAAAAGTCCAACGTTTCAACTCTGGCCCAATTTTCACCACTCCCAAATCGCAGTTGTCACCCAATAGTGTCATCCCCTAACAATGGTCCGCTGGCCAAATGCCAGTTGAAACTCCTGAGTACCAGTCAAAGTTCACTCCAAGTGTTCCGGCTGGCTAGTTCAGTGTTGAAAAGCATCCCTTTTTTGATATGAAATATGGCCCAGTGAAAAAGCTAGCTGGCTAGTCACAGAAAAAGTTAAAGGCAAGCCTTGCCCATGCTGCACTCTTTAACCACTGGCTTCTGCAATAAATGCCCCCAGATGCCAAGCCCTCTGTCTCCCTACTTCTTCCTACTCCCAAACTGCAAGGACAACTTAGAAATGTTTTTGTCTCTTTTTTCCCAAATGTTCTTGGTTCTTCTGAGATTAATCCCTGTACTGTTAGTCTTTGGAGAATCTCCCCACCCCCAGTTTTCCTCTTTCCAAATCCAAGGATTCTTGTGAGAATCCATGATAAATCTTGTCTTGACCTTTTCTTGAACTTTGCCGTTTCTCTTCCGATGGTTGGGGCAAACGTGTTTTTACCCATGAGGAGGAGATGTTTGTCTGTCTGTCTGGGGGAAGGGTGTCATTGAAGGAAACACAGACGTCTTTACGCCCACTCGAGTGAACATCAACTCTAACCTATCCAAGTATTCAAATCCAAAAAGGATTTGCCAAGATGTCAAAACAGGAAAGAAACAAGTTGGGTCATGCCCAGTGTACATTTATAACCTTTCAGTTGTCATGTACATCATGGAATATTGATGTTTTTTTGCTTATTTGCTTATTTTATGTGTGTAGATGACATTTTTAAAATGTATTTTGTGTTTGGTTGAGATGAAAATATTTTTTTACACATGATTAAGGCATGATATTCCTCTTACTTTAATGTTTTGCTCTTAGAGAAATCAGCAATTATTTTAGTTTAATAGCCTGAAAGTCTATAAAAACCTGCACCATGATATGTGCGTAGGTCATCCCTTATACTCAAACACATTTCCCTACTTTTTTCCAAGGTTCAAATACATGTACACTGACACTGCAAATGTTTGCTGATCATGGTTGTTTGCATTGCAAGAAAGAAAAGAAGAAAAAAAAATGAAACTTTGAGACTATTGACATGAACATTATTATTGTCTAAAAAAAGGGGGAAGGGTGGGGCAACAAATAGGGATGTAATGTGCAATTTATGTTGGATGATATCAATACTGAGTGTACTATCATTTGTGTACAGTACCTGCATGTACAATGTAGCAGTATGGTAAAGATATGTACATGTTGTTTTTAAAAGCAAATCTCAATTTTTCCTTCAATTGTCCTTCAATTGAAATGTAAGGGGCTTGATTCTTGAGACCTATTTTGGGTTGATGCCACAGCCGTGGACAGTATTTGTGAAGCCAAGGTATCGTAAGCAAAATTTTACAGCTATTTGAGACAGCTTGCTGAAGCCCAGACAGAACCAAATCTACCCACCAACATTCTCTCCAAGTTTCCCAATTTATCACAAATGGCATTGTGAATTACCAATGCAACCTATTTGCTTTGAATGGTCTAGAACTGACACCTTGCTCTGGCTTTGCCAGCAGATTCTGTTTGGGTTAGAAAAATGACACTTCACTCCTATAGCCACAGCTGGCCTGGTTAATACACAGTGTTTGACTAAGTTTGATCATATTTCAAACCATGCCATTGGCGTAAGGAATTTCTGTACAGGTTTTGGCGGCCCTTTTTTCCCCTAATGTTTACCTTCCGGAAGGTTACACATACATGAAAAACATGTATCTTGATTTAAGTTCCCAAGTGCAAATGAAATGGAGGTAGGGCTTTGGGGGGGGGGGGTGTGGCTTAACAATAGTAGATCTAAGTTTGGAAGTCATTCAAATGGAAAATTCAGCAATACTGTGGTTCTTTGATAAAATGTATGCATGTTTTCTGTAAATTTAGTTCGATATTAATTCTTTTAGGTATTAATTTGTTTTTGTTTTCCAAATTCTTAGTGCAAGATTTTACATGAATCTTATTTTCTTCATGAATGCCATTTGTAATCAGACTTTTTAATTGATATTGTTTTTGGTTTTGTTTAGCTCTCTCCGTTTCTGATGTAAAGTCATCCTAGTTTAAAGGGTGGGTGTATGTACAACTGTACCTTTGGTAATTAATCCAAAAATTAATGATCATAAAAACTTACTTGGTAAGAAGCACTGCATGTGTTGAAAGTGTGTAACATTTTGAGAAACAATTCCCTTCACAGGAATGTGGTTTTAGAGAGAGGGATTCAAAAACTTTTCAATCTGAGAACTCAGATTTTGCATTCCAATACAGATGATTCTTCCTGCATGGACATAATTGCTCCAAATTTTTGGCAATATCTCAGAAAACGCCAACACTTTTTGAAATTATATTTTCACAGTTACTTTTATTGTGTATGTTTGTCTACATTTATTTAGGATTAAAACACCAACGGTTTTAAAAAACCAAAGGTATACTTAACCTTTAATGCAACTATCACTTTTCACAGGTTGGTTGTTATTTTTATTGAAATGTTCAGGATTTGAATAAATTTACTCGCCGGAAATCCAATGAGGTATTATCCCTTTAAAGTATCAGCTGAGGAAATGCCTTTGCAGTTGAAGTGGGATGTTCTCACATTTGATAGTCTGTGTGTGGACGTTTAGAGCAGACCAGTAAATGTCAGGGTGCTGTTTTATTAGAAATTTTATGCCGAAACGGTCATGTTAATGTTGGAACAGTGAAACCCCACAGGGGCCAACTGCAAATACGTGTGCCACTAGAGACACACTGTACTTGGAGTTAGCAGGAGTATTGTCAACTGTCTCTAATGATGTATGCATGGAGCATGTTAGCTGGCTGGCTGGCTGGCTGGCTGGGGTGATGACGAGTCGATATATTTTGACAAATAATTTATGCTGTCTTCTCAACATTAAAGATGTTACCGTCGTGGATCTTAGTTATAAAGTTCACTGAAATATGACTTGCTGGAATGTTGTTTTACAACAGTTAACAAAAATGAAACATATACAAACGTTGGATGCATGTGAGTGCATTGTTGCAGAATATAATCACAGGTAAAATCTGGACTATTCCATTTCAAAGCGGAGTGAAATTGGAAAGCGAGATTTCACCGAGTGATTATATTCTGCAACGATGCATGAACGAAATGCATTCAGTATTTTTTTTTATATATAACTCACACATCCTTGTCATTTGAAACTTTTTACACAATAAAGCACAATATGGACATGGAAACTCGTCCATTCCACACTCTGAAAATTCTAAAAACCCCTTCTAAACAACATGGATGACTCCATGTAGACACTAACCTTGTTTGCCGTGACACGACCTTGCCTCATTTGAAAAAACGGGCGGGGAACAATTATTTTGTAAAGTGATGCAGCGAAGCGTCCGAAGCATCCTATATTTATCCATATAGGACTCCTATATTACATTTTTGGAGCCTCTCTGCAGTATATGTACATGGCAAAATAAAGGATGACACGTGATGCATAATCCACCAATCAAATGAGATGTACTACAAGTATGTGTGTGAGATACATGTAATAAGCACCCTGTTGCAGGCACAAGGAATTTTGCAATTATGTTTCTTCCATTGTTCATGGCCTTCTTACCCTATGTACACTTCTCAATTGCTTCTCGAGTTTGCCAGCTACGGTCTTTCCCCCCGCGTTCATGAGGTATTGTGAGTGTTCAATACCCATTCTCCAGTACCACTACCAGACTATTTAGTCTGTTGGCAGGAACAATTTTAGGCCATAACCATATTGGCGGCTACAGCTAGGGCTACAGCTAGATTTTAATTTCATCATGTATTGAAGTAGAGTACGTCCTCAGCAACATCCTTAGCAACAGCCGTAGCCGTAGCTGTAGCCGCAAATTTGGATAAGGCCTTATTGTACTCTCAGATGTCAAGACTTTTTTGGTGAATAAAGTGAAAGTTTTTCTTAGTATTAGGAATTAATGACACACTGATGTTTAATCAGATTATTTGTGATTTTCACTGATGCATACTGAGAGCATGGAAGAAGGAAAATACATGTACAAAGAGTAAGCTACGTAGTTTTGAAATTTACAACCTTTGACGTTAATCAACTGTCAATGTAAGGTGAATGACCAACACAGTGACTTCCATGATCAAAATGAAACGCCATCATGTTAATGTCTTCATTTCCAGCAGTTTCTTTTAACTTGCTGGAATTGAATTGGGCCAGCAACCCGCAACTGAACAAGTCCAGACAACTAGGTTTTTTCCTAAAAATACTTTTAAAGCTTTTTAATCTTGCTTGAGTTGGGTCAGCAACCCGCAATTGAACAAGTCCTGCAAACTATTTTTTATTTCCAAACATACTTTTAAAACTTTTTAATCCCAAACCTCCTCAGCAAATAAGAAGAAAAAAAAATTCCCGGTCCAGGGATAGTTTTGAGCTACATGTACTAGACCTTGGAGATTTTATTGAAATTTGACTCAATGTCTTTGGTACAAATTAAAAAGACTTGATTTTAGTCTCCTGGTCAGTTATTGAAGTACTGTGCTTGCAGGAAGTCCAAGCTGTGTGGCTCTGTTTTAATGTAACCATTTTAGAGGTACAATTGTACATTCATCATGATCATAGCAGGCCTGTGGCTGTACAGAATTATGGACGCTAGTCCATTTAATGCACACATGCCACGCTGGCCTTCTCATCACAATATGACAATGACCGTGCCCTTTGTGATGTGATGGTCAGCGGATGCATGCAGTTACTTGGTTAGAGTTCATAATTCCATGTAATGTACAGCCACAGGCCTGATGACCATGACCACAGCGCCCCTTAAAATACCATAACATGTGATTTGATTGTAGTTTACAATCCAATACTAAGCTTAATTGTTATTTTCGTTGCTCCAACACAAAAACATGTTCCATCCGAAGTTTTGTCCCTCAATTGCATTTACTCGTTCAAAGACACTGAAGAAGTATTGAATCTAGCTCATGAATATATCCCAGACAAATTGCGAAGAGCCAATGGCATGATTATCAAAGTTGAGCTCGTGGTTAACTGAGTGTGTTTACTGCGGGGAGATAATTCCTTGTTACAGCATGCTTGACCTGTCTCTGTTTTTTTGGTTGAGCACCACTGGTTGTCCCTTGCGGTCAGTCTATTTTTGAAGTATGTGGAACTGTTGGTCAGTTATTTTTTACCTCCATGGTCAGACCCTCCATGGTCAGACCCTCCATGGTCAGACCATGGTCAGAGAATCCAGGGCTTGATAGTTACATAATGTACCATAGTCTGGTCAGTGAGTAGTTCACAATTCCTTGTATTGGCCTGGTTGGGTGGCGAGTCTGGGGCATAAGCACCATTGAGTCCATTGACTGTGGTCAGTACATGAATAGGATACCATTCCTGGTGTTGATGTGGTTTTGGTTGGTGAGTCTAGGACATGTAGGATCTATGGGAGCGAGGTCAGTTTTTGGATGAAAGACCATTTTGCTCTGTAAACATGGTCTGGTTGGCTAGTCTGGAGTTTATTTAGCCCAATTCACATTACAAAACCAATTCCAAGGAGATAACACACCCCCCCCACCCCCATCGGAAATTCCTGGGGAGTTTTAACCCCATCGCCACCCCATGTTCGTTTCACTCTCCAGGGTTTACCTCGCATAACCCTACTCCCAAGCAGAGGTAACTATTTCCCGAGAATTTCCCAGCAGTTTGCCAGGGTTAGCAGTTCAAGTGTGCCTCAGCAGTGCCCCCTAGAAAAAATTGGTGCCCCCCCCTTGTGCCCCCCTTAAAAATTACCTTAGTTAGTTAAGGCTGCTGTCAAACAGATTTTCTTTTGAATTTCCTGGGAAATTCATCTACTGTGAAAGGGGCTTTAGAGTGAATGGAAGTTTCATCTGTAGTTTGCGCCTTCTATGGTAAGGAATGGAGCACACTTTCATTGTAACATGAAAGAGAAATGAGCTTAAGTTCTTTTAGCAACTTACCCCTGACTGTCATCACCTACATGTACATTTAAATCACTATCTAATCTAATTTGTTTACTGTACTGCAGGCCTCTGAACACCAGACATAGCAAGCTTAAATAAAGCTCATGAATATTAATGAGATGCAAATGCTGAAGGATTATGAATGCTCCGCCAGTTTAACATTTTGCTGGCATGCAAATTTCGAGTTAATCAGCTGATTTCCTCAAGAACAATCACATGTAAAATGGTGACATACATGTACATGTAGAAAACTGCAATTTAACCAAGTTGTGTGTTTTCTTTTGCAATTACGAAGTTTCATTCTGCTTCAGTTTGAACAAATTCTGTGGCGCACCAAAGGCAACTCATGAATATGGATGAGTTGCAAATACTTTACAGACCGGCGGTCACTTGACACAACAGCATTGTCATAAGTAAATTCAATGCAGCTCATGAATAAAGATAGGATGCATGAACTGCAAGGGAGCATGTGCTGGAGGCGTTATCTACAGACATGTCTAAAACGAACATTTCATCTGAAATGAAAGGACACACCAAGTCTATTTAATCATGGTCAGTTTTATATCAATTCAAATAACATCTGTGTATGACCAGGTTTATGTTTTAATATCTGTTTCGTTTTAAATGTTTGGGCCAAGCTCTTCAAACAAGGACTCAACCACTAAACTGTAAAACAAAACACTATTTTCCACTGTCGGAATGTCCATTTGTCTTAAAATCTGGACTCCATGCTGGATTGAATTAAATTTTCACAGTCGTTACATTGCACACAAATCCTTGAAATATTATCAGCCTTTTCGAATATTGCTTTCTGCATGCGTTATTGCAAAAATACGAGCTTGGCTGCGTTTTTCTTTCGAGCGAGCAAAAGGGGGGGCGGAAAATAGGTGAGGTAATGAAATAATGCACCAGACATGACATCACTCCCGTGGCTCTTAAGGTGGCAAACGTCTGGGTCGAGCTGAGCGAAGCTAATGTACCGAGTTGGGCACTGAATTAAAACAGATTTTTTTATCAACGTGGGTGTGACAGAAGAGAGTAAAGATTCTATGCGACTCTTTTTTTTTCATGTTTTTCCAATTTGGCTTGTGACCTGCGAAAATAAGAAATTAATCCGGCTGGGTGGAATGATCAAGACAAATATTTTTGTAATAAATGTTATTAATTCTTTTTAGAAGGGATGATGACAGCTTATATTGTATTACAATTAAAATATTTCAAGCAAGCCTGAGATTTGGTTTAGTACAAGGCTTCTCTGTTTTCAAGTTTGGGTGCTTTATATTGAACATTATGTGAACATTGTTGAAGGGCATCAAGGCCTTCTCCAGGGCAACTGATGCCATTGCAACTGTGCAACACAGGCTGTACAATAAATTAACTTCTCTTTATTTCTAGCTGGTTCTTTAACTTGGTTTAGGTGTCGGGTGCAACGCTTTATAAAGATGCGATTGGTGTCGGGCACCAGGGTGTGAAAATAACTGACGATAATTTTTAGGGGTGTTGTTAAGAACATGTCTCAGAAGGCAAAATGAGGAACATGTTCCGGCAGGAAAACAGAAACCTTTGGGTTGATGGAAGGACAAATAAAACACTTGTGTGATCTCGTAAACCCTCTTCAATATATTTTGCAGAGTAAACAAACCTAAATTTATGAATAAGTAGACTTCAAGTTGCAGTCGTTATTGACCAAGTATTGATCAAGTTATAGCAGATGCAATTTTTGCTTTGGCGACAAAAAGCAATATGATTGAGTTTTTTGTCCTGCACTGGTTTCTCAGCAACTGGCCAGCAGGACCAGTTTACTTGTCTATTCACTCCTCCAGCTATTTCACTTTAATTTCAGATTAAATTTGAAATCCTGTGAGAGTAATCTCGGGTCACTTATTTCAAGGAGGCAGTTGCCTCCATGCCCTGTTTTGTAGTTGTTATAAACATCCTCTCTTAAAATTCATATGAGAACAAAAATAGAAATAAGTTTGTGCGGGCGATACAACTTTAAGGGCTTTCATGTAATCGCTTGTGTAAATGATTCATATTGGGTCTGCACGTCAAAGGTATTATACAGGATTGGTAGAGCTGACAAAATAGTCGCAGACAGTGTTCATGGTTTGTGTGATCAACCTTGTGCATGTGAAATAACAAACCTGTGTAAATTTGGGCTTAATTCGTTGTGTGAGTCAGGAGAAAATAGTGAAAAACCATGCACAATTTTCAGCATGTATACGCATTGTTCTGAATTTGGGTTGTAACAGCCGAAATCAGCCGTTGTGTTGTTCTAGGTTTTCAGATACAGTTTTCTTGAACATGACTTCAGTTCAGAGGAAATATTTAACATAAAATGTTGTTCAAGTATGAACTTCATCAGGGCTCGAATTTGACACTGGACCGCAGGCCCAAGGCCAGTGATTTTAGCAATGGGCCAGTAAACTTACGACTAGACAAGTCCGGCGGTCTTGTGTTTTTTAATAATAACACCTCACAGTGTTTTTAATTGAAACTGATAAATACATCTTTCAATTCCGGAGTTGTCAAGTATTACCCATCAGAAAAACTAGATAAATCTTCTCCTAATGCATGTTCCAAAAACAGCTCAAATGCAAAATTGTGTAGATAGTGTTCTTCTCATTTCAATTCCGGTCTTGTGACAAATTTTCTGGTCCAGTAAAAGTTTTGAGCTGCAATGTACAAGCCCTGAAGTCTTGTGGATTTTTTCCCCAAAATCGAGCCCTGTTCGTATCCAGTAAGCTTTCAGACTAAAATTTAACAATGATGTTATCCTTACCAATCCTGTGTAATATCTATAAACATTGGAAGGAGCAAGGTTGGCTGCACAACTGTTGCCAACATGACTTTATATCTCACGAAGGAAGCGTGAAAGATTCCCAAAGCAAAACAAAAACTGTTCTCACGCAACTCAATCCTTGAGACTAAATAGCACGATGCACTTGTTGTAAATAATTACTGGGCATAAAGTGTAAACAATTAAAGCGTAATAACAAGATGTCTTATTTGCGCTGTCAACAAAGCGCTGGTCCCCGAACAGTATTTAGGATGTAACTGAATCACCTGTCTTTATTATGTCTGCCACACCAATCAAAGGTCACATCGAATTAACTAGATATTCTAGCCTGCGAACGAACACCAGCTTGTGAAACTTGTTGTCTAACGGCAGATGAGACGTCCGCATTGCTGGAAGTGGTTTGAGGTTTGCGATGATTATCCGCATGTAAATAATCCTGGAAGGGATGGCACGTTGTTATTAATGCATCATGGTTAATTAAGTTGTTGTTGTTTTCTATCCCTCCAGATGGGGAAAAGCTAATTTATTGTGATTGTGCTAATGACAACTAAACAATTGAATTAGATGATTTCCCTAAGTGAACATGAAGTAGAAATATTTATCCACATTTTCCAACATTTAGTAGGGTTGGCTTTTAACTATTTCAGTCTTAAGCTAGCTAGCGAGACCAGTTACCATGTCAGCTGACCATTCCACTAGCTTTTTCACTAGTCCATATTTCATACTTAATAGGGATGTTTGTCATCACTGATCTAGCCAGCTAGACCGCTTGGTGAGGATTATGACTGGTCCTCAGGTGTTTGAACTGGCAACTGTCCAGCAGACCCCTGTAAAGCAGGCGTGTGGTCTGTCAGGATTTTTCCTGTTAGCAGGATTTTCTCAAAATCTCTTTGAGCCTTCAAATTTCTTGAGAGAAGTAAAGCAGTCACCAATGGGGGAGAAAGAGATAGTCCACATTGTGTCCAAACATGTAGTTTTGTCTTTCTGGTGATGCACAGAGTCTGAAACCTCCTGAATTGTAACATCTGGGAGGTTCTGGGTCTAGAATAAGGGGGAACCCAGGCCCCAAGTCATTTTTAGAAATGTTTGTGTTTTGGAAATCTCTTCACTGGTAAAGGAAAGTTGTTGATGAGCTGAGTAAATTGATGATTAAAAAAGCTGGTTGTTGAATGAAATGTTGTCTTTCCAAGCTTACTCTCAGTTCAAGGAACTGAGCAAAGATTTGTTATGTTGATAACCACAAAATAAGTAAAATGTTTTCCCCTTAATGGTGAAGTTCAAACCAATAGCCTTATCTCTTGGTTTGAAAAAGTATTTATTGCAAGTTTTCATCTTGTTAACAAAATTATTATAGGATTCTTGTGCTTCAAGAGAAACAGCAGCAATTAGAATTGTTGACCTGTGACAATCGTACCATGGCATTTCACTTTTCGGGGAAGTTTTTTTTTTTTTTTTTTTGCTTGCCTTCAGAAAACAAGCAGGGCTCACCCTTAACACTAGCCTGTTCGAGATTGTCTAATAAAAACTGCTCTTAGCTGGTAAGCACTATTTCTCAACTTGCCCGTGGGCTACTAAAAATGGTGCACTCCACTTCCTGGTAAAATTTTTAAAAATAGCATTACGTTTTGCTTTGAGTGTGTGAGTGTACTTTCATTTGACCAATAAACTGGTTGTGATTGCTACCATTAATACATCAGAAAGATACATTTACGGCAATAAATGTTTAAAATCTGAGCGACTAAAACCTCTTGGGGGGGGGAGGCAAGTAAAATCCACAGTTTACTAGCTTGGTGGGCTGCTTAACAAAAAGCTTAAGAGCAGGGCCTGATAAGGTATTTCCGTTATCAAAGTATCTTCATGTTTTGGAACATTTTGCAAAGACAAAAAGTAAACACAGAGTAAAACAGAAATGATAAATTTGTATTACAGTGCCAGCAGTCAATACTTTGGAGTCTCCTTTCTCTATGCTGCAATCTAGGGTGTTTTTTTTTTTTTTTGGGGGGGGTGGGTGGGGGGTTGATTGAGAGTACAAAATGTTGTCAGCGGAGCGATTGAGGTGGGTGTAGCCTTCGTTACTTCCCACCATGTGCTCACTGAAGGTAAATACCTGAGTGATTGACTGATTGGGAAATCAGAGAAATTGTGTGTACAGGGACTCTTCAAGCTGCTGGGAAATAACAAATTATTGATGAACACGTTGACTCCCACCTGTGTGATTGGATTACCAGGAACTTGAGTTTCAGTCAAAAAAGAACTAAATGCAAAATAAGATTTTAAAATCTGCAATAGATTTCTAACTCCATAAGACTCGTCCGTGGAGTTGAGGACAAGTTTTTTGTTTTGAGAAAAATGTATGTACAAATTTTTTATTACTATTATTGAAACTTATTTAAGTAATTTTTTTTTAAATAAATGTTATTTTATGTTTTTGTTAACAGGATCCAATCGTAGAGCACAAAACATTGCTGTGCACAAACAATTTTGCTTACCAGACTAGGGTTACCAGCCAAAATACAATGTCATACAAACTGGCCATGACTGGTTTCCAGCTTGCTTTTGCTCAGCAGAAAGTTGTTAAGCAAAAGATTCTGCCTCAGTGAAATTTGGCCTAGACCAGAACTCAAAGTAGGAGATTGACACTAAGCACAAGAAAATAGCTTACTAGGGGAAATTGTATCACAACTAACTGGAAAGATTGTATGGCTACTGACTGGCACCACCGAACAAAGATACTGACAAAATACAGACGCTGCTGACATTAGGGCTAGATAGCTCAGTTAGTAGAGTGCTGGCACTTTAATCCACAGGTTGTTGGTTCAAATCCCGCTCTAGTAAATTTTTCTTTGTTCATTTCAAAATGATTTTTTTTTGAAGAAAAACAAAAAGTTTTCACATTGCAGTTCTTTAAATTAAAAATAAGCACAAAGAATATTCATAAAATCCCTGCAAAAACAAACTGATAATCAGCGTTTTTGTCTCCACACAATTTGAAAAAAGTTTTCCCAAGTTAGCATTGTTTATTTAGACCTCAAGAATGAGGTTACTCTTCCTTGAACATCCAAAGATGTATTTATTTCTTTAAAAACATTTTTTGGAAGGACAGGGAGAAATGGGGCGGAAACAGCATCCAAAATCTTTATCCAAATCAGCTTTGTAACTTTGACTGGGCGCTGAAATTTGAAGATGGCATGTTGAATGAATTCAGAAGTATCAAGATTTGATCTATTACCTCTGAAATGTTTTGTATAAGGACACCAAAGAGGGGAAAGTATCAAATTCTTGTCTTTTCTGAAATTTGAGGCAAGAGCCTCAGTATTAAATTCCTGTGTTTTTACCAAAGACCATTGTACTAATGTTTGAACACAATTCAAAGCTCCATATGGTAGTCAGTTTTTCAAAACTCGGTCTTACATGACAACCTGTAAATATATGCTGGCAATATCATATGGTATGACGTTTATTGTTCTTTGTCGGACTGAAACATATTGCATCGCTGTTAGCCTGCAGGTTTCGGCGAAGCCATTTATTCTTTGACTCAATGGTATCTTGTCAATGAAAAGAAGCCAGCAAATAAAATACGTTGTGCAATCATTCCCAACGCGACATTTTTCTCAAAGTTTGTTTTTGGGGGTTTTTTTCCTCCGCTGTTTTTTGAGAAAGTTGTATTGGATTTTGATTTCCTAATGAAAAATAGCTGATGTGAGTTTAGAAAACGCTGAAGGTAATGATGATAATGCGAGAACAAGAAGGGAACTCATCTTGGTAAATGCTCAAAACGATATATATATATACAGTCGACTCTCGTTAGTACGAGCTCGGAAGATACGGAAGACTGTACAGTCGACTCTCGTTAATACGAGGTCCGCCGGACTGGCCCGTTTTCCTCGTATTATCCGAACCTCGTCTTAAACGCAGCGCACTATTTACACGTACATGTACATGTACTGTATACATGTACACACGTCGTCATAGTGCATGCACTACACACGTGTCTAGGCTAGAACGGAGCGGTTGGCTTCCTAGTACAGTTCTTACGAGCATCATGTACACAAAAATATCAATGATAAATGCAATTTTGTTGACTATGATCACAGAAATTTAATATTTTGTACAACTGAAAATACAAATCATAGCAAAGTCATGTCAAACTTGCCGTTCATGTGACCATATGTGACAGATTCGATACTGCGTAGCGCCTATGCTGAACGTTGTTTTCGCTGGTAGCCGCTAGACGTGTGGGCGAAGTAGTAATTCAAGCATAAGTTACCAGCATAATGTTTTGATTTTCGGATCGGACGGAACCGTGTAGCCGGTCCGATCCGAAAAATAGTTTGGCAAAACGCATGTAATTTCAGAAATTTGGCTGACTGAACGGTAAGCTTTTATTTTACGCAACAATATTTTTTCCGACCTCGCTATAAAAGTATGAAAAACAATACATTTTGTCATCACGGGGCCGCAAAAATACCTCGTAATATCCGTGTTCTCGTTACGACCGTGCTCGTATCATCCGTTTTTTAAGACATACAAACACGCATGGGACAGTTCGGGACCGGTGAAATACCTCGTATTAACCGGCGTCTCGTATTCTGAGCTCGTATTAACGAGAGTCGACTGTATATATATATTTTTTTTCTGTCTACAATTTGTTGAAGTCACGGATTTAAACGAAGGCCATGGCCTCACTGCCCTGGTCTTGGCCTTGGTGCCCCTTCAAAAGTTTCCCATAGACTTCAAGATTTTCCAATGGAAGTGCCCTTTGCAAAATGAAAACGGCCTTGCCCTCAAAAAGACGAAATTCCATGCCTGATTATAATTTCTCCAAATGTATTTTGTAATCTGTAGAATTCCCAATGATGACTAGAGCATGCTCGTTGAAACCTGTCCTCTCTGTTGAAATATTGAAAACAAACCAACAATGTCAGGGCACCACTTTTCCCTGGTGTACAACTCCATGGTATACCAGCAAGCACTAATCTACTGACTTGATTAATCTGAAATCCCTGGAGTGATTAGCGTGGATCCATCCTCATGCTTAGCAAAATCCAACACCATAGAGTAACTCAACAACCAAACTGTTGGACTCTGATAATGGTGGTGAAACGCATGCCAGATCCCATGTACAGCATTTACAAGTACAGTCCTCAGTCCAACAAAATCAAGGAGAACATGCGGTTGGATTTTGATGGGTTGGTGGTTGTCGACTTTACCTCTTTGATTTGATTCAGTTTCTCCAGCAATATGTCTGGACAACATTGTTGCCTGAAATGAGTTTTGAGAAATGGGTAGAACAATAGATTGTGCAAGTTTTGCGTGTATTCAAACCTTTTTAACCCGTTAAAGTGTGCGAGTTTGTTTCCTTCACGCATTCAAACAAAGTACATGGGACCAAAAAAGTCCCCAAAATGTTTGAGTACGCACAAGACTCGCATGTTCTATTAGTTTTGATCTCGTGAGTCCAATCTCAGATGGAAACAGAGATGGGGTTTTAATTATTTTCTTGTGAACCTGATAACCAATTGAGCTTAAACTTTCACAGCTTTCTTAGTTCATGCTGTTGGGTAAAATGACCAATGTAGGCTGCATGCTTTTATATGTACTCAAATCCGTAGGACCTATGTTAGCATTACACCTTTTGTGTATGTCCCGTAATTTCTTTCCTCATTTCTTGTACAAAATTTCCAAGAGTAATTTACAATGACGTCTATGAGGCAAGGTTTCTTTATGGAGGCAGGTGGGGACTTCGCTAATAATTACACAAGGCAAGGTCGTAAAACAACAGTTAAATGTAGCCTTGTCAAAGTTAATGTCAACAGTTTTTCATTAATTATAGCCGTTATAAAACTAAAATCAGATGTTGCTTAGAATGTGTCTGGTTTTTGTCAAAAGCCACATTACTAGGCATGAGAACTTACCAATTCCATGTAAATACATTACTTTTAACCACTGACATAAAAGTAATGTCCCCAAATTATTTGTAAATCTTTTCATTTATGCTTATTACCCAGAGTACAAGTTACATGAAGTTGGTCAAATATAAGGTGTGCGAGCGTTGCTTTATATTGCTGGTTATTAACCCTCTTACTGTCTGAATGTTTAATATCATCCACTGTGGTTTTTAATGACATGCACTACACCGGCTTGTAATATGATACCATGTTGCAAATGCATCTACCCAGTAAATGGTCAACCCTCCTACTGTCTTGCCAATCAATATCATCCACTGGTTTTGAATGATTGATGCACTATGCCAACACTCCTGTCAGACCATTCAATACAATCCACTGTGGTTTTTAATGACATGCACTACACCGGCTTGTAATATGATACCATGTTGCAAATGCATCTACCCAGTAGTCAACCCTCCTACTGTCTTGCCAATCAATATCATCCACTGGTTTTGAATGATTGATGCACTATGCCAACACTCCTGTCAGACCATTCAATACAATCCACTGTGGTTTTTAATGACATGCACTACACCGGCTTGTAATATGATACCATGTTGCAAATGCATCTACCCAGTAGTCAACCCTCCTACTGTCTTGCCAATCAATATCATCCACTGGTTTTGAATGATTGATGCACTATGCCAACACTCCTGTCAGACCATTCAATACAATCCACTGTGGTTTGAATGATTGGAGGAAAATGCCAAGCTACAGTATGATTTCAATTTGGTGACTGCTTAGTACACAGTCAACCCTCCCACTGTCTGACAATTTAATATCATCCACTGTGGTTTTGAATGATAGCTGCACTATCCCAGCCTGCATTATGTGATGATTGCATACACAGTGCATACAATGTGCTGTACATAGTTAGTTCTGTACAGTTGTGCCACCACACACGTCCCATGCAATTGAATGGTTTCAAATGGTTTGTCAACTCGGTGGAAAATTTTACCAAGAATGGGAGTGTTAATGGTGCATTTGTAACAAAAATTGTACATGTATCTGATTGTGACTGGTGCACTTTACATTTTGGCGAAAGGTTGGATAAGAAGAGACATAAAACATTACAATGGCTAGGTTAGATTAACCCTAACCCCCATTAGGGTCTCTCTACAAAGCCTCAAATACAACAGAATGCAACACAGTTGAAATGAGAACCATGCCAAATGCAACAAAATGCAACAAGGGATATTGTTGCATTGTGCAGGCATGCTGTTTGGGAAAGGACTGAGCAAGGGTGTTTGCCCTGCTAAATGCAACAGTATGCACATAAGTGTAATGTTTAACTGTTATTATACAGTCTTTTGAATATGATTTGAATTATGATTCTTACCTAATATTACATCATACTTCTCAATACTTTTCCCATAAAAAATATTTGGAAATACCCATTATAAGTTGTTCAGATACAATAGAAGCACCCAAACCTATATGAAGTCACTTCACTGCTGAATGCAACAAATTCAGTCAAAAAATGACATCTGAGTTGACTGCCAAATGCAACAGATCACAACAACTATTACCATTTGGTGCATATTGTTGCATTTAGCATGGTTAGGTGTAATAGAAACATTAAACAGCAGAAGCTACACGAGAGACTTCTATGTTTTCTCAAAACCAAAGTCCAAAATCCCCCATTAAAAGAAATGAGCCCATTATTTTAATTAATAATCAGTTGGACTTCCTCAGCCTGCCTCCCTCTAAAGTCTTGCATGTGGATTTTGTTTTCAGTTAGTTATGTTGGGTTTCCCAATTGGTTTGCCTCAGGCCTAGAATTTCATCTTTGAGAGGGCTTATGATCCAAAAGGATTTTTGGTTTAAAAGCAGAAAAATAGTAAATGGCTTGATGTTTTGACCGTAGTCTTTCTCAAAGGCTAGAATGATTTCAAGATTTGTTATTTTAGCCTTTGAAAGAGGCTCTGCTGGGGTCGAAACATCAGGCTAATAACTGTTGTTTTGCAAATTAATAAATGAAAGGAAATAAATAATTAAAATACAATAATACAAGAGCTGATAAGTGATGATAACTTCAGTGACAGGCTTGTGATTTGTTAGGATTTTTCATTGATCTTCCAGCACCTTCAAGTTTTCTCGAAAGAGAGGAAATTGACATCACCGCAATGATAGACTCAGCCCTTCTTGTGACTAAACCTTCAGTTACATTTGAAATGATGTAGAAAGTCTGTAACTTTAGCAACATTTTGCTATTCTATTTTCCACACTAAGGGCGAACAAACTTTTATCCAATTTGCAGGAAATTTCATGTTGATACAATCTCATTCCTGCTTAGCTTGATCCAAATCCCATTACATTCTGTCCTCTCGTTAGACATGACCTTTTCAGCAATGCTTTTTCCCTGGAAATTATGGAATGGTTTTATTCACTGTCAGTCACTGTGGTAATGTGCAACAACAGTACCTACAGTAGAGCTTGCAAATTAATAGCTTAAATACTTTAATCTGAAACATAATGAACGTTTGCAAAATGCTGACTGGAGTCCAAAATACTGGATAACACCATAGAGGAATTAACCAAATACACCAGTACAGCGAACAATTTCATCCAGCAATTTTTTATAGCAACAAAATTTAGTGCAAAAAATAGTTAATGGTCTGACGTTTCGACCCTAGCAGACATTTAGACTGAACTTGTTTTGTGCACTCTGAATGCCAATATTGAGTAGCAAATGTTGAGCTTGTCTAAACATGTGGAGCTGCTTAAACACAAAAATAAGCTAAGCACAAAACAAATGTGCTTACCAGATAAATAACATGTCAAGTTGCCATGTTGTGTGCACCGTTCGCAGCAGGTTTCCTGTTTGTTTTTGCTTCGCATGAAATTGTTAAGCTCTATTTTTTTTATCTGTGAAATTGGGCCCAGCTGGTCTTGGGGGTTGTTGCCTGTTACAAAAGTGTGTATTGGATTTAATTAAAATGTTTTCTGTTTTATTAATTTAAGGGGAAAGGTCTTGGTTCTGTTTTAACGATGTGATGGGTACATAATGTGAAATCTTTCTCTCCAACCAGGGAGAAAGGAACATGACTTGGTCACTGTAAATGCCCATTCTTCATGTTCTTCATCCTTGTAACTTACAGCCAAGTCACAGCCATAGACCCTTAGGTTTGGCTGAGGCTAGGGCTCCATAAGTCATTTTGAAAGCCCGAAGCCATGTTTCAACAAAGGACCCTAGGACTCCTGTGTACAGAGAATGTGAATGGTCAGGTGATACTTGCTGTGGTGTACACACTGACCTGTGGCCTTCAACAGTCCGTGAAGACTCTTCCCAGTGAAGCCACTTTGGTCTTCCCATTGATTAACGGTATGATGTAACCTTTTCAGAATGTGCATTGTAGTGCACAATCCCCCCCCCCCCCTTCATGACAGGAAGGTTGTAACATAGCTGAAAGAAGTAAACAAGACTTCAGTTTCACAGTCTGCAACTCAACATGACTGTCTTTACCTGAGTGTGAAGGAACCAGTCAGGGTTCTCTGTGGGTTTGGCAAGAACTGGGACCACTTACCAGGCTCTGAAACATTCTGGGAATTAAGCCACAATAACAGGAACCCATGAGAGGATGCAACTTTTTCTGTTTTAATTATCGAGTTATTAAAGCCAGTCAGTTTCGCTTGTGGTTTATTACGTGATATTTGATATTTAAAAAGTATGGGCACTCGGAAGGCTCTCAGTGGACACTTCATGATGGCACTATTTGGTTTGAGTAATTCTGTCAGTCCTTCGTACATTTATCACGTTCTCTTTGGAGCTCTCTCCCACACGACATCAAAACTGCTAGAACTGAAACTGTTTAAATTACTCCTAAAATTACCTGTTTGTTTAACGGCCTATTATGTTTGTTGAGTTAGCTTTACTGTTGTAAAGCACATTGAAGCTTTTGTGTGGTACTTCCATAAAAACTGCATTGCTGTTATTGTAATTATCTCAAAAAAGCTAATGCTCTGATCCTACGAGGGTTTGTATGTTTGATGGACAATAAGGAAATTCAGCCTAATATTAATATGAGCAGCATACATGGTACTTAAATGTATTATTATACAGGATTGGTAAAGGATAAAACATTTAAAATTTTAGTCTGGAAGCTTACTGAATGAAGTTCATACTAGGACCATTTTTTCTCTAAAATACTTCTCTCTGAACTGAAGTCGCATTCAAGAAAACTGTAGGCCTATCTGAAACCTGAAAATAAAAAGGCGACAGCTGATTTCGGTTGTTTCAATCCAAATGAAGAACAATGTGTTTACATGCTGAAAACCAGGCATGTTTTTTCACAATTTTTCTCCTGACTCATACAAGGAATTAAACCCAAATTTTCACAGCTTTGTTTTCAATGGTTGGTTGATCACACAAAACATAAACACTGTCTGCAACAATTTTGTCAGCGCTACCAATCCTGTATAATACATGTACCTTCAAAGGAGTGTTCACATGTGTTTCCTGAATGATTTTGCCATAAAAGTTTAACCTTTGGCCCTTGAATGGCTCAAAACAATGAGTAGGCCTAAATGCTGACCACAAGCCCAGCCAAATTTAGGGTTGCGATTTTTTTACAGGCCCAAGCATATTATTTACACTCTACAGAGTCCTATTGGGATGGGGTCAATTTTGGTAAGGATTTTTTGTTCAGGTCAATCTCAGCCAGAACAAATCTTTGTAGAGAGGGTGTACACCTTTGGTACTTACTCCAAAAATTAATGATCATAAAGACTTACTTGGTGAGAAGCTGTTGATACAATGATAGTGTATAACATTTTGAGAAACATTTCCTTCAAAGGAATGTGGTGTTAGATAGAGGGATTCATAAACATTTCAATCCGAGAAATGTTTCTGCAGGAAACAATTCTCAGATTTTGTATTCCAAGGGTTCTCCCGGGTTTTTCCAAAACTGGGGGGCATTTTGGACCCAATTTTGTTATACGTTTGGCTGAAGCAATTGAATCAACATCTCCGAATTGTTTTCTATTTGGTGTTTATCTTGGTTTTAAAAGCCCTACTAAGCGTTTGTTTTCTTCTCAATTTTTTTAAAGGAAAAAAATAAAATAAATAAATTTAAAAAAAATCTTCATGTCAGCCAAAATTTGCGCGTATCGGCTCACAATTTGCATGTATCGGCCCGATGCGCTAGCTTGTAGATGGAGAGAACCCTGGTTCCAATACAGATTATTCTTCCTGCGTGTACATACTGTAACTGCTCCAAAGGCATACTTCGCCTCTAAAGAGTCACCACTCAGTTTATATTCTGCTTTATATGTTTACAATCGCTGTGCACAAATTTGACAGCTACATTATACACATGAAAATTAAGTATAGAGACCTTGGCTGTCAGGAAATGCTACGGTATGTGACTACAAGGTCGAGCTTTTACCTCCTTTGTAAACAGTGCAATGATGGCTAGCAATTTGCAGCACCTGGGTCTGTACATGTTATACTGTACATGCAGGTAGCGAGCAGTGACACCAGTTGATATCAGGACCCAATTTCATGGCTCTGCTTACCGTAAGTGCATTTCACGGGTTAACAGGGAATTTTCGCTTGTGAGTGTGGGTACTCCACGATACTAGGTATTCTTTGCTTACACAGCTAGTGCAGAAATTCGGCGCTTGCAAAATAAGCGGAGAATAGTGACCGTAAGCGCAGAATTCGGCGGTTAGCAGAGTCATGAAATGGACCCCAGGTTGTGTGTACACTAGTACTAGTGACAACACTGAGCATTTATATGTAGGCCAGAAGCCCAGAGCATTTTGTTCAAACCATAGAGAAAGGAAGGAAGGAACAAGGTACCAACATCCACTTACAGAAACATTTAGTATACCTATAACCTAACATACATATTCATGTATGAATGTCAGGCCTTGCTCTTAAACTTTTTGTAAAGTAGCCCACCAGGCTAGTAAACTGTGTATTTTACTTGCCCCAAAGAAGTTTTAGTAGCCAAGATTTTAAACATGTATGTATCTTTCTGATGTATTAATGGTAGCGATCATGACCAATTTCATTCACACACTCAAAAATTGATAAACACATTTTAAAAGTTTATTATTCACACCTGAAAAGGAAGAAATGTGAGCATTTTAAGCAAGTTGGCTGCACAGGTTTTAGTGGCCCACAGGGCAAGTTGAGAAGTGGTGTTTACTAGACCGTAGAAGTTTTTACTAGACAATGTACGCTGGGCTAGCGTTAAGGGTGGGCCCTGGATGTTTGTGGGTCGGGGGGGGGGGGGGGGACCCCCTGCTGTGTGGTGCATGGACCCTCAACAAAGGGACCAAATAATGGGCTGGATCAAACATTGGAGGTACCACATGAAACCAAATTGAAATCAACAAGTACTCCGACAGAGTACTTAAAAGTAGCAGTGGTAATCTGTCATGCAACTTTTGGCTGATTTCCTCTTGTTTCTTTATTAGTAGGCCTACACTGAAAAACACTGTACAAAGTTAACTACATGTATGGTTGGCCATTTCCTCTTTTTAGCTGTTGCAGTTACAAAGTTTATATTTCTGAATTTTATTCACAGATGAATCATAGGTGCTTTGTCAATACTTTGACCACAACGTACTTAATATTAGGGTCCTACATTGTAGATTGGTAAATACTCAAAAAATGTATGACCATAAAATTTTACTTGGTTGATGAGAAGGCAGATCTGCAGCTGTTGGAAGTATGACATATTTTGTGTGAAGTAATATGGTTGGGAAAATGTTTCACCCCAAAACATTTGGATCTGACTTGGATTTCTATAGGGTTGGTGTCCGTTTGCGAATGCTGCAGCCAGAGATGCGGTTGGTGCCCCGTCACCTCACTAAACACGGATGGATTTGATGTTCTTGTATAATACTGTAACAGTTTTTGTGCTGTTTTCTCAGCAAGTAGACATTGTATTCAGCTGAAATTTTCACATGTGACTTTTATTGTATCTTTTTTTTATAATTTGGCCTGTAAATCAGCATTACCTTGACAAAAACCAAACCATGACTCTACCTTAAAATTTGTCAAATACGTACATGCTAACGCTGTATAAAAACTGTTTATTATTGTTAGTTTATGTATTAGCCTGCTACAAGTTTTTCACAGTTTGTTTTCTAATGTAGCCTCCTTGGTTCGCAAGGGCGTATTTGTAACATAAGGTACATGAATGTACACATGATTGGAGCCGAACACACATAATGCAATAACCTTGAATGTTGTTCCAAACACACCCATTTCATTGGATTATTGACCAGTTTGTGATAGTGCCAACATTTTTTCCCCTCGTGCTTAACTACATATTCATGTTGGTTGTCATTGTCAAAACGCACTCATGTACCATAAAAAGTCTACGTACCTTGAAATGTTTATATACAATGTTTAATTAAAAAAATTTTAAAGAAAAGTTCAACAAGAATGTTTCTTATTTCTTACGGATCACTAGATCAGTGGTTGTTATGATAGTTTATCCAGTTTCTATTCATGCACTTTAACCTTGAACTTGAGATATTGAAAGGCTACAACAATTTTGAAAAATTAAATTTGTATTGGAACTTAATGAAGGCTACCATCGCAATATGGTACTTGTCAACAAGGCTTCCAAAGAGTTATTGACATGTGGTTTTGACTTTCTACGTTTCTCTGTTTGATCGTGCTTTCTAGGTAACTCAGCGAGATGTACCAGGCATCGATGTGGCCTACTTGGCCATGGACACAGAGGATGGGGTCGAGGTGGTCTGGAATGAAGTGCAATTCTCTGCTCGGAGAGTCTTCAAGGAACAAGAGGTAAAAAGAGGCTCAACTTTTTCAGTTTTTTTCTTACTCTGCAGTTGCCACATAAAGTGAACATCTTTGCCTTTTTGAGTCAAAATTCTGACGCTAGAGTTTGTGGTCACAAGTCAGCTGGAAAGCTTTCTTCAACAATTTCAAATAATTGCAGTTTATTTGTGGAAAGCAGATGGTCTTCATCACATGAAAGAAATTGTGTTCCAGGCCCTTTTTGAAACCATGCCCTTGGGTTTGGGTTTGGGCTTGGGCTTGGGCTTGGGTTTGGGCTTGGGATTGGGTTTGGGATTGGGTTTGTGCTTGGGTTTGGGATTGGGCTTGGGTTTGGGATTGGGTTTGTGCTTGGGCTTGGGCTTGGGCTTGGGATTGGGCTTGGGCTTGGGCTTGGGCTTGGGCTTGGGCTTGGGTTTGGGCTTGGGATTGGGCTTGGGATTGGGCTTGGGTTTGGGATTGGGCTTGGGCTTGGGCTTGGGCTTGGGCTTGGGTTTGGGCTTGGGCTTGGGCTTGGGCTTGGGCTTGGGATTGGGTTTGGGTTTGTGCTTGGGTTTGGGATTAGGCTTAGGTTTGGTTTGGGCTTGGGATCCGTCCATCTGATTGAAGCTCTGTCAGGAAAGCATACATCTTCTATCTAATTAACACACGGAGCCCAAGCCAAAGACTAATCTGTGGTTTCAAAAAAGGCCATAGTTTCACTGTCTTTTTCAGGAAAAATAAGAGAAAAACTCAAGATACAATTAAACCTGGCCTGATACTTTACAGAGGCCAGGGGACTCCCAAGGGTTTTGTTTTTCCCTCCCCCAAATTATTTAGAATTTACCCAGTCGGCTTCCCTTGTGGTTCACTACTTGTTATTAATATTATTATAATATATATATATTTTTTATTTTGATGTTAAACTCAAATCAAATTACAATTGACAGTGAACACACCCTTTGTACACACATCTCGACCTTCTGACCATACCAGCCAACTCATGATTTTGTCCTTGTCTGTCTGCGCTATAAAAAAAAACGTTTGTAAAATAAAAGAGAGAGAGAGACACCTGTATAGTTTTAATTGCTGGCCGGAAATGAAACTTATTTTTAGAAGAGACAAGGTGCAGTCTAATTTGGGTTCACTCAATTACTGTAATGTGTTTAATATTGATTTAAATATTAGTTTATAATGTTATAGCTTTAGAATGTTTGAAGTAAATGTGTTAGTATCGGCAGCGTTTGCCCTGATCTTTTTCAGCGACTAGCCGGCAGGACTATTAGCGATTCACTGGTCCCTCAGCTTTTGCACTGAACTAACCAACACTGAACTAACCAGCCGGACCATTTGGAGAGAATTTTGACTGGTCCTCAGGTGTTTTAACTGGCATCTGGCCAGCAGACAACTGTTGAGGGAGACTGCTGATTGGTATAGAACCCAGACTTAATCAATGTAGAATAAATGGTCCTGCGGAAGTCCCCTCCCCAAAACCTTACTTTAAAAAAAAAAAGTTCACGAAAAGGGGAGCATTAAATTGGTGTAACACAGTTTTGTTGTTTGGTGTATTTTTGGAAACAAGAGCACGGAAATTAATTAACTTAAAAATAACAAAAGCATTTGAAGTGCTATTGTCTGTTAATGTAATTTATTGTTCTCATCATCAGCAGACAACATCGTTAGACTAAAGCCACCTGTTCATGCCGTCCTCTCACCGTTTACCCGTATGAATAACAAGAATTGTCTGACAGTATTAAGTAATTTCCTGCCGACATGTAAAAGTCAGCAGCAAGGATTTGTTCCTTTCTCCTTGGTACAAATTAACAGGACTCACAAACTTCCTGGCAAGCCCTGGATGATCCAAACCCTTGGGAAAGCTGTCAGACATATCAGCTTCATTTGCTGCTCTTCTGGATTATCTGTTCAGTTGTTTATTTCTGTGTTTGTTTCCTTCGTTATATTTTGTTCATAAGTCAATAATCAAGCATTTTGATTCTTGGGTGGTTTTACTTCTGCTCTTCTGGACTATCTGTTGAGTTGTTTACTTCTGTTTGTTTCCTTCGTGATATCTTTTCATATGTCAATAATTAAGCATTTTGATTCTCGGGTGGTTTTCTTCTGATCTGTTTTGATAAACTTTGATATCACTCATCCCTTGAAAAAAGTTGTCAAATAACATGTGTGATGCATGTGGTCCGCTGGCGAAGTGCTACTCAAAACACCTGAGGCCAGTCCAAATTTCACTCCCATTGGCCTGGCTGGCTAGTCCAAGCGTTGAAAAGCGTCTCTGTTTTGTATGAAGTATAGACTAGTAAAAAAGCTGGCGAGCTTATGAAACAACAAGCTATACTGATCTTGCGGTCTAGTCATGAAAGAAGTCAAGGGCAAACCCTGCATTCCCAATACTTTGTTCTCATAATGGCAGAGCAGTTTTGAAGTTTTTTAAAAAGGGAAATGTAAGTTACTAGTGAACCATGTCTCCTTGAAGTATCACTGAAGCTCAACCGATTCTGCTGAGCCAATATTATTTATTTATTGATTATTTTTTTTCATGTTTTGTTCTGAAAGGCTTTGGATGGCTTAGCTATTGTCCACCAAGTTGAAGCTGCTGCAATATATATATATTGAAATCTCACCATGCAGGGCTTGAATTGGAGAGGGAATCTAGAACTGCAGGGCTTTTACCTCAAACTTTTACTTGGACCAGAATTCCTTTACAAGACCAGAATCAAAGTTAGAAAGAAAACTCCTTACAGTTTAACATATAAACTGTTTTTATTTGCACTGAGAGAAAATTTCCTCATTTGTCTGTATATCGTGGTAGGTATATTTCAATACTCAACAGAATTGAAAGATATTTACCAGACTCAAAGTCAACATTTGATTGAATATAACTTTTTTTTTTTAAATTAAAGATATTTCTCAGCGAAGTAATAATTATTCAATTGAGAAACACAAGTCCGCGGAAGCTGTCCATTTTAGAGTTTACTGACTCAATGCTAAATTCACTGGCCTGGGGCCTTCGGTCTAGTGTTAATTTGTTAACATGTTAGTCAAAATGGCGGACAATCATAGGCCACAAGCCTAAGTGGCCTTTTCAGAAAAGCCTTTCATTGGCCCTTGATCTGGACCCAGTTCATCCAGACAAAGAATCCACATGCCCAACACCCCATGTAGATTTGTTGAATCTAGCGGCACCTCCACAAAAACGGAAGTCTGCCCCCGTCGATAATTTTTACAAATAAGGTTTTTAATCAGGCGGGCCTTTTGTGTTCACCTCATGCACAAAGTCTGTCGTAATACAAAAGCGTGTTTGCATAGCACATGGTATACAAGGGGCAGCTACTCTTGCGTAGCTGTGTTCAACATCAGAGAATGAAAAAGAATCAGAAAAAAAAAATTACTGTGGTTTGAACTTTGTATCATTAAAGATGTGAACTCACACACCAGGCATCTACTCTAGCCACAAGAAATGTCTGCAAGATGTGTCACACATCAAAATCAGTCTGCATTAGAAAAGATGAATTTGTAATCACTAAGCCTACGTCTAAGTCATCAAGAAACTTCAAAACATTTTGCAGTTATTTTGCCTGTTCCCAGCTTTGTTATTTGTTTTTTATCTTGAGTGTTCATATAGAAAATATATCACTAAGATTAATGTTGACTTAGAAATAAATCATACGATAGGGAAATGTTAATGAGAGTTGATTGGAAAAATGTTCTTCCTGCACGGTTTAGCATTTGCTTTTGGTTTGTGTATGGCGGTACGACTGCACAGAACTACATGTGCGTGAATCCATGTGCTGTGTAGATTTAATCATCACATGCTATTGTATTTATTTAGTGTTTGTTTTATTTGATTACACATCCAATAGTACAACCAGTGCCATTTATAGGATGAGTAGGAAACGAAAAAGAAATGTGCAGTTTAGATGTGGGAGGAAAATCCCAATGGGGAAAAAAAACCACTGGGGAAAACCCACGCAATCAGATGTATGCCTGATACGGGGGGCAGAGAGTACACCCCCCCCCATGTCCCCATACTTGAACACACCATTTTCCTCTTGTACATAAGTACCCCCCCCCCCCAATATCCTCTCAAGAATTCCCAAGATTGCAAGGAAACAATGAAGACACAATATGAGTACCACCATGCCCCATATTGAGCACAAAACGTGGGTCCACAAAGGTGAACGGCAGGGAAAGAAGTCAGGGAGCCAACCTGATCCCTCGATATCATATCGCATGCTGGCAGAATGCATCTACAATTCAAAACCAAAAGAAAATTACACTGCTAGAGAACAGTATGCTTACGGGAACGAAATCTTGACAAGTTTCTCATAAGGCCAGACAAAATGAATGTTCAAAGTTGCTAAAGAGGTCTTTGTTGGATTTTGGAGCAGGTTTTTGTCTTTCACTGTTTTTTTGGTTGAATTGAATCGGTCTGATAACTCGCCCGCCAAACAGAACAGAATAAAAAAAGATCGTTAAAAAAAAACTTTCCCACCTACCGACCCTATTTTAAAATGGCATGTAATCGGAAACGGAAGATTTTGTTTGTTTGGCCTAATCCCTATATTATTCTCTTCAGCTCTGATACTTCATGGAAGCAATTGCCCCCATGCCCCTGCTCATTGCCTTGGTGCCCTTCAAAAAGACCCTTATTTCCCTCATTGGGGGTGTCCTATTGTAAAGAAAAACTACCCGACCCTAAGAACAAAGGATCAGGCTTACACTTCCAATTCTAGAAAAAAAGTACTTGAACCATGTACAATGTCTGCTTCCACCCCTAAGAAGTTGACTTTTTCACCCCCCATGCAACTTCCATAAGTACAAAATCAAACCCTGGGTGATTTTCTGTGAATTGATATGCATTTCCCAAGCTGTCAGAGTGCGAGTATACCCAAGGATTACTCAATTTCCTCTGTCTGTCGTCACCCATCTAACTCAGACAGCTCCGGGATCCCACTTGAGTTTGTGTTTTTCTATAGTTTGGCGGTGACCTAGCTGCTCATCGTAGGTTTTCTCTAAGCATGAAGGGGTTACAACAAACTAGGACAGTGATTTCCTGCGAAGTGTTTAGTACTTCCTGCGTGGAATCCACGCTTCTGCTTGGCATGCACTCTTGGGGGTTGTGGGTATCCCTCACACCGACCTGGTTCAAGACTGTTGCCAAGGGTGATTAAAACAAACTTTTTTTTCTAATCAAGAAGTTTCACCCATTCAAAAGTACTGAGGAATCTTTACAGCAGATTTGGTGTCACCCCTACCCCTTTAAAAAACTCAAACCACAAAAGTTGGATGTGTTGTGTCAAAACAAAAGTTGCCAATTTTGTGTCTTACCCCCACGATGCTCAAATTGTGCCCCAAAAGAAATCCCCAGTATTGCGTACCAAAAAGAAGTACCCCCAAAGTCGCACATATTGAGTACAAACGTTGCCCATATTGTGTAAAAAAAAATTATTTTTTTTAAAGTGGCCCATATTGTATACAAAATTAATTCACCCATAATGCGCGCTAAAAAGGTCACCAATATTGCATAGAAAAGACATTATCTTTATTGTCTCTATGATAAGACCCCTTTATTTACATAGCACCTTGTAATGGTTTGCAAGGTGCTCTGGCAATCTGCAGTCAACCATGCCAGAAAGCACCAGACCAACCCCTTATCCTAGCGATAAGTGTACTGGGTTCTTTTACGCGCACAACACAACACACAGGACCTACATATTTACGTCCCATCCCAAGGACGAAGCAATGATGGTCTTGCTTAAGGACACAAGTGTCAAGACTGGGCCTCAAACTCACAATCTGCTAATCAGAAACACCAGGGCCCAATTCTGCTTAGTAAATGTCTATGCTTAGCAAGAAATGAGCAGGGTACCAGTGGCAATAATGTAAACTTTATGGAATGTTGGCTGGTAACCTGTTTCTGCTCAACAACATTTTTCTGTGCTTACAGGCTTGATAAAAATTGGGCCCTAATCTTGAGTCCAGTGTGCTTGACCGCTCGGCCACAACATGCCTCATAAATGTAGCATCTTTTAAAAACAAGTGGAGTCACTGGTGCGTTTTTCAAACATAACATACGTGCTAAAAGTCAACAAGCCTTGGAAACAATTTTGAGTAGTATCTCACAGGTTTGTGTTATGATCTATTTCTGGAAAAAGAAGAGGATTTTACAGGATGTCCGCTCTTCCAAAAGCCAATGTGGCGCATTTCCTTTTGAAAAGGATGTAGATGGTTTTGTTTTCTGTGTTCGTTGACATGCTGTCCAGTAGGTTCAACATGATATATACTCAAGTTGAAAGCTTGCATTTTGTTGTTGAAAGAAAAATCAAAACAAAACAGAACTCCGTTTGATAACACTGTAGTGTAGATCTATTAAAATGTGTAATTTCAGTTCTGCATTCTTAAATAATGGTTATTAACTTTTATAATTGATGTAAGGGTCCTTTCTCTCTGGTGTTGTGAACACACCACAATGACTTGTAGCACTCACAAGGAACTAATAATATCATATAAATAACTAACAAGGACAAAATAGGGAGACCGCCAACATTAAGGCTAGATAGCTCTGTTGGTAGAATACCCGCACATTAATCTGGAGGTCACAGGTCAAAATCCCGCTCTAGTCAATTTGTCTTTGTTCAACTCAAAGTTAATGAAAATCTACCTATTCATACACTTTTCCTCCTGGTTTATTACTTGATGTTTGAATTCAAAGTCGCAACCCTGAAGGTGATCCCTCTGCTGACATTTTCCCGGTTGTAAACTTGGGTTTGATCCCTAGCTGTACGGCAGTTACAGGTTGAATGGCTTCTCACTGGCACCCCTGAACAAAGATATAAGTAGGGAGACGCACAACTTAGCTTAGTTGGTAAAGCACTGGCACGTTAATCTATGTTTTGCAGGTTCAAATCCCGCTCTAGTCAATTTTTCTTGTTCAACCCAAAATCATTTAAATCAATCATGCAGAGGTTCAAATAAGCACAGGGGTGTGATTTTTCAGGATGTTTCTCAAAATCTCCTTTGAGCATTTTCTTAAAAGAAGTAAAGCAGTCACTAAAAGGAGAGAGAAACAGTCCACATTGTGTCCGTACAAGGTGTTGTATTTCTGGTGATGCACAGAGTCTGTAAACCAGTGAACATCTGGGTACCAACTCTCATCTCATCTTTGTAATGTCATGCAATTATGTAAACTAGAGAGGAAGTATTTGGTCTTTCAAAATCTTTCTGGTGTTTTTTTCCTAAGCGTCAAAGTCACTCCCAGCCTTGTGGTTAGGGGATGTTTTTGGTGCACAGCAAATCATTTTGACTGAACATGTTTTATGCACACTGAGTTTTACTTATTGCGTAGCAAATTCATAACTGCCAACTCTTCCTGATTCTGCAGAACGTTCCCTGAAAATAAACCAATCTTTCCGTGTTTTGATGGACAAATTTGAAAATCTCCCTGATTATGGAAACTTGTTCTCTATTATGTTGAATGTCATTCGAAATATCTCCCTGATTGTTGTACAAAATTTCAATGATTGCAAGACGCAAATATTGGCAGCTCTGCATTTTATAGAGTTTGTGTCGCATTTCGCTAAGGGAAATCCTTCACTATACGTAGCTTCTTCAAGCCCTTAGTCTCAGTTGTTTTTCTCAGTCTGACTTGTCCCTGATCTAGACAGGAATCACAATCCAAAACAAGTCCACAGGAGCCATTAGGAGATGGTCAAGAATCTGTTACTTTCCTTGGAATTCCTTGGAAACCTACATCATATTTACACCTTGGGAGCTACTACACATGTACTCCCGCCCCCATTTTCTACTTGTTTACATCAAACGCTACATCCTGTTGTTTATTCTCAAAACAGAGGGTTGTGTTTTCACGTCCCACCGTTAAAGTATTCACTTCTGTTAATTTCTCTTAATGTATTGTTCACAAAGCTCACGTCCGCTGGTCACACATGGGTAGAGTTACTGATTGGATCAAGTGGTAAACCACAACTATTTTATTGTTCCAAAAACCTACACAATTTAATACATATAAATGTTTGCATCTGGGATTAAGAATAAACATGTAATTTGGTGAGGGGGGGGGGATTTTGCCTGTGTAAAAAAAAAATTATTTTACAGAACTCTGCGAAAGTACTGAGTATACAGTGCTTAATACACATCAGTTTAAGGGTCAAAACAAAATTTAAAAACCTACACAGTTACATTACTTTCACCAAAAGCAGTCATAAAATAATAAGCTATCAAAAGTCACTTCAGGATTATATCAGTTTCTGAGTTTTGAAGCAGTTTAATTGTTCAGAAATATTTCCTCTAGAGATGCGAAATGTCTTTATAACTATTTCTAACTACTTTCAGGGAATGACTTCATCCAGCACTTTTGCACAGCAACATATTTTGCATATTTTGGATAGGGCTGGATAGCTCAGTTGGTAGAGCGCCGATACGTTACTCAAGAGGTTGTTGGTTCAAGTCCTGCTTCAGTCAATTTGTCTTTGTTGAAACCCAAATCATTTACAATTTACCCAGTCAGTTTCTCTTGTGGTTTATTACTCGATACAAAATATTTTGACTGAACAGATTTTGCGGCCATTGAATTCTCATACTGAGGAGTTAATTGTGATTTTGGGTACTAGCTGATACATTTTGTGTAGCAGTTTGCTACGCTATTAGTCACTGTGTTCCATTTAATATTTATTGAACTATATTTAATATCGAAGTCTTATATAGCGCACGTATCTAGCGCACGTATATTTCTTATTTGTTTTATTATTTCCTCCTTTGTTTAAATGTACAACCACGTGTGTGTGTGTGTGTGAACATGTCTACGCATTAAAACCGAGGACTTTAGCAATAGGGATCCGGAAAAAAACATATCGGGGACAGTCCTCGGTTTGTTTCGTGTACAAAACCAATGGGAACGTCGCTATAAAAACTAAGTCCACAGCATGGGATGTCCTCGGTATTATACCATTTACACACTTGGGCAAGCGCTACATACGCAGTATGGACCTGAGAACAAAAGAGGTCCACATAATGTAGGGATCTGAAGCACTATGTGGACTTACACACGTCCACACAACGTTATTTGCAGTGTTGAGGAATAGGATTTTCCTTAAGTGTACAGAACAAAGGAATGTCCACACAACGACTGCAAAACAAGACTTTGTGTGTGTGTGTGTGTGTCCCCTCCCCTTTCACAAAGCTTTCCTTTGGCAATATTCCAATCCATCCATTGACTCAACGATAACATTTGAAATTAAACATTAATGTTAGACTGCATGAGTCATTTATTACACATGACCTATATACAGATGTAGACAATTTATCCCGAATTATGGCAGCATTTCTATGCCACGCCACATGTGACATCAACAACAGACAATCAACATGATCAATGTTCGCAGCGTTTCTTTTGATAGGACTTAGGTTGTACGCAGTGAATCACAGTGTGTCAAATCACATGCATTTGCATTGTCTGACACAACTGTCTGAACTACATTAAGCACTTAGTTCTTTGATGGACATACGTCTATGCTAAACGTGTTTGAGCCAGGGCTCGACAATGGGTGAAAAATCCACAAGATCGCAGAGCTCTAATGTTTACTGGACCAGAAATGTTTGCACAAAACCAGAAGCAAAAAGAGAAAACGCTTCCTGAGTCCTTACAACATGGATTTAAAAACTGTTTCTATTTGAACAATTAAGCACTGAGACATGTCAGAGAAGATTAATCGCATCCGTCTTTTAGCTTGTTAAGTATCATTCATTACTCAGTAGAATTGAAGGGTATTTATCAGTCTCAAAGTCAACATTCGAACATAGTTTGTTTCTGTTCAAGATATTACAAAGTGAGGCATATGTATTGATATCCAATTGAAAAACACAAGACCACCTGACTTGTCTGAAGTTTACTGGCACTAAAACCACTGGCCTGGTGCCTGCAGTCCAGTGTCACGTTCAAGCATTCGGAGTACAGACATGCACAACTAAATAAACTTTCGGTACATTTTTTACAAAGTGAGTTGAACTCCGCAATGTGCTTACCTCAGCGCTGATCTGTATATTATGTTTCGCAACTGCTCATTTTTGGTTTTAAGCATCTGCATTACACTTAGCATGAACTTTTTGACAGGAAACACAGCAGGGGTACCAGTTTGCAATCAAGTTAGCAGCTTTTCCAATAGTTGTAATTGCTGTTCAAGTACCCAAAACCACCCAAAAAGTGTTGCAACTAAAAGTAAATTGAGTTGGTTCATTTCATGTTTTAACTTTTTTTGTATTTAACATGTAGGGGCCTAAATCACTTTTAAATTTCCAGAAATTGATGAAATAAGTTACCTGCCCTTTTCTGTACGGTTTGGAATGGGATTTGACAGGAATTAATGAATAAATAGTTGTAACAAATTCAAATTGTTTTGAGAAGCATGCATGTCCGTTCACATGTTGGAACACTTTTGGGTGGTTTGAACAGCAATCACAACTATTGGAAAAGCTGCTAACTTGACGAATGCAAACTGGTACCATTTACTGAGTTACAACCACTGGAAAAGCTCTCCCTGATTCTGCAGAAAGTCCCCTGAAAGTAAACCAATCTTTCCGTGTTCTGATGAACAAATTTGAAAATCTCCCTGATTATGGAATCATTTCCCCTATTATGTTGAATGTAATTCTGAATAGCTCCTTGATTGTTGTGCAAAATTTCCCCGATTGTTGTACAAAAACTCCTTGATTTCAAGACGCAAATATCAGCAGCTCTGGTACATGCTCATTCTTGGCTAGCAGAAAATCTTAAGCAATATTTTCTGCTTAAACACTTCTATGAAATTTGGCGCAGCATACATAAAGAACCAGATGGTTGGAATAGTTCTTTCCTCCTTTTTTTCATTTGAATATATCCCCCTCACCATTACTGTTTCCCCCACATCCGGCTTAATGTTTCACAACCACATCCGTGTAGCTAATCATGTTCACTTTGCCAAGCCCTGAGTCATTTACATGTGATTTCCGTTCATGTTTATCGTTAACAGGAGAAAATCCGAGTCAAATTTGATAACTTGATTGGTCTGGAGCACTGCAACATCGTCAAGTTTCATAAATACTGGGCGGACATCAGAACCGAAGTCAAGCCAAGGGTAGGTGTTTTTCATAAGATGTTCTCCCATCTACTGCGACAGTTTCTCCTCTCTCTTTGTCATACAAGGACTTTGGCACTGACATAGATCTTTGTCACTGAGCGGCCATTTTGTTTTTCCCCCATCCAAATCAATAAAACCAAACCGAGGCTTGAAGGAATGATGATTTGTTTTCTTTACTTCATATGATAAGAATCAGTGTTCCCAGTACAAGAAATTTGAAATAAAGTGCGCCCTCTACATGTTGCCTTGGAGAGGACATTTTTTCAAGAAGCGGTGGACTAAAAAAATCACACCGGCGACTACACCGGTTCTTTTCAGAGCCAACACTCCTCCTGAAAGAGACTTTTAAACATGGTTGTACCAGTTATAATTACTTCTTCAAAAAAACAAACAAATCAGCGTCGCACGCAGTTTGGGAGCTTGAAAATGGCTGACATGTACTGTTAGAAGCAAATGTCAGAAACCTAGCAGAGAATTACGACCTCGCTGTTTCATGACGGTGACATCACTCACCGTAAACTCCTGTACCATGCCAATGCCTGCACCCAAACCACAAAATCAGGTGTGTTTTTTTTTGCCTTTGGGAAAAATCCGAAAAATTGTGGTTACAGCCTGAAATGTCTGTTAAAGCCTACACCATGTGTACATGTAGGTCAGGCCTTGTACTCGATAATTCCTACTTTCCAAGGACCAATTATCATGCCTGGAAATGAAAAGGCAGACCAGAGGTCACGGAGCAGAAGGCACTGCGACAACCCAAACTTTGTCAACCTTTTACCATAATCCCCTGCAAAAATGGCATCTCCTGGGTAAAAAGTAGAGGGCGCACTGTTTTGTGAAACGCCCCTATATAGTATTGACTGATTGATTAAGCCCCCCCCCCCCCCCAACCACCACCACCATAGGTATACACATATTGACTGCTTTGAGTAAAAACAGTCAATATTTGTTTTATAATGCCCCATATATAAATTGCTGTTGCTACGGGTATAGTACGTTTGTTTCTATGGAATAGTACATTGGTTGCTACTGGTATAGTACATGTACATTGTTTGCTGCCTGTAAAGCGCGCCGCATTCGCACAGCTTTTTAGTAAAAATAAGACATATTGTGCAACGCACTCTAAACCAATCAAAAGACACAGTTTTTGTAAGGGGTGTTATAATAACAAATCAAAACAAATTCATTCAACTCTTTTTCAGAGTGTGAGAAAAAAAAACATCCAAAGAATGGCTTTGATGCCCAACTTAGTTGCAGTCCAAACACAATGAAACACTCAGCACCTGATCCTCTGAAAGTAGAGATACATTGCTGACGTGAAGCCTGTACAAATATGTTACATCAACAATGAAACTGCAAGAAGGGAAACTACGAAAAAGGATCAAAAAACGAAAACACAAGATTTGATTAACCCAGCTGCTTTTGACTTTAATTTTTGTCTTTCTTTTCTGCAAAGGTCATCTTTATCACAGAGTACATGTCCTCAGGTTCGCTACGACAGTTCCTGAAACGAATCAAGAAAGACAAACGAAATATACAAGAGAAATCGTGGAAGAGATGGTGCACACAAATACTCTCAGCATTAAGGTACAAAATTAAAGGTCGATATTGAAGTGGGAAGTTAGAGTACCAGCTGAATTTAGACACTTCCCATTGTTTCTTGTGTTTTGAGCAAGCATATAGTTTTTTGAACAGGCAGGTATCACAATCTAGTTTGTGGTTCTTCCGTCAAGGAAGGGATAAAAACCACCAGGAACTTGTTGGGCATTCAGTTAAAGTGAAGTCTAAAAGTAGTTCGTTCTTTTTGATTTGTGATTGATGATTGAATGAAACTATTGTAACTCTATTTCCATTCAGTTATCTTCACACGTGTGATCCGCCCATAATCCACGGTAACCTGACCACGGATACCATCTTCATCCAGCACAATGGACTCATCAAGATTGGCTCAGGTAAATCAAAATCAGAATCAGTTTTTGATTCTGGTGATTTGCTCTCTACAAGAATCTCAGGGCTTGCCGGTAACACTGGCCCCCTGACTGGCCCGGTGTGCATTGTCTAGTAAAAGTTGCTACAGGCTAGCAAACACTCCTTCTTAACTTGTCCTTTGGGCTTCTAAAAACTGTCCAAGCTACTTGTTTAAATTGTTTATATTTCTTCCATTTCAGATGTAAGTAATAAATGTCAACAACAACAAAATATTTGAGTGTGTGAATGAAACTTCATTTGACCATTTGGTTATGATCGCTATCATTAGGCATCAGTACATCAGAAAGAGACACTTATGACAACAAATGTTTAAAATCTGGGCTACTAAAACTTCCTGGGGGCAAGTAAAGCGCAGAGTTTACTAGCCCAGTGGCCTACTTTACTAAAAGCTTAAACGCAAGGCCTACATATAGTGTCACAGTTAGGTAGTCTAGCTCTGTACGATTGTGTTTTTGGGTCTACTTTTATATTTTGGCTCAAGCACACATACAAATAAAATGACTCTTAAAGATGTTCATTTCTGAAACATTTTCGTGTTGAGCATCAGTGGATTTACCTTCAATTGAAATCTGTGCTGTCTTTTTTATTCCAGTCGCTCCAGATGCCATCCACAACCACGTGAAGACATACCGGGAAGAGCAGAGAAATATGCATTACATTGCACCAGAATATGGAGGTAGGTTACCGGGTAAATTAAAAGCGGAACAAATTTGCGGAGCGTTGTAATGTACCATACTTAATTTCATTCATTGATTTTTACTTTCCAAATTATCAAACAATAGAGATCCCTTGCATTTGACGTCCCAAGCCCGAAACAGCGCCCTCACTGAGGTCAGTGAAGACCTATCAATGGCTGGGAGTTGTGCGCAGCGCATACGCACGTGCTCATTTCCATTGTTTGACCTCAGCAATGCCAGCCAGTGCAAGGAATCTTTACAAACACTTTATTTTTGTTTATCTTTTACTGAGATATTCAAGGTGAGGGCTACACTAAACTGATTTTGACCCAAATCAACTGTCATAAGGGGCATGTTGGCACCTACTCCTGGGGCTGAAACAGGGTTACCCCCTTCACAGTCCGTAAGGATGTAGGCATGGGTATCATCCACTAGGGGCCTGGCTGGTATAGCAGAATGCACTACCTTCCCAACAGAAAATACAAATTTATACATACTTTCTAAAAGATAAAAACATGAATTTCTTTGTAACCTTGACAGAATCTCAAGACCTCTTGACGACAGGCGTAGACATCTACGCCTTTGGAATCTGTGCATTAGAGATGGCGGTGTTAGAGATTCAGACCAATGGTGATAACAAACACATATCGAGGGAGGCCATTGATAATGCAATCGACCAACTAGAAGACCCACTCCAAAGAGTGAGTCCAACTTTGATGTCTTGTCTTATATTTTGATCCCCCTACTCATGGTACCATTTGCCAGCGAGTTGACCAATCATTTGATGCCTTTCAGCTGCATGGGTTGTGTATGGTTGCACTACCGTGCGCCAAACTAGCTGGTGATATTGAGTGGTCAGACAGTAGGAGGGTTGACTGTGTGCTGTGTAGATGCATTTACCACATGATATACTGCAGGCTGGCATAGTTTATCTATTATTCATAACCACAGTGATATTGAGTGGTCAGACAGTAGGAGGGTTACAACTCAAATGCCAAATTATCTTCTCATGTTTAAGCAAAACTGCCTCGAGGCAGCATGTTTGATTGAAAGAGATGATAGCTGATTCATTGCTTGCTGTTTTTCAAGATTATTTCGTTTTGATTTATTTTTTCACAAGAGGACCCCCAAATGATTACTGAAATCTTTCTGAGTGGGTTCTCCTCCATGAAGATTATTGTAAAAAAAAGTAAATAAATAAACAAACAAACAAACAAACAGTCCCTGTTCAGATACTCTTTTAAAGAATTTCTCTCATGAAAGATACGACACTATTACAAAATCACCGTCATCATTATTGAACAAAGTTTCTCTTCAGTGCGAGACATGGCAATATGTCTTCCTTTCGCCTATCAGTAACCCTAGTGACCACATAACTGTTAATCCTGTCCACCACTACTCAAAGCGATCTGAGAGTGGATTAATTTAATCTTGTGTTATTTTTGCTAGGATTTCATCCGCAAGTGTGTCGGACCTGTCTCCCAGCGGCCGCAGGCAAGAGAGCTCCTATTCCACAACGTTCTGTTTGAAGTCCACTCCCTGAAGCTCCTATCAGCTCATTGCTACGTCCAAAATGAAAGTGAGGGTTCCTGGGTTTGGGTTGTTCTGTTTGCATTTCATGTGGCTGTCTCTGTGTGAATGCATTTTGGAGAGGTGGTAGACTTGATGATTTCACAAAACATTAAGCCCGGTTCATACTTCCTGCGAATGCGAATGCGAAGAGAATTTTGACGTCACAGGGCCGTTTTCGCAGCGAATGTTTCGCGGGAGTTGAGCACATTTCAACTGCTGCAAATTATTCGTTGCGAATTTGTGACGTCAACATTCGCTTCGCATTCGCATTCGCAGGAAGTATGAACCGGGCCTTAGGCAACTGCGTAAGTCTACTGTGCACCACTAACACAGTCAATCTTTCGCAAGTGGACTAATGCAGTTGGGTAAAGTTGTGTGAAATTGGCTGCAGGGCTTAGCAGTCACATAACATGAGGCAAGGCACACCAATGTGGTGTGTCATGGCCGAGCGGTCTAGTGCATCAGACTGAAGTTCTGATGGCTCCCCTGGGAACGAGGTTGTAGATCCACGGACTTACACCCTGATCAGCAAAGGCCGTGTCCAAAACGGTGACTTCGGCTACAGCTACGGCTAGATCGCGCGCGTCTGCCTATTCTTCAACACTGGCAGACGCACTGATCTAGCTGTAGCTGTAGCCGAAGTCGCTGTTTCGGACACAGCCAAACTTTGAGTTGCTCAGAAAACTGAAAACATTCTGTGCATCGTCAGTTTCCTCTTGTTTTCTTGCAGTAAAATTTTTTTCAAATTTGAAGCATGTGTCCTGAGTAGCTACATTTCAAATTTGGAAATTTGTTATTGCGAGAAAACAAGACGAAACTGACTAGGCAATATGGAGGATTCACAATACAGTGCGCCCTCTACAGTCTACCTAAGAGAGGCCATTTCCCGTAAGTAGGAGTAGACGGAACACAAAATTACACTGGCAACTCGGCACTGCATGGACAGTTTGGCTCCTTGAAATGACTGACATGAATGTGAAATAGCCTACATTCACTGGCCTGTCATCAGAAAAACATTGTATGTAATATTCACAGCAGAGAAATACTTGCTGTTTAATCTCGGGCAAACCATGAACAAGTATAAACATCTGATGGGTGCGACGTGACGACCTAAAACATTTCAATCTTTTCCCCATGCTACACTGTGAAAATACCCTGTCCAGGTTGAACTGTTGAGGGCGCACTGTCTTGTGAATTGGTTGTATTGGTCCTTGAAACACTTCTAGACAAAAACTGCCATGAGATAGGAACATCATTATTATTTGTCAAGGATATAGGAGTGTTCCTAATTAAATTTCCTTGTGGGGGAGGTAGGCCCTATAGTCTGAGATAATTGAGATGTTTATTAAGTAATAAACCACAAGGGAAACTGACAAGGGAAACTAGAGCTGGACTTGAACCTGCGAGCTCCCGATTAATGTGCAAGAGTCCCAGGGAAATCTGTCCCCCGGAGATTCTGTTCTCCATATGAGAAATAAGGTGGGCTGGAGGAGGAGGATTCAAAAGAGGGCGCTATTAGTAGAAGTTTGTACGAAGTTCACAGTATGGGGGGACAGAATCTCCTGCCACACTGGCGCCCTACCAACTAAGCCATCTAGCCCTATGTTGGCAGTCTCCCTATTTTGTCAATATCTTTGTTTTGGGGGTGCCAGTCAGAAGCCATACAGCCGTTAACTGCCGTATAGCCAAGGATCGCACCCAAGCTTACCATACAACCTGGAAGCAACATCAGAGGGAATTAAGATGTTTCTTTGAATCATCTTTTTTGTTTCTTATCTTAGACGTATTAGACCATGCAGACAACACTCTCATAGAGAGACTATCGCCAGAAACAGTAATAGCAAGTATAGAACATCCGGACAGTGGAGAAAATGTGCAATGGAAGTAAGTCAATCCCTTCAGTGCAGTTAAAAGTAAAACTTAATGCAGCTACTCTGTGTTTGTTGGCAGAAGTGCATTGGGCTCAAGCTCTGGTACTGTCAGTTAAGGATACAGTGACTTGCCTTTTGCCAGTTAGCTTTTCATTTTATTTACTCCTCTATCTTTTCCAATAGTCCATATTTCAAAAGTAGTATTAGCTGTTGCAAACTGCTTACCAACCAAAAGGACCTATGGTATAAATGCAAAAAAAATTGTTAGTGGCCTGACGTTTCGACCCTAGCAGAGTCTTTCTCGAAGGCTAAATAACAAGACTACAAACATCAGTATACCTGTTTATGTTTGTAGTCTTGTCATTAAGCCTTCAAGAAAGACTCTGCTAGGGTCGAAGGTCGAAGCGTCAGGCCACTAACTATTTTTTTCCATTTAGTCCATATTTGAAATGAAATAAGGATACCTTTCAACATTGAACTAGCCAGACCGTCTGGAGAGAATGTTGACTGGTTCTTGGGTGTTTTAGCTAGCATTTGGCCAGTGGACTACTGTTAAGGGAAAATACTGGGTTATCAGCTAGACACTTCATGCGTAAAGTAAAAAAGCAGATTTTTAATTTGGCGAGGAAACCCAATGTTTTGATAATTGTATAATTGCTGCTGTGGTTGATAGTTATACAGAGCTGCCAATTCTCTCTGATTCTGCAGAAAGTTCTCTGAAAATAAACCAATCTTTCCATGTTCTGATGAACAAATTTGAAAATCTTCCTGATTATGGAAACTTTACCTATCATGTTGAATGTAATTCTAAATATCTCTCTGATTGTTGTACAAAATCTCCCTGATTACAAGATGGAAATGTTGGCAATTCTGGTCATAATGCAAGAAGAGAAGGTACTTGTTGGAAGTGCAAATTCTAGCCTGTTTGTCTAAATTAACAAACACATTTTGTAAATATCTAGGCACCGTTTGCTGCAAATTGCAAAGTCATGCATGGAGTACTTGAGGTACAGCTGTAGCTGGTGCTGTCGGAGTGGATTTGGGTTCCATTGAAGCATAAAGTCCTAGTTTTGGTGGGTGGGGCAGAGGAAGGGAGGCTCCATGCAGTGGAATGTATATGGTTTCTAAAAATTGTTTATTTGGGTGAATTTAAACAAAGTTGTTTTTTGAATTGTCAATTTAACAGAGTATCGCAGGTTCCAGCCCTAGAGATTGAGAAGTTTATCGAGGAAGTCAAGTAAGTCGGCCAATTCGATCTGGAAATCTGAGACCAGGACTGGGATGTCCAACTGGGGCACAAGACATGTCTGTATACTGTGGCGTGTCTTGGCCAGAGCGGTTTAGGAGCACTGGAGTCCAGCTGTGGTGCTTCTGATCAGCGGAATGTGGGTTCGAGTTCCGGTTGTAACACTTGTGTCCATGAGCAAGACACTTAAACCATTATTGCCTCGTCCTTCGGATGGGATAAAAAGCTGTAGGTCCTGTGTGTTGTGTAAAGAAACGAGTTACACTTTATACACTCATCGTGAAGAGAAGGGGTTTGCCCCGGTGTTTCTGGCAGTGGCTGCTAAATGTGCCGCAGCACATTTTAAACCATTAGAAGGTGCTACTGAGCACTTAGATACTTCCCTAGGGGTGTGATAAAGTGCCATATATGAACCCAGTATTATAATAGCTCTGTGTAATTTGGCCCCTTTCTTGATTGTAGATGCTATAAGTGTTTCTCTTTTGCGTATTCAGAAATGGCGTCTATCCTTTAACGGCGTACGCACTGCCAGAGCATCCAGCTAAGACGCGCCCTCAGACGCCAGAGACGGCCGAGTCAGTGAAGAGCACCACCCCGGAACCAGTGGAGGTGGAGAGTAGGGCTATCTTAAGAATGCAGTGTGAAACCAAGGAGGAGGAAGAAGGCAAAGTTAAGGTAAGAAGGGAAAAGGTCTTCAGGTTTTTTTTCTGATTGTGATTGTCACTTTTGTGTTTTGCATTTCCTCACTGTTTTCACAAAGTGATGTATGAGTTAAAAATCACAAAATTTTTGCAAAATCGTCTTTTGTACAATTTTTTGATTCGCTCTTTACTGTTGACATTATCAGCAAGTTTCAGGACCTACACGTATAAGTAGATTTGTTGTTTTGCGTTTCCATGTTGACTTTTTTAAGTTTAGCAATGTCAAAATTGTTCAGATTAACGTACCGGCGCTCTACCAACTGAAATGTTAATTGCATACCTTTCTTTCCCAGTTGGAGTTACTACTACGAATGGACGATAAAATGAACCGTCAGCTGAGCTGTGAAATTGGAATAGGTATGTGCAGAACTTGTAGTTCATGTCGATTTGGATGTTCATATCCATGAACTGTGCCAGTAAATCTGCTTCAAAAAGCAAGCCCACAGTCTACTCAGTCAGTTGGATTTGTCATAAATGTATAAATTACAGGGATGAGAAGTTTCAGACTTTCATCTAAATTTAGACTTTTTTTAAAGTCTGCCTGGTGAAAAAAGTAGCTGTTATTTTTTCAGGTATAAAGAAATCCTGCTCTTTGATTCACTTCTCTAGCACTGAGGATACTGTTCCCAAAAGCTCCTTGGAATCTATAACTCCAGGGTAATCAAAAGGTGGAAATCCCATCGTTTTATAAGCAGACCTGAAATAGTGACCCAGTTTCAGACTTTTTGTCAGCAGTGACTCTCACCCTTTGCTGTTTATTTGTTGATTTGCTGATGGTGTATTTATGTTTTCTTTATTTCAGAGGACAGCCCATGGGGTCTAGCAAACGAGCTGGTAGAATACGGCTTCATCAATGATGTAAGTTTCCTCTTAACATCCGCCAGAAATATTGAGAATAATTCACTCTTGAAGTTTGCAGGGCAGACACTCTGCCTTAAAATGAGAATTCTTTTGTACCCTCAAGAATGTCCCAAGATGAAAATAACAAGTAATAAACAACAAGGGAAACTGGGTAGATTTTATATGATTTGGGGTTGAACAAAGAAATATCGACTAGAGCGGAACTTGAACCAGCGTCCTCTGGATTAACATGCCGGAGGTTGCAGGTTCAAGTCCCGCTTTAGTCAATTTTTCTTTATTCAACCTCAAAATCAAGGTTAAAATAAATAACTGTAATGATAGCAGTCTATGACAGGTTTTTTTTCTATGTTAACATAGTCAATTGTTACGTGTAAAACACCTAGCTTAGTATGGCGGTGGTCGGGGGTTCGAATCCCACTCGAGTATAAATATGCCTGTGGATTTTGTATTCCACAAGACTCAGGGCTGGGGTGGGGGAAGCACCGAGTATACAGTGCTTATCTCACATCAGTTTAGGGTAAAAATCTCATTAATATTCTTTATCGCTGATGCAGTTAACAAATCTTTTAAGTATGTTAACTTTGACAAAATGTGTAACAAATTGTAGGGGACTGAAAATATTAAAATACTGTCATGATAAAATGTATTACACTTGTAGAGACTGAGATCAGACATATTCCACCAACAAAAGGGATGTCAATCAGTCTGCCTGGATAGTGTCTAAGGCTAACATTTTAACGAAAGAAGAGGTATTTTCTCTAAAAATGTTTCTGTCAGATTTATTTAACCGTTTATAGGAATTTGGAAACAAATTTCAACGTTTGTTTACGGTTAAACAGTTTAACATCCCAACTCTACTCGTGTGCTGCTAATGTGTTCCTTTTGCCTACGGTTTTGCCGTCAAGTTGATGGTCAAAATTGCCTCATGTGAAAGAGCCTTCAGAGTACATCATGGCTCAGATTTGATAACCTCTCACTTTTGTTGTTACAGACCGATAGGATACGAGTCGCTGCTCTTATAGAAGAGAAACTTAACATCCCAACAAACCAGTCCAGCGGACTTCCAGTCTCTGTCAACTCGTAGCAAGAACTCAAACCTCCCACATTGGAAAAACGGAGTGTGATCAATGCAATTGAAAATGTGTCCCGTCTCCTCGCTTTCGGTGGCATTTTTTTTTTTTTTTTTTTTTACATGTTTAGAAGATAGTGTCACAGTAGGTTGTACAAAACTGAGTTGTCTAAGGTTGCTAGTTAACTTAAATTGGTAGAAATGAAACAATAAGAGGAATGGTTTATTCCAGACTCAATCTTAATCCAACAGCACATGATAACTTAACACCCATACTTATTAACCATAAATGGATAATTATTGGTTTAGCTTAGTGGCGGGAAAAACTGAGAAAGCTTACTTTTTACAAACTTGGTACCAGTTCATTTGTGCTGTAAAATATTTCCATCTGAAATACTATTAAGGTACTGTTTCTTCATTTGATTTCCCAAGTCAAAAATGACATGTACAGTGAACCATCAACCATTGTACAGCATTTCCTCACAAACCTGACATTCTTACTTGAGGAACGTTTCACAGCTTGGTGTTTAATGGAAATAGTTAAATTTTCTTAACAACCATTGAGGTAGTATACTTTAAGACTAATAGACCTTTATCATGCTGTGGTCATCGCTGTCTGGTACCCTGCGTACAACTCACAGTGGGGTTGTAATTCTCATGAAAGGGACCGTACCGTTATTTCCTTCCAGCCTCGATTTGGTTACATTAGGTCAAACACATGTAAAAGCAAGATAGCCCCACCGTGATAAAGCTAAATTCCATTTCAATCACAAAATCACTATTCATGCTGTTGGATTTTGATAGATATTGTTCTCAAAGCAGCCTTTATGATAAGACGTTGTCTCTTTTAGTGTTCAACTTATTGTTCAACTTTTTGTTTTGGTTTGTAATTCAAGTCATCAGTATTAATGAAGATACCTTCAATTGCGTAGATCAAGAGTTTTATATTGAATGTTAATCCCAATGTTCTAGTTGGAATGACGTGGGTTAGTGTGTAAATGATTTGCGCCTCTCTTCAATTCGACAACTCGGAGAAAAGTACTTTTTTTTTTTTTTAAATGACAAAATCCATAATGTCCATCGTCCTACTATGGGAACACTTGGGTCAGAAATGATTTCATCCTCCGGACAAAGGGCTACCAATGCCCACTACCCAGGTTCTTCACTTTTGGTGATGAAGAGACACCGTTGTTCTGAGATGTTTCACCCAGGAGGTTCAAGCTGACTTCAGCCTCCAGATCGAGGGGAGACGCAACCCATTGCCGTAGTTGTTCACTTGTGGTGATGTAGAGAGCCTGTAAATCTTCTGAAATGTAACACACAGGCGGTTCAGGGGGGCTTCATCCTCTAGATCGAGGGGAGACCCAAGCCCACTGGGGTAGTTGTTCACTCGAATAGTCATTTTTCAGTGTCTGAAAAGTGTCAGTGGTGCGGGGCAAGATTGTTTACATAAGAGAGGGCGACAACCATACACAATCCGCATTGAATTTGTACAGCACAGGGGCTCAGACTATAGGGGTAGCCCTGAATCGTCGTGACAAAGCAAGGCTGTCTTCAGACTGTTGGCTTCAAGATTGAGTACTCACTTGTGCCCAAGGAAGTCTGGGTGCCAGACATTATTCAGCTGAAGTTGTTCCCACAGTTTATTTGTCTAGTTAGGAAGAAATGAAAAAACTATCACCAATGATTTTGCACTCCGGCAAAAAAATGTGCTTTATGTTCATAGATTAAAACTAGGAAAATAAAAACAGTACAAGTGTAGCATGATTAAGGCATTAAAGCTTTATAAATATATATATATAAATATAAATATAAACAAACAAGCTTAGAGTAATTTTTAGAAATGTGTTAATTAGTGTAAATAAGTCAGAAGAGGAGTGTCAAGGTAGAAATTTAGCGTAAGACGTTTTAGAGAACAGGTGGTTTGACTCCGAAATTCCAAAAAGGATCGTAGAGTCGGTTTCAGCCAACAACTTTTTGTCATACTATTTTTGTTTCAGCTCAGAAAATTGAGCGATTTTGTAATGAGTCTTCCTCATAAGGTATGTCAATTTGATGATTTTTTGTTCCGCAAGCAACAGTTTTGTAGCATCGGCATTATAGAAGATGATAATCAAACATTTTACTTTAGTCATTTTTTTCCCTTCTATAAAAGCAAAATCTTTCAGCTATGAATTTGAATCAATTTAGGGGATTTTTTGAATTTATTTGGTATTCTGTTGTCGAAAAGAAATATTTTAGTGAGTGTTATGACCAAATGGAATTGTACAATTACTAAAGATGGAGTTGTTTTGATTGAATTAAGTGTACAAAGATACTAAACATATTAGTGTTTATAATTGGACTTAAAATTGCTCATTATTCCACCAATGTCTGAAAGTTGGTTGTCTTAAACTGGTACTCTGACAATGTACTCTGTAAACGCTTGGGAACTATCGATGGCATGTGCAATTTTTGTATCACAAGATTGGAGTACCAGCTAAAACATTTTCTGGATACCATTGTTTATAGGGTCAGCGCAAGTGGGTGTATTTTTTAACTTGCTGCTTTCAAGTGGAAACTGCTTTATCTGTTCTTAAAACTTACAGCGAATTTTGAAAACATTTTTCCAGATCATGGGTAAGAATGGGCAGCTATCACTGGTAAGCGCATCGTGTGTACTTACTGTAATAACAACATCAGGTCACCAACTGATCTGTTTGGACTACCACAACTTGTCTTCACTGGTGAACGTATCATTTCTACCAGGTGTGATATGTCAGAGTATCAACTATAAAACAACTTTCTTTTGCATAATTCCAGTCACAAAAGCTTAACAATTAAAGTACTACGGCATAATCAATTCACGTTTTGAAACAAATGTAGTGAATGTTTTTGTGCTTTGGAAATGCAAGATTGGACAAAATGTGTGATATTGAGCCGTTACAGAATTGTAAATATCTTTTACACTATCTGGTCATTTTCCCTCCATTTAGTGATAACTTTTGGCATTAGTTTTTTTTTCTCACATCATTCCAGATTTGTGGTGCTGTAGTTTCACCATTGCACTCTGTTTTTAATCTCTAAAATCAATTTTTTTTAATTTTAAACTCAGTGATACTGGAATGTTACTTTCTTTATAATGACATCAGTGTACCTTATGGGATTCTGTACCATGCAATATGTGTCAAGTTTCCTGCGTGTTATATGAAATTAGGACAATTTTTGCTGTTATTGTCAAAAATTTACAATGAAATATGCTGAAGCTTCAACAGGAGTTTTTCCATCAAAAATTCTAAATGCATATAAAATAGGAGGTGTACTATCTCTCTTGAGTTTATGGCATTTAAAAATTTACTAGTGGACTCCAGGAACAAGATTTATTTCATTGTAAAAAGACAGAATCCATCGGGATTTGATCCAATTCCAAGTGCATCTAAAATCCTGTTGGAAAAAATATTTCACTGTTCACTTTTCATTCAGTACGTTTCTGGTCTTGAATCTGAACAAACAGACAAACAAACAAAATACAAGAATTTATACGGTCTAGCCCTTCCTTAATTTAGTTGAAGCCATCAGGGGCAATCTCGAACAGAAATTCTTGCTGACAAATTTCATTTTTAAGCAAAAAATAAGTGGGGAAAATTGAAGGTTTAGTAAACCACAATACCACCTCAGAAGAGTGGATTCATTATTATTGTAAAAGTTTTCAAAGATTCTTGGGTCTTTTTTTTCTTTTTCCTTTTTTGCATACAGAGGCTTAAGGGTTTACGATATATTTTCTTTTGATTTTTATGATTTTGTTTCCCATCATAACTTTTTTGTTGAATTTCAATATCTATCGGCTACTGTTCCATTGTTTTTATATAATACTTGTATAAGAAGCTAATTTATGAGTTAATTACTGAGTGTTTTATACCTTAACAAAAGTAATCACATTTGAAAAGATCTGTTAAATAACTGTACATATTTAAGGTTCAGTATTGTTCAATTTCTCCTTTACCTTTGTTATATAAAAGGAAGTGTTAATGTCATTGATTACTAAGGAGACTGATTTTTTATTATTTTTTTTTTCACCCGATGACTTGGGGCTAAAATGAGACTTTGAATCGTTAAGTATTTTGAAAGTTGAGTTAGCCGTCAATGGAGTAATTAATTGTGCACATTAGTGTAGCTATTTAATAACATGTAGCGCACACCTTAACCAGTTAAGTACACTACTTAAGGGAAAGTTTATTCAAACTTTGGGGCCAAACATAACATGTGGTCAATCAATGTTTAGTATTTTATTTGGAGTTATGACCTAGTGCATGAAGGATTTATTTGTTCACTGTTATCGCTTGTAAATGTTGAAAATTTCATGGTAATCAAAAACAAATGTTGTTACAAAGAATGTTCCTGTTGCCTAGCCCAAAGTTGGTTTTGGCTACTGCTTTGACCTCTGAAGACATATACTTGCGGCTAGCCGGAGTTGAGGTTTTTAAACAAGCTTTGGTAAAGAGTTTCTAAAACCAATTTTCCATCTAAAAAGCAGCTTTCTAAGCAAAGACATTTACTCGGCATAGAAGCCTCTTGCTTGGTTTGCAGTTTACCAGCTAAATTATCACATAATCTGCAATAGATGTGACTGGTTTCCTGATCATTTCACCCGAGAAATGAATGTTCTACCAATATTCTGCCGAAAAGTTATCAAATTAAACCCTTCTTTGTGAATATGGTAGGTGAACAAAATCCAACTTATTTACAAAACATTGAAGTGATAAATGTTAATGATTCCTTTTTGTATATTGGTCATATTTTGTGTAGATCTATTACCTGTATTATCTTTAGGATTTCTTGTGTTCTCTTTTCCTAACATCACTTTTAGAATATCCCGTCGTTTGAAATATTCTATATCAATCTTCAGGTAGACAAAGTAAACTACTACTATTTTGTTTATTAAGAAACCCAACCATACTTGCATGCAGAAGGGGACACTATTAAAGTACGGCATTTGTAACATTTGCCGAAATGCTGTTACCATTACTTTTGAATCAAGATAGGGTACAGCATTTGTAATATTGGCCGAAATGCGCTTACAGTCTTTAAATCAAGATAAAGTAAGGTGTTTGTAATACTTAATGAAATGTTATTACCGTTATGCTCGCTGTCTTTAGTGTAAGATAGGGTAGAGCATTTGTAATATTTGCCAAAACGGTGTTACCGTTTTACTTGCAGTCTAATATATGGTACAGCATTTGTAATAGAGGCTGAAATGCTGTCACTGTTATGCTTACTATCTTTGCATCAAGATAAAGTAACCATAGTTAATACTTTAATCTCTTTGAATCAACATAAGGTAAAGCACTGATAACGTTATCAAACTGCTGCAATTATAATACTTACAGTTTGAGCAGTAAAATAATTTTCAACAAATACCAAAGTATTATCAAAACAATAACTGTAGGCTGATTTACACATGTAGCACTTACCATAACTCGTAAAAAGTCCATACTGTTTTTGTGCTGTTGCACATTTCTGTATACTTTCACTCTTCACCAAATACTAGCAACTGTTATACAAATATTTGTACATAAAAAGTGCAGTATGTAATTTGATTGCTCTTTTGCCTCAAATATGATAAAATTGTCATTGCGTTTACCTTGAAAAAGTGCAATTTCTATGTTAGCTCTGTACCCCCTCTCTTGTACTGATGTGGTTAAGTAATATATTGCGCATGGGTTTCTTGAAATGGCAATTCCAAGGTGTATGATGTTTTGTCACTAAGAGTCATGTCAAAATGGTTTGCACAAGTGCTTACCAGATAGCTGAATTTAGCCCTCAAAGAAAAAACCCACATAATACCTTTTTACGACCCTCTTTAAGCACCCGGTTGAAGGGAAACAAGTTATGGTTCAGTGTTTCTTGCACAAAGATGCAAGTACTTTGATTGGTGAACAAAGCTATGTTTTAATTTTTGAACAAGCACTGATGCTGGGGTTAAGTAGTCACGGTACAATCTGGGCCCTCCTAAGTATATACTTGTACACTTGGGTGAAGAGAAGCAAGTTATGGTTAAGGTGTACTAACTTAATACCTCAAGCTCACCAGTTTGTATAACTTATGTTAGAAAACAAGATGGAGAAATAACTGCAAGTAACCTTTTACACCAAATTCTACAAAACTGTTTAGACTCGTTTTGAGTTCACACATTGGAATTGCCTTTTCTTGTATACCATATTTTTGTTTCTTTTTGAGTTTAGATACTAGGAGTGTAAATACTGTATCCACATGCATTACCTCACCAAGTCTTCTGCACCAATTATTTGTCACTTTAATCCAGGCAGTCTCAGAAGTTCCATTGTATATATTACATGTACTATCCATATAGTTACCGAGTTAGTCATTTTAAGATATGTTGTATTTATTTAACGACCACTAATCTTAAGTTATCAAAGCCTTGTTGGACAGATGTAAAACCCCTCAAGCTGGGGTCTAATTTCATGTCTTTGCTTACTGCGGAATTTGGCGCTTACCATCCATAGAGCTATGTGCGTTACAGACACTGTAAGCTGAGAATCCCACGGTAAGCAGAGCCATGAAGTTAGACCCTGATCTGTTGAACATATCAGTAATCTTTACATGGAGTCCACAGGAGTTCAAAATTTAGCGGGCAACCAGCCTTAAATAATGTCTGTCTGATAGAGTTTTGGCTGGTGTCTCTTTGTTACTGTTAGGCCCAACTTTTCTCTATGATATTGTGTGCTTGCTTTGTATCTTGCAGTGTAGACTGACCATGTGGTGACACAGGTCCAGCTGGTTTTGATTCTAGAGGTAGTTACAACGTGAACTCGCACTGAAACATTCACCCTCCATTGAACTATAAGGCTGGGCAAACCACTCTTATCTCTCACTATGAATGGGAAATTAAGCAGCACTTTCCCTGAAGTTTTGTTGACTCTTGACCTGCTCAAAATATTGAATTCAAAGCTGGCGTAGTTTGAAGTCCATCATACTTTGTACATAATGCATTGTGCCCAATGCGTAAACATTTCCAATACATGTCAAGCAATGCAGGTTATTCTGTATTGCGTACTGTGTTATCCGTAAAAATGATGTGCATTGCTCGGTGTGTATTTTCATTTTAAAGAGTTGCGTATTACACAGTATGCACAATGCGCGACGGACACATAGGTAGATATCTGGCCTAATGCTGATTCAATCACATGGTCTTGTGTGCTAAAGGTCCTTTGAATGTAACCTGTTTCACAGCATGGTTAGTTATACTCTGCAAGTAAATGTAGCTATACTTCAATGCGTTATAAGTATTGAATACTGGTCAGCATAACTGATGATTAATCTCTTCTATGCACTTTTGCTTAATGTCAAATTTCACAAGTCTCATAAGCACAAATGTATCTGTAGCAAGCTATCAGCCACCTCTTAATTATTTTGAGGTGTTTTTTCCCTAGCTATTTTGTTTTGGTATTGTAATCACTATGGTCTGCTGGAGCTATCTGAGTAACTAAAGGCTCAACAGCAGTCGTTACTAGATTTATTGAGAGAAGCTTCTAAGAGTTTGAGATGTTTGTGTCACTCAATATCTCTTGTCTCTCAGAGGGGAGCTTAGGGAAACCTTTGCATCTCTGAAGAAACAATTCACTTCTTCTCTCAAACTTTATATTCTACTCAACCGGTAGACCATAGACCTTTATCACACTGCAGCCATCTTTGGTCAGATTCCCTGTATACACAATGACACTGATAGTTTGAGTTCTCAATTTCTAAAAGGGATTCAGACTGTTTTCCTTTCCAGCCTCAGTTTGGTTGCATTGTTTTGAATGGAAGTAAAACAAGATGGCTGTAACATGCTGAAAGTCTAGCAGAACAAATCTGGAAATCAAACTCAACCACAAACTAGTGGGCGACCAGTTGAAAACTAAACATTACATGGCATTTTGGCTGGTGACCTAATTCTACTTTGCAATATTGTCTGTGCTTAAGTTGGTCTGTGATGTTGACCCTTGACCTTTGCTCCATCAGCCATTTTGAGTCTGCATTTTTATAGAAATAGCAATAGATGGTTCCCTCTTGATAGCACACAGTGTAAAGTCAGCAATCTTTAGGGGCAATGATAGTCATTTTTTGAACATACACCTATGTGTTATGTTTAAATAACGCGTGTGACATGTCAAAGTTTTATCAACTTCCTTGCATGATTGGTTGGTTAATCTCTGACTTGGCAGCACAGAAAAATGTCAAAGCCAAAACTCAAGTTGCCCGTAAAGATGGCATCTATCGGGAACTATCTATTGCGAAATAAAACACCTGGTTTTAAGAAGTGATCTGAGAATCTGATAGCTGTTCTATGTAAATTTGTGTTAATTAGTTAATTAATTGTTGGTATGAAGTTCTTGTAAGATTGACCTGTACTGCTTCTTACCATCCATTTTTATAAATCTGTTTCGCTGTGTCACTAAAATGTGCCTTTTATATGTTGGCCTTGCACGTGGGCTCCATGCTTTTTATGTGTTGTGGTATTCCACATAATATCTGGTTTTGCTCATAAGGTGGTCATGATTTTCTGTGTTTTTTAATGTCAATGAGAATGAAAACGAGGCTTGTGTTCAACACAGACTGGTGCCTTCTTGAATGTGTATGGTACTCAGTGCTAGAAGTCATGGATCCAAAGAAGGATGAAGTGAGATATCGTTGTAATTGTTTTTCGGGATTGTGAATGTTCTGAGAATTATATGATGTTATATTTGTACTGCATTGCTTTCATTGTGACATCGGCAGTGTACAGTGTAATGTAAATTGTTGGTGGGGGTGTCGGGGGTGGTAGAGGGGGGTCGAGGGTTGAGAAATGGTGGACACTACAGGAGTGTACTGTCTGGTTATGTTGTGTACAAACAAATTTACCCAAACCTAATAGTGTTATAGACTTGTGTCATATCTACAATGGCTTTTGGGCTCGGGGCCAATTTTATGAAGTACAAAGATTTGTGTTAAGACAGGTAAGCTAAGGAATCAATTTTGTTTAGGACACAAAAATGGGATTTCTCAATATAGCACGATGGCCGTAAGCACAAATACCTCATCTTTGTATGAGTTTGAGCATTTTGTGAAATTTGGTCCAGGACGTATTCCTCTTGAATAACATCAACCTTGTTTGGCTACCCCCCCCCCTCGATTCCCCTCCTCCACCAGCAACCCCTAATTTAAAGTATTCAAAGTATCCAAAGTATCCACTATCTATGGATGGATTAGAGATACTTTTACTAATTGAAGCCCACTCGCACAAACAGTTCACATAACTTTATTGAGGTTGAACAAAGAAAAGTTGACTAGTGCGGGATTCAAACCAACGACCTTGTGGTTTATCACGTGATGTAACTATATTGCTCGACTTTTTTCAAGCCATCAAATCCAATTCAGAGGTCCGGTTATCAATTCCAGTTTGGATAGAATTTCAAAATTTCCATCGGCTCGTCTTGTTCAACTGTTTGTCTCTGTGGTGGTTGAAAAGCTTGTGACTGTAATTGCATGCGTTTGCTTTGAAAGAAAAGATGGGAGTTTCATTTTTTGTCTTTGGGAAAATATCCTTCAGTCACAACAAGTGGTTTGTAATTTGGCTAAAGTTTTAAATACAAAGTACAGTATTGGTAATTATCAAGAATTTATTCAAGAACTAATGTCAGTCTGAAAGTTGACTGATTATCAAATTCATACCAGTGCCACTCCTCCACTTCTGTCTGAAATACTGTCAACAATTTTGCAGTTGAAAACTCCATGAATCACGGTTACTTATTTCAGTTGTTACAACCGAAATAAGCCAATTTTGACTTTGCATAGGAGTAACCCTGAGAAACAGAGAACTGTTTTGGAAGTTTTGGTTTTCATAATGTGACCACCAAATTGGATTAAAAGTTCAGGTTTTATTTTGACCATGGCATTTTAATAGTACAAATATAAAATTTTTGAGTTTGTCCATAGACTGCCGCAACCTTAGTAGACCCTTGCCGGGCATGCCTGCTCGGCCCTCTTTGGGTACGGGACTGCATCGGCCCAGCCACCTGGTGGGGAATGGAGCTCCGCTGGCCCCATCAGGATGCGCCTCCGAACGCCTCCAACTCTGTACTTTGCCGTCCTCCAGGAGGGCTTTCGCGGTACCCAGGCAAGGCCACCCCAGGGCCCACTACCCAGGTAGACTCTTGCCTGGTGTGCCTGCTCGGTCCTTGCATTTGGGACCATGTGTGTAATAAGCACTGTAAACTCAGTGCTTTCTGATCAAGTCCTACGGGGGAAAAAAAATCAACAGGCTACTTGGGTGGGTCCCAAATCCACGAGGCCATATTCTAGAGCAGTTGTATGAACCACTAGACCACTGAGCATGCTCAGTAAACAAGCAGCCATTTAGAACCCTGTAAATAATTGAGTATACAGTGATTATCAGACAATGGTGTAAGGGTAAAACTTCCTCTGATGCAATTGTTACATAAATTAAATAGAAGTCAATTTTGAATTGAACCAGTGACCTCTGGATTAACGTGATGGCACTTAACTAACTTGGCTAGCTAGCCCTAAGATGACGGTCTCCCGATTTTGTTTGTCATGAAAACTTTGTTAGAGGGGTGGCTGGCATCCTGAATCCATGCAACCTTAAATTAAAAAGTTCAAATGTTGGGAGTTGAGTTATTTGCCTAGTGCACTTTGCAATGTAAAAATAAGAAGTTCATGTAAAAGTGGGGCTTATATTATAGTTAACAGTTTATCCAGCTTTTTGTGTTAATTATCACAAGTGCTATGTAAATTAATGGTTACTTTGAATTCATGTACAATTTTTTTGATTTCACTCCTAAGCAATGATAAATTAATGTTAAAAGGTACACAGTTTATTGTCTACTAATGAGCTGAAAGATGCAAATAAAATTTCAAAAAAGCTGAATAAAAATCTTGGATGTGTTACTTATTTGTTAAACTCTTCAAAGCTTTTTCTCATGAGGCACTTTCAGGTAATTATTACTGCACTGCAAGCAAAAGAAACTCCTGTGGAACTCCTGACACATTTTTCTAACAGTGTCTTCAACCATACTGCAAGAAAATCATGTGAAATTTAAAATCTCTGAATACATTTCTTGGTTTGAGATCCTCTCTTTTTTAAGAGATGTTAATTTGATCTTTGCTCTTGAAAATGTTGGCAAGTTCAGATTTTGTGATCATGCTTTTTCAAGGGAGCAGAAATTTTCAAAATTACACACATGAAAGGATATAGTTTTTTTACACACTAACTTATTCATATATTTATATTTATTAATGATTCAAAACATTTTTCGTGACAGTCAGTTCAAACAAATAAGTGTCATACAGGAGTAATAAAACAAAACGGATTGTTATAGATGGACGAACACATTAAAAAAGGGTAAGTATTTTCCGGGTTTCTATTGTAAAAGTTTGAAACAATTTGTTAATTCTAAAATATATGTTGCTTTCCTTTGGTTTAAAGTAAACGTGACGAACATCGTCAGAGTTTCACGAAGGGATACTTTAGTCAAAAGTCAGGTCAATACCCATTTTTGGATGTTTTCATATTGGCACTAATAGTGTCATTATAAAATATTGTAATAATTATAGAATTACACTGTTGGCGCAAAGACTATATATTGCGCCCCTCTGAGATGAGACACTCTCGACTTGCATATTCTTTACCTTGAAGTAGTTAGCGCCCCCAATGTGTACGGTTTCAAACTTAAACTTGAAACCACGGTATTGGATTTGGCTCTGGCTTACACTCCGTCCCATATGATACCTAAAAGCGCACGATTTTAATATTGCTTACGGAGCTCAAACCAGAGCCTAATTGCAACCCGTGGTTTCGAAAAGGGCATTTGACAGGAAAAGTAGTAGTCTGTACTCCTGCATGTTGCGCATGCGCAGCGGCTTTTTCGGCACTTCTTTTAAACAAAAATGGAGGTTTGTAAAAATGATTCGCGTTCTTCTCGCAAACACTACTGTTTTTCACTTCCAGGAGCCGATTCAGGACTTATTGGATCAATGATAGATATAACGGATAACCGGGAACTTTTTCATCGTTGGCAAGTGGTCATTGTGTATAAAGACAAGGTAAGGTTGCATTTTACTGTTATTTTTGGGGTCTTGCTGCTAGTGCTACTACACTTACAGTTACAGCAGGTTATGGTTAAGATTTAAATAAAAAACCGTTTGCATTGCGTGTTTGATGTGCGTGGCGGCACTGTATGAGCTCCGCCTCTGAACATAGGGTCTGAGCAATAGGTTCCCCACTCGTAAAAAATTATACATTTGTTTATTTGCCTTCTGTTGCAAAAATCACTGTGTAATTTGTTTCAGTTTTGGTGAAAATGTCCATCTCCAACTGCCACTTTCTATGGAATTGTGGGATTTGTAAATTTGAATGTATGTTTAACTTGTTACAGTTTTAGGCTCTATTTCCTTTAAAAAAATATTCCTCCCCCCTATGCTCGAGAAATTGCTATCTAAAAAAGTGACTTTTGACCCTTCAAAAATGTATTACTACAACCATGGAGGTAGACTACCTCCATGCTACAACTTACAAGCAAACAGTTCATCACGCTGCCAGAATTCTCGCACACTCATAAAATGCTAAAAAATGGCATTTTATGATTTAGCACCTAGCCTTTGTCTTGGCCTTATTTTTCATGGTTTTGACAACATTTGGTGAATGAGATAAAGTGGTAGTCTGATACAGCCTTTTTTGTTTAATTAAATTTTTTACATTTTACTAGACCCAGTAACTGGCGCGCTGTTATACCATTACCCAGTAACTGAGGCGTATACTCCTTTTTTATGTTTTATTTTGACATCTTTGGTCATACCAGGGGGGGGGGGGGGGGGGGGGGGGGGGGCGGGGCGGACACGATATTGCGCAATTCTTTCTCCAATGCTGTGTGAACGTACCATTACAAAAATAGGGGTGTTTATTTTTTACACTAACACGAATGGATTAAATTAGATAAAAGTAAGGCAGTATTTTACCAATTATATATGTATAGTTTATTTGTCAGGTTTTTGGAGTGGAATAAAATGCAAATATCTGACAAATATTTAGACAAAACTATTTTGAAAATGCATTCGCCCCTCCAACATCAGGCGCATGGCCAGGCAACAGCACCATACCGTTAATCAATGTATAATATTGCTTTGAACGAAAATTTCGGCACCCCTAAAACAGTGTCACAAAACGCGACGAAAGTGAAAAATTGAACCATTCTACCCCTGAGATTTTTGAAGTTCTTGTTTTAATATATAGTTTTCTAACATTGTGAAGTTTTTAAAAAAAATTCACCCATTCTACCCAATCGATTTTTATGATTTTCAAAATGTAACGTTCGAATTAAATAGTACATTCCGTTAACAGTTTCATGTGTGGACCAGTCGGCGTCCGGAGTTTATGTGTGTTGGTATGGTACAGGGGCGTCAATCCGTCTTGAAATGTGGGGGGGACAGCAGCATCAGAAGCTGTTGGGTTTTAGCATGTTTGAACGACCTAGAAAAGCTCTCCTTGCTATAAATGTTTACATATAAAACTTGGACTTGGTTCAGAGAGAGATAGAACAAGCGACACTAATAAAAGCCCAACATACATGATATTTTATTCTTATGGGCAATTCCACTGTAACGCATGCTACACTTAAAGGTGTCCTTTTACATACATGTACTTTATGCTCCAGATATTAAACATATTTGGTTGGAATCTTTATTTTTTGAATTTTAACAACCAACATTCAAGGCTAGATCCTCATAATATTTTGACCAAAATTTTTTTAAACTTTTGTATGCATGGGACAGCTGCGAACATCGGTAACTCGTGCTACACGCAGAGGACATGCAAAACATTACTCATTTTACATTTTGTTGGTGTCCTAAAACAAAAACAAATAAACTCTAATGGATTCTATGATAAGTAAAAAATTTACCATATGCATTGATCAGTATGCTGAAAAGACAACCAACGCGCATTACGCGTAATTCATATAAATTTTGGGGCTATGGAAGTCTTTAGAACACACTCTTTTGACGGCTGTTTGGTGCAACCCGCTAGCATGTCCCAAGTTCGGGCGGTCCAGTGAGTAAATGGTCGATCGATTTCGGGCTGTACGTAGATAGCGCGTCACCGGAAGTAAACTTACAGTACCATCAAATTCTTCAGATCACGCTCTTTCGGCGGCTGTTTAGTGCGACACGCTATAGCGTTTGTAAAACCAAGGATACGAAGTTTTCCAATTGCGGGCGGTTTCGGGTGGCCAAGTGAGTAAATTGCCGAGCAGTTTCGGGCGGTGCATCGACTAAAGCGTTAGCTTTACTACAGACAGCGCGTTACCGTAAGTCATACAGTAGATGACACATTCAATTGCCCCTATAATATGAGATACACGAATTAAAACAAAACTGGGGGGGACATTTGATATGGTGTCCCCCACCCTTCAAAAAGTGGGGGGGACGTGTCCCCCCGTCCCCCCAGGGATTGACGCCCATGGTATGGTATACCGAGCAGTCAAGGTGACACACAAAGGCTGCGTTTCCTGGTATGAAGCCTGGGACCAATCAGAGCGCTTTATTGCTGCGACCTGACTGCATGAACAGAGATTCGACTGCATGCATGTAAGGCATGCTCATGAATGAGACGCGTATCAACGTTGATGGCGCCTTTTTCTTTTTCCGTGTCCGCCCCCCCCCCCCCCCCCCCCCCCCTGGGTCATACTAACGCCCCAGGAATCTTCTCACTCTTAGCTCTGAATTTCATTTTGCTATGATTTTCACAACTCATCGGCAAAAAAAAAAATGCCTTAAAATGAAAAAAATACCAAACAAATTGCCTACTATAGTCTTAATACGTTTAAGAATAAGATGCAACATCAGGCATTCAATTGTAGTGTTGTACTCAATTGTAGTAACTAGTATTGTACAGGCCGTGACGCCATGTTGTGAGTGTGATGGATAAGTTCACAGACTTTACATCTGTGTCTCCGATGTGGAGCTAAAAATCATAGATTTGGAGTAAAAAAAAAAAGATCATTATGAGTACAATAAATACCTGATGTTGCATCTTAGGCTTATACCATGGTTACTGGGTCTAGGGCGTTGTACTTCTTTTTAAGAAATTTTTCATCTTCGGTCGTACTAGTGCCCCAGTGAACCATTCTACACATTGCTTGCAATCCTTCATTTGCTATGATTCTCACCAGCAAACCTGGTACATGATCTACCGCTGCACAGCGACGCCGCGGTCGGCAGGGCACCTGTCCAAATCCAAATCTCTAAGAAGGGTGTCGTGATGGTTGGTCTCACCGAGTGTAACTTAAAAATCATCGATTTGGGGAACAACAGTTATCGTGAGTACAATTTCACGCTCAATGTTGCATCTTATTTATATTGAGAAGCCAGTAGGCGGTTTTCAAGCTATTTCGTTATAGCAAATCATAGCAAATGGAGGTTCGCAAGCTTTGTATAGAATGTTTCACTGGGGCGCTAGTACGACCGAAGATGAACAATTTCAAAAAGGAGTACAGCGCCCCAGTTAGGCCCTACTGGATCAAAGATTTTAATTTCATAATGTAATTATTCAGAGTTCATTGCTTGTACCACGAACTGACCTAACTGACTATAAAATCACAAAATTTTGCAAATATTTTTTTTACCAAATGATTAACGTACTCATTTCTGACAACATTTTTAGCAAGTTTCAGTACTTAATTTTAATACGTAATAGTTTCATACTTTGTTTACACTAATTACACTAATTAGTAAAAACAACGTATCACTACTTTGCCATTTTGTCTTTCCACAAAGTGACCTATCTAGATATGCCACTTTACCAATGGTATACTATGCGCTACAGCGCGCGCAATTCAGGCGCTCGTGAGACATTTGCGTACCATGAAGTGACCTTACTGGAAGCGTAGCATTTTCACGAAGTGACCTATCTGTTAAGGAATTAATTACTTATTAAAATAGTTGCACATTGATAGTTTTGTATGAATCAAGTATTCAGCTTGATTTTCGTCATCAAAAAGTAAAAATACAAATAGTAAGCGGACTCTGAAACAGCAGTTTGAAAAGTAGTGCAACTTCAATCGTGATTTTCTCCGAACACGTTTTTTTTTATAGTGTGAACGAGTTAGGTCACTTCCTGGTACGAGCGACGAAATTGAAGAATGAGGCATGAGCTTTCATTATTCTTCCTGCGTGGACATAACTGCTCCAAGTTTTTGGCAATATCTCAAAAACGCTATCACCTTTTGAAATTAAATTTAAACAAGTTAGTTTTATTGTAAAAATCATCATTTAAAACAACCGAACAGTTCCAAATTAACCAAAGGTATACTTTGCCTTAAGCATAACAGGGCTCGAAATTAACACTAGACCACAGGCCCGAGGCCAATGATTTTAGCATCAGGCCAGTAAACTTACGATCATACAAGTCTGGCAGTCTTGTGGTTTTTTTTAATAATCATATCTCACTGCATTTTTTAATTTAAACTAATCAATACAAATATCTTTCAATTCCATTGAGTATTGAAGTATTTACCCAAAAGAAAATTGAGATGAATCTTTTCTTAAGTTAATGCTTGTTCCAAAAATAGCTCAAATGTGAAACTAGTGTTCTTCTCATTTTGATCTCGGTCTTGTAACAAATTTTCTGTTTGCCCAAAATTGATCCCTGCTTTATCAACACAGGCATATGATGTAACTAAGCTGTCCTTTGAAACATTGATAATTTTTTCCATAACTTTACAACAAGAACACATCCGCATTGACCAAGTTTCCTGATCATTCTTGTGTGAATGTATTCAGTCTTTCACAACAGTGCATCTCTTTCGAAGTCCATTTCACAAAGTCATCAAATGTCATACAGAGTCCCCAGGTGCAATTTTACATACATAACATACACCAAAAAATGCAAGATCGAGCTGAAATTTTGCATTTTTTCAAACAGGGATGTGTTACATCTACAATTTGAAGTTGCATCTCGATGATGGTTTATCACCCTGAAGAAAAACATTCTATAGCAACATTTCAGGATGAAAACCGTATTGGTTTTTTTAAATTGAACTTGAATACTACAACTTTTATTACAAGGCTTTTGTGCTCATCAGACATTGGTGCTTTTCAGTGTTCGTCTTGATTGGGAATAGTTGCCCACAGTAAAAAAAAAACGTAGTTGTAACTTGTACGTACATGCACAAATATCCTGTCAAGTAGAAATGTCTTAAGATGTCATTTCATGGTGATATATCTCAACTGATTTTTTTGTAGTCACCACCAGATCACCTGATGCTGTGAGCTTGATTCCATGTGGATATTTGGGTAGAGTGATGATACATGTCATGTATTTGCCTTCGGGACTGTAATGCTGGATCTCACCTGGTGATGGTGATAACCTTGCATATGCAACAGCAACATAGATGCTGCCATCCTGGTCACAGCACAAACCATGAGGCCACCTGGACTGATTGATATCTACTGAGAATGCAACACCACCATTGTAATCTACTGATACCAACTTCCTGGCATCCCAGTTGGTGTAGATGAGGTGATGTTTGTGGGTAGTCAAGTATCCAATTCCCTGAGCAGGCAGTGTTGTGACCAGGGATCCATCTGGTCTGTGTAGAGAGATCAAGTTACTGTAACCTACTGCTATCAGATTGTTGTTGTCCACAGTAATGCATAATGGATATCTACCTAAACCCCCTACAAACTGATGAAGGAGCTGATAATTTCTGTGGAATATTTTAATTGCTTCATGGTCCACACCAATCAGCTGATCATTCTTGTTCACGGTCACTCTGCTGGGATAATTAAGGTCTTTGATTGATGTTGTTTGTGGTGTGGCCGTTGTGTTTTCTGCTAATATTTTAATCAAGCTGCAGCTGTTTAAATCTGCAACAACAATATCACTATTGGCATGAACAGCGATGTCACACGGAGAGAACTGTTTCATCTGTTTAGCTCTGTTACTAAAATGTTTTATTTCTTTTTTCAGTAACCATTTCTTTTGTGTCAGTTTTGTCTGGGGTTTGCATATTGGCTGTGTAGCTGCAGCAGAGGCTGCTTCTTTTGGTTTTGGTTCTTCTTTCGGCACCAGTCTCCCAAGTGATTTCTGATCATCTTCAAAGTCCATGTAAGTCAACCCATGGGGCACTTTGGTTGGCCGTATCTGTGTGTAGTCTTTGAGTTCTTCTAACAGCTTGTCTATGTGATGTAGATTCTCACAGAAGTTCACATTATCCATGAGCTGGTTAACTTGATCTTTCTTAATTTGTACTGTGGTTATTTCTCTTTTGTTTGTGGACTCTGTAGTTTCCATTGTCTTGGCTCTGTCTTTATGAATCTTATCTAATTCTTCAATCAGTTTCTGCTCCTCCTCTCTGACCCTTGCAATCTCCTTGGCGATCTCCTCATTAGCCTTCTTTAAAATCTTTGTTTTGGTGGCAGCAAACACAGAATCCAACCTCTTGCGAGACGAAGCTATGTCTTGTAAAACACAATTGAAACCAGTGCAAACTTTATCTAATTCTGTAAATAGTTCATCAGCTTTCTTCTTGCAGCTGTCAACAACCTCATTTAGTTCAGTGGCAGGATGCATTCTGTGGTCCTTTGCAATGCAAGTTGTGCATATCAACTGTTTGCATGAGTCACAGTACATGATGACATCTTTGTCAGTGTGCTTGCTACATTTAGAAACAGACCCCTGATTAGGTGGTTGAATTTCTTGTTGACTTTGTAGTTCAGTCTCATGCTGTGCTATGTCATCCAACAAAGAAGTCAACTTGAAGTCTGTGCGCAGATCAGCAACTCCAGTTTTTAATGAAGTTATTTTTCGACACGCAGGACATATTAGTTCTAGACTAGTTGGGTTTGTCTCTGCAAGTTGTTGAAGGCATTCCAGACAAAATGAATGAGAACACTCCAGCATTTTGGGCTCCTTGAAGCGGGCCATGCAGATCTGGCATTCAAGGTGTCTCTCACTGATCTTTTTTAGGAGTGGTTGATCTGTTATTCTCGAGGCCATCTTGATGACTGAAAGAGCTGGACTTGGTAACCTGTAAATTCAATGAAGAATGATAACAGCATAAATCACATAACATATAAATTTGTTTGCACTCCTAGTCAATGGCCATGTAGTCACCACTAATTTTTCCACTGAGGGGAATTGCCATCAAAAACTGCAACTTGCCATAATTTTTCTATACACAACAGGAAAGAGGAGCAACGCTTTGACTTGTTTAAAGGATCTAAGGAAGACAACATAACTCTGCACCACACTGATGTAAAAAAAAAAAATTGTGTTTATACCTTTTAAGATGTATTATGTTGTTTCAGAAGAACTTATCACCGAATTGTGTGTAGGATCACAGTTTTCATTGAACCTGAGTCTCTTCAACTCAGCGTAAACTGAGGGGGGAGGGGCACGTTAACCCCTCACCCCTTATTGGTGCCCTCCCCCCATTGAAATCCTTGTGACCTTGTGCTGACATACCACTGTGTAGAAAGCAATGAGCAAATGCTACCCGTATAGATCTTCATATGATTTGTAACTTGAGTCACATTTCATCGCACACGTACCACATAGTGACCTATCTGTCAAAATCACAAATTTGTTTGGTTTTCATATAAGTGTACTCATTTGTTAATTTTGCATTGGGGTAAATTTTGCATCTATTAAATCGTTGCTGTCCCCACTGCTAAAACAAAGGATTTGAACTGCCTCTAGCCACTGGGCTAGCTCGCTGGTCTAATGGTATTAACATCTGCTATAGCAACACAAAGGTCGTGGGTTCGAATCCCAACCGAGGGATTTGCCTGTGGAGGTTTTTCACCTAACTTGGGGAAAGTTAACTGTGCTTAATACACTTGGGTGTAAATGAAAAAAGACCAACTTATACTCATTATTGTTAACATTTTCAGCAAGTTTCAGTACCCAATACGTAGTGGTTTTGTAATTTTACTGTAACGACGTATCACTAGATTTGCCATTAATTGTATTTTGACAAAGTGACCTATCTTGTTATGCCACTTTACCAATAAACAAAGTGCCACAGCGCAGTTCAGGTGCACAGTGACATCATTGCACTTTCACAAAGTGACCTATCTCAGGGGAAGCTCAATCTTTTGTTGTACACTGTGCTCTTCGGGCAAAACTCATTTTTTCATTTTCGCGAAATGGTGTATGTGTTTAGGAATTAATTATTAATTTAAAAAGTTGCAGGAATGAAAACACATTGACAGCTCTGTATAAATAAAGAAGTCAGCTTTTTGTCTTAACAAAAATAGTATGTAAGTAGACTCCGGAACAACAGTTAGAAAAAAAGTGCAATTTCAATCGCATTTTTCTGCGAACATGGTTTGAGCGACTATTTTTATTCAAGTCATTCAATTGACCCTTCCTTCATGATGAGACATGACACTGTAACATGTAAAGTTAAGGCCTATTACTTGTTAACTATCGTTTTGGTAACATTTTCTAACAATTTCCCAATACATGCATTTTAAACTGCTTCACTGTATGGATCGAGTAGGCCAGCTTTAGTTCTTCTTGTGACTGAAAAATTTAGCACATGATCACATGAGGCATCTGAAACAAGTTGCCAAAGATGGTTGCAATAATCAGTGATCAATGATTATCACGCGTGTATAAACTGGCCTTAAGTAGCATCAACTGCACAAAACTGAGTGATCAACGATTATCACGCACGTATAAGCTGGCCCGTAAGTAGCATCATGGAGGTAGCATCAACTGCACAAAACTGACTGTCTCATTCAAATGTACATGTACATCAAGCATGTGAAGTGTACATCATACGTGTAGTGTTAGCCAGAGGGGTGTCTGGGTGTCCCTGTTTTAAATTTGGACACCCAGTTCTATTTGTCATTTACATGTCAATGTATTGTAAGTAAACAACTCGGAAAGCCAGTCTCCAGCAAATTTGGACACCCTTTTATCTAATCCTGGCTAAAGAACCTTGGTGCATGCATGCATGTTCATCTACATGATATTACATGGTGGTTTGCCTTCATAGCATATTGCTCCACGTACTGCTAACTTGCCCATGATCTGTCATGTCTGTCATTGTGATTACTGTGTGGAGAATTTCAGATGATCATAAAGTCAGTAGAAGGGTTTAATTAGTATTAGAATGGCATTAGAAAAAACCTTTGCATGCATGTAGCCCCCACAAACCCCATAAAAAATAGCTTACATCGTAATGGTACAGGATTGAGTACTAGTTATAAGAATGTCCTGTTTTTAAACCAGAATAAATATTCCTAAAACATCTCAACACATACCTTTGTTGTTGGACTAATTTCTATTGCAATCCATTTGAATTGTGACAGACAAAGTAGCGGGGATTGGACGTCAACTGAACATTGCAGAATCAGTCAATCTGTAGCACAACACACTGCCCCAGTACTGTTTGATCTGCTGTATGTGGAAATCCCCAATTCTATATTTAGATTTCTGTGCTAGGGTTATATAGCAGTGACGTGTACAAATCTATGGCAAGCCAAAGGGGAAAAAACTGATTATATACATTTAAATATATAATTTGTATGTAATATATAGGATACAACGCATTTTTTATATATTACGTACATTAATTATAAAAGATCTGTCAAAATTTATAAAGTTCCCAAAAAATATTTTTGTAATTTATTTTTGAGGAAGATTTATTTTGACATTACGTTAACAAATATGTTCATGACGATCGTAATTATTTACATAATAGAAATTATATTAGAGGCACAAATATAAATGTACACTAATATTCATTCATGGAGAATTATTTATAGAATACAAAATGTTGTTATTCAAGGAAAAATATAATTAATTTGTGCAAACTGAAATAATGTGTTTTAAAAATATATAAAGTTTACAAGTAATATAAAGTGTTGGTCAAATTACGGCACAAGTTGGCGCCCTTGTATTGGAGGAGAAAATAAAAAAGACGTGTGGTAAAAATAAATAAAGTTCACAAAAAAATATGGAGTGTTGGCCAAACTACGGCACAAGATGGCGCTCTTGTATTCGAGGAGGGAACGTGGTGGCTGTGTTTACTACTAACTACTGGCTGGGTGTGTGTATACTGTCTGCTAAATTACAAATTAGGGGTTAAATTGTATTGGTATTAATTATGGCAGTGATTACCAAAATCTTGCTATGGTATCGGATTGTGTTCTGAGTACGTTCCCTCAAGTAAAGCTGTTGTCCTAACTTAATAATGCCATTTACAAATGTGGACTTATCTGTGTCGTCGTTGTTCAATCTCGCCATGCTTTTTTGTATTTTGCTCGCTCATACTTGTAGATATATTTAAAGCCATACACAATTGGGAAGCGGGGACAAGACTGGGACCTTACGGTCTGGATTCACATCTTGATCCCTAAAAAAATGTTTCAGTCTTACTCTTACAGTTGTCCTGGTAAAAGAAACAATCACTGCACACTAGTTGAGTTGGCAATGTACCTGTAATTGAAGACCAGATAACTGGGCCCTTGTACTCCTTTTTGAAAGACATTTTGACATCAGTGAATGAGTCAGTTAGAACTATAAGAATTCCAGTGCCCCACTTACTGTGTCTACACTTCCTTCCTCCATTTCTAAAGAAACCCACTCATAGTCATACCTTTAATTTTTATCAATTTATAGGCGTCCTAAGCTATGTAAAACATCTTTACTGATCATTCGCATGTGTTAGGTGATGTAATGTTTATGCCTAACCATCTTTATTATTTTTAATACTAATTTTATGCATGTATATAATATTAAATAGGGTGGTACTGGGGAGGGCTGGTGGTAGCTAGTCATACTAATCCTATTTAAAATTGCTAGTGCTACTGCTACCTTACTACAAATTAATGTTGTAAATGTAAGTACATGTAGCTCTTCCCCTCCTTGGGGAATAAATATTTTTGTGCGATTATATTTTTGCCATAAATATAAATGTTTAATGCAAACATTATTGGTTTTAAATAAATAAAACAAAATAAAAGTAACTTGTTAACAAAATATATTTTGTAACTTACAACCGATATTTTTAATTTTAAATATTTTGTAACATATTTTTTATATTTATGTATGTTTTATATTATATACATTATATCCTATATATTAAATACAAATTATAAATATATTTTGTTTAGGTATAAAATAAGTTTATTCCCCTTTGGCTTGCCATACAAATCAATAAATTACTGTGTTGATGAAACACCATAGATGCAGACAGTATTTTAAAAACACAATGACATTGAACTAAAACCTTTATATCCCGAGGCTGTTTTCAGCAGTTAGTACGATGCAGGAAAACGAAACACTAGGCTATCCTTGGATTTGAGGAGACTTACTTTACCAAGATGGCTAATGAATAAACCAGTTTATGTTAGAAACAAAAATTAACTGAATAATAATTGGACTTCAGAAGACCCAAGATAGATTTTGATACAGTAACTGGCCTGGAAGATAATCTTAGGGTAAGGCTATCTGTTACAATGAGCACTTCCATTGGAAAATCTCTTGAAGGGGCACCAAGGCCATTGAGAACAGGGGCAACAAAGGTCAGGGCCTTTGTGTTATTCCAGACCTGCAGTAGCCTTTGAAATAAACCCTTTTTAGGTATGTTCCATTAATCTGTTAAACAATTGAAAGTAAATTGAACAATTGATACTAAACCAAGATTTAAAGAAATAGTCCATATATGTGTCCTTCGTGGCAGGGTCGTCTAGTTTTAAATAAAAAACCAACCTGTACAGTGTTGTCCGCTAAGTAAGAGTACATGTAGTCTGCTAGCCAAATTATTGTTAAAACACCTGAAACCAGTCAAAATGCTCTCCAAGTGGTCCAGCTGGTTAGTTCAGTGTTGAAAAGCATCCCCATTTAATAATAATCTATGAAACTCACGATGACCGATGTTTTGCAATTGAGTAATAATATCATAAGGCCAAACCAAAAAAGTCTTCTGTTTCCGGTTACATGCCATTGTAAAATAGGGTCGGTAGGTCGGAAAGTTTATTTATTTAATTTTTGCGTATTTTTTTATTCTGATACGCTTGGCGGGCGAGTGTGTAAAAATTTCCTTATTTACGATTAGACCGATTCGTTTAAAAAAAAAAAAAACAGCGAGAGACAAAAACCTGCTCCAAAATCCAACAAAGACCTCCTCATTATACTTGAGGATGCAGAAGATGATGCTGGTTAATATGGAGGTACAATTGTGTCAGATATATATCTAAAAAATATCAATTTAAGATAAAATGACGTCCAAAATCCTCCGTTTATGACCTCTCTGCTCTGCGGAATTGGCAGCTAAATCTGATGAAATATTTGTTGGCAGCTAAAGCAGAGTCTTTCTCGAAGGCCTTCGAGAAAGACTCTGCTAGTAGGGTCAAAGTGTCAGGCCACGAACTATTTTTTTGCATTTATACCATAGGTCCTTTTTGGTTGGTAAGCAGTTTGCAATACTATTTTCTATTTTATAATCAATAAGCTCTCACATTGAAATAAAGACAGTTCTCTTTTTCTGAATGTACTCGTTCTTTAATTGACATCCAATTCATTACATGTCATTTACAATTATGTAACTAACTATTTTATAATTAATAAGCTCTCACATTGAAGTAAAGACAGTTCTCTTTTTCTGAATGTACTCATTCTTTAATCGACATCCAATTCATTACATGTCATTTACAATTATGTAACTAACCCAGTAATAATAGTGTGTCATGACTGAGCGGTTAAGAGCACCACACTGAAGGTCTGTGTCACAACGGTTCCTCGAGTCCTCTGCAGGCTCATACGCAATGCATCCCGCGTTGCTGCTCAACAATCACCCTAAAAAAGGAACCTATGACCCAATATTTTGTAATCAAGAAAAGTAAACTTAAATTTATTTACACTATACATCTAAACAAAGAGCATGAATCACAATTGGAACTATGAAACTGATTGTGTTTTCACTAACTTAAGAAATTAAATAAGATAGACAGAATAGAATAATCAGTTACTTATAATAATTTCCCACCACCAACACTATTAACAACATTCGTCTAAGGGCGGTACGATACCAGCCCAGGAAGCATTTACCTCGTCACTGGCTGATGAGACCCTGTGTCTTGGTCAAGAGTTGTCTCATTCATGGTTTGGTTTTTGTCTTTACTGGTTGCCTCACTTTTGGCCACTAGGACTAATTCAAGTCCATCAGAGAAGCCCTGGAAATATCACATTGAAACAGTCATAACTAAAATCTTGTTGGCAACAGTTCCATTTGGGTCACCCTATTTCCACATGAATTTTATAAGATTTATAAGGTAACAACTCAAAATTCAAGTGACAGCTTCTGAACACTCCAAAAATTTGCCTGCAGTGGGCTTAATCAATATATCATATTTTGGACTATTTTGTCAACCTGTTTCCCATGGCAATAGGCAGAATTCTCTCTCAGCCTCGAAGATGCAAACTTAAATACTTCCTTAAAACAATAATAATTAGGTAACTTAAAGTTTATTCTGGTTTCTAGGGGTGCGTCACTGATCAAACTTGGGGCACTTCACCTGACTGACTCCTACAGCTACCGCTGGGCTATCGCCTTTAGAACTGTGGGAACTTATCCCAAACTTGCTCAGACCATTGGTCTATGTGTATAGAGCTACCGCTTTGTCGATGCACCCTCTCTTCAAGATTTCTCTCCCTATATCTGTCACCCTTCGGTCTTCGTCTTTGTAAAATAGCTAAAACCTTTTCTTATCTGTAAATATTGATAACCAAATTAACTTTTTTATTCTCCTGAATACATATAAAACAAACTTTCATCAAAACCATGCTTGGAGAATGGCGTCTGTCATTTCTTGAACAATTAACACAACTTACTCATACTTTGTATACATTTCAACTTTGGGAGTGCCTGCTCTGCTGGATGACGTAATGGACAAGGCAAATAAAAAATATTACCCTCTTGTGACACTCTGGTGTTTCTGATAAGCAGAGTGTGGGTTCGAGTCCTGGTCATGGCACTTGTGTCCTTGAGCAAGATACCAAAACTGCCCTTCGTATGGGACTTTATGTGTACTAGGTAGGACTGGTAGCGCACGTAAAGAACCCAGAACACTTATCATGGAAGAATAGGACCTAAACCAAGTGCTTCTGGTTCACGTAGCAAGCACCCTCATTTAGAAGTTTCCTCAGGCTTGCGAGTTACAGTGATTAAGTTCACTTGGTTCTATTACCAGAAATGTTTATTAACAATAATTTACATTGGGCCTAATTAAGGTTTGAATTCAGTACTGTCTGGATATAAGTCCCTGAATATAAGCGCTAGGGCTATGTGTTATGAGTGATCAAGTTGGTTTAAAAATGGGAGGTCAAATATTTGATCAGGGACAAACTTGCTGTCTCCTCGGAGAAGATGTTCTAGGTGGAAGAACCTGTCCAAATCATTTGACTTTCAACTACAAAGACATCAAATGTCATACAGAGTCCCCTTAAAGTGCAATTTTACATATATTATATACATACACCAAAAATGCTTGATCGAGCTGATATCTTGCATTTATTCAAGCTGGGATGTGTTACATGTACATCTACAACTTGAAGTTGCATCTCGATGATGTTTATCACCCTGCAGTGAAAAATGTCATTCTATAGCAACATTTCAGGATGAAAACTGTATTGGTGTCTGAAGTTGAACTTGAATACAACTTTTATTAAAAGTTTTTTTTTGCTCATCAGACATGGGAGCTTTTCAGTGTTCGTCTTGATTGAGAATAGCCGCCTACATTAAAAATACGGAGTTGTATGTATGCACAAGTATCCTGTCAAGTAGAAATGTCTTAAGATGTCATTACATGGTGATAGATCTGAACTGAATCTTCTGTAGTCACCACCAGATCACCTGATGCTGTGAGCTTGATTCCATGTGGATATTTGGGTAGAGTGATGATACATGTCATGTATTTGCCTTCGGGACTGTAATGCTGGATCTCACCTGGTGATGGTGATAACCTTGCATATGCAACAGCAACATAGATGCTGCCATCCTGGTCACAGCACAAACCATGAGGCCACCTGGACTGATTGATATCTACTGAGAATGCAACACCACCATTGTAATCTACTGATACCAACTTCCTGGCATCCCAGTTGGTGTAGATGAGGTGATGTTTGTGGGTAGTCAAGTATCCAATTCCCTGAGCAGGCAGTGTTGTGACCAGGGATCCATCTGGTCTGTGTAGAGAGATCAAGTTACTATAACCCACTGCTATCAGATTGTTGTTGTCCACAGCAATGCATAATGGATATCTATTTAGTATCCTTCCTACGAATTGTTGAAGGAGCTGATAATTCCTGTTGAATCTCTTAATTGCTTCATGATCCACACCAATCAGCTCATCATTCTTGTTTACGGTCACTCTGCTGGGATAATTAAGGTCTTTGATTGATGTTGTTTGTGGTATGGCCTTTGTGTTTTCTGCTAATATTTTAATCAAGCTGCAGCTTTCTAAATCTGCAACAACAATATCACTATTGGCATGAACAGCGATGTCACACGGACAGAACTGTTTCGTCTGTTTAGCTCTGTTCCTATAATGTTTTATTTCCTTTTTCAGTAACCATTTCTTTTGTGTCAGTTTTGTCTGGGGTTTGCATATTGGCTGTGTAGCTGCAGCAGAGGCTGCTTCTTTTGGTTTTGGTTCTTCTTTCGGCACCAGTCTCCCAAGTGATTTCTGATCATCTTCAAAGTCCATGTAAGTCAACCCATGGGGCACTTTGGTTGGCCGTATCTGTGTGTAGTCTTTGAGTTCTTCTAACAGCTTGTCTATGTGATGTAGATTCTTACAGAAGTTCACATCCATGAGCTGGTTAACTTGATCTTTTTTAATTTGTACTGTGGTTATTTCTCTTTTGTTTGTGGACTCTGTTGTATCCATTGTCTTGGCTCTGTCGTTATGAATCTTATCTAATTCTACCATCAGTTTCTGCTCCTCCTCTCTGACCCTTGCAATCTCCTTGGCAATCTCCTCATTAGCCTTCTTTGAAATCTTTGTTTTGGTGGCAGCAAACACAGAATCCAACCTCTTGCGAGACGAAGCTATGTCTTGTAAAACACAATTGAAACCAATGCAAACTATATCTAATTCTGTAAATAGTTCATCAGCTTTCTTCTTGCAGCTGTCAACAACCTCATTTAGTTCAGTTGCAGGATGCATTCTGTGGTCCTTTGCAATGCAAGTTGTGCATATCAACTGTTTGCATGAGTCGCAGTACATGATGACCTCCTTGTCAGTGTGCTTGCTACATTTAGAAACAGACCCACGACTAGGTGGTTGAATTTCTTGTTTACTTTGTAGTTCAGTTTCATGCTGTGCTATTTCATCCAACAAAGTAGTCAACTTGAAGTCTGTGTGCAAATCAGCAATTCCTTTTCCTGTTTTTAATGAAGTTGGTTTTCGACACGCAGGACATAATAGTATTTTACTGTTTAGGTTAGTCTTCTCTATGGTCTTTGCAAGTTGTTGAAGGCATTCCAGACAAAATGAATGATGGCATTCCAGCGTTTTGGGCTCTTTGAAGCGGTACATGCAGATCTGGCATGCAAGGTGTCTCTCTATGATCCTTTGTAGGAGTGGTTGATCTGTTACTCTTGAGGCCATCTTGATGATTGAAAGAGCTGGACTTGGTTATCTGTGAGTTTAATAAAAAAATGATATCAACATAAATCACATACAAGTGTTCTCAACAGACTTTTTATTTGGGAGGGCGGCATGACGTCATCAAAATGGCGCTCGTCGATATGACGTCATCAAATTGGCACCCGTTGGTATATGACATCATTGGACTTGAAAGCAAAAACATTTGAGATATTCCTTTTCGTAAAAGTAATGTTATTAACCCCCGGGCCCCAACACTATCAAAAGAGAATGATTGGCATCCATTTCGGTCCAAACAACCTTATTGTAAAACTACTAAAATTAATTCAAACCTACAATTTGTTGAACATTTTGCTTCGTGCGTTGCGCCAAAAACATACACACATGATATGCCCCACAGTGTGGGGTTTTATTATTTGTAGAAAGCTGGATGCGTTGTAAAGAAACGTTTTAAAAACATTGCTTTTTTGGACGATCTTATCCCCTAATTTCTGCCCAAATAATACTTTTTCCATCAACAACCATTTTCATGGATTTGTGATTTGAGGATCGGTTGTTTAGACTTCGTTTGCAATAAAATCATTGAGATTCAACGACCGGTTGACAGCGTAAATTGAGAAAAAAACTTGAACTTTGCCCCGCATCGCCTTCTATCGGTAAAAGTTGTAGTTTGAATAACCTTAATCCAAGGCTGTATATTGCACCAATCTGCCGGCGTGCGGCACACTGTGCGGCAATTCTTTACTCGGCTCGTGAACGTGTACTGAGTTAGAGACTAGCCAAGCTCTCTTATGAATATGGTAATTACAACGGCCATCAATGGCCAATCACAGCTTACGGAATGTTGGTTAGATTGGACTTTAGACCCTGCTGTTGTAGACCATACGTTGTGGTGACCGGGCCGATGCACGTGCGGTGGATACTCGGCAGTTAGAACCATGTGGTTATGTGCATCGTGTTTTAACGTTTGTATACTGAAATGAACGATCGCAATTCCAATGCTGCGATTTGGAAGTCGGGCATGGCTCGTCGGCTATTCGTTTGATGGTATTAAGTGCAGGCGAAAAATAGGCTGTGTGTAAAGGAAGCTTATTATCAGTGTTCGGCGCAGCCGTCAAAGTTGCTTTCATTCCGTGATTTTTTAATTTTTTTTTGCAGGGCGGCAATTATTTTAGCAGGACGGCCAATTCTTTAGCAGGGCGGCCTTAAACTTTGGGAGGGCGACCCGCCCTCCCAAAACCTATGTATGGAGACCACTACAACATATTAATTTGTTTGCACTCCTGGTCAGGTGTCCACCTAGTCACTGATTTTTTCTCTGTGCGGAATTGCCATCAAAAACTGCAACTTGCCATAATTTTTATACACAACAGGAAAGAGGAGCAACGCTTGAGTTGTTTAAAGGATCTGAGGAAGACAGCATAGTTCTGGACTACACTGATGTGAATTTTTTTTATTAATTAATTTTTTTTTTTTAAATACCTTTTAGGATGTATTATGTTGTTTCAGAAGTATTTATATACTCACCAAATTGTGTGTAGGATCACAGTTTTCAGTGAACCTGAGTCTCTTCAACTCAGCGTAAACTGAAGGGGAGGGGCATGTTAACCCCTCACCCCTCCTTGGTGCCCTCCCATTGAAATGTTTGTGACCTTGTGCTGACATGCCACTTTGTAGAAAGCAATGAGCAAATGCTACCCGTATAGATCTTTACACGTACCACATATTGACCTATCTGTCAAAATCACAAATTTTTCATATAAATTTATAGCATGCTCATTTGTTAATTTTGCATTGGGGTAAATTTTGCATCTATTAAATCGTTGCTGTCCCCACTGCTAAAACAAAGGATTTGAACTGCCTTTAGCCACTGGGCTACATGTAGCTCGCTGGTTTAGTGGTAAGACATCTGCTATAGCAACGCAGATGTGGTAGGTTTGAATCCCAACTGAGTGATTTGCCTGTGGATTTTTTTCACAGAACTTGGAGAAAGTACAGTTTACGGTGCTTAATAAACATCGGTGTAAATGTATAAAAACAACTTATATACTCATTATTGTTAACATTTTCAGCAAGTTTCAGTGCCCAATACATAGTGGTTTTGTAAATTGCACTGTAACGACATACCACTAGATTTGCCATTTTGTATTTCGACAAAGTGACCTATCTTGATATGCCACTTTACCAATAAACAAAGTGCCACAGCGCAGTATAGGTGCACGTGTGTGACATAATTGCATTTTCACAAAGTGACCTACAGTATCTGGAAGCTAAACGTGCATCTTTTATTGTACACTGTGCTCTTCGGGCAAAACTCATTCTTCATTTTCCCGAAATGACGTATGTGTTTAGGAATTAATTACTAATAAAAATAGTTGCAGGAATTAAAACACATTGACAGTTCTGTATAAATAAAGTAGTCAGCTTTATTTTTGTCTTGAAAAAATAAATAAAAATAGTAAGCAGACTCTGAAACAACATTTTGAAAAAATAGTGTAAGTTCAATCGCATTTTTCTCTGAACACAATTTATTAATTTTGTTTGTGGTATGAGCGTCGATTTTTGTCATTCAATTGACCCTTCCTATATGATGAGACATGACACTGTAATGTGTAGAGTTAGGGCTTATTACTTGATATCTATTTTTTGGTAACATTTTCTAACAATTTCCCAATCATTTGAAACTGCTTCACTGCATGGATTGATTAGGCCAGCTCTAGTCCTACTTGTGACTGAAAAACTTAGCCCATGATTTCATGAGGCATCTGAAACAAGTTGCCAAAGATGATTGCAATAATCAGCGATCAATGATTATCCTTCGCCTATAAACTGGCCTTAAGTAGCATCAACTTCACAGAACTAAGTGATCAACGATTATCATGCGCGTATAAACTGGCCCGTAAGTAGCATCAACTGCACAGAACTGACTGTCTAATTCAAACGTACATCAAGCTTGTGTTGTGTACATCATAGTGTTAGCCAGAGGGGTGTCTGGGTGTCCCTGTTTTAAATTTGGACACCCAGTTCTATTTGTCATTTACATGTCAATGTATTGTAAGTAAACAACTCGGAAAGCCAGTCTCCAGCAAATTTGAACACCCTTTTATCTAATCCTGGCTAAAGAACCTTGGTGCATGCATGCATGTTCATCTACATGATATTACATGGTGGTTTGCCTTCATAGCATATTGCTCCACTACTGCTAACTTGCCCATGATCTGTCATGTCTGTCATTGTGATTACTGTGTGGAGAATTTCAGATGATCATAAAGTCAGTAGACGGGTTTAATTGATATTAGAATTGCATTAGAAAAAACCTTTGTATACATGTAGCCCCCACAGACTCCATAAAAAATAGCTTACATTGTAATGGTACAGGATTGAGTACTAATATAAGAATGTCCTGTTTTTAAACCAGAATAAATATTCCTAAAACATCTCAACACATACCTTTGTTGTTGGACTAATGTCTATTGCAATCTACTTGAATTGTGACATACAAAGTAATGGGGATTGGACGTCAACTGAGCGTTTCAGAATCAGTCAATCTGTAGCACAACACACTGCCCCAATACTGCTTGATCTGCTGTACGTGGAAATCCCCAATTCTATATTTAGATTTCTGTGCTAGGGTTATATAGCAGTGACGTGTACATATCAATAAATTACTGTGTTGATGAAACACAATAGATGCAGACAGTATTAAACACAATGACATTGAACTAAAACCTTTATATCCCGAGGCTGTTTTCAGCAGTTAGTACGATGCAGGAAAACGAAACACTAGGCTATCCTTGGATTTGAGGAGACTTACTTTACCAAGATGGCTAATGAATAAACCAGTTTGTTAGAAACAAAAATTAACTGAATAATAATTGGACTTCAGAAGACCCAAGATAGATTTTGATACAGTAACTGGCCTGGAAGATAATCTTAGGGTAAGGCTATCTGTTACAATAGGCACTTCCATTGGAAAATCTCTTGAAGGGGCACCAAGGCCATTGAGAACAGGGGCAACAAAGGTCAGGGCCTTTGTGCTATTCCAGACCTGCAGTAGCCTTTCAAATAAACCCTTTTTATGTATGTTCCATTAATCTGTTAAACAATTGAAAGTAAATTGAACAGTTGATACTAAACCAAGATTTAAAGAAATAGTCCATATATGTGTCCTTCATGGCAGGGTCGCCTAGTTTTAAATAAAAAATCAACCTGTACAGTGTTGTCCGCTAAGAGTAGTCCGCTAGCCAAATTATTGTTAAAACACCTGAAACCAGTCAAACTGCTCTCCAAGTGGTCCAGCTGGTTAGTTCAGTGTTGAAAAGCATCCCCATTTAATAATAATCTATGAAACTCTTGACCAGACAAGTCCGGTGGTCTTGTGTTTTGCAATTGAGTATTAATGTCACTGTTTAATATCATAAGGCTAAACCAAAAAAGTCTTCTGTTTCTGGTTGCATGCCATTTTAAAATAGGGTCGGTAGGTCGGAAAGTTTATTTTATCTCTTTATTTTGCTTGGTGGGCGAGTGTGTAAAAATTGCCTTATTTACGACTAGACCGATTCAATTTTTTTTTTTCAGAAACAAAAACCTGCTCCAAAATCCAACAAAGACCTCCTCAGTATACTTGAGGTTTGCAGGGGATTGCTGGTTAATATGGACGTACAATTGTGTCGGATATATTTCTAAAAAAGATAAGTTTAAGATAAAATGACGTCCAAAATCCTCCGTTCATGATTTTTCTGCTCTGCTGAATTGGCAGCTAAATCTGATGAAATATTTGTTGGCAGCTAAAGCAGAGTCTTTCTCGAAGGCCTTCGAGAAAGACTCTGCTAGTAGGGTCAAAGTGTCAGGCCACTAACTATTTTTTTGCATTTATACCATAGGTCCTTTTTGGTTGGTAAGCAGTTTGCAATACTATTTTCTATTTTATAATCAATAAGCTCTCACATTGAAATAAAGACAGTTCTCTTTGTCTGAATGTACTCATTCTTTAATCAACATCCAATTCATTACATATCATTTACAATTATGTAACTAACTATTTTATAATTAATAAGCTCTCACATTGAAGTAAAGACAGTTCTCTTTTTCTGAATGTACTTATTCTTTAATCGACATGCAATTCATTACATGTCATTTACAATTATGTAACTAACCCAGTAATAATAGTGTGTCATGACTGAGCGGTTAAGAGCACCACACTGAAGCTCTGTGTCACAACGGTTTCCCGAGTCCCTTGCACGCTCATACGCAATGCATCCCGCGTTGCTGCTCAACAATCACCCTAAAAAAGGAACCTATGACCCAATATTTTGTAATCAAGAAAAGTAAACTTAAATTTATTTACGCTATACATCTAAACAAAGAGTATGAATCACAGTTGGAACTAGGAAATTGATTGTGTTTTCACTAGCTTAAGAAATTAATTAAGATTGACAGAACAGAATAATCAGTTACTTATAATAATTCCCCACCACCAACACTATTAACAACATTGTCTAAGGGCGGTACGATACCAGCCCAGGAAGCATTTACCTCGTCACTGGCTGATGAGACCCTGTGTCTTGGTCAAGAGGTTGTCTCATTCATGGTTTGGTTTTTGTCTTTACTGGTTGCCTCACTTTTGGCCACTAGGACTAATTCAAGTCCATCAGAGAAGCCTTGGAAATATCACATTGAAACAGTCATACTAAAATCTTGTTGGCAACAGTTCCATTTGGGTCACCCTATTTCCACATGAATTTTATAAGATTTATAAAACAACTCAAAGTTCAAGTGACAGCTTCTGAACACTCCAAAAATTTGCCTGCAGTGGGCTTAACCAATAGGGGCCTATATCATATTTTTGACTATTTTGTCAACCTCTTTCCCGTGGCAATAGGCAGAATTCTCTCCCAAACTCGAAGATGCAACCTTAAATACTTCCTTAAAACAATAATAATTATGTAACTTAAGTTAATTCTGGTTTCTAGGGGTGCATCACTGATCAAACTTGGGGCACTTCACCCGACTGACTTTTACAGAACTGTGGGAACTTATCCCAAACTTGCTCAGACCATTGGTCTATGTGTATAGAGCTACTGCTTTTTTGGTGCACCCTCTCTTCAAGATTTCTCTCCCTATATCAGTCACCCTTCGGTCTTCGTCTTTGTAAAATAGCTAAAACTTTTCTTATCTGTAAATATTGATAAACAAATTAACCTTATTATTCTCCTGAATACATATAAAACAAACTTTCATCAAAACCAGGCTTGGAGAATGGCGTCTGTCATTTCTCGAATAATTAACAAAACTTACTCATACTTTGTACATTCCAACTTTGGGAGTGCCTGCTCTGCCGGATGATGTAATGGACAAGGCAAATAAAAAATATTACCCTCTTGTGACACTCTGGTGTTTCTGATAAGCAGAGTGTGGGTTCGAATCCTGGTCATGGCACTTGTGTACTTGATCAAGATACCAAAACTGTTTTGCCCTTTGTATGGGACTTTATGTGTACTAGGTAGGATTTGTAGTGCACGTAAAGAACCCAGAACACTTATGGAAGAATAGGGCCTAAACCAAGTGCTTCTGGTTCGTATAGCAAGCGCCGTAATTTACAAGTTTCCTCAGGCTTACGAGCTACAGTGATTAAGTTCACTTGGTTCTATTACCAGAAATGTTTATAATTAAAATTGGGTCTGATTGATATTGGGCCTAATTAAGGTTTTAATTTAGTACTGTCTGGAAAAACTTAAATCCCTGATCATAAGCCCTAGGGCTATGTGTTATGAGCGATAAAATTGTTTTAAAAGTTGGTGTAGAGTTGGGGGGTGGGGGGAATGGAGATCAAATATTTGATCAGGGACAAATTTGCTGTCTGCTCAGAGAAGATGTTCTAGGTGGAAGAACCTTTCCAAATCATTTAAATTACAAATACGTTGGTTTATACACATGTGTTTTTATACAGACTCCCATTAAATTTTGTATTTCTTCGATCATATGTTGTTTTAAAAGCAATTGTGATTTGGGGATCTTCAAAAATGTTTCTTTCCATACTTTGGCAGTATTTCAGACAAAAATATTTCTCTGGGGGATTGGCATTGACTTGAACTTATTATCAGTGAGCTTTCAGGTTTAAACAACGTACATGTAATGTTTTTTGAGAAATTTACCAATCTCAATAATTTTCTCTATACTTAGCTCTGAGAGCTAGCTGCCGATTTCATGAAACTTTATGCAATTGTATACATCTATTTGCGCAAGAATTCTTGTGTGAATGTGTACAACTTAAGCAATAATTGTTGCAAAAGTGAACGTACGGTAATTTCCTTCGTATTAGACGTGTCTTATCTGATTTTTAAAGGTAAACAAATCACTGCGTCTTATTTACAGGTGTGCATTATCTGATAACGTTTGAGTTTATTGTGATGTTCACTATGTGTGAAATCTATTTTGTCCAGAGTAATTCTACTATCATTTTGCCTAAAATAAAACCTGCACCGTTCACGTTGTGCAGTTTTAACAAGCTTTGATGAAACTTGCCAAAGAATGAAGTCATTAGCCATGCTGTTGCCCACAATAATAATACCGGCGTGAACCAGCCCTGACCAATGCTGCACACAGCACACCGCTATAGCACGCACACAGCACACCGCTATAGCACGCACACCAGTAACATACCGGTAACAGATACAAGTCTTTATTGTTCAAGTAATTTTTTGTATGTTATCGTTTAATGCGCTGTTAGATTTACACCAACAAAGGGCGTATGATCTTATTGTAAAAGCATTTTATGAAGCTTCCTCTAGCATTTGCTGGTTCTTGCATGTATTGTAGCGTGCAAAAAAGCGAGATAAAGACTAGCAGTCCATTTATTGTGAAACATTGGGAAAACGTGTATGTGTGCTTATTGTGTATCAAGAGAAACCAAAAAGCCATGGTGGTTTTTGTTTTCTTTCTTTTTTATAGAAAAATGCAAACAAGTAATATTTAACTAGACATTGAGTTTTTGGGGCATCACAAAAACAAGGTGTTCGTGAAATATGCCATCAAATTATGATAGAATGAAAATGGTGACGACATTTCACCTTATCAACCCTATGAGTGGTTCAGGAGTAAGATTTGTTTAATTTAAAACTTCAACTTCCGGTTTGAACTTGTATTCAAGGTCAAATGAGGTCACACTGTGTAACGTTTATTCTAGTTTGAACTGGAAGTCAAGGTCAAATTGGGTCACATTCTGTGTATCAATGCTTAAGTTACATACTTTCCTAATGATGTATAAATTGTTTTAAAAAAACACCAATGTGTAGTTCAGAGGTTTAGATTGTTTGAAAAATGACAATTCAACATTCCCAGTTTGAACCGAAAGTCAGGGTCAAACGAGGTCACACTTTGAACGTTTGTTTAGTCTTAGGAGTCCTTTCTGGTAACATGAAGATGATACAAATCCAATGTGTGTTTCAGGAGTTATAATTTTTACCAGAAGTCAAGGTCAAATGGGTTCACATTTACATACCGTTTCTTAAGTTGATACTTTCACAATGATGTAATCCAGTATGTGGTTCAGAAGTTATGTTTTTTTTTAATCATGAATTTTTAACTTCCTGCTTGAACCGGAAGTTAAGGTCAAACAGGGTCACATTTTGTGAAGCCCACGTTTAATTCATCAAGACCTATTAGATGACGTATGGACTATGAAAATCCAATGTGTGGTTCAGGAGTTCTGATTTTTTCAAATATTACACGGAATATAAATATTTGGGTGTGTAATATACATGTGTACAATGAAATAGCGAGCGACACTTCATGTATTCGCACATGTAGCTCGTCAGTACTCATTACAGTACATGTACATTACATGTACATGTCAACTATTACACATGCATTGTTCACGTGCATGCCTGTACAGTGCGCGGCGTATGTTTGTGTTGGCCTACACTATCGTGCATTGTCATACAGTGTGAGTCAACAGACACGTGCGCTTTGACGTCCAGTTTTAACCAGATGCAAAGGTTAAAATGTCATTATTTGTGTGCAAAAGTTTCACCTATAACCTGATGCAAAATTTATGTTGAAATGTTATGTAGTGTTTGAGATATGAATTTTGTGTCGTCTTGATACTGAGATTTAAATGTCTTTGAGTTTCAATGTTCAGTTCAATTTCAATCTTGAGTTATGCTGTACAGCTGTACATAGATAAGCCCCCCAAAAAAAGTTTTTTCGAAGGGTAAAAATCAAAGCATTAACTTTTCAAATGTTGCCTCAGTCTTGAGCTATCAAATTCCCAGCTATGAGCATTATAGCTTTCAAATTCACTGAAATACAGCAAATAGCAAAGAAGAAGAAGATGGAGAAGAAAAAACCCCAGAACAATAACAAGAGGTGTTCGTGCAATCGTATTGCATGAACACCTAAAAAACAGAAGCGATGTATTACTCATCTAAGTGTTCTCATAGCCTCACAATAACCCCTGTGTTTGTTGATTCACCAGCAGTGAATGGGACCTGGCGAGCCTGCGTGTGATACACTGTAGTCATGTTGTGTCTTATACTGCAGTGTGCCTTATACGCAGGAAGTTACGGTACCCAGTTGCATAAAGTTTTGTGAAATCGCCAGTAAAACTAGGATGGAAAAACCGTTCCTGGTGTAAATTCCAACCAACTTGTCAATGATTTTGTGTTTCTCTGAGCAGAAAAAGAAAGCAACTTTTCATTCATTAAAAAGAATTGTATTGAATTGAATTGAATTGAAAGTCGACGTAACTCAACTCATGGGGAATTTTAGTTGGTTACATCTGTGTGTAGGTTATGAGGTCAAGCAAGAGATTTTTTATGTGAAGTAGATTTTCACTGAAGTTCCCTCTATCCATGAGTAAGGTAACTTTTGCTTGTTTTTTTTGTGCTGTGGTCATATCTTTTTCGTTTGCGGCTTTTGCAATTTGCATGGTCTTGGCTCTGTCTTTGTAAATCTTATCTAATTCTTCCATAAGTTTTTTCTCTTCTTTTTTAATCCTTGCAACCTCCTTGTCAATCTCATCTTGAGCATTCTTTTCGATCTTTTTTTGTGTGTCGGCAAACATAGCTTCTAAGTTATTCTGAGACATGGATATGTCTCGTATGGCAGTGCTGAAATTAAATTGATGTTTCTCTACCAGTGGAAATATTTTATTGGTATCCTTCTTGAGTCTCTCTAAAATCTGACTGAGGTCAGTAAATTTATGCTCTTGGTGGACTTCTGCAATGCAAGCAACGCATATTAATACTCTACATGTGTCACAATACAATATGAGATTCTTATCAGTATGTTCACTACATTTAGAAATGTACTCCTGACCAGGTTGAATTTCTTGTTGACTTAGTAGTGCATCCTCTTGCTGACTTATTTCATCCATCAAAGAAATCACTGTGAAGTTTCTGGGCAGATCAGCAACTCCGTTTCCACGCAATGAAGTTTGATCACGACACACCGGGCATGCTATCAATTGACTCTGCCCCTGTTGAAGTGTTCGAAGGCATTGGAGACAAAATGAATGACAACACTGTAACATTTTGGGCTCCGTGAAGCGGTCCATGCAGATCTGGCATACAAGGTGTCTCTCTATGATCCTTTGTAGGAGTTGCTGAACTGTTAATGTTGAAGCCATCTTTTATTATTCTTGAAATGCTGGAACTGTTAACCTGTAATTGTAATAGAAAGGGAAAATACCAACATTGAATGTAACTTACTATTTAAAAAAAGGCCGTATTATTGAGTTAGGGAGTCTTAGTTTTAACCAGCACAAGTAAAAACAGTCAATGTTTGTTTTATGACATCCTTTACATAGATTCTACCTAGACCTTCAGGTACAAATAAGCTGCTGTTGCTGCAGGTATAGTACACTGGTTGCTGTGGGTATCATTTGTTACTCACTAGCTCACTTGGTTGCTATGGGTAAAGTACATTGGTTGCTTTAGGTAAAGCATATTGGGTGCTATAGGTAAAGCCCATTGGTTGCTACAGGTATATTACATTGATTTTTTTGATTGCCCTGGCTATAGCACATTGGTTGCTATTGGTAAAGCACATTGCTCGCTATGGGTTACTACATTGGTTACTATAGGTATAGTATGTTGATTGCAGGTAAAGTACATTTGTTGCTATGGGTATTGCAACGGGTACTGTGATTTGCACTCACACAGTAAATTCTACTAAAATAATGACATATCATGTTAAGTGCTCTAACCAGTTAACACGAAAGAATCAAAGTCTGTGGTGCTATAAAACTAACTGTTGCTAAATAAATACCAGTATGTAATTTGCATACTGGTATAATGCGTCTGTCCATGATCTGGCATGACTGAAAACTGTGTTGATGATATTGGATGATCAGACAGTCAGTAAAGAAGGCCTTGGCATCAGCTTGTGTATACAACCCACTCATTCTACATTTAAAACAATTTCAGATTGGGACACTGGACTCTAATGCCATACATGTATGTCAAACCAGAATCATCATTTTTCAAATCTCATTGTTATACATACCTACAATGTAACAGTTGCATCAGTACGTTCTACCACTGCTGCTTGTGCTTGTACATTGATGACAAGTAAATGTAACCAAAAATTTATAGGATCATATAGCACAACAATCAAACTGCAGTATTACTGGTTAGGGAAACTCCCATGTTTATTTTTAGATCACTACTCTACAGCCTAACAATCACCATTCAGTATTACTGGTAACGGAAATTCCCATTACTGTTTGATTTCCACAAGTTGTTTACAGTTTAAATGCATGAAAGCAGTGATGTATACAATAACAATGGGTTAATTAATGTTATAAGGTTACCTCCCTAGATGAAGTTTAAACACAGTACACATTTAAAGTTGAATTATACCTTACGTTTTGGGAAACGTTTGATTGGTTTAATCCTATATGAATGTCTACAGGTGTATATCCCAATAAAACTAACCTGTGAAACTTTCATCTCAAAAGGGGTAGCATTTTTTAGATGTCGCCAAAAATCCTAAGCGGTTACATCCACCTTGAAAGAATAATCAGTAATTTGAATTCACAAGCTGAGAAACATTTCTGCATTCTGAGATTGATTTTTGTTTTAATCCCTCTCTCTAAAATCACATTCCTTAGAAGTTAATTGCTTCTCAGATTGTTATACATTATCAACATCTGCAGTGCTTCTTACCAAGTAAGATTTTATGATGATGATTATTGTTTTTAGTAGTTACCAAAGTTATACCCCCCCCCCCCCCTTTAACTCAATGACTTTGAACCTATCAGCTTTTAAGTGTTAACTCCTGGATGTATAACACATTTCTGATTTCCTTGAAAATTGGACTTTGGAAGACCCAAGATGGGTTATGATATGTAGCCTATACAGTCAACACAATATGAGGTCTGCCGGACTGGCCTGTTTTTCTCGTATTATCAAATTCTCGTCTTAAATGCAGAACACTAAAGATACAATGCCATCATAGTACATGCACTACACATGCGTGTATAGGCTAGAGCAGAGCGGTTTGCTTCCTAGTACAGTTCTTATGAGCATCTTGTACACAAAATATCAATGATAAATACTTTTTTTTAAACTAATTAATCATAGAAATTTAATATTGTGTATAGCTTAGATATAAATCATAGCAAATTGGTGCCATGCATGTGACAATGATTTGACCATTTCGGTACTGCGTAGCGCATATGCTGAGCATTGTTTTCATTGGAATTTCATGACATGATCAATAATTAATTATGACAGATACGTGCGTGAGCGTAAAAATACAAGGAATGCAAGTGATGAAGTGTTTAAAACCAACCAACAATGATCGGCATGGTTTGGGTTCATGGGTTAGGACCCAACAGATGGACGGTTATGATTATACGATCGTCCGTCGCAGCATAGTGAAGACTAATGAATCTTTACTTGATCAAAAATGAGACCTAAGTTTTAATAATAGTAATGGCTTCTTTTATAGCGCTCATATCCGTCACTCAGTGAAGCTCAAGGGTCAACATTAAGTATTTTCCTGCAAGGTATGTGGGGCTTCGTTTGAAGTACACAACACACGGGACCAACGGCTTTATGTCCCATCCGAAGGACGAAGCAATCATGGTTAAGTGTCTTGCTTAAGAACACAAGTGTCACAACTGGGACTCGAACCCACACTGCTGATCAGAAACATCAGAGCTTGAGTACGGTGCTCCTATCTGCTCGGCCCTGACACGCCAGTTTTGGTAAATAACAATCTTTTGTGCAGAAAAAAAAACAGTTTACATAATAAAGTTTTTGTTATTATATCCAGACCACAGGCCTTCCACTTTGCAAGTGGGAGGCATGGGTTAGTTTCCATTAACACATCGTCTGTCGGCCAGATCAAAACAATATACACTGTACACGTGAAATGTATGCTGCTGTTAAATAGTCTGGTTGCCGACCAGTTCTCATTGTCTACTCCAACGTCTGCATAGCAATACCGCGCAGTGAACAGACAATTTATTTGTGGAGGTGAAAGCCTCCTTCCCAAAGAATAGGCCCAGGGGTCGATTTCACAAAGAGATAAGACTAGTCTTATCTGAAGTTAGGACCAGTAACTGGTCTTAACTTAGGACTAGTCCTATCTCCTAGCATTGCCTAGGACTAGGAAGGGTTTTGTGAAATCGACCCCAGGTTGCATAAAATGGTCTACATTTAGACAGCCATTTAAATTTTAAATCAAAGATGTTCGGTTCAAATCAGCCAAAAGTTTAACCTAGTATCTTTAAATTTATGTTATATCAATGGTTGGTCGTATGACCGAGGTTTACCCCCCAAAAGAAAAGTGTCAGGATTTGTATTTGAATTGTTTTACACAGTTAATACTTAGCCTACCTGTTGTTTTTGTTGTTAGTATGTTGGGGAGATCGGTAGATTTCATTTATTTTTAGCTGTTTCGCAGCAAAGCGCAGTGAAACAGCTCTTGTTTTCGTTAAAGTTTTTGTTTTTGTTTTTTTTATTTTTATTTTTCAGACACAGGAAGTCATTGACATAATGCACGAATCGTTCTAAGCGGCCTTTTGCATAGATCCTAAAGAGCAATTGCAATGAAACTTTCAGTGATGAAAGGCATTGGTGCAATAATGATTTTAAAACAATGATGTCATGATGACGTCATCACCTGTCACGTGACGTCATCTTAAAGGTTTATATTTTAAATATTTGAAAATCCGTAACAAATCAGCCACAAGAGACCGTAGGTTTCTGTTTGCGGGATTGTATAGGGATAAGTTAGGTCTTCATTTTATTCAGTGTGCGTGACCTCACATGACCTCTACTTCCTGTCGAAACAGGAAGTGCCTCTTTATTCAAAAGTGGAAATAATTATGAAGTTGCTTTCAACGATGTTATTGTCTGGCAAGGGTGGGTAATTAAAAAAAAATACCGATGACGTCACAATACACAAGAGCGCCCTCTAGCGGCAGGTTGAAAACTGATCAAAATGGACTTTTTGAAGATGTGTGTGGTGAAGTTTTGTGTAATCACTTCAAAATTTACACACATGTTGATCGTCAAGCAGCCATCATATGTGTGAAATTTCAGATCAATGACGTCATCGGGGGTCACGCGACGCGGCATTAAAGGGGCTTTTTTTAATGTCGTATATCTCCCTAAGTGTTAGTGCAATCATGTTGAAACTTGGTAATTTGTTGGATATTGCCAAGTTCTTGTAAATTCTGAAATGACGTCATGATGACGTCATCACATGATTTTTTATGATTTTTTGAAAAAGTTATGGCGAAACAGCTTGGCATTTGTGCACAAATGCAATATGTCTAGTTTTTTATTATTTTTTTTATTTTATTTTTTTTTAGCTGTTTCGCAGCATAGCGCAGCGAAACAGCTCTTGTTTTCGTTAAAGTTTTTTTTATTTTTTTTCCTTTTTTTATTTGTCTGTTTCAGTAAAAAGAGCCATTGAGATAACACACGTTCGTTCTAAGCAAACTTTTGCATAGTTCCTAATGAGCAATTGCAATGAAACTTTCAGTGATGAAAGGCATTGGTGCAATAATGATCCTAAAACAATGATGTCATGATGACGTCATCACATGTCACGTGACGTCATCTTAAAGGTTTATATTTTAAATATTTGAAAATCCGTAACAAATCAGCCACAAGAGACCGTAGGTTTCTGTTTGCGGGATTGTATAGGGATAAGTTAGGTCTTCATTTTATTCAGTGTGCGTGACCTCACATGACCTCTACTTCCTGTCGAAACAGGAAGTGCCTCTTTATTCAAAAGTGGAAATAATTATGAAGTTGCTTTCAACGATGTTATTGTCTGGCAAGGGTGGGTAATTAAAAAAAAATACCGATGACGTCACAATACACAAGAGCGCCCTCTAGCGGCAGGTTGAAAACTGATCAAAATGGACTTTTTGAAGATGTGTGTGGTGAAGTTTTGTGTAATCACTTCAAAATTTACACACATGTTGATCGTCAAGCAGCCATCATATGTGTGAAATTTCAGATCAATGACGTCATCGGGGGTCACGCGACGCGGCATTAAAGGGGCTTTTTTTAATGTCGTATATCTCCCTAAGTGTTAGTGCAATCATGTTGAAACTTGGTAATTTGTTGGATATTGCCAAGTTCTTGTAAATTCTGAAATGACGTCATGATGACGTCATCACATGATTTTTTATGATTTTTTGAAAAAGTTATGGCGAAACAGCTTGGCATTTGTGCACAAATGCAATATGTCTAGTTTTTTATTATTTTTTTTATTTTATTTTTTTTTAGCTGTTTCGCAGCATAGCGCAGCGAAACAGCTCTTGTTTTCGTTAAAGTTTTTTTTATTTTTTTTCCTTTTTTTATTTGTCTGTTTCAGTAAAAAGAGCCATTGAGATAACACACGTTCGTTCTAAGCAAACTTTTGCATAGTTCCTAATGAGCAATTGCAATGAAACTTTCAGTGATGAAAGGCATTGGTGCAATAATGATCCTAAAACAATGATGTCATGATGACGTCATCACATGTCACGTGACGTCATTTTAAAGGTTTCTATTTTAAATATTTGAAAATCTGTAACAAATCAGCCACAAGAGACCGTAGGTTTCTGTTTGTGGGATTGTATAGGGATAAGTTAGGTCTTCATTTTATTCAGTGTGCGTGACCTCACATGACCTCTACTTCCGGTCGAAACAGGAAGTGCCTCGTTATTCAAAAGTGTAAATAGTTATGAAGTTGCTTTTAACGATGTTATTGTCTGGCAAGGGTGGGTAAATAAAAAAAATTACCGATGACGTCACAATACACAAGAGCGCCCTCTAGCGGCAGGTTGAAAACTGTTCAAAATGGACTTTTTGAAGATGTGTGTGGTGAAGTTTTGTGTAATCACTTCAAAATTTACACACATGTTGATCGTCAGGCAGCCATCATATGTGTGAAATTTCAGATCGATGACGTCATCGGGGGTTACGTGACGCGGCATTAAAGGTGCCTTTTTTAATGTTGTATATATCTCCCTAAGTGTTAGGGCGATCATGTTGAAACTTGGTAGGTTGTTGGATATTGGCAAGTTCTTGTAAATTCTGAAATGACGTCATGATGACGTCATCACATGATTTTTTATGATTTTTTGAAAAAGTTATGGCGAAACAGCTCGGCATTTGTGCACAAATGCAATATGTCTAGTTTTATATTGTTTTTTTCGGGGGGAGGGGGTGGGGATGAATTAGGACATCTCGAGTCTTGTAGGATTCTTTGGAAGCTGACTTTGCGGAATGAGGCTCGAGGTTAATCCTCAGTTTGACAAAGTATAACACTTTTTGAACTCTTTACTCTGATCCTCTTTTATTTCAGGAATCCCTCATCATGTCCACACAGCCTCTTGGATTATTAAAGCTCATGACCAAGTTAACCAAAGACACAGAAGATCCTACTCCTACACTCCCAGATCAGATGCTGAGGGCTCAGTGAAGCTCTGTAGTCACCATTGGAAGAGTTGGAGACATACAGGAAGCAGAAAGCTCACAATGAGAGGTGAGTGATAATCTGGACTTTTAAACCTTAATACTTTTATTCCATATTAACATCATTTATAAAAGCGTAGGTTTCCTGTGAATGTACTTTTTAACATGCTTTTCACAAAATAATGCATTCTCTGTATGGGAGTGGCATGTCAGTTCCACAAACTTCCACTATGAAATAAGAGTTCCCCTAAAATGGAATTCTACTGAGTGTTCGAAAGATTGAGTACTACAGGGTATGAGACTGGCCTGCTTTGCTATATTGTAGCAATCTTCATATTTCAACAGAAAACAATCCATTTTCGGTAATGTGGTGGTCATGATCAACAAAAGTATACAAACACTGTAGCTCAGAAGCCTGTTTACCCAGTCACATAAGGAGACATTAAACACACAACTAAAGTAATCTATAAAATGTATTAAATAGATAAAGAAATATGTAAGTACACAAAAAACAAACTGATACAAAAAAAAAAAATTTTAATAAAAGTTTGAGGGTAAGCTTTAACAACAAGAACAGCATGGTTAAAAATAAACAGAAAATAGACAACAAAATAAATAATCAATAAAATCAACAAATATATCTTAACATCAACAAATCAAGCAACCAATAAACTAACCAATCAACAAAAAAAGGTAAAACAGTGTAATCACAAAGAAAAGTTATGCTTTGTAAACATAAGTGCCCCGCAAGCCAGTCTATCTCATGACATTTGACCTAGGTGGTCCAAAAACAATAGGCTTATGAATTTATTACAATCTGTGAGATACACACAGATGGTTCTTATTATATAAACACAAACAATGAGTAGTTATTAAATAAATAAATCCATAAATAAAAAATTAAAGAAGAATAAAAAAGTAAATAATAGGAGAACAAACCATGAAGGCAAATGAAATTTACAGAACAACGATAATGTAATAGCCAGGATCAACGAAAGTATTTTTAAACACTCTAGCTCAAAAGCCTGTTTACCTAGTCACATAATTAAAGGAGACATTAAAAGCATCAATAAATTGATCTTTATGATAAAATGTATTAACAAGTGGGTTTCTTATAATAATAATTATAAATAGAAACAAAAAAACTTACAGCTAATAAATAGAAAAATCCAAAAACAATATGTGCGCTGGAACAGCTAAAAAAGAGGGAGCAACAAAAGATGACAGTATTTTGTGTAAATTTACAATGAGAAACTCCATTGCAGAATTCAAAACATAAAGCAATAGTGGATCGTCAAATTCTATTTTCTCCATTTTGGCAGGTATTTGGGTATGGATCCATGAAGGGGGGGGGGGGGGGTCCTGGTGTCTGGGCCCAATCCTGCCATCACAAAGTATAGTTTTTTCCCGCCAGTTTCCACACAAATTCATTCAATTATCCACTTGGCTCACCCAGTTTTGGTTGAGGATGAATGCTTCGTCCCATCAGCATTCAACAGTCAAAAGGAGTAATTCAGTTGAAATAGTTAAGCATTAACTGGTCAAATAAGATCCTTCACATTCATTAGGTCACATAGATCATTTGTTTTGGTAAAAGCAAAAAGCAAGAGGCTGGTCAACCAGTCAATTTCATCATGAGAAATGATCAAAGTGTAGTCTTGGTGAAATCAGGGATGTGATTTTTCCGTTTTATACCGGAATTCCGGGGTTTTTTTTGCCCTCCAAAAAAAGAAATTCCGTTTTTTAACCCCCCCCAAAAAAAAAAAAAAAATAAAAAAAAAAATTTTTTAAGATCAAATTCATTAAAAAAAATGAAGATAAAACCATATAATAACGCCCCAGATTGCAGAGTAGGGCTTTTAAAACTAAAGATAAATGTTAATATTGGGCTTCACGCTCCCAAGTTTTCGAGCTCGCATGCTTTCGTGCTTTTCGCTCAGAGTTCAGGTTTTTTACTCAACAGCCTATCACATCCCTGTGAAATGGAATGACTCAAATGAACCTGAATGAGACGAACGAATCATGCCTGCATGAAAACAAAACTGAATGCAATAGTAGCCAAAAAGAAACCCTCGTTTGAATGAATAGACTGTGCAGGTCTCGCACGTATTCATACTTCCAGGACAGGGCTCGAATTTGACACTGGACTGCAGGCCCGAGGCCAGTGATTTTAGCATCGGGTCAGTAAACATACGGTTGTACAAGTCCGACGGTCATGTGTTTTTTAATAACACCTCACTGTATTTTTAATTTAATGATCAAGTTACATATTCAATTCCGTTGAGTATTGAAGTACTACCCCTAAGAAAAATGAGATAAATCTTCTCTTAATATGCTCCAAAAACAGTTCAAATGAGAAACTGCATATAAATAGTGTTCTTCTCATTGATTCCGGTCTTGTAACAAATTTTCTGGTCCAGTAACAGTTTTGAGCTACAAGCCCTGCAGTCTTGTGGATTTTTTTCCCCAAATTTGAGCCCTGCAGGACCATTGTGGATCTATCCATATGGAGTTTTATTTAAGTGGGGGAGATTTTTGATTCGTCAATTATTTTAGTTTAATGTAGTTTATGACCATGAAAATACATGTGTTGGGAATGTAACACTAATTGATAAACAAAAATTCCACAATATAACAACTTGACATTAGCTTCCGGTCTCTTGCAAATATTCAGAATTTTTGCCCACCTCCGATCACAAAACTTTTATGTAAATGCTTGTTTTGGTCGCGGGATGATATTGCCAGAAACCTTTTCATTGCAGTGATATTATGGTTGTCGAGGAGTCAGCGTCCTCTATAAACTGTGTCACGCATCAATTTTACGCCCTTGTGACCATCGGGAGTTTGGGTAAGGGGTTTCTAAAGAGTTAAGATCAATAAAGCATCCTTGTCCCAGAGCTTTAATTTTCTTTCAATAATAATTAACAAATTATTTGTGTACTTAAAAACTATAAAAGCTGTAAAACCAATTTTATAACAATTGTAATGGGCATTTTTGCTGTTCAGCTTTTGTCATTACATATGACTTAAAACAATGATTTGATTCAAGGAAGAAAAACAATTTTTTAAAGTGTTTTCTAGTTCCGATACGCTCGAGACTTGCACAGTCTATTAGGGAAACATGCGTGTTAATGAAATTGAATTATCTTTTGCTGAAGTTGACATGGAAAATCTATAGTAGCCCTATTTCTTGCTACTGACCTAAATCCCAAATGTACCCATAAATCATCATGACCTTCCAGTTACTTTGGAGGGGGGGGGGGGTTGTGTTCCCTCCCTGGTAAAATTCCTGAATCTGCACCTTGGGTTTCATACAGACAAATATTTCTCTGGAGAATTTATAAATTTACTTTCCTGTACTTTGGATTCAATGACTAGTTAGTAGATTGATTATAATCACAGTTGATTTAGAATGAACAAATCCAAAGCTTCAGACAGCGTTGTCCTCGTTTGATATTCAAAGAGATGTTTTTTGTACACTTTCTCTTTGTAACAATTACATGTAATGATAACAGTTAAATGAAGTCTCTGATGGATGGGACTTCAATGAGCGTGTAGATGAGGTTGGAGGACAAGGAGAAGTTACTCTTTCAGAATTGTGTTTCATTTCTTGCACAGCCGTGAAACTTTCTAGTGCCTCTTTTTCATTGAGTTTTGGTTTGTCACTGTGTCGCTTGTAGAAAATTGACATAAAGTTTAGTCTTGATTTTGATTTGTTGAAAGTAATCTTTGTGGATACACAGCAATGATCGGGTTTGCGGACTGTAGGAATCAGATTTTTTTCATTTTTGGTTTGGACTTTATTTTGTTGGGTAGCGAGGCGAAATGTCCATTACATGAGGTTTGTTTAGATTTAACGAGGACTCTGTCTGACTTTTTCATTGCTTGGGTTAATGGGTTCGCGACACCTTTGGCAGTGAATGTTTCACACCGGAGGATGTTATGTTTTAGTTGTGAAGGATGACCATGAAGATGGAAGAGTTCTTGACCTCTTACTGGACATGGTCTGGATTAACACTTCATCTTGACCCATCCCTGATACCTTTTTACCTGTCATCAATTTCTTTTTCCTGTTTTTGCTAAAGGGATCTATCTTTCTTGATGCCAGGTTGGTTTTCATCTTGTCTGAGTTGGGGGAGAGATTAGTGGCAGGCTCTGTGCTGGATTGACTTTGTGTTTTACTTGTTTTAGATTCTACCCCCCTGTCTTTCCCCTCTCCCTCTGTCTCTCCCCTCTCCCTCTGTCTCCTCGTCTCTATTGCAATTATCCTTAAACACAAGTCCCTTAGCACATGGACGCCTCCTGCGATTGCTTCTCTGACCTCTTGTGAACTTTTGGCAATATCTAGGGGTGGAAATTGGAGTAGAGAAATCAGTAGACAGGAACTGTTGGAGTAGAGAAATCAGTAGACAGGAACTGTTGAACAGATGGGGGAATATCAAATGGCATACTAGGGGACTGCTCTAAAAAATTGTCAAAATTGTGTATATCTGCTACTGAGTGATTAGACTGCTTGGAGTGTGACTCTCGGACAATTGGTTTGATGACTCGATGAGTGATCAGAGTATGGAACTAAAAAAACATCATTTCGGTTAGCGTTGGGCTTGCTTTTGAGTCTTAAGAACAACGCAGATGGGATGATTGCAATGGTCGGGGCGTCAGCATTCCATTTAGTCATGTTCCTGCTAATTTCTTCTTTCTGGACAAGTCGCACTCGCCCCTCATTCCGATTGGTTGTGAAAACATCTGGTAACTCCAACAGCTGCAGCGTGTTCATCCGAGATTGGCTGACCACTATGCGTGTTTGAAGAGCTAGAGCTATGTCCACAAGGAGGTCCTCCTTTCCTAAGGTGTAAATTGCAAGAACAATTTCATGCTCAGGATGCTCACGAAGGATCTTCAGTATCTGTTTCTTACAGTCAGACCGACTGGGGAAATCATACCTCGGGTTGTTGTAGGTATTGTCAAGATACAGTCTATCCACTGGCCGATTCGGCCCTAGGTCTGATGTGGGAAAGGTCGCTGGATCATAGCGGAAGTCACCGGTGTAAAAGACACGGCCAAAGTACCCCTCAAAAAGAAACATGACAGAGCCTGGGCAGTGATTAGCATCAAATAGCGTCACAGTCATGGTCTCCTGAAAGCTGTGGTCCAGTGTAATGGCATGAGGAGTGTCGAGATTCAAGGGTCGGATGAAGTCATCTCCAATCTGAAACTCCTCTTTTAACAACTTTGCCGTGATGGGAGAGCAGTAGATCGGCCATCTCCACGAGGGTGAGAGACCCATGGTGTGGTCAGAATGCATGTGTGACAAGAAGTACAGCCGGGAGGACGGATTTTTTTTCTGCTTCCACAGATCAACACTGATCGGCGTGCCTGCAATGGCATATCCATTCATCTTTTTACCTTTCTGCAGAAAGTGAAATAGTTCATCAATTATTAATTAATTTCCTGGTGATTCTAAAAAAAAAATTAACCTCTTCTGTTGTGATCATTTATTCAAAAAATTAAAACTCAATCACTGGCACAATTACCCTGAGTATGCAGTATTTATGTTCATCATTAATAATGATTAATTTATAATGCTAGATTGCCTCATAGATCAATGGTTGGATCAAAAAGCTATTTGAAAATTGTAACAGTACATATGGGAAAAGAGAGTCTACATATCATAGAGTTATATATAGGAACTAGAGGGCGCAGTAGCCTATTTACGCGGCCCGGCAGCGTGACGGCCATTTCGTAAGTACTGAAGTAGTCCAAAGCAACATCTAAACCATTTGTGCGTGTTGCAAAAGAGCAATGGTTAACAATGAAAGGGTTTACTGTGAAATTTATGAACGCCAGTGAAGACCGTTTATACTACTAAATAATCCCCGAATAAATATAATAATCACTTTGGACAATATATCATGGCATGTGTGTCCATCCTCTTTTGAAATGAATAACCTAAACCCCACGAAACAACTTTAATACAGCCGCGATTTTTTGTTGATTTTTTTAGACCGCATAACGTGTATTTAATTAGCACACCGCGTATTTTGTATTCAACGTTGCCCTCATACAAAATGGCGGGCGTGCCTCCTTGCTGTTCCGTCGCGTTTGTGAACGTAGCATTACCAGTGCTCCCTCTAGTTCCTATATATAACTCTATGCTACATATACACTTATTTTACATTTGATGTTCCCCAATTTAAACCATTGAACAAAGTACATGTACCAGTCTACAGCTGCTGGTTTGAAATTTGTTTATTTATTTTGTACATTTATTTATTAATGAATACAAAATATTTAAATTCTTTTCTTTACATACAACCCCATGCCTGGAATTACAATTTTTGAGGGCAAGGCCACTTTGGCCTTGGAGCAAGCCAAATTTTAAATAGGGCACCAAGGCCAAATTTGTACAAATTAGTAAAGGCATGAAGGCCATTAAATTATGAAAATAAGCGCCCTCCATTGTTCAATGGATGGTGTTGACTGGTCTCTTGTGAGAGCGGGATGTCAGCTGATCGGATTATGGTTTGCAGGGCTCGAATTTGGAGAAAAAATCCACAAGACTGCAGGGCTTGTAGCTCAAAACTTTTACTGGACCAAAAAATTTGTTACAAGACCGGAATCAAAATGAAAAGAACACTCTACACAGTTTCACATTTGAGCTGTTTTTGTACCAAGCACTAAGAGAAGATTTATCAAGATTTTCTTGTGGGTAATACTTCAATACTCAATTGATCAGTTGAACTTAAAAATACAGTGACGTGTTATTATTAAAAAAACACAAGACCGCCGGACTTGTACGGTCATAAGTTTACTGCCCGACACTAAAATCACTGGCCTCGGGCCTGCGGTCCAGTGTCAAATTCGAGCCCTGGTTTGTGTAAGTATGCAGTGTTTGCGGTGAGGGGTCGCTATATAGCGTGCAATGGGCAACATGATGTGCGGAGTATCCACAACTCCTGAATATATTTCGCTGGATAATAATTAAATATATCCTCGGCCAAAAACTAATTTATGTAAAAATTTAACTTCTATTAAAAAAGGGCTTGACAGCCAACGGAGATAAAAGGCACGGCAATTATGGCCGTAAAGAAGGTATTTTTTGTAGGGCACCGCGGCCAGCTACGTGGCCATCGGCGGCATTTGACGTCGTGTAATTCCAAGCCTACAGCCCATTCCCACCAGCTACAACCAAACATGAAAAATAGCACTAGTGGGCAATCAAAAATCTCATGAAAAGTTTCTTAAAATATCTCAATAAACACTTTACCTGTACTGTATAATCAACTTACTTGAATTGTAAGAAACTAAGACTATGGCTTGAAATGTTGAACATGTTGAACATGTTGAACATGTTGAACATTGGAAAATATTCATTCAATCAACAATCTATGGACTACTGTAGAGTGACACATCTTAGCTCTTACTGGTTCAGTCTTACTGTGATTACGACGAATGTGGAAACACCGAAACCTATATTTAGGTTTCATTGTTGGTTGAATGGAGAGAGTTATGCATGAGTAACTCTGAGAAGGCCTGCCTTTGAGACTCAAATAAACATAGACAAAAAACTACATGAAGGGTGTTGTGTGTAACCGACTTGGTTCAGGGCTCGAAATTAACCCTGGACCTTATGCTCGAGGCCAGTGATTTTAGCCTCTGGCCAGTAAACTCAACACTGGACAAGTCTGTTGGTCTTGTGTTTTTAAATTGACTTTTAAATACCTCACTGTGTAATTTTAACATCTTTTAATATCTTTAAGTTGGTAAATATCTTTCAAATGTGTTGAGTTGAGTGACAGTCCTACTTGGCACTGATTTTGCAAAACTGTGTTTCAAGAATGAACGGTTTAGGTTTTATTTTAAGAAACATTTTAACAAGCAGACTTACCCTGGACGAAATAGAGCAATTACTTAAATGAAAGATTTCACACAGTGCTCATCACAATAAATTCAATCGATATCAGATAAGGCACACCGGTAGGTAAGACGCAGTCATAATTTTGTTAACCTTTGAAAGTCAGACAAGACGTATCTTATACGCAAGAAATTACGATACATTATCAATCAATTATTGTGTTGTATGAAACACCATAATTGCAGACAGTAAACTCAATGACATTGAGCCTCAACCCTTTATAAATTCAGGGCTGTTTTTAAAAGCAGTTAGAACTATGCTGGAAACGAAACAATAGATTACCCTTGGATTTGAGGTGACCAATAATTTACAAGGTGGATTATGAATAAACCAGTTAATGTGAGAAACAAAAATTAACTGAATAATAGTTGCACTTCAGAAGACCCAAGATGGATTTTGATATAGTTGTGAAATATAAAAAAATTACTGAATAATAGTTGCACTTCAGAAGACCCAAGATGGATTTTGATATAGTTGTGAAATAAACCCTTTTAGGAATGTTTCATTAATCTGTTGAACAACAGACTGATACTATTATACTGGTGAATTATTGATTTTTGTTTTGGCCAAAAAATTGAACCGTGTTTCTGCTGATCCTTAATCCTTATTGGTCGTAAATGCCTGAGCCCATTCCACGCACACACAAAACGGAGGGGCATTACATTAAACATTTATTTATCACAGCTCTACAAAAAATCAAACCCAAACAAATTATATACTGTTGAAAAGAGTAGGAATTTTTCCTTATTTTCATATAAAATTGATCATGTTTCATATTTGTCAATAGTACACTGCAGAAAAAAAGTGGCAAAAAGTTTCGTTTCATAATTGAAAATTCTGTTTTGTATACTTCAAGTAATAAAAAACAGTAGAGTAACAAATGCTATTACTACAGTACTGTATTTAGATATTAGTTTTATAAGCTCAAAAATGGTGCACAAATTGTCTTGTAACATAAAGCGGTTTACCAAAATGAGAACTTTTAAAAGTTTTTTAAAGTTGAAAATAATTGCTATTTTGCTAAGAAAGTGTCGGGAAAACCCTCTCTATACGAGGCAATCACACACAAACAAAACACAAGTAAAGCTCGGAACAATAATTTTCCCGATGAAATACAGGGAATATGTGCGAGAACAAAGTTTTATAACAGTTGCTGTCTGTTTCACCCATTTTTATAGCTCAAAATCTGCATCTTATCATTTTGATATGTATCTGTTTGGACGATTTGCCCTATGTCCGGTATCCGGCTCCTTGCCTACTACTTAATCTCCCTAGGGGAACATTTCACAATTTAACAATAGCCGCTAAAAACGACCCAAATTATTACATATATAAAATTTGAAGAAGTACATATCGCAAAAACAACAGGCCTGATGCTTCATTTTTAAAAGAGCAAGGGCACCAAGGCGTTTTCTCCTTGGTAAAGTGCACCACTATGAGCAAATTGTATATTTCTGTTGGAACTTTTCAAAGGGGCACCAAGGTGATGACAAGGGGGTGCCTCCGTTGTCTCCAAAAAAGATCAGGACTGCAACTTCAGAAAGAACCTTTCGGAAAGAAGTTTTAAAAAGGAGGATTAAAATTAAAACCGAACTGAATTGAAAGTCCATGTAAATTAACTTTGGTTCAAGGGTCAGCTGGTTGCCTCTTTGTGTAAATTTTGAGGTCTTCCAAAAGTTTTGATAAGAGAAAAAGATTTGCACAGCTGCTCCCTCTATTCAAGAGTCTGGTAAGTTTATCTTTTTTGTTTTGTGCTGTGGCCATTACTTTGTTGTTCATAGATTTTGCAGATTCCATTCTCTTGGTGCTGTCTGTATGTCTCTTCTGTGATTCTATCTTCAGTTTCTTCTCCTCCTCTCTGATCCTTACAACTTTTTCTTCAGCCATCTTTGAGATCTTGTTTATGTCTTTGTCAAACCTTTCATCTAAACTCTTTTGAGACCTGACTATGTTTTGATTGGCAGTGTTAAACTTAGTTTTATGTGTCTCTACTGCTGCAAACATTTCATCGGCTTTCTGCTTGAGATTCTCTAAAATCTCACTTGGTTCAGCGAGGTCGTGTGTCTCGTGAGCTTGAATGCAAGTTATGCATATGAAATTGTCACATGAGTAGCAATACAATATGAGATTCTTGTCAGTATGTTCACTACATTTAGGACCACACTCCTGACTCGATGGTTGAATTTGTTGTTGACTTTGTAGTTCAGTCTCATGCTGTGCTATTTCATCTACCAAAGAGCTCAACTTGAAGTCTGCTGGCAGACCATCAACTCCTCTTCCGTTCAATGAAGTTGGACAACGACACACTGGACATGTTATATTTTGATCAGTTTGTTGCCGTGCAAGTTGTTGAATGCATCTCAGGCAATATGAATGAGAACATTCCAGCATTTTGGGCTCCTTGAAACGGTCCTTGCAGATTTGGCATTCAAGGTGTCTCTCACAGATCTTTTCTTTGAGTGTCTTAACTCTTGAAGCCATCTGGTATGATTCTTGAAATGCTTGAACTGTTAGCCTGTAGTTGTAATAACAAGTGAACATACCAACATTGAATGTAACTTACTCCTCCAAAAATGTCTTAAACATTGGTTTGATTATTGCAAACTCAGGGGAAAGCCTTTTTTCCTGAGCGTGCGTAGACACGTTAAGAGTTTGGTCGAGGCGGTTGTAACTGGTTTTGTAAACTATTCCGTAATGCACTGGTAAATTTTGTAAATTGTGCACTGTGTACATCAGGATTACAATGTGGTCTGCGTTTTGCAGAACATTCAAGTGGGTTTTTTTCAGCGGCTATCCAAACTGTAAACTAATAAGTGTGTAACCGGATGATAGGGCAGTTAATTGTGCATGTTACAATTTGACTTTTTTTTAATGGCACTGACGGCAGTGGGATAAAAAGGGCTAGGCAATAATTATGATGCCTTGAATCGTCAGTGTTTTCAAGGGCAATGACTCAGGGCACCGACAGCAATTGCTGATGGTGTCGTCGGTACTTCAGAGGCCTGACTCTGAATAAGGCCGTGTCCGAAACGGCGACTTCGGTTACAGCTAGGGCTAGATTGCGCGCGTCTGGCTATTCTTCAACACTGGCAGACGCGCTGATCTAGCTGTAGCTGTAGCCAAAGTCGCCGCTTCGGACACGGCCTGATCTAAACAAAAATTAGCCGGTACTCAATTTGCCCAAGCTACAACATTGGACTCTAGTTTCTAGATTCAAGGAAAATTACTCAACAATTCCATTCAAATCAACACAGTTTAATGTTGAATAAGAAACATATTTTTTGTTATGTATTTTTCAATATTGTAAGATCTTGCATTATTTTAGCTTATATTGTTATTATTGTTTTTTTCAATGCAGACTAAGCGTCATAACAATTGAAGATCAATGAGATTTAACAGAAATCACTCAAGTGGTTGTAACCTAATGGTAATAGATGAAGTGGACACAGGGTTCTGATTGGCCATTGCTCCAGGATCAGTATTGTTATTTAAATCTCAGTTGTGAATAAATGAATATCCCGTATACGCAAGAGGGTCAAGTATGAGATGGAAACTTAGAGAGCATGTTGGATAGCAAATCTGGTGCAGTGATAAATAACCGTGATCTGAGACTTGAAAACGAGTCTATCACATCAACAGCCTGCAAGCTATCAGCCTGCAGCGTCGTCAACAGTGACGGCTGTGTCTATACGCAGGCACGTTCTCGCGCTGCGGGTTTGCCAATATTTTTGTTGGAACGAAGATGGTTAAATAGTTATGGTTTGTGTACATGCAGTGTTTGTGGCGTAGGGGTCGCTTTTTAGCGTGCGATAAGCAACATGTGCAGAATCTCCACGACTCCTGAACAGATTTCGCTGGATGATAATTAAATAAAACATCAATGGCCAAAAAAAAACCAAAATATAAATATTGAACTTCTATTAATTTTTTTTAAAAGGTCGTGATGGCCAACAGGGCAAAAAGTGCACGGGTATTATGAACGTAAATGAGGTATGTTTGAAGGGTACCGCGGCCGTTTACGTGGGCATTGACGGCATTTGACGTTGTGTCATTCCAGGCCTGCAACTCATTCCCACCAGCTACAGCCAAACATGAATAAATAGCACTAGTGGGCAATCAAAAACCTCATGAAAAGAGTAGAAATACAAGATTTCTTAAAATATCTCAACAAATCCTACTCTGGTTTCCTTTGGCTTTATTTTGGCTGTAAATAATCAACTTACTTGAATTGTAAGAAACTAAGACAATGGCTTGAAACACAGCTGCATCAAATCAAATATTGAACGTTGGAAGAAGAAATTCAATCAACAATCCGTTGGCCTCTGTTAGAGTGACACACCCTATAGCTGTTACTGGTCCAGTCAGACTGTAAACATGATAAATGTGGAAAAACCAAAATCTATTTTCAAGTTTTCCTGTTGCAGATTGTAATAAGCTTATTTGGATTCCCATAGAGGGCGCTCTTCGGGTGATGGAGGTTATTTTTGGCTGTCTGGCAGATTGGTTTTTTAATCCATTTATTTCTTCAGTTTCTACATGCCATCAGATGTTATCTTTTTCATCATCGTGTTTTGCTCTACACCAAGCATCAGATTAAATGTGTATTTTATGGAGTTTTGTCCTTCAACTTTGTGAAATTTGTGTGTCTTTTTGTGTGAATGCTGCACACTGATTTTGCACAAGTCAGCCATCTTGGATCTTGTTTTCTTAGTAGTTAACACTAACTTTTATCTGTGATCGACTGACAACCACCGGAGACTGCCCAATAATTATGACGGCAGCCGTCACTAAACTAATATTTTTATGCTGCTTTTGGGTCATTTTTGAATGTTTTGGAGACAGTCAGTCTCCCACTTGTACCCTGGAACATGAACTGAAATCTTGTGTACGCTATCCAGCTTGTTGACAAAAAAGGAAATGCATAGGCAAGCTTGTCATTTATTATGTAAATCACGTTGCCACTTTTCAAGATAAACTATTTTTAGACGGCGATGTTGAATTAAACCCAGGACCGTCTTCACTTCATGGACAAAAACCTCATCCTGACTACACTTTTACTTTGGATGCTTTTAAAAACAGTACTGGGCTTAAAATAGCTCATCTAAATATCAATGGTCTGTACGGAAAAATTGACCAGTTGCGGGTAATGCTGTCACATCAACCTCTTCATATCGTCACCGTTTTCACGAAGGGACAATCTGTCCCCTGCAGCCAAAAATGTATGTTTGGAGAAAACCGCGTTTGAAGTTATGCTGGTTTTGAAATCATTGGTTGGTAGACTTTTCGCTATTTAATCTTTGAAATTTTTACATATCAGGAAAGTAGAGATCCTAAATCATACAAATCTGTTTCCAATTTTGTCCATAACGGTTTAATTAACGAGTAATTATTCAATTAACAAAATGTTCTCTTCGTGAAAACTGTGCAAAACGTGGTCTGTGAGCAGCACCTCGTGTTTAAACGAATTGGCTGTTCGTGAAAACGCAAAAGCCGGAGCACTTACTTTTTACGCTGTGCCAGGGGAAAAATCCACGCGTTAGAGCAATACACAAATTGGCTCTTTGTGAAACCGCAAAAAAAACCAAGTTTTGGCCGTTTGGGGCGCGCGCGTAAAACATTGTAGGTCAATGGTTTTGGCACTTCGTGAAACTTATAGTTTCTACGCCTAGTACAAATTCTCTGCTCATCTCAACTGTTTATTGTCCGCCATCTTCACCCGTTTCATTCTTTGACAATCTTGAATCTACACTGGAATTTTTTAGCTCCATATCTATCAATATAATCATCGTTGGTGACTTGAATTGTGACTTCAATTCAACTTCTCCTCGTCTGACACGCCTGGAGGAAACAATGAGTCTTTTCAATTTGAAGCAGATAGTCCCAGAGGCTACAAGAACTACATCTAACTCGTCTTCTCTAATTGATGTGATTCTCACCAATAACTTGACTGCTCACTCTGATTGCAGAGTCATTCCTTGTGCCGTTAGTGATCCCTGGCCAGTCGCACGTCGAAAAAACATTTAGACATTTTAAAAACTTTGATCCTGATGCATTTTTGAATGACCTTAATGGGATCCCTTGGTCAATTTTGAGAGATGTGAATGATCCTGACATTGCCTGGAACATTTTGCACAACTTGTTAAATATCATTCTCCCAAATAAGAAAAACATGAATCTTCCTAGCACTTTCATTATCGTTGACGAGGATGTTACAGATCCACAAACCATAGCAGACAGTTTTAACAATTTTTATGTTAACATCAGTAATGTTTTGTTAGCTAATATCCCAAATGACGTGGATCACGAACCGTGCTCTTATTTATCTCATTTTTCTACCAGTTTTTCATTTTGCAAAAAATAATATATCGATAATTATCAGCCAATATCAATTTTGCCCATGGTCTCAAAAATCATCGAAAAAGCTGTCCACGCCCAACTTCTCCCATACCTTACCTCTAATAACCTCCTATCCCCAAACCAATCTGGTTTCAGACCTGGGTACTCCACACTTGCAGCAGTGGCTCATGCTCATGACAATTGGCTTCATCATATTAACAATGGCAATTTAGTTGGGTCAGTATTTATTGATTTACAGAAAGCTTTTGATACTGTCAACCATAGCATACTTTTACGCAAGCTCTCATTTTATGGTTTATCTACCCCAGTTGTTGATTGGCTGTCATCATCGGGAAGAACGCAACGAGTCTGTTTCAAATCCAAATTCTCTTCAGCCAACCCCATTACATCTGGTATACCCCAGGGATCAATTCTAGGCCCCCTGCTTTTTTCACTTTATATTAATGACTTGCCTAAATGTCTTAATCACTGCAACATTGATATGTATGCAGATGATACACTAATTTATTATGGTGACAAAAACACTGATGTCATTGAAAGTAAACTGAATGCGGATCTTCTCAGTTTGACTAAATGGCTGCAGGCTAACAAACTTACCCTGAATCCCCCCAAAACAGAAGTCATGCTTGTTGGTACTACTCTAAAACTCAAAAAGAGTAATCCCCTGAAAGTTTTGATTTCTGGCCAAACAATACAACAATAGGATTCTCATAAACATCTAGGTGTACTCTTAAACAACAAGCTAAACTTCAATGAACATGTGAAAATACTTTGCAATAAATTCAATTCCTCAATTGCTTTGCTCGTCAGAATGAGAAAATTTATTAACCAGTAAACAGCCTTTTTGTTATACAATGCTTTGGTTCTTCCCCATATACACTACTGCTGCATGGTGTGGGATGCCAAACCTACTCTTGTCAACAAAATTCAAAAACTCCAAACTCGTGTTCTTCGTGTTGTTCTTAAGCTTTCCCCTCTCTCCTCAACTAACTTAATTTTTAGTAATGTTAACACTATGACAGTTTCTCAGCGCATCCACTTCCAACTTGCCTGCCAGACTTTTAAGGCTTCCATTGGTGTTGCTCCGGACTATCTTTGCCAGAGACTTAACCTAATCCAGCCTGGTGGTCGTCCAACAACCCGGACAATCACACTGGGTAATTTTATTGTTCCCAAACCTAAATGTGAACTTTTTAAAAACAGTTTCAGTTAATACAGAGCTTCTTCTTTTCAAAATGGTGTTCCTTTAACTACTCGTTCAAACTCTTATTCTTCATTTCGGCGTTTGCTGAAGGAAGGTAAGGCTTGAATTACTTTCATATTATTCGTTCAATTATGGCTTCGCTTTCCTGTGTTTTGCCCGGGCTGTTGCTTGTAAATAATTTATGGTCTGCATTCAGAAAATAGGGAGGATGGGGGGGGCGCTCATATCCTTTATTTCATATTTTTAATCTCCAACTTTTTGTGTGGTTGGCTGTCTGGGCGTTTTATTTCGTCCTTTTGTCCTTTTATGCTAGGCCTATTGTTCATTTTTAGTAATGTTTTTCCTTTTTACGCACCTTCTGCCAAGTCTTGTCTCTTTTTGTATTTTTTCTTTGATGTATTTTTTTATTTTGTGAGGGCCCCAAATGATCAGCTGTGCTGGATGGGTCACCCTCGTTAAATATGGTTTTAAATAAATAAAATTTGCACATCTTTGTAGTTGGTTTACAGGATGTGTGTGCAAAGATATATATGAGGAATTTCTTTGTCAAAATTGTCAATTTAAATTGCAAGAGTGTGCGCGAGACTTTGATTGCCTGTCATGGCTATACTTTGTCCTCTTTGTTTCTGTTTGGCAGAGGGACCAAAAAAAGTTCGCCTGGTGGAATTCATACTTGGCACTGTGTGTGTAAAATGTGTTTCAAGAGTGTCAAAGTTTATTATCGTTTTTCTGCCACATAAGTCATTGTATGAAAGTTAAGGGCCACATAAAATTATTATCATTAACACGTTGACTGCCGGTCATAGATTCGTAGGGCGTTCCCATTTGCCAAGTGTGGTGCGCATGCGTGCATACCAAGTAGGTAAGACTTTTTGGTGTCTACATGTTGTAATACAAATTCTCAGGATGCGTCCTCACCACTGCCAGAATTGTATTTGTTGCGTTCTCAGTGATGCCAGTGTATTCAATGCACAATACAAAAGCCTTTCATTCTCTACGAATATACTCGTAGTGGCAGAATCCGTTACACCTGTTACTACGAATATACTCACAGGCGGCAGTCAACAAGTTAAAGAGGGGCTGCAAGGTCAAATTCATTTTTGTGATGTACTTATTTTCCACTAGATAGAGTCCTCAGCGTTAAAAAGTTGTAAATGCCATTGTATTCAATACCCTTCTAGTGCAAAGTTTGTCAACATTCTAAAACATTCCATGGCCTCACTTATATGGGTCTGTACATTTTTGTACCGGGAATTTTTGGTTTATTCCTGGCTTTTTCAGTAATTTTTGTCATAATATATGCCTTGTGATGACAGTGGAATATTGCTTTACAGACCCTAAAAGAGTAAAAAACGTTTTATTATGTTAATGGATTAAAACTGCTATAACAAAGAGTGTCTTCAATTCAAATGAAGTTTTGTGATGACCCCATTTTCAATTAGATAGAGTCCTTTTGGAAGTGGTGAAAAGTCTGTAAAAAAATAATATCTTCAAATAGGCCTAAAACGGTCGACTATGCCATTTAATTTTTTACTCTTTCATATCGAACTTTGAAACTTGACCTCAATGCACAGCAAAAATAAATAGGTTAGTACTTCGTCACCATTTTCTTGATTCTGGTAATGAAGTATAATATTCCTCTCATTAAATTTCACCAATGGTGACCCCGTTTGAAGCAAGCTTTTACAACTGATCTACAGACAGGAAGAAATTGAAACGACTGACAAGGAAGCAACTTAAAACTAGAACAAAACTACATTTATTTGAAAAAATTAAATTAATGAACGTTTTTTGCAGTGTGCTTACATATCCATAGTTGATCTCACATCAATTTAATACATAATCATATCACTTCATCACATACTGCTATCAATGGTATTTAACTTGATTAACAAACAAATAATCCTGTACAGTTTTAATCTGTTACTGTGATGGTTTTTTCGCTCACTTATTTACAAGTTCCCTTCACATGGAATTCGTTTCACTTTTCTTATTATTACAAACAGTTTTTAAATTTGTCAGTTCGACTCATGGATTATTCCATATTCAGTTTCTTTTAGACCATTAACATTGTAAACTCAAAATACTTCATCACTTTACATCACAAATCTAACTAACTCATCATAGAGGAGTTCCACTCCGGAACATCAGGCGCGCCTCTGACTGCCACTTCTGATAGTTCAGTGCTTCTCACCACATCCTAATGGGTCATTCCGTGTCAAATCATCACGCCATCCGGGGTCAATCTCACGCATTTTCTTTAAATTTGCTGAATTAGTTTGGTCCTATGAGAAAACTCTGACACCCGAATTTGAGCATTCTGGGTCATGTGGTTTTTGAGTTACAGGTCGTTGAACTTTTGACCTTGTGTTTTTTTAACATAACAACAAATGATTGTACCTCCAGTTATGAATATTGGACAAAGATGATTTATAGCTTAAATTAAAGCCCTTGATATAAGAAATTAACTTATTGTCAAATTTAAAACAAAAAAATTTAAATTCAGTTGGGGGTTGCGCAAAATAGACTTTGACCCTTGACCCCTCGGGGGCCGCCATTTTAATTTTTTTCAAATTTTGCCAAAAGAAGGCCTCGGGTGTTGCCATTAACCACACCAAATATAAAAATGGGATCTCTGTAGGTTTAGACGGGACATTAGTTTCTATGTGGATAGTATATTAAAAATACATTAAAACGTGCACATTTCAATGGCATACATGTCTGTATACATATGTGGATACACATGTACATGTACATAATGGTTTGATGCTGTGTATTTATAGTTAATTAAATAAAAAATTAAATAAATAATACTGTGAAATCACATTGGCCATGCACTTGGTGGGGGTCGGGGCTGGGGGTGGGTTGGACGGGGGAAGAACATTGGTGTCAAGTTAACTCCTTTATCTTGCAAGTTTCTGAGGAGCGAAAAGTTTCGGAGGGCGAAAAGTTTAGTAGCTGAGAAAGGGATCATGTCAGCACCAAACAAAAAAGCAGGCAAAATTTTACCAGATGCAACAGTAACCAGTGCTAGGGATTTCTACATGAATGATGAATGAAGTCGTGTTATGCCTGGAAAAAAAGGACTTTGTATCCGTGGTGACTGATGGACAACGGCATCATGAGCAAAAGCGCCTTGTCTTGTGTAACATAAAGGAAGCGTATCAACAATTCAAGGTCACCCATCCTGGAATTAGGCTATTGGTTTTTCAAAATTCTCTGAGCTACGTAAAGCAGTATGTTCTTGCTGGTGGCAGTGGAACACATTTTGTGTGTGTCTGCACCACCCATCAGAATACCAAACTAATTTTTTTTTGAGTCGGAATTGACAGTGTCACTGATGGAAAATACTCCACCTATCACAATTGCTTAGCAGCGCTGCAATGCAACCCTCCAAATATTAGTTGCTGTATGGGAACATGTGATCAGTGTCCAGGATCAGAAGAACTTAAAGAAAATCTTGATAATTTGAGAATCAAATGATTGACCAAGTTGAGTACAAAATATGGACAACAACGGACAGGTCAAGTCTTGAAACGAAAGTTCAGCCAGTTGAAGAATTCATTGACACTTTTATGGAAATGCTTGAAAAGCTCATTCGACATGACAAATCCCAAGCACGATTCCTAGCTAACAAAAAGTCATCCCTAGTTGATAGTGAATTTCTAGTTTTGTGGCCGACTTCTCAGAGAACTATAGTTTCATTGTACAAGATGCTGCCCAATCTTTTCATTGGAATAATCTTCAGGTAACTATTCATCCTTTTCTAGTCTACTTCAAGGCAGATGATGGAAATTATTGATCATCTGAGCTTTGTTGTGATATCCGACAGTATGTGCCATAACACTGTTTCAGTGCACTTATTTCAAAAGTGCTTGATTAGTCATCTCATTGAGAGAATGGGCACACTATCTAGAATCATCTCTTTCTCTGACAGATGTGCTGCCCAGTATAAAAACCTTAAGAATTTCACCAACTTATGTTGTCACCAGGACGATTTTGGTTTTTCAGCTGAGTGGGAAAACAGCATGGGAAAATAGCATGTGATGGTGTTGCTGGTACACTGAAACGTCTGGCTTCAAGATCAAGTCTACAAAAAGCTTTTGACAAACAAATAATGACACTTCGGCAACTGTATGATTTTGCCTACAAGGAGATTTCTTGAATGAAGTTCTGTTTCACTACAACAGCCCAGCACAGTGAAGAAGCAACTTTACTGAATGATCGCTTTCAAAATGCACGCACTACCCCTGGAACCCAGAAATTGCATTCTTTCAAACCAATATCAAGGAATTGTATTGAAGTGCGAAAATTTTCATCTAGCCCTGCAGCACGACAAGAGCGTACATAACAGAGTATTCTGCCCAGAAAATAATGTAGATCTAATCAGTGGCTACATAACAGCAGAATATGATGGGTTCTGGTGGCTTGGATGTGTTGTAAAAATGAAGCAAGAAAGTCGACTTGTGAAGGTCAATTTCTTACATCCACATGGCCCTGCTCCATCATTCTTTTTTCCAGAAAGGGAAGACATCTTTGAAATTGATGTTGCTGATGTCTTGAAGTCTGCTGCCCCACTGACCCCCACAGGGAGAACATTTACCCTTAAAAAAAAGACTCACTTGCAGCCAACACAAGACTTAGAGAACGACTTTAGGCAACAAAAGGCTCACAGAAAACCATATAATATGCTGAACTTAAACATTCTTTTTGAAACATGAACCAGTACAGTTTTACAGTACAAGTACAAGTATTGGCTTAGCCCCCTACCCCATCCCCCTACTCATTCCTCTTACCCCACCCCTACCCCACCCCAACTACCCCATACGCCGCCCATGACAATGTATAAGTAGAATTTTTGATACAACTTGAGTCCCATGTGCAACAATGTACATGTATGTACAGTACATACAATGAAATGTGCACGTTTTAATGTATTTTTAATATACTATCCACATAGAAACTAATGTCCCGTCTAAACCTACAGAGATCCCATTTTTATATTTGGTGTGGTTAATGGCAACACCCGAGGCCTTCTTTTGGCAAAATTTGAAAAAAATTAAAATGGCGGCCCCCGAGGGGTCAAGGGTCAAAGTCTATTTTGCGCAACCCCCAACTGAATTTAAATTTTTTTGTTTTAAATTTGACAATAAGTTAATTTCTTATATCAAGGGCTTTAATTTAAGCTATAAATCATCTTTGTCCGATATTCATAACTGGAGGTACAATCATTTGTTGTTATGTTAAAAAAACACAAGGTCAAAAGTTCAACGACCTGTAACTCAAAAACCACATGACCCAGAACGCTCAAATTGGGGTTTCAGAGTTTTCTCATAGGACCAAACTAATTCAGCAAATTTAAAGAAAATCCGTGAGATTGACCCCGGATGGCGTGATGATTTGACACGGAATGACCCTAATCGCACAGCGCCATTTAACAGTTGTCTCTTCCTAAGAAGGGGTGGTTACCCTTCTTTGAACCCTACTCCCTTCAGAGACATTTTGACAACCTTTGGATCTGTTATCCTGTACCCTGCTCAGGGCTGGATTTTTACACTGGACTACCGGCCCGAGGCCAGTAATTTAAGCCCTGGGCCAATAAAATCATAACTGAACAAATCCGGCTGTCTTGTGTATTTCAATTGAATAATAACACCTCAATGTGTAATGGTGTTCAAATGTTGACCGAGTCTGATAAAATAGCTTTCAATTCAGATTGGGTAACAAAATATACTAACCCATAAGACAGATTAGATACACCTTCTCTTAGTGTTTGTTCAAATACAAACACGTTTACACGTTTAAAAAAGTTCTTTCTCTGGTCTCGTAAAAATTTTGAGCTACTGGCCCTGCAGTCTTGTGTAATTTATCCCCAAATTTGAGCCCTGCTGCTCACAATGAGGGGTGACAGTCTTGACCTTTTAATCCTGATGCATTTATTCCATATCCACATCATTTATACAGTCATGTGCAACTTGTTCCCCATTTACAAACAACTCACACAAGTCATGAAATTATAATAGATCACGTTTCCTTTATGAATATGCATGATCCATAGAATTTACTTTGAGCAAACTTGAGATATTTCTGTTTGTTGTTTAAATGAACATTTGCATCCTTACAAATTCATCTTGGCAAAGTTTCGGTTAAAAATGAATCTATCGATGATTTGTATTTCAATAAACCTAGTAACCAGTGAGCTTTCAAACTCGAATGTGCAAATTAAGGGAGAGAAAAATTATTTTAATTTTGTTAAGGTATTTTTCTGAAAAAACAAGAATATTTAGTTGATTTTGTTTTCTTTGAATTCATGGATCAATTATCCCGTCTTCCTTTGGGTTTTTTTTTTTAACTGGTAGTTTCAGGTTCAAATCCTGCTCTACTCAATAATATGTCTCTGTTCACATTTTGAATTGCCTTATAACTCTGTCTGTTAACTTTTTTTTCTTTTTTTTAAATGGAAGAAGGTCATATTTTATAAGTTGCAGACCTCATTCATATTGAGAAAATCTTCTTTCAAATCCTAATGTAGAACATCATTATACAATAACTCTCATGTTGAGACCTCATTCATGTTGAGAAAATCTTGTTTCAAATCCTAATGTAGAACTTCATTATAAAATAACTCATTCATGTTGAGACCTCATTCATGTTGAGAAAATCTTGTTTCAAATCCTAATGTAGAACTTCATTATACAATAACTCTTATTCCAAGTATCAATAGAATGACATAAAGGATCTACATGTGTACTAAGACTTGATGATGTTTTCTGAATTGAATATGATATCAGTAGGATAACAATCTTCTAGACACATGTAATTGGTTGACATTGAGTTCTTGCAAGGGGAATAGAGGAAAGTGATTGACGTCTCTTCATTGAATTGTGTTCAATCCCTGCTGCTTCTTGTTGATTCTTCAGTTTGTCCAGATTGTCCAATGAAACATGACTCTCGTCAAAAGACCTTATAACCTTCACAGCAAGAGGACCCAGGGGTGGTGGCAATGTGATAATATTAGCTGACCATTTTATCTTAAGCTTATACTTAAAGCTGTGGCCTTTTTAGATCCAGCTCTCTTTACTCACGATGGTATGTGTGGTGGCCCTGTGAAAATGTGTCACATGGGGGAAAATTAACTTTTAAAGTTTTATACGTGGCTGAAAAGAGCATACAACAAGCTTCATTGTGAAATATCTTAAACACTTGTGTCATTTTTTGTTCTAATGTTATGACCTTTTGAAAAATAATTTATGTCGACAGATGAAAAAGACCTGTAATGGAGAAACAGCCCGATTAATAAATGACGTCAAATATTGTTTAGGAAACAAAAGGGACCCCCAAAAACCTAATTTTATTCATCTTCGTTGACCAAAAATAAGTTTCTATTTGAGGAAAATATTTTTTAAAAGACAATTAAGAAGCAAAAAACAGCATATCACAAAAAATAATTTCAAATTTTTGTTTTCACCCCCAACAGCTGCAGCTTTTAGTTTCTGTTCTTTTTGGGTTCTCAGTCTCCCGAATGATTTCTGGTCATCTTCAAAGTCCATGTAAGCAAATTCAAGGGGCACTTGTTTGGGTTGTATCTCTGTGTAGTCTTTTAGGTCTTGCAAGTGTTTCTCTATGAGATGTAGATTCTCACAAATGTTCACTTTATTCATGAGATGATTAACTACATCTATGTTAATGTGTGCTTCTGTCATTTCTTTGTTATTTGTTTCTTCTGCAAGTTTTATTTTCTTGGCTCTGTCTTTATAAGTCCGCTCTAATTCTACCCTTAATTTCTTCTCTTCCTCTCTGATCCTTGCAACCTCCTTGGCAATCTCCTCCTCAGCCTTCTTTGAGATCTTTGCTTTAGTGGCCTCAAACATACTGTCTAACAGCTTCCGAGACGTAGCTATTTCTCCCATAGCAATCTTGAAATTATTGTGATGTTGTTCTACTTCCGCTAATATTTCATTGGCTTTCTTGTTGTCTAGAACCTCATTTAGTTCAATGGCAGGATGCATTCTGTGGTCCTTTGCAATGCAAGTTGTGCATATCAACTGTTTACATGAGTCACAATACATGATGACATCCTTGTCAGTGTGCTTGCTACATTTAGAAACAGACTCCTGACTATGCTGTTCTAATTCATCTAACATAGAAGTCAACTCGAAGTCAGCTTGTAGATCAGCAACTCCTTTTCCAGTCACTAAAGTTTCACCAAGACACACTGGGCATATTAGTTCTGGACTAGTTGGGTTTGTCTCTGCAAGTTGTTGAAGGCATTCCAGACAAAATGAATGAGAACATTCCAGCATTTTGGGCTCCTTGAAGCGGTCCATGCAGATCTTGCATACAAGTTTTCCCTCACTGATCTTTTTTAAGACTGACTCTGCTGTTACTCCTTCGGCCATCTTGTTTGATTGGTGAAAGAGCTTGAATTGTTTACCTGTAAATCTAATGAAAAATAAAATAATATCAACAATCCATGCGGTTTAGGGCATCAGACTCAAGTTCAGAGTGTGGGTTCAAAACACGTCCTTGAGAAGCTCACTTAAACATAAATTGCTTCTCTTAACCCAGTTGTCTAAATGGGAAGCTATGAGTGCTGATACGGTATGTTGGATTAATTCCTTAGTTTAATTTAGTTTGCAGAAACACCAAAGTACATCATGTGATGACATTTATGCAGACCCTCATTCACAAGTCTATCACAACAACAGCCTGCAAACTAGCAGCCGGCAGCGTCGTCAACAGTGGCTGCTGTGTCTATATGCAAGCACATTTTCATGCTGCGGTTTGTTAATATTTTTGTTCTAACGGGCATTTTTGTAATTAAACGGGCATGATGGCCAACAGGGCAAAAAGGGCACGGCATTATGGTTGTAAATAAGGTATTTTTGTAGGGCACCGCGGCCACTTACGTCGGTGTAATTCCAGGCCTGCAACCCAGTCCCACCAGCTACAGCCAAACATGAAAAATAGCACTATATAGTGAGCAATCAAAAATCTTTTGAAAAGTTTCATAAAATATCTCAAGAAATCCTACACAGCTGCATCAAATCAAATGTTGAATGTTGGAAGAAGAAATTCAATCAACAATCCGTTGGACTCTGGTAGAGTGACGCACCCTATAGCTGGCACTGGTCCAGTCTGACTGTAAACATAACGAATGTGGAAAAACCAAAATCTATTTTTAGGTTTTCCTGTTGCGGATTGTAATAAGCCTTATTTGGATTCCCATAGAGGGCGCTCTTTGGGTGATGGAGGTTATTTTTGGCTGTCTGGCAGATTGGTTTTTTAATCCATTTATTTCTTCAGTTTCTACATGCCGTCAGATGTTATCTTTGTCATCATCATGTTTTGCTCTACACCAAGCATCAGATTAACTGTGTATTTTATGGAGTCTGACTGTGAATATGATGAATGTTGGAAAACACAAATAAATTTAAGGTTTTCCTGTTGCGGACTGAAAAGAGTTTATGCAAGAATAACTTTGAAAAGGCTTGCCTTTGAGATTCAAATAAATCTATCCAAGTCATTTGATTCACAAGGAATTTGGTTTGTAGGCCTTTAGGCTTACATGAAACTTTTTGGAATGTTTGATTTTTTAATGATTTCAACTGACATAATTGTTAGCAATGGCGATTTTCTTTGCTACTTTCTTGACTTTGACAGTATTTCAGACTGAAATATTTCTCTGGAAGATTGGCGTTGATTCGAACTTTATAAATCAGTGAGCTTTCAGAATGAAACTTATTCATTTAATGCTCACTTTGTAACAGCTGGTCTTTTCAACCCACCTCCTTCCATCTACAGTTAACTTTTGGTAATATAATGATGTAAAGTTCAATTTGTTGGTGCTCTTGAAGCATATTTGTTTGTTTTCACAATAATACGTCAAGAAGAAAATGGCATTTGTATTATGGTTACTTGTAGTTAATCCTATGTCCGGCAAGGTTTTAGCCAGGATTTGGTAAAAGGGTGTCAAAATTTGCTGTAAATTAAAAAACTAGGTGTCCAAAATATTCACTTACATTACATGTAAATGACAGATACAACAGGGTGTCCAAATTTAAAACAGGGTGTCCAAAAGACACCCAGACACCCCTCTGGCTAATACTATTTGGTCAGGCTGGTATTGAATAGCAAGCTTGGGGCCAACATGTTCTCGTTTTTCCCACAGGGTTTTTGAGTTTTTGTATCCGGCCATTATCCCAATTGGTTCTTTATATGTAGGTAGATGATGAAATATACTGATAATGAAATGTTAATTACAAGTAAGTAAATAAAGTAATTAAAGCTTTCAAACACTTAAGTAAACATTTTAGAGAAACTTAACACACAATATTTCATGTGATTAAAGTAATTCCATTTTCTTTGTTATTTCTTCGGTTACAATGGTGAATTAAAGATTTTTTTTTTTTAAATTGGACGAAAATTGAACCGTGTTTCTGCTGATCCTTAATCCTTATTGGTCGTAAATGCCTGAGCCCATTCCACGCATACACAAAACAGAGAGGCATTACATTCAACATTTATTTATCACAGCTCTACACAAAATTAAACCCAAACAAATTATATACTGTTGAAAAGAGTAGGAATTTTTCTTTATTTTCATATAAAATTTAGCATGTTTCATAATAGTACAATGTAGAAAAATAGTGGCAACAAAAGTTTTGTTTCATAATTGAAAATTCTCTGTTTTGTATATTTCAAGTATTAATTAAAAACAGTAAAGTAACAAATGCTACTACAACAGTATTTATATTTAAGCTTCAAAATGGTGTACAACATTGTCTTGTTACATGAAGCAGTTTACCAAAATGAGACCTTTTAAAAGTTTTATGAAGTTGAAAATAATCGATATTTCCTAAAAAAAAAGTGTCAGGAAAACACCCTCTATATATGAGGCAATCACACATAAACAAAACACATCACTCCAGCATCAATTTTCCCAGATGTAACTTGATAGGTTCATTACACTGTAAATATAGGCCATACAGGGAATACGTATACATGAACAAAGTTTTATGATAGTTGCTGTCTGTTTCACACATTTATATAGCTTAAAGTTTGCATCTTATCATTTTGATGTGTCTGTTGAGACGGTTTGCCCTGTGTCCGGTATCCGGCTCCTTGCCTGCAATTTTATCTCCGTAGGAGAACATTTTCACAATTTTGTGAGATTCAGCTTTTAAGCTGTGGTGAAAAATCCAGTTGCTTTTGGTGTAATCAAATTGATTTGATATTACCAACTGTGTACTTTGCCTTTGATCTGAAAAATTTTGTTTCATAATTGAAAATTCTCTGTTTTGTATATTTCAAGTATTAATTAAAAACAGTAAAGTAATAAATGCTACTACAACAGTATTTATATTTAAGCTTCAAAATGGTGTACAAAATTGTCTTGTTACATGAAGCAGTTTACCAAAATGAGACCTTTTAAAAGTTTTATGAAGTTGAAAATAATCGATATTTCCTAAAAAAAAAGTGTCAGGAAAACACCCTCTATATATGAGGCAATCACACATAAACAAAACACATGTAACACTCGGAGCAATAATTTTCCCAATGTAATACAGGCCATACAGGGAATATGTATCAGTGAACAAAGTTTTATGACAGTTGCTGTCTGTTTCACACATTTTTGAAGCTCAAAATTTGCATTTTATCATTTTGATGTGTCTGTTGAGACGGTTTGCCCTGTGTCCGGTATCCGGCTCCTTGCCTGCAATTTAATCTCCGTAGGATAACATTTTCACAATTTTGTGAGATTCAGCTTTTTAGCTGTGGTGAAAAATCCAGTTGCTTTTGGTGTAATCAATTTGATTTGATATTACCAACTGTGTACTTTGCCTTTGATCTGAAAATTTTTCTCTATAGTTAGCTCTGACAGTCAGCATAGCCTTGGCCTTTCCTGGTGTAGACTTCTGCCAATTTGTTAAATGAATTTGTTCTTGTGTTTTCCTGCTCAGAAACAAGAAAGCAATTTTCATGCCAGTCATGGCAATTTACAAAAGAGTTGATTTGAAGTTTGTTTATTTATTTGTTTGATTTTTTGTATTTAAGCAGGGTATTCCCATCATTTTTTATGAACCGTTCTCCCTGTGGGCCCATGCAACATAAAAATAATAACAAAAGCGGCTAATAACTACCCAAATTTTTACATATATAAAATTCAAAGAAGTACATATCGCAAAAACTTGAACGGCACATCCAACAACAGACCTGATGCTTCATTTTTAAAAGCAAGGGCACAAAGGCGTTTTTTCCTTGGTAAAGGGCACCCCTGTGAGGAAATTGTATATTTCTATTGGAACTTTCAAGGGGCACCAAAGCAATGACAAGGGGTTGCCTCCGTTGTCTCCAAGAAAGATCAGGACTGCAACTTCAGAAAGAAGCTTTCGGAAAGAAGTTTTAAAAAGGAGGATTAAAAATAAAACCGAAACTGAATTGAAAGTCTATGTAAATTAACCATGGTTCAAGGGTCAGCTGGGTGCCTCTTTGTGTAAATTTTGAGGTCTTCCAAAAGTTTTGATAAGAGAAAAAGATTTGCACAGCTGCTCCCTCTATTCAAGAGTCTGGTAAGTTCATCTTTTTTATTTTGTGCTGTGGCCATTTCTTTGCTGTTCATAGATTTTGCAGATGCCATTCTCTTGGTGCTGTCTGTATGTCTCTTCTGTGATTCTATCTTCAGTTTCAGCTCCTCCTCTCTGATCCTTACAACTTGTTCTTCAGCCTTCTTTGATATCTTGTTTATGTCTTTGTCAAACCTTTCATCTAAACTCTTTTGAGACCTGACTATGTTTTGATTGGCAGTGTTAAAATTAGTTTTGTGTGACTCTACCGCTGCAAACATTTCGTTGGCTTTCTGCTTGAGATTCTCTAAAATCTCACTTGGTTCAGCGAGGTCGTGTGTCCCGTGAGCTTGAATGCAAGTTATGCATATGAACTTGTCACATGAGTAACAATACAATATGAGATTATTGTCAGTATGTTCACCACATTTAGGACCAGACTCCTGACTCGATGGTTGAATTTGTTGTTGACTTTGTAGTTCAGTCTCATGCTGTGCTATTTCATCTACCAAAGAGCTCAACTTGAAGTCTGCTGGCAGACCATCAACTCTTCTTCCGTTCAATGAAGTTCGACGACGACACACTGGACATGTTATATTTTGATCGGTTTGTTGCCGTGCAAGTTGTTGAATGCATATCAGGCAATATGAATGAGAACATTCCAGCATTTTGGGCTCCTTGAAGCGGTCCTTGCAGATTTGGCATGTAAGGTGTCTCTCATGGATCTTTTCTGCGAGTGTCTTAACTCTTGAAGCCATCTTGTATGATTCTTGAAATGCTTGAACTGTTAGCCTGTAATTGTAAAAGCAAGTGAACATACAAACATTAAATGTAACTTACTCAACAAAAATGACTTAAAAATTGATTTGATCGGCAGAGACAGAACCTTTCATGAGTTCTTTGGTGAAGTTCCTTAACTTATTTATTAGTGAAATAGCCCATATGCATGACCAGAAACTACTGATTATAGGTGAAATCTAAGTCCAAAACAACATCAGTAACCATCAAGGCATGCTTATTTGAAGCAGTGCAATACACAAAATGTCAAACCTAGCATTAAACGTAAGCGACATCATAGTGTCTATCATGGCAACTTGATTTTCTTTTCGTTTTTTGCTGTACTCAGTTTTCCATATTTTTTAAATGGCACTTGTGCATTCTAACTTGACTTTATTACACACAATGTATCACCTTTTGATTGATGTCACCACCTTTAACACCTAAGTTATAACCTTCGTTCAAACTAAAATATTAACAAACCTCGGTGTGCATGTATGTGCCTGCATATATACACAGCCGCTACTGTTGACGACGCGTCAGGCTGTTAGTTTGCGGGCTGTAGACGTGACTGCTAGCGTGTCTTCTCATTGTCAACAATGGCTCCTGTGTCTTCGGCAGCACTTAATAAATTTAACCTTTGTTCGAATAAAAACAATCTTTGTTCAAACAAAACAAATTTTCGTTAGAACGGACATTTAAACTAAATAACCTGCATGCACACTTATTCTGCTGTTGACGATGTGGGGGCACGCCAGCAGTCATGTCTATAGACTTGGTTCTAAGTTTGTGATCGCATTTTTTTGCCTCCCTGTCGAATAAAACAAACCTCCAAACAAATCAATTCCAGCAGGGTTGTAGCCATGCCAGTCGGCGCTGGACAATATTAAAACAATACATCAATGGCCAATAACCCCAACAAGTGTAAGTATTGAACTCCTATTTCAATTTTGTTAAAAAGGGCATGATGGCCAACAGGGCAAAAAGGGCACGAATATTATGAACGTAAAGAAGGTATTTTTTTAGGGGCACTGCAGCCACTTACGTCTGCATCGACAGCATTGGCTGCCGTTTAATTTCAGGCCTGTAACTCATTCCCACCAGCTACAGCCAAACATGAAAATAACACTAGTGGGCAATCAAAAATCTCATGAAAAGTTTCTTAAAATATCTCCAAAAATCCTACTCTGGTTTCCTTTGACTTTATCTGTATTGTACATAATCAACTTACTTGAATTGTAAGAAACTAAGACAATAGCTTGAAACACAGCTGCATCAAATCAAATGTTGAACGTTGGAAGAAGAAATTCAATCAACAATCCATTGGACTCTGGTAGAGTGACGCACCCTATAGCTGGCACTGGTTCAGTCTGTCTGTGAATGTGATGAATTTTGGGAAAACCCAAATAAATTTAAGGTTTCCTGTTGCGAACTGAATAGAGTTAAGCATGCAAGAATAACTTTGAAAAGGCTTGCCTTTGAGATTCAAATGAACATAGAGAAACCAAATACTACATGAAGCGTTTTATGTGTTGGTTGAATACTCAACAAATTTGACACCTTCTGTTAAGGTTGCCAGGGTCATGTTCGCTGGCTGGTTCTATGCTGTTACAATGTGTGTAGGAAACAGATTCAATATGTGTTTGTTTGTTTGTTTTCCACTTGTACTTTGTCCTCGTTTATGTGTGTTTGGCAGAAGGACAAGACAAATGTTTGCCCCGTGAAAGTCCTACTTAGCACTGAGTGTGCAAAAGTGTCTTTCAAGAAAAGCGGGTGTTAAAAATGATTGTTTCTCTGCCAGATGAGTCATTGTTTGAAGTTAACCTTCATACATTTAACATGCCTTATTCTAGAAACAAAGAAAGAGCGTTTATGCCTACTTATTTTTTCAAGAAGGTAGCCATTTAATTGCTCTTGAAAAATGTCTTGTCAAAAGTGCATCAAGATGGAAATAAAAGTGGATGGTTTAAGTCATAGTTGGATGGATTTAGTTGCAAGAATCATTTGAATGAATTGAGATGTTTTTTATAGAAAAATGGCCCCTACCAGGAGGAATTTTTAAAAGTTCAAACGGAGTGGAATAAAATGGATTGAACCAGAGTTTGATTGAATCACTTCAAAAAGTCATTTTACTTGCAAGCCTTTGTTGCCCCTGGTCTTGGCCTTGGTGCCCTTTCCAAAGTGTAGACTTTAAGATTTTCCAATGGAAATCAATGCCCCCTTTCCCTCTCAAAGATGAAACTCTAGGCCTGCACTTGACAAGACATATCAAGCTTTTGCAACCAATTAATTGTTTTAATTCTATACAAATGTAGATTTATACAAAAATAACTAACGTGTGAAAATTTCATATCAAAAGGTGGTCGCATTAATGAGATATTGCCGAAATATCCGGAGTGAATATGTCCATGCATGAAGAATAACCCCCGATAGGAATATAAAACGTTTCTCAGATTCAAATTTTGGGGGATAAAAAGTGATATCTTTTTCCATAATCACAGTACTTTAAAGTGAAATGTTTCTCAAACTGCATTATACTATCCAAAGCTGATGTACTTCTTACTAAGTTAGTTTCCTGCAGCCAAACCTAAATGTTGAGAGAAAACCGAACTTATAGTTAAATCAATTTTGAAATCATTGGTTCATGGACTGTTGGTTGTTTAATCCTTGAAGTTTTACATATGGGAAATATGTCATGCAAATCTGTTTTATTTTTGTTCACAAAAGCACAGTCTAGGCGTAGCAGCGTTAAAAGTAAAGTCATTGTTTGATTTTTGTCAATTATCAAAAAGCTTTCCGCTAAATACATGTACAATGTCTATTTGTTGAAGAAAAAAAAAAAACAGGAAAACTGTTACGTTATTGTCATTAAGAATGTCCAAAGGATCTACGTTTAGCAAGTCGAAAGCCGGTACAAACTGCATCTCTGGCCCCAGCATTAACAAAGGGACATTTGAATCTCCAAAAGTCCCCTTTAGGCATTCTTTGGTGGTTCCAATTTGTTGACATACTTTATTTGATTTCTAATCAATGAGGACATTTTAGATGAAAGAACTTTGCAAGGCGCTTACTTTCATAACTATCTTTACAAGTAGGGTTTAGGATGAAATTAACACCACTTTATCCAGGGTCATTTAATACACATAATTTTTTTTTTGTGCAATTTGACCAAAATGGCAAACGTAGCAGACAGTACAATGGGGCACATAACTGAAACCTGCGGTCTGCAAAGTGACAATTTAAAAATCGGTCATTTGAATCCATCTCTTTTACTGTGATCCTCTTTTACTTCAGGTGTCCTTCAGGATATCCATCTACCCCGGATTCCAAAGCCTTTAAAATTGGAAACCCTTGAGCCTCAAGATCCCAGTCAGTCCTACTTCCAGGGCAGAAGCTGAAACCTCTTACCAGTGAAGCTCTGTAGACTTTACAGGGAGAGTTGGAGACATACAAGAAGCAGAAAGCTCAAAATGAGAGGTGAATGATATTCTTGACTTATAAACTCTGATGCATTTATTCCATATCACTTCATTAAAACATAGATTTAACAAGTTTTTGTTCCACAAAGTTCCATAGCATATTATCTATGCCTGTTGTTTATTTGAACTATTTAAAATAGTATGAATGGACCTTTTGCATTGACGTCATACAGCCTCCATCTTAGAGGCAAAGCCGTGACAAAACAATCAAAATGCACAGATTTGTACGTGCAGTGCACAGGCTTGGCCAATGAACAACCTCTTTTTGACCTCTAAACGAGGGCACCCTACAGAAACAACATCATGTGCATAACGTCTTTAGCACAACATGTAGAAGATCTTCTAAGACTTGGATATTGTTTTCTGAGTTGAATATGATATCAGTAGGATTACAATCTTCTAGACACGTGTAGGTGGTTGACATTGAGTTCTCGCAAGGCGAATAGAGGAAAGTGATTGAGTTCTCTTCATTGGATTGTGTTCAATCCCTGCTGCTTATTGTTGATTCTTCAGTTTGTTCAGATTGTCCAATAAACAATTATTGCCCGCTGTGACTGGATCCATGGTGTTTTTTACACCCAAGGGGGCAAATAGCACCCAAGGTGAAGTCCCCAAGGGTGTACAAACCAATGGACCCCAATCACAGTGTGCAACAATTGTTTTCTTATATCATGGTAATAGATTCCTCTTCTGTAGAGGTGTGCTGTTGTCATTTTCAAATATTACGATGAGGATGATCAAAGTAATGTATCCCTAGGGATACATCACTCATGTTACCCTCATGCCCAGTGTGCCATGCGTAGTGCGTATCCTTAAAAATAAATATACATGCTAAGCAATGAACATCTTACAGATAACACAGTATGCGATACGTGTGTATTTTTATGACGGACACTTGGATTTCTGGCTTTTGCCTTGTAATATGCATTTTTGTATCACACCACTAAATATTCACAATCTGTTACCATGGTATAACAATAATACATGACTCTCATCAATAGACCTTATGCTTCACAGCAAGAGGAACCTAGAGAGTTATCACAAATGTGAGAAACTTTGAAAATTTGTCAGAATGCCGATGTGAAGTGGTTATCCGACTATGCAATGAAACTTGAAAATACAAACTGCACGTCAACCAGCTTACATCCAGGGAACAATTGAAGTGGTAGTACATCATCCAGTGCTTACTGGTTCAACTGCCCCTTCAAGAAGGTCTACTCCTCGGTGGCTCATATTCGCCAAATTTGCTTAGAGAACCCATGTTTTATTTACGGCGTTATATCGCCGTACTATTGCATTATATCACCGTACTATTGCGTTATATCGCCGTATTATTGCGTTATATTGCCGTACTATTGCGACTGTTGCCGTACTATTGCGTTATATCACCATACTATTGCGTTATATCGCCATACTATTGCGTTATATCGCCGTATTTTATTGCGTTATATCGCAGTACTATTGCATTATATCGCCGTACTATTGCATTATATCGCAAAAGTACGGCGATATACGCAATAGTACGGCGATATAACGCAATAGTACGGCGATATAACGCAATAAAATACGGCGATATAACGCATAAAATTCGGCGATATAACGCAATAGTACGGTGATATATCGTAATAGTACGGCGATATAACGCAATAGAACGGCGATATAATGCAATAGAACGGCGATATATCGCAATATTACGGCGATATAACACAATAGTATGGCGATATATCGCTGTAAAATAAAACATGGGTTCTCTAGGAATTGGCGAATATGAGCCACCGTACTACTCTCTCATCTTCAAAGTTAACTACTGTTCTACTGAAAGTATTCACGTGTCAAAGCTTGTCTTTCCTTGTGTAAATTTGAACTGACGCATCTGTAGCCACAGCCAGATCACCAGCTGGTGTGAGTGTTATACCATATGGAATATCACAGCCCTTAATGCATCCAGTGTACTTGTATCTGCCATCAGGACTAAAATGTTGGATCTCACTTGACAATGTTTCTTCATCCCATGTACCAACATAGATGGTGCCATCGTTGTCGGTGCACAAACCACGAGGCCACCAAGACTGATTAAGATTTACTGAGAATACAATTGAACCATGGTAGTCTATTGATTCTAACTTCTTGTCTTCCAAGTTGGTGTAGATGAGTTGCTGTTTGTGAATAGTCAAGTGTGTAATAATCCCTGGAAGAGGCAGTGTTCTGATGAAGGATCCATCTGGTTTGTGTAGACAGATCTTGTTGCAAGAACCCACTGCGATGAGATTATTGTCATCCACTGCTAAACTTGATGGCTGGATGAAAGACCAATCATCCAATGTGAACTGATGGAGACACTTATATTTTCTGTTGAAGATCTTGACTTCTTCCTTATCTATAACAATGAGCTCATCATTCTTGTTTACAGTCACTCTGCTTGGATTAATGAGACCTTCAATTGACTTCTCTTTTGGGATAACCTTGGATTGGGCATTGCTGTCTGCTAAAATTTTGATCATGGTGCCTTTCTTTAAATCACAGACAACAACATCACTATTGCAGTAGGAAGCAACGTCAGATGCACAGATGTTTTGTACTAGTTTATTTCTGTTCTTATATCTTGTTATTTCTGTTTTCAGTGTCCATATCTTTTGTTTCAGTTTTGTCTGGGGTTTGGGGATTGGCTGTTTAGCCTCAGCAGAAGCAGCTGCTACTAGTTTCTGTTCTTCTTTGATTCTCAGTCTCCCAAATGATTTCGGGTCATCTTCAAAGTCCATGTAAGCAAATTCAAGGGGCACTTGTTTGGGTTGTATCTCTGTGTAGTCTTTGAGGTCTTGCAAGAGTTTCTCTATGAGATGTAGACTCTCACAGAAAATCACTTTATCCATGAGTCTGGTAACTTCATTTTTCCTTTTTTTTGCTGTGGTCATTTCTTTGTTATTTGTTTCTCCTGCAAGTTCAATTTTCTTGGCTCTGTCTTTATAAGTCCGCTCTAATTCTACCCTTAGTTTCTTTTCTTCTTCTCTGATCCTTGCAACCTCCTTGGCAATCTCCTCATCAGCCTTCTTTGAGATCTTTGCTCTGGTCGCAGCAAACACAGAATCTAATGTCTTGTGAAACAGAGCTAAGTCTTGTAAAGCAGTGTTGAACTTTCTGTGGTGTTGTTCTACTTCTGCCAATATGTCATTGGCTTTCTTCTTGCAGTTGTCTAGAACCTCATTTAGTTCAGTGACAGGATGCATTCTGTGGTTCTTTGCAATGCAAGTTGTGCATATCAACTGTTTGCATGAGTCACAGTACATGATGACATCATTGTCAGTGTGCTTGCTACATTTAGAAACAGACTCCTGACTAGGTAGTTGACTTTGTAGTTCAGTCTCATGCTGTTCTATTTCATCTAACATAGAAGTCAACTTGAAGTCAGTTCGTAGATCAGCAACTCCTTTTCCAGTCACTAAAGTTTCATCACGACACGCAGGACATATTAGTTTTGGACTAGTTGGGTTTGTCTCTACAAGTTGTTGAAGGCATTCCAGACAAAATGAATGAGAACATTCCAGCATTTTGGGCTCCTTGAAGCGGTCCATGCAGATCTTGCATACAAGGAGTCTCTGGCTGATCTTTTGTAAGACTGACTCTGCTGTTATTCGTCCGGCCATCTTGTTTGATCGGTGAAAGAGCTTAAATTGTTTACCTGAAAATTTAATGGAATATAAAAATCCATCAGTAATCAGTCTAGGGCATCAGACTCAAGTTCAGGGTGTAGGTTCAAAATACGTTCTTGACTGGCGCACTCAACCATATATTGCTTCTCTAAACCCAGTTGTCTAAATGGGAAGCTTTATGAGTGCTGATACAGATTTTCGGGGATATATCCCTTAGTTTATTAGGTGTTCGGCCGCCAGCCGAACAACTATTGTAATTGTTCCGTTTCTTTTTTTTCTTTTTTCGTCGTCTTCTTCCTTCGAAAATTGTCGGTCGATTAACTCAATAATGAAAATGATTTGAAACTTGAAACTTACCATGTTTAAAGATCTTAGTGAGTAGATGAAACCGCAACTTTTTTGGAATAATGACGTCATTGATGACGTCATTACGTTAAAAAACCTTAAATAATTTGAAAATTTCATATCTTGAGAACCATAGATGCTACATACAAGATCTTTAATGCATATGAATGGTCTTGTAACGTTGTACAAATTGTATGCAAATCGTGACCTCATTTGACATTTACTTCCAATCGAAACCGGAAGTTAAAGGTACAAATTATGTTATTTGGGGCTCTGGAGCCTAAGTGAAGCAAAATATGAAAAAACTTTCAATGAGTAATATTTTGTTTAGCTTACGAGCATTCTAGAAATTTAATACGTGACGTCATAGCTACGTCACAACGAAAATCGTAGACGAGGTCGAAAATTTTTTTATTTTGCTATCTCCAAAACTAAAGCTTGTACCGACTTGAAACTTACCAATTACCTAGACCACAGTGTGTACATGACAAAAAACAATTTTTGGAATGATGACGTCATCGATGACGTCATTACATTAAATTGAAGTTTTATGTTAAAATAATCATATCTCAAGAACCATATATGCTACATACATGATAATTGTACCATATAAAACTCTTGAGGTATAAAACACTTCTTACACACAGTATGACCCCATTTGACCTTTACTTCCGGTCGAAACCGGAAGTTGAAATTTTGTAAGTAAAAAATCGTATCGCATTTACTTAAATGTTTTTGTTAATATAATTACGTGATTTTAAAACCCTTAGACGATTCTACAAATGTTTACAATGTGTGACCCCATTTGACCTTCACTTCCGGTCCAAACCGGAAGTGTAAGTTTGCACATATAAAAATGTGTATCTTATAAATGAAACGTGGTACATTAATAATCATTAGGCCATGAGAATGAAAGTTATAGATTTGCGTCCGGGCATTTTTGAAATGACATGAGGCTTTTTTTCATTTTTCATTACTCATTATTTTCTCGTAGTAAGCTTCTTCAACGATGTAATTGCAATATAACAAGTGTGTATGTAGTTATTAATGCTAGTGATCTTGCTATATTGGGTACACAAACTTCTGAGATTTCCCTACATCTGTCTCACATACCATGCGTACTAAAAAACAGCGTCCGTCCAAAATTCTCAAAATACCAAATGCGCCCGTTCAAAAAATGTAGTGCCCGGACAAAATCGTCGAGCGCCCGCGCAACAGAATCACGACTGTACACATGCACAAGCCACCGTTAAAAGTGTGCAGCGACTGGTACCCAGAAGTCGGCTGTTTTGTAACGGCATTTCGCGTGCATTTTTCTCTGTGTCGCAGGGCATCCTGACTACATTTTTAGTCGATGAACGGAAACTTGTCTCCAAGACTCAATAATTAATTCAACCCCGCGCTATCATGAGATATAATTATTGTAACATTGTCCATCCTGTGGAGAACCCTGCTTGTATACTACTAATAAAATGCAGTCTTTTTTGTGAAAATAATGCAATTTTTTGAAAATAATGAAAGCTTTTTGGCAATTCTAGATATCTTGTACAAAGTGTGACCTCAGTTGACCTTTAGTTCCAGTCAAAACTGGAAGTTGAAGTTTCATATGACAAACCTTCATGCTATGATCTTGGATAAAGATTAACAAAAGCTACAAGTAAATATTTTGCCCGTCAGCACAGCACAAGGAGACAAAATACCTGCGCGCAATAGTGAACTTATTTTCAACTACGCAGTCACTACATTCAAGCCGAACACTGTGAGTTTGTACACAAACTCTCAATCTCTAGTTTTTGTTTGTTACCTTTATTGCACCAAACTACATGGAAAAGGGCTACCCTGATGAGACCTGCAGGCCCACCAAATGGGGACCCTTATTCACACATCAAAACCAAAAAGGAAACAAAAAACAATCCGAAGCAAACAAAGAATGAAAACAATTACATGAAACAACAGTAGAAAACAAAGGAATGTTGGTTTTTTTTATTCATAAAATCAGAATAGAAAGAGTAAAGCATTCAATTTAGTTGCAACTTGGTTTTGTATCAGCAGGATGGTGAGGAAAGTGACCTTGCCCCAAAATTATGGGTCACTAGTGAGGTAGTGGTCAAGGAAGCCAGATATAAACTGAGAAGAAACTTATTAATTTTCATGAACAGATGGAATTTCCTTCAAGGAGTTTGCAGTTTTTGATGTTAAGTCTTAAAGTGGTACCACTATCTTCCTTCGTTCCAGGTGTTAGTCTATGAGCCAATGGGCTGAAAACTCACATATTGGGACCAACTCAAGCGACTATTTCTAATATCACTTTTCTTGTTGCAAATAATCCACAACCATGACCATAAACTATTATAGCCTTGTCACAAAATTTGATTAATACAACTTTTTGAAAGATTTTCACTGTGATATCCAACTCTAAGCCTCTTTCGTTGTTGGTATTAAGCCATCGACTGTTTAGATAGTAACATTTTTTTTCCAGACCATGTATTTGCATTGAGAGTGAATACTCGAGTTGTGCATACTCAAATAGCAGTTTTCATTTTCACTTGGCAAGCATGGTTGCATGTCAAGGATATTTCTCTTGGTCAGATTGCTGCTGTACTTTTTCATTAATCAGCAAGATTTGTACCAACTAAAGGGACCTATGGTATAAATGCCCAAATTATTTAACCTTTAAGTTTCCATCCTAGCCGAGTCTTTCTCAAAGATTGAATATGTCTTCGAGAAATAATCAGGCCCGCAAGTATTTTATCATCAGAAAGTAACCTATGGTTGCCGAATTTGTAATAGAAGTGCAACATAAAGTTTGCATTTAGAAGTATGTCTACTACCCTGGATGGACCACTGCCTTCAAAAGACATCTATTTATTGCTTGTTTTGTTTCTGTTTTAAGTCCATCTTCTTTTTAGTATAAGGTTGAGACAAATAATAACAACAGTTTTTACATTGTTGGCTGGTGGGCAGCCAAGCTTATTGTGAAAACTTTTATTATCATATGAATGATTATATTTGGCTATGTTATGAGCTGTATTTTATTTCTTTTTAAAAAACTACAGTTTGAGCAAAGAGTACTTGTCATTTTATGTATTTGTCCTGGATGGGTCTCTCAGAACAAATGCATGATATTTGTTAATAATACATAATTTAAAAAAAAAATCTTTTCTCAATGTCTCAAAATATCACAAAAAATCGTAAATAATCAACTTACTTGAATTCTAAGAAACTAAGACAATGGCTTGAAACACTAACAAATCAAATGTTGAACGTTGGAAGAAGAAATTCAATCAACAATCCGTTGGACTAGGGTAGAGTGACACACCCTATAGCTGGTAAGGGTCCAGTCTGACTGTGAACTTGAAGAATTTGGAAAAACCAAAATCTATTTCCAGGTTTTCCTGTTGCAGATTGTAAAAATCTTAACTGCAGATCTTTCTGGTTGGTTATCAGGATGTGTGTGCAGCGATAGAGTCTGTGCGAGACTTTGATCTTCCTGTTATGTCTACTTTTTCCTCTTGTTTATGTTTGGCAGAGGGACAAAAAAAACAGTTTGCCTGGTGGAAAAGTCATTGTATGAAAATTAAGGGCCACATAAAAATAGAATACATCATTAAAGAGGGGCTGCAAGGTCAAATTCATTTTTGTGATGGACTAATTTTTTAATAGATAGAGACCTCAGTGTTAAAAAGGTGTAAATGCCATTGTATTCAATACCCTTCTAATGCAAAATTTGTCAACATTCTCAAACACTCCATGGCGTCATTTTGGTTTACATGGGTCTGTACATTTTTGTATGGGAATTTTCGGTTCATTTCTGGCTTTTTTTTAGTGAAACTTGTAACGTGGCTTCATTGGATATCAACAAAAAAGGGTCTTTACATTTCAAGAATGTGGTTTTCCACAGCTATCAGGTCAAATTCAATGCCATTTGGATTGAATGTCATCGAAATTCAGGAATGAAAAAGAAATTCCTGTGCAAAACTGTACAGACCTATGCAGACCAAGGGGGCATCTTTAGTTCACAAATTTTGCACAGGAAAGGTATCAAATACAATGACATTTGACACTATTCTAAGATGAGGTTAGAGACTTGTAATTTTTTCCCCAATCATATTAGGACTGTATCTATTGAAAAATGAGTACATCACAGAACTGAACTCAACTTTGGAGCCTCCTTTCAAGGTATTCTAGAAACAAAGAAAGAGCATTTATACCTACTTATTTGTCAAGAAGGTAGCCATTTCATTACTCTTGAAAAATGTCTTAACAAAAGTGCATCAAGATGGAAATAAAAATGGATGGTTAAGTCATAGTTGGATGGATTTAGTTGCAAGAATCATTTGAATAAATTTGAATAAATGTTTCTTTTAGAAAGATAGCTTCTACCAAGAAGAATTGTGTCAGTTCAACCAGAGTGGAATTAAATGGTTTGAACCAGAGTTTGATTAAGTCACTTGAAATAGTCATTTTTCTTGACAAAACACATCTGGCTTTTGCAATCGTTTAATTGTTTGAATTCTACATAAATGTAGATATAACCAATAAAACTAACCTGTGAAAATCTCATTTCAAAAGGTGGTCGTGTTAAATCTGGAGTGAATATGTCCATGCATGAAGAATAACCCCAAATAGGAATTTAAAAACGTTTCTCAGATTCAATAACCTTGGGATTCAATGCAAATGCGTGTTATACAGTGTAGAGCACAGTCTAGGCGTAGCGGCGTTAAAAGTAAAGTCATTGTTTGTTTTTTTTGTCAATTATCAAAAAGGTTTCCGCTAAATACAAGTACAATGTCTACTTGTTCATCAAAACAGGAAAACTGTTACGTTGTTGTCATTAAGAATGTTGAAAGGATCTACGTTTAGCAAGGTGAGAGCGTGTACAAACTGCATCTCTGGCCCCAGCATTAACAAAGGGACATTTGAATCTCCAAAAGTAACCTTTAGGCATTTTTTGGTGGTTCCAATTTGTTGACATACTTTATTTGATTTCTAATCAATAAGGACATTTTAGATGAAAGAACTTTGCAAGACGCTTACTATCCTAACCATCTTTACAAGTAGGGTTTAGAATGAAATTAACACCACTTTTTCAAGGGTCATTTAATACACATAATTATTTTTTAGTGCAATTTGACCAAAATGGCAATCGTAGCAGACAGTACAATGGGGCACATAACTGAAACCTGCGGTCTGCAAAGTGACAATTTAGAAATCAGTCATTTGAATCCATCTCTTTTACTGTGATCCTCTTTTACTTCAGGTGTCCTTTAGGATATCCATCAACCCCAGATTCCAAAGCCTTTAAAATTGAAAACCCTTGACCCTGAAGATCCCAGTCAGTCCTACTTCCAGGGCAGGAGCTGAAACCTCTTACCAGTAAGGCTCTGTAGACACTACAGGGAGAGATGGAGACATACAAGAAGCAGAAAGCTCAAAATGAGAGGTGAATGATATTCTTGACTTATAAACTCTGATGCATTTATTCCATATCACTTCATTAAAACATAGATTTAACAAGTTTTTGTTCCACAAAGTTCCATAGCAAATTATCTATGCCTGTTGTTTATTTGAACTATTTAAAATAGTATGAATGGACCTCATGCATTGACGTCATACAGCCTCCATCTTAGAGGTAAAGCGGTGACGAAACATACAAAATTCACAGATTTGTATGTGCAGTGCACAGGCTTGGCCAATGAACAACCTCTTTTTGACCTCTAGACGAGGGCGCCCTACAGAAATGACATCATGTGCATAACGTCTTTAGCACAACATGTAAGATCTTCTAAGACTTGGATATTGTTTTCTGAGTTGAATATGATATCAGTAGGATTACAATCTTCTAGACACATGTAGGGGGTTGACATTGAGTTCTCGCATGGGGAATGAATACAGGAAAGTGATTGAGTTCTCTTCATTGGATTGTGTTCAATCCCTGCTGTCCAATAAACAATTATTGCACGCTTTGACTGGATCCTTGGTGTTTTTTTACACCCAAGGGGGCAAATAGCACCCAAGGCAAAGCCCCCGAGGGTGTACAAAACCCATGGACCCCCATCACAGCATGCAACAATTGTTTTGTTATATCATGGTAATAGATTCCTCTTCTGTAGAGGTGTTCTGTTGTCATTTTCAAACATTACTACAACGAAGTTGGCATGGTTTCATAAGCAGACAAACAGTTGTTAAAATAAGAAACAATTCCTCACTGTTCCCTCGAACCTGGGCCTGTTTCTAAGTGTACAAGGCGCTGTAAATCGACCAACGGTGTGGATGATCAGGTAATGTATCCCTAGGGATACATCACTCATGTTACCCTCATGCCCAGTGTGCCATGCGTAGTGCGTATCCTTCAAAATAAATATACACACTAAGCAATGCACACCTTTGGGAAACTAGTACGCTATACGCAAGTATTTTTATTTTTACTCAGTCAAGAGGTCATTGGTTCAAGTCCCACTAATGGTAACTAACGATTGAATGGCTTCTGACTGGCACCCCCGAACAAAGGTATTGACTATTAGGGGACCGCCAACATAGGGCTGGATAGCTCAGTTGGTAGAGCACTGGTACAATAATACGGAGGCCAATGGTTCAAGTTTCGCTCCAGTCAATTTTTATTTGTTCAAACCCAAAATTATTATTTTTTAAATGTACCCAGTCAGTTTCCCTTGTGGTTTTTTACTTGATATTTATTTATACGCGTTACACACTATGCACAACGCATGATGGACACTTGGATTTCTGGCTTTAGCCTTGTAATATGCGTCTTTGTATCACATCACATGTTTCGTTCTTGACCACTAAATATTCACAATCTGTTATCGTGGTATAACAATAATACATACTCTCGTCAATAGAACTTTTGCTTCAACCTAGAGAGTAATCACAAATGTGAGAAACTTTGAAAATTTGTCAGAATGCCGATGTTAAGTGGTTAATGATCCGACTATCCAATGTAACTTCAAATACAACTTGCACATCACCCAGCTTGCATCCAGGGAACAATTGAAGTGGTAGTGCATCATCCAGTGCTTACTGGTTCAACTGCCCCTGCTACTCTCTCATCTCCAAAGTTAACTTAAAATTATTCTACTGAAAGTATTCACGTGTCAAAGGCTGTCTTTCCTTTTGTAAATTTGAACTGATTCATCTGTAGCCACAACAAGATCACCAGCTGGTGTGAGTGTTATACCATATGGATAAGCACAGCCCTTAATGATGCATCCAGTGTACTTGTATCTGCCATCAGGACTGTAATGTTGGATCTCACTTGACGATGTTTCTTCATCCCATGTACCAACATAGATGGTGCCGTCGTTGTCGGTGCACAAACCACGAGGCCACCAAGACTGATTAAGATTTACTGAGAATACAATTGAACCATGGTAGTCTATTGATTCTAACTTCTTGTCTTCCAAGTTGGTGTAGATGAGTTGCTGTTTGTGAATAGTCAAGTGTGTAATAATCCCTGGAAGAGGCAGTGTTCTGATGAAGGATCCATCTGGTTTGTGTAGAGAGATCTTTTTGCAAGAACCCACTGCGATGAGATTATTGTCATCCACTGCTAAACTTGATGGCTGGATGAAAGACCAATCATCCAGCATGAACTGATGGAGACACTTATATTTTCTGTTGAAGATCTTGACTTCTTCCTTATCTATAACAATGAGTTCATCATTCTTGTTTACAGTCACTCTGCTTGGATTAATGAGACCTTCAATTGACTTCTCTTTTGGGATAACCTTGGATTGGGCATTGCTGTCTGCTAAAATTTTGATCATGGTGCCTTTCTTTAAATCACAGACAACAACATCACTATTGCAGTAGGAAGCAACGTCAGATGCACAGATGTTTTGTACTAGTTTATTTCTGTTCTTATATCTTGTTATTTCTGTTTTCAGTGTCCATATCTTTTGTTTCAGTTTTGTCTGGGGTTTGGGGATTGGCTGTTTAGCCTCAGCAGAAGCAGCTGCTACTAGTTTTTGTTCTTCTTTGATTCTCAGTCTCCCAAATGATTTCGGGTCATCTTCAAAGTCCATGTAAGCAAATTCAAGGGGCACTTGTTTGGGTTGTATCTCTGTGTAGTCTTTGAGGTCTTGCAAGAGTTTCTCTATGAGATGTAGACTCTCACAGAAAATCACTTTATCCATGAGTCTGGTAACTTCATTTTTCCTTTTTTTTGCTGTGGTCATTTCTTTGTTATTTGTTTCTCCTGCAAGTTCAATTTTCTTGGCTCTGTCTTTATAAGTCCGCTCTAATTCTACCCTTAGTTTCTTTTCTTCTTCTCTGATCCTTGCAACCTCCTTGGCAATCTCCTCATCAGCCTTCTTTGAGATCTTTGCTCTGGTCGCAGCAAACACAGAATCTAATGTCTTGTGAAACAGAGCTAAGTCTTGTAAAGCAGTGTTGAACTTTCTGTGGTGTTGTTCTACTTCTGCCAATATGTCATTGGCTTTCTTCTTGCAGTTGTCTAGAACCTCATTTAGTTCAGTGACAGGATGCATTCTGTGGTTCTTTGCAATGCAAGTTGTGCATATCAACTGTTTGCATGAGTCACAGTACATGATGACATCATTGTCAGTGTGCTTGCTACATTTAGAAACAGACTCCTGACTAGGTGGTTGACTTTGTAGTTCAGTCTCATGCTGTTCTATTTCATCTAACATAGAAGTCAACTTGAAGTCAGTTCGTAGATCAGCAACTCCTTTTCCAGTCACTAAAGTTTCATCACGACACGCAGGACATATTAGTTTTGGACTAGTTGGGTTTGTCTCTGCAAGTTGTTGAAGGCATTCCAGACAAAATGAATGAGAACATTCCAGCATTTTGGGCTCCTTGAAGCGGTCCATGCAGATCTTGCATACAAGGAGTCTCTGGCTGATCTTTTGTAAGACTGACTCTGCTGTTAATCGTCCGGCCATCTTGTTTGATCGGTGAAAGAGCTTAAATTGTTTACCTGAAAATTTAATGGAATATACAAATCCATCAGTAATCAGTCTAGGGCATCAGACTCAAGTTCAGGGTGTAGGTTCAAAATACGTTCTTGTCTGGCGCACTCAACCATATATTGCTTCTCTAAACCCAGTTGTCTAAATGGGAAGCTTTATGAGTGCTGATACAGATTTTGGGGGGATATATCCCTTAGTTTATTTTTGTTTGTTACCTTATTTCACCAAACTACAGGGAAAAGGGCTAGCCTGATGAGACCTGCAGGCCCACCAAATGGGGACCCTTATTCACACATCAAAACCAAAAAGGAAACAAAAAACAATCCGAAGCAAACAAAGAATGAAAACAATTACATGAAACAACAGTAGAAAACAAAGGAATGTTGTTGTTTTTTATTCATAAAATCAGAATAGAAAGAGTAAAGCATTCAATTTAGTTGCAGCTTGGTTTTGTTTCAGCAGGATGGTGAGGAAAGTGACCTTGCCCCAAAATTATGGGTCACTAGTGAGGTAGTGGTCAAGGAAGCCAGATATAAACTGAGAAGAAACTTATTAATTTTCATGAACAGATGGAATTTCCTTCAAGGAGTTTGCAGTTTTTGATGTTAAGTCTTAAAGTGGTACCACTATCTTCCTTCGTTCCAGGTGTTAGTCTATGAGCCAATGGGCTGAAAACTCACATATTGGGACCAACTCAAGGGACTATTTCTAATATCACTTTTCTTGTTGCAAATAATCCACAACCATGACCATAAACTATTATAGCCTTGTTACAAAATTTGATTAATACAACTTTTTGAAAGATTTTCACTGTGATATCCAACTCTAAGCCTCTTTCGTTGTTGGTATTATGCCATCGACTGTTTAGATAGTAACATTTTTTTTTCCAGCCCATGTATTTGCATTGAGAGTGAATACTCGAGTTGTGCATACTCAAATAGAAGTTTTCATTTTCACTTGGCAAGCATGGTTGCATGTCAAGGATATTTCTCTTGGTCAGATTGCTGCTGTACTTTTTCATTAATCAGCAAGATTTGTACCAACTAAAGGGACCTATGGCATAAATGCCCAAATTATTTAACCTTTAAGTTTCCATCTTAGCCACACTTTCTCAAAGATTAAATACGTCTTCGAGAAATAATCAGGCCCGCAAGTATTTTATCATCAGAAAGTAACCTATGGTTGCCGAATTTGTAATAGAAGTGCAACATAAAGTTTGCATTTAGAAGTATGTCTACTACCCTGGATGGACCACTGCCTTCAAAAGACATCTATTTATTGCTTGTTTTGTTTCTGTTTTAAGTCCATCTTCCTTTTAGTATAAGGTTGAGACAAATAATAACAACAGTTTTTACATTGTTGGCTGGTGGGCAGCCAAGCTTATTGTGAAAACTTTTATTATCATATGAATGATTATATTTGGCTATGTTATGAGCTGTGTTTTATTTCTTTTTAAAAAACTACAGCTTGAGCAAAGAGTACTTGTCATTTTATGTATTTGTCCTGGATGGGTCTCTCAGAACAAATGCATGATATTTGTTAATAATACATAATTTAAAAAAAAAACCTTTTCTCAATGTCTCAAAATATCACAAAAAATCGTAAATAATCAACTTACTTGAATTCTAAGAAACTAAGACAATGGCTTGAAACACAGCTGCATCAATTCAAATGTTGAACGTTGGAAGAAGAAATTCAATCAACAATCCGTTGGACTAGGGTAGAGTGACACACCCTATAGCTGGTAAGGTCCAGTCTGACTGTGAACTTGAAGAATTTGGAAAAACCAAAATCTATTTCCAGGTTTTCCTGTTGCAGATTGTAAAAATCTTAACTGCAGATCTTTCTGGTTGGTTATCAGGATGTGTGTGCAGCGATAGAGTCTGTGCGAGACTTTGATCTTCCTGTTATGTCTACTTTTTCCTCTTGTTTATGTTTGGCAGAGGGACAAAAAAACCAGTTTGTCCTGGTGGAAAAGTCATTGTATGAAAATTAAGGGCCACATAAAAATAAAATACATCATTAAAGAGGGGCTGCAAGGTCAAATTCATTTTTGTGATGGTCTAATTTTTTAATAGATAGAGACCTCAGTGTTAAAAAGTTGTAAACGCCACTGTACTCAATACCCTTCTAATGTGAAGTTTGTCAACATTATAAAACATTCCATGGCGTCATTTTGGATTACATGGATCTGTACATTTTTGTACAGGAATTTTTGGTTCATTTCTGGTTTTTTCAGAGTGAAACTTGTAACTTGGCTTCATTGGATATCAACAAAAAATGGGTCTTTACATTCCAAGAATGAGGTTTTCCTCAGTTATAAGGTCAAATTCAATGCCATTTGGATTGAATGTCATCGAAATTCAGGAATGAAAAAGAAATTCCTGTGCAAAACTGTACAGACCTATGCAGACCAAGGGGGCATCTTTAGTTCACAAATTTTGCACTGGAAAGGTATCGAATACAATGACATTTGACACTATTTCAAGATGAGGTACAGGTTAGAGAATTGTAATTTTTTCCCCATTCACATTAGGACTGTATCTATTGAAAAATGAGTACATCACAGTACTGAACTCAACTTTGGAGCCTCCTTTCAAGGTATTCTAGAAACAAATAAAGAGTGTTTATGCCTACTTATTTGTCAAGAAGGTAGCCATTTCATTGCTCTTGAAAAATGTCTTGTAAAAAGTGCATCAAGATGGAAATAAAAGTGGATGGTTTAAGTCATAGTTGGATGGATTTAGTTGCAAGAATCATTTGAATAAATTTGAATAAATGTTTCTTTAAGAAAGATAGCTTCTACCAAGAAGAATTGTGTCAGTTCAACCAGAGTGGAATTAAATGGTTTGAACCAGAGTTTGATTAAGTCACTTGAAATAGTCATTTTTCTTGACAAAACACATCTGGCTTTTGCAATCGTTTAATTGTTTGAATTCTACATAAATGTAGATATAACCAATAAAACTAACCTGCGAAAATCTCATTTCAAAAGGTGGTCGTGTTAAATCTGGAGTGAATATGTCCATGCATGAAGAATAACCCCAAATAGGAATTTAAAAACGTTTCTCAGATTCAATAACCTTGGGATTCAATGCAATTGCGTGTTATACAGTGTAGAGCACAGTCTAGGCGTAGCGGCGTTAAAAGTAAAGTCATTGTTTGTTTTTTGTCAATTATCAAAAAGGTTTCCGCTAAATAAAAGTACAATGTCTACTTGTTCATCAAAACAGGAAAACTGTTATGTTGTTGTCATTAAGAATGTCTAAAGGATCTACGTTTAGCCAGGTGAGAGCCGGTACAAACTGCATCTCTCGCATCAGTATTAACAAGGGACAATTGAATCTCCAAAAGCCCCCTTTAGGCATTCTTTGGTGATTCCAATTTGTTGACATACTTTATTTGATTTCTAATCAATGAGGGCATTTCAGATAAAAAAGAATTTTGCAAGAAGCTTACTACCATTACCATCTTTACAAGTAGAGTTTTGGATGAAATAAACACCACTTTATCCAGGGTCATTACCTAAGTATGACCCTACCCTTAATACACATAATCCTTAAGTGCAATTTGACCAAAATGGCAAATGTAGCAGACAATACAATGGGGCACATAACTGAAACCTGTGGTTTACAAAGTGACAGCTTAGAAATCAGTCATTTGAATCCATCTCTTTTTCTGTGATTTTCTTTTACTTCAGATGTCCTTCAGGATATCCATCAACCCCGAATTCCGAAGACTTTAAAATTGGAAACCCTTGAGCCTCAAGATCCCAGTCAGTCCTACTTCCAGGGCAGAAGCTGAAACCTCTTACCAGTGAAGCTCTGTAGACACTACAGGGAGAGTTGGAGACATACAAGAAGCAGAAAGCTCAAAATGAGAGGTGAATGATATTCTTGACTTATAAACTCTGATGCATTCAGACGTCATACGTCATACAGCCTCCATCTTAGAGGCAAAGCGGTGACGAAACAATCAAAATTCACAGATTTGTATGTGCAGTGCACAGGCTTGGCCAACGAACAATCTCTTTTTGACCTCTAGACGAGGGCGCCCTACAGAAATGACATCATGTGCATAACGTCTTTAGCACAACATGTAAGATCTTCTAAGACTTGGATATTGTTTTCTGAGTTGAATATGATATCAGTAGGATTAAAATCTTCTAGACACATGTAGGGGGTTGACATTGAGTTCTCGCATGGGGAATGAATACAGGAAAGTGATTGAGTTCTCTTCATTGGATTGTGTTCAATCCCTGCTGTCCAATAGACAATTATTGCACGCTTTGACTGGATCCTTGGTGTTTTTTACACCCAAGGGGGCAAATAGCACCCAAGGCAAAGCCACTGAGGGTGTACAAAACCCATGGCCCCCCATCACAGCATGCAACAATTGTTTTGTTATATCATGGTAATAGATTCCTCTTCTGTAGAGGTGTGCTGTTGTCATTTTCAAACATTACTACAACGAAGTTGGCATGGTTTCATAAGCAGACAAACAGTTGTTAAAATAAGAAACAATTCCTCACTGTTCCCTCGAACCTGGGCCTGTTTCTAAGTGTACAAGGCGCTGTAAATCGACCAACGGTGTGGATGATCAGGTAATGTATCCCTAGGGATACATCACTCATGTTACCCTCATGCCCAGTGTGCCATGCGTAGTGCGTATCCTTCAAAATAAATATACACACTAAGCAATGCACACCTTTGGGAAACTGTAGTACGCTATATGCAAGTATTTTTATTTTTACTCAGTCAAGAGGTCATTGGTTCAAGTCCAACTAATGGTAACTAACGATTGAATGGCTTCTGACTGGCACCCCCGAACAAAGGTATTGACTATTAGGGGACCGCCAACATAGGGCTGGATAGCTCAGTTGGTAGAGCACTGGTACAATAATACGGAGGCCAATGGTTCAAGTTTCGCTCCAGTCAATTTTTATTTGTTCAAACTCAAAATTATTATTTTTTAAATGTACCCAGTCAGTTTCCCTTATGTGGTTTCCCGTGGTTTTTTACTTGATATTTATTTATACGCGTTACACACTATGCACAACGCATGATGGACACTTGGATTTCTGGCTTTAGCCTTGTAATATGCGTCTTTGTATCACATCACATGTTTCGTTCTTGACCACTAAATATTCACAATCTGTTATCGTGGTATAACAATAATACATACTCTCGTCAATAGAACTTATGCTTCAACCTAGAGAGTAATCACAAGTGTGAGAAACTTTGAAAATTTGTCAGAATGCCGATGTGAAGTGGTTAATGATCCGACTATCCAATGTAACTTCAAATACAACTTGCACATCACCCAGCTTGCATCCAGGGAACAATTGAAGTGGTAGTGCATCATCCAGTGCTTACTGGTTCAACTGCCCCTGCTACTCTCTCATCTCCAAAGTTAACTTAAAATTGTTTTACTGGAAGTATTCACGTGTCAAAGCCTGTCTTTCCTGGTGTAAATTTGAACTGATTCATCTGTAGCCACAACAAGATCACCAGCTGGTGTGAGTGTTATACCATATGGATAAGCACAGCCCTTAATGATGCATCCAGTGTACTTGTATCTGCCATCAGGACTGTAATGTTGGATCTCACTTGACGATGTTTCTTCATCCCATGTACCAACATAGATGGTGCCGTCGTTGTCGGTGCACAAACCACGAGGCCACCAAGACTGATTAAGATTTACTGAAAATACAATTGAACCATGGTAGTCTATTGATTCTAACTTCTTGTCTTCCAAGTTGGTGTAGATGAGTTGCTGTTTGTGAATAGTCAAATGTGTATTAATCCCTGGAGCAGGCAGTGTTCTGATGAAGGATCCATCTGGTTTGTGTAGAGAGATCTTGTTGGAAGAACCCACCGCGATGAGATTGTTGTCATCCACTGCTATACATGATGGCTGGATGAAAGGCCATCCACCCAATGTGAACTGATGGAGACACTTATATTTTCTGTTGAAGATCTTGACTTCTTCCTTATCTATAACAATGAGCTCATCATTCTTGTTCACAGTCACTCTGCTTGGATGAATGAGACCTTTAATTGACAGCTCTTTTGGGATAACCTGGGATTGGGCATTGCTTTCTGCTAATACTTTGATCATGGTGCCTTTCTTTAAATCACAGACAACAACATCACTATTGCAGTAGGAAGCAATGTCAGATGCACAGATGTTTTGTACTTGTTTATTTCTGTTCTTATATCTTGTTATTTCTGTTTTTGGTGTCCATATCTGTTGTTTCAGTTTTGTCTGGGGTTTGGGGATTGGCTGTTTAGCCTCAGCAGAAGCAGCTGCTACTAGTTTCTGTTCTTCTTTGATTCTCAGTCTCCCAAATGATTTCTGATCATCTTCAAAGTCCATGTAAGCAAATTCAAGGGGCACTTGTTTGGGTTGTATCTCTGTATAGTCTTTGAGGTCTTGCAAGAGTTTCTCTATGAGATGTATACTCTCACAGAAAATCACTTTATCCATGAGTTTGGTAACTTCATTTTTCTTTTTTTTTGCTGTGGTCATTTCTTTGTTATTTGTTTCTCCTGCAAGTTCAATTTTCTTGGCTCTGTCTTTATAAGTCCGCTCTAATTCTACCCTTAGTTTCTTCTCTTCTTCTCTGATCCTTGCAACCTCCTTGGCAATCTCCTCATCAGCCTTCTTTGAGATCTTTGCTCTGGTTGCAGCAAACACAGAATCTAATGTCTTGTGAAACAGAGCTAAGTCTTGTAAAGCAGTGTTGAACTTTCTGTGGTGTTGTTCTACTTCTGCCAATATGTCATTGGCTTTCTTCTTGCAGTTGTCTAGAACCACATTTAGTTCAGTGACAGGATGCATTCTGTGGTCCTTTGCAATGCAAGTTGTGCATATCAACTGTTTGCATGAGTCACAGTACATGATGACATCCTTGTCAGTGTGCTTGCTACATTTAGAAACAGACTCCTGACTAGGTGGTTGACTTTGTTGTTCAGTCTCATGCTGTTCTATTTCATCTAACATAGAAGTCAACTTGAAGTCAGTTCGTAGATCTGCAACTCCTTTTCCAGTCACTAAAGTTTCATCACGACACGCAGGACATTTCAGTTTTGGACTAGTTGGGTTTGTCTCTGCAAGTTGTTGAAGGCATTCCAGACAAAATGAATGAGAACATTCCAGCATTTTGGGCTCCTTGATGTGGTCCATGCAGATCTTGCATACAAGGAGTCTCTCACTGATCTTTTGTAAGACTGATTCTGCTGTTAATCGTCCGGCCATCTTGTTTGATCGGTGAAAGAGCTTGAATTGTTTACCTGTAATTTTAATAAAATATAAAAATCTATCAGCAATCGGTCTAGGGCATCAACTCAATTCAGGGTGTAGGTTCAAAATACATTCTTGAGTGGCGCACTTAACCATATATTGCTTCTCTAAACCCAGTTGTCTAAATGGGAAGCTATGAGTGCTGATACAGATTTGGGGAGATTAACCCCTTAGTTTAATTTTTTTTTTATACCTTTATTGCACAAGTGACACCAAAATGCATGGAAAAGGGCTACCCTGATGAGACCTGCAGGCCCACTAAATGAGAACCCTTATTCACACATCAAAACCAAAAAGGAAACAAAAAACAGTTTGGAGAAAAAAAATGACAATAATTACAGGAAACAACAGTAGAAAACAGGGGAATGTAAATATATTTTCAATTCATAAAATCAGAATAGAACGGGTATAGTGTTCAATTAATTTGCAGCTTGGTATTGTAACAGCAGGATGGTAAAGTTTAAGTTACCTTGCCCCTAAATTATGGGTCACTAGTGAGGTAGTGGTCAAGGAGGCCAGATATAAACTGAGAAGAAACTTATTAATTTTCATGAACAGATGGAATTTCCTTCAAGGAGTTTGCAGTTTTTGATGTTAAGTCTTAAAGCGGTACCACTATCTTCCTTCGTTCCAGGAGTTAGTCCATGAGCCAAGGGGCTAAAAACTCATATATTGGGACCAACTCGAGGGACTATTTCTAATATCACTTTTCTTGTTGCAAATAATCCCCAACTTACCATAAACTATTATAGCCTTTTCAAAAAAAATAATCAATATAAGTTTTTGAAAGACTTTCACTGTGATATCTGACAACTCTTAGCCTCTTTTGTTATTGGTAAGCCATCGACTGTTTAGATAGTAACATTTTTTTTCAGCCCATGTATTTGTATTGAGAGTGAATACTCGAGTTGTGCATACTCAAATAGCCGTTGTATTTTTCACTGGGCAAGCATGGTTGCATGTCAAGGATGTTTCTCTTGGTCAGATTGCTGCTGTACTTTTTCATTAATCAGCAAGATTTCACTCTAAAATTTAATTTGTCAAATTGACTAAAAAAAAATTGTCCTGCGCAATGTCTCATACGACTTACTAAAACAAGTCAAATGAAGGCCATTACTAGTAAAAATTTGTCAGATCAGACTAGAAAATATTTGTCGTGTGACAAGAGGAGAAACCTGTCTCATACGACTAATCTATAGTCAAGTGACTTTCGCGCTTAGTCATTACAATAATTAGCTGCAACAAATTAAAACTAGTCATATCAAAACCTGACAACACATTAGTAAGAGCAGTGGCAAATCCCAGGGAACTGGACAGGGGGGGGGGCGCTGCTGGCTTTAGGTGAATGAGGTTGAAGAGGGATCACAAGAAAGCTGAGTGTGAAGGGTATTGCAGAACCACAAATGCTGCTCTTGGGATTTGCCAGTGGGTCTGATGATAATGGATGATCATAAACTCAAGCCTGTAAGAAAGACAATAGGACAAATGATTCAACATTTCATAAAAGTAGTTTAATAAATAAAATTCACTGCTCTTTCAACTGCAACAATACAAATCACATTATTCTAAAAGTAAATTGGATCAATACAACTATGGTAAATTCAACTTCATCAGTACAAATCACATAGATTAAAAAATAAATAAACAAATAAAAACCACAAATTCAATTACCAATGACGGGGCCAATATCTACAATGTTAAGTCAACAAATTGTACAGCACCGAAGGGTTGTTTCTCCAGAAAGTGCGATGAGATTGAGATTTTACTTCATTACTTTATTAGACCAACCTATCACAAGCCCCCTCCCCCTACTGTACAATACAAGCAGCTCTCCAATGCTGCACTATTCGAATGTGGATGTAACAAGTAAACTCATACCAACTTGAAGTTTTAAGTGTGGAACCTTCTTTACAATGCAAAAGGACAAGTCAGGGTGTCCAACAGACTGATGCAGACCTGGGCCCAATTTCATATATTTTAACACCTTATGATGTTAATTTTGATTCTTTTTGGGGTATCTATATGTGACAACACCCTGGTGTCAATTTTAACACCCCAGTTTAGCAGTGCAGGCTTCAAATTATCCTGAATGTTTAGAATTACCTTTTGGTAGAATGTCAAAAAAAATAAGACAGGAAGGGTGGGCCAGGTTGAAGACATAAAATCCTGCAAGATACATGCTGATAGCGGACAGCAGGTCTTCAGAAGAACACACAACAACACCATCAATTTCAAGATGAAATGAAGTTCATGAGAGTTGACTCGGTCCATCCCCTTGAATTATGATAGATGGTCTGCCCTCTGACTGTAATTAGAAAAATGAAATAAATTAAATAATATTTAGCTTGGCACCTGAACAAAAGCTTGAGCTTTGGTCACTATAACCTGTGATGAAGGTGGTGGAAGGAGTGATTGGTGCAACCAATCAAGGCTGCAAGGGCAAGTAGTCTGGTCATATTGCAAGTGAACAAACTCATTGGCTTAAAGGGACATCACATAATTAGTGACCACACAAACTTATCTGGTAGAAAGCACTGGAGAGCTGCTGATAATATAAGACATAACTTTTCACTCCAAATGTTTTAATCTGGGTATGAAATGTTCCTCAGGCATCAAAAGCACACAATCTTATGTCAACAGGGGTGGGGGAATGTTTGTAATTGTTTTCTAGATAATGATGACCGGTTGAGCCAGAATTGTTACAGGTTTGTCATTTCATGTACAAGTATAGTACTTTGAATCACAATATGAAAAATTGACTGAAAACACAACTTGTGTGCACTTTACATTGCAAAATCATATTCAGGCATTCCTGCCAGGATAATTAATATTGAGAAATATTGAGGCATGGTGTGTGCAGCCATGTTTTCACAATTTATCATTTGATTGATATAAATCATGATTCTCGACTGGTCTATACATGAATCATGATGTATTTATTTAATTTATAAACTTACCTGTACTTAGCTATTTGTGACATGTTCACCTGGCACTAGCTAGCAGTAGCAGCCTAGGCCTACTGTACTTTCACTGGCTTCCCTTTCACTGAATGAATCAAGTGGTGAGTGTTAGGCCAACGTGAGGATATCCTACATGTCAAAATGACAAGGGAAAAAATGTACCCATGTAGGCTTGGTTTATCTAATCAGCATTGACAGTAATTACACACATTCACAATGCAAAATCTGGGACCACTGCCTACACAAGTACTACAACTACAAGTACAACTTAACAAGCTCTGCTAGTCTGCTAGTGCTTCTATAAAATTTAAATTGGATCCCTCTGCAGTGTCATGTCGTTCATCTAGTTCTTGAAATCTATACTGTAAAGTTCTATTCCTTGTACTGATCTCTTTTGAGTGATAATGTCTTTTTTGTTTTGTGGAAAATAAATGAACCTTGAATCTTGAACGGTCGTCGTGCGTGCGTGTGACAAGCCATGAAAAAGTTCATTTAATTTAAAAATGTTTAACACAAACACAGCTGGCTTGTAGCTTCCCTCACAATACAATACTTTTTACATTTAAATCTATAGACCCCTTGAACAACGATAAATAAGTCTTACCTGTTTTAGTCTCTACACTAGTAGTACTAGTAGTAGTAGTAGTAGTACGAGCTTGTTTACACCATCAAAACAACGGACGTTCAGTCTAGTAATTACAGTTAGCTGCACAGCGCTGCTGAGTGCATCCATAAGTTAGACCACGAAGTGAAAATAAGTTTTGTTTCGTGACATGGATGCATGCACTACACACTAGCTATGGATGCGGAACACCACTGTCATAGGAGTACCAGCTTGATCAGCGTGTCGCTTTTGGGTCCCGTCCAACTTCTTTTTTTTTCGCGGGAGTTATTCGGGCGGGAAGATGATTATAAATATTAGTCATAAAAGTCAAAAGCATGACTGTGACTAATTTGTTTCAGTCACACAAAGTGACTTACAAAACCTAGTCAGAAATGAAAGTGCTGACTGATTCCGATTAGTCATTAAACTTTCTAACATATTTGTCAAAACCGCTGTTTTTGACCAATTACTTTTCGTAACAGCATATGACTAATAAAACTTAGCCAAACTATCAACTTCTGACAATGGCGGATTTGTCAACGTACTAAACAGATTTGTTCTGCACACACCATATTCGTCAAAGACTCTGGACTGAGCAAACTTTGTCATTTTGACTAACTTATAAGCCCAAAAGACAAATAAAATTTTAGAGTGTACCAACTAAAGGGACCTATGGTATAAATGCCCAAATCAGTTATAATCTTTAAGTTTCCATCCTAGCCGAGTCCATCTTCTTCTTCAATATAAGATAATAACAACAGTTTTTACATTGTTGGCTGGATAGCAGCCAAGCTTATTGTGAAAACTTTTATCATCATATTAATGATAATATTTGGCTATGTTATGAGCTGTGTTTTATTTCTTTTTAAATAATTACAGTTTAAGCAAAGAGTACTTGTCATTTTATGTATTTATCCTGGATGGGTCTCTCAGAACAAATACATTATATTTGTTATTAATACATAATTAAAAAACATAATTGTCTCAATGTCTCAAAATATCACAACAAATTATAAATAATCAACTTACTTGAATTGTAAGAAACTAAGACAATGGCTTGAAACACAGCTGCATCAAATCAAATGTTGAACGTTGGAAGAAGAAATTCAATCAACAATCTCATGGACTCTGGTAGAGTGACACACTGGTCCCAGTCTGACTATGAACATGACGAATGTGGAAAAAACAAAATTTATTTCCAGGTTTTCCTGTTGCAGATTGTCAAAAGCTTAATTGCAGATCTTTCCGGTTAGTTTACAGGATGTGTGTGCAGCGATAGAGTCTGTGCGAGATTTTGATCTTCCTGTTATGTCTACTTTTTCCTCTTGGTTCTGTTTGGCAGAGGGACCAAAAAAAAACAGGTTGCCTGGTGGAAAAGTCATGGTATGAAAATTAAGGGCCACATAAAAATAGAATACATCATTAAAGAGGGGCTGCAAGGTCAAATTCATTTTTGTGATGGTCTAATTTTTTTATAGATAGAGACCTCAGTGTTAAAAAGTTGTAAACGCCACTGTACTCAATACCCTTCTAATGCGAAGTTTGTCAACATTATAAAACATTCCATGGCGTCATTTTGGATTACATGGATCTGTACATTTTTGTACAGGAATTTTTGGTTCATTTCTGGCTTTTTCAGAGTGAAACTTGTAACTTGGCTTCATTGGATATCAACAAAAAATGGGTCTTTACATTCCAAGAATGAGGTTTTCCTCAGTTATAAGGTCAAATTCAATGCCATTTGGATTGAATGTCATCGAAATTCAGGAATGAAAAAGAAATTCCTGTGCAAAACTGTACAGACCTATGCAGACCAAGGGGGCATCTTTAGTTCACAAATTTTGCACTGGAAAGGTATCGAATACAATGACATTTGACACTATTTCAAGATGAGGTACAGGTTAGAGACTTGTAATTTTTTCCCCATTCACATTAGGACTCAACTTTGGAGCCTCCTTTCAAGGTAATCTAGAAACAAAGAAAGAGCGTTTATGCCTACTTATTTGTCAAGAAGGTAGCCATTTCATTGCTCTTGAAAAATGTCTTGTCAAAAGTGCATCAAGATGGAAATAAAAGTGGATGGTTTAAGTCATAGTTGGCTGGATTTAGTTGCAAGAATCATTTGAATAAATTTGAATAAATGTTTCTTTTAGAAATATAGCTTCTACCAAGAAGAATTTTGTCAGTTCAACCAGAATGGAATAAAATGGTTTGAACCAGAGTTTGATTAAGTCACTTGAAATAGTCATTTTTCTTGACAAAACACATCTGGCTTTTGCAATCGTTTAATTGTTTGAATTCTACATAAATGTAGATATAACCAATAAAACTAACCTGTGAAAATCTCATTTCAAAAGGTGGTCGTGTTAAATCCGGAGTGAATAATGTCCAATAACCCCCAATAACCCCCATAAGGAATTTAAAAACGTTTTTCAGATTCAATAACCTTGGGATTCAATGCAAATGCGTGTTATACAGTGTAGAGCACAGTCTAGGCGTAGCAGCGTTAAAAGTAAAGTCATTGTTTGGTTTTTGTCAATTATCAAAAAGGTTTCCGCTAAATAAAAGTACAATGTCTACTTGTTCATCAAAACAGGAAAACTGTTATGTTGTTGTCATTAAGAATTTTAAAAGGATCTACGTTTAGCCAGGTGAGAGCCGGTACAAACTGCATCTCTGGCATCAGTATTAACAAGGGACAATTGAATCTCCAAAAGCCCCCTTTAGGCATTCTTTGGTGATTCCAATTTGTTGACATACTTTATTTGATTTCTAATCAATGAGGGCATTTCAGATAAAAAAGAATTTTGCAAGAAGCTTACTACCATTACCATCTTTACAAGTAGAGTTTTGGATGAAATTAACACCACTTTATCCAGGGTCATTACCTAAGTATGACCCTACCCTTAATACACATAATCCTTAAGTGGAATTTGACCAAAATGGCAAATGTAGCAGACAATACAATGGGGCACATAACTGAAACCTGTGGTTTACAAAGTGACAGCTTAGAAATCAGACATTTGAATCCATCTCTTTTACTGTGATTTTCTTTTACTTCAGATGTCCTTCAGGATATCCATCAACCCCGAATTCCGAAGACTTTAAAATTGGAAACCCTTGAGCCTCAAGATCCCAGTCAGTCCTACTTCCAGGGCAGAAGCTGAAACCTCTTACCAGTGAAGCTCTGTAGACACTACAGGGAGAGTTGGAGACATACAAGAAGCAGAAAGCTCAAAATGAGAGGTGAATGATATTTTTGACTTATAAACTCTGATGCATTTATTCCATATCACTTCATTAAAACATAGATTTAACAAGTTTTTGTTCCACAAACTTCCTTAGCAAATTATCTATGCGTGTTGTTTATTTGAACTATTTAAAATAGTATGAAAGGACCTTATACATTGACGTCATACAGCCTCCATCTTAGAGGCAAAGCGGTGACGAAACAATCAAAATTCACAGATTTGTATGTGCAGTGCACAGGCTTGGCCAATGAACAACCTCTTTTTGACCTCTAGACGAGGGCGCCCTACAGAAATGACATCATGTGCATAACGTCTTTAGCACAACATGTAAGATCTTCTAAGACTTGGATATTGTTTTCTGAGTTGAATATGATATCAGTAGGATTACAATCTTCTAGACACATGTAGGGGGTTGACATTGAGTTCTCACATGGGGAATGAATACAGGAAAGTGCCTGAGTTCTCTTCATTGGATTGTGTTCAATCCCTGCTGTCCAATAGACAATTATTGCACGCTTTGACTGGATCCTTGGTGTTTTTTTACACCCAAGGGGGCAAATAGCACCCAAGGCAAAGCCCCCGAGGGTGTACAAAACCCATGGACCCCCATCACAGCATGCAACAATTGTTTTGTTATATCATGGTAATAGATTCCTCTTCTGTAGAGGTGTTCTGTTGTCATTTTCAAACATTACTACAACGAAGTTGGCATGGTTTCATAAGCAGACAAACAGTTGTTAAAATAAGAAACAATTCCTCACTGTTCCCTCGAACCTGGGCCTGTTTCTAAGTGTACAAGGCGCTGGAAATGGACCAAGGGTGGGGATGATCAGGTAATGTATCCTTAGGGATACATCACTCATGTTACCCTCATGCCCAGTGTGCCATGTGTAGTGCGTTTCCTTAAAAATAAATATACATGCTAAGCAATACACACCTTTGGGAAACTGTAGTACGCTATACGCAAGTATTTTTATTTTTACGCAGGCCAGAGGTCATTGGTTCAAGTCCTGCTAATGGTAGCTAATGGTTGAATGGCTTCTGACTGGCACCCCTGAATAAAGGTATTGACTATTAGGGGACCGCCAACATAGGGCTGGATAGCTCAGTTGGTAGAGCACAGGTACTTTAATCCGGAGGCCGTTGGTTCAAGTTTCGCTACAGTCAATTTTTATTTACAATTTTAAAATTATTTTTTTTAAATGTACCCAACCAGTTTCCCTTGTGGTTTATTTATACGCGTTACACACTATGCACAATGCATGACGGACACTTGGATTTCTGGCTTTAGCCTTGTAATATGCGTCTTTGTATCACATCACATGTTTCGTTCTTGACCACTAAATATTCACAATCTGTTATCGTGGTATAACAATAATACATACTCTCGTCAATAGAACTTATGCTTCACAGTAAGAGGAACCTAGAGAGTAATCACAAATGTGAGAAACTTTGAAAATTTGTCAGAATGCCGATGTGAAGTGATTTATGATCCGACTATCCAATGTAACTTGAAAATACAAACTGCACGTCGCCCAGCTTGCATCCAGGGAACAATTGAAGTGGTAGTGCATCATCCAGTGCTTACTGGTTCAACTGCCCCTTCAAGAAGGTCTACTCTCTCATCTCCAAAGTTAACTTAAAATTATTCTACTGAAAGTATTCACGTGTCAAAGCCTGTCTTTCCTGGTGTAAATTTGAACTGATTCATCTGTAGCCACAACAAGATCACCAGCTGGTGTGAGTGTTATACCATATGGATAAGCACAGCCCTTAATGATGCATCCAGTGAACTTGTATCTGCCATCAGGACTGTAATGTTGGATCTCACTTGAAAATGTTTCTTCATCCCATGTACCAACATAGATGGTGCCGTCGTTGTCGGTGCACAAACCACGAGGCCACCAAGACTGATTAAGATTCACTGAAAATACAATAGAACCATAGTAGTCTATTGATACTAACTTCTTGTCTTCCAAGTTGGTGTAGATGAGTTGCTGTTTGTGAATAGTCAAGTGTGTATTAATTTCTGGAGCAGGTAGTGTTCTGATGAAGGATCCATCTGGTTTATGTAAATAGATCTTGTTTGAAGAACCCACTGCGATGAGATTGTTGTCATCCACTGCTATACATGATGGCTGGATGAAAGGCCATCCACCCAATGTGAACTGATGGAGACACTTATTTTTTCTGTTGAAGATCTTGACTTCTTCCTTATCTATAACAATGAGCTCATCATTCTTGTTTACAGTCACTCTGCTTGGATGAATGAGACCTTTAATTGACAGCTCTTTTGGGATGACCTGGGATTGGGCAATGCTGTCTGCTAATATTTTGATCACGGTGCCTTTCTTTAAATCACAGACAACAACATCACTATTGCAGTAGGAAGCAACATCAGATGCACAGATGTTTTGTACAAGTTTATTTCTGTTTTTATATCTTGTTATTTCTGTTTTCAGTGTCCATATCTTTTGTTTCAGTTTTGTCTGGGGTTTGGGGATTGGCTGTTTAGCCTCAGCAGAAGCAGCTGCTACTAGTTTCTGTTCTTCTTTGATTCTCAGTCTCCCAAATGATTTCTGGTCATCCTCAAAGTCCATGTAAGCAAATTCAAGGGGCACTTGTTTGGGTTGTATCTCTGTGTAGTCTTTGAGGTCTTGCAAGAGTTTCTCTATGAGATGTAGACTCTCACAGAAAATCACTTTATCCATAAGTCGAATAACTTCAACTTTCTTATTTTTTGCTGTGGTCATTTCTTTGTTGTTGTTTTTTTCTGCTACTTCTATTTTCTTGGTCCTGACTTTATAAATCTGTTGTAATTCTCTCATCAGTTTCTTCTCTTCTTCTCTGATCCTTGCAACCTCCTTGGCAATCTCCTCATCAGCCTTCTTTGAGATCTTTGCTCTGGTCGCAGCAAACACAGAATCTAATGTCTTGTGAAACATAGCTAAATCTTGTAAAGCAGTATTGAACTTCCTGTGGTGTTGTTCTACTTCTGCCAATATGTCATTGGCTTTCATCTTGCAGTTGTCCAGAACCTCATTTAGTTCAGTGACAGGATGCATTCTGTGGTCCTTTGCAATGCAAGTTGTGCATATCAACTGTTTGCATGAGTCACAGTACATGATGACATCCTTGTCAGTGTGCTTGCTACATTTAGAAACAGACTCCTGACTAGGTGGTTGACTTAGTAGTTCAGGCTCATGCTGTTCTATTTCATCTAACATAGAAGTCAACTTGAAGTCACTTCGTAGATCAGCAACTCCTTTTCCAGTCACTAAAGTTTCATCACGACACGCAGGACATTTCAGTTTTGGACTAGTTGGGTTTGTCTCTGCAAGTTGTTGAAGGCATTCCAGACAAAATGAATGAGAACATTCCAGCATTTTGGGCTCCTTGATGTGGTCCATGCAGATCTTGCATACAAGGAGTCTCTCACTGATCTTTTGTAAGACTGATTCTGCTGTTACTCTTCCGGCCATCTTGTTTGATCGGTGAAAGAGCTTGAATTGTTTACCTGTAAAATTAATGAAATATAAAAATCTATCAGCAATCGGTCTAGGGCATCAACTCAATTCAGGGTCTAGGTTCAAAATACATTCTTGACTGGCGCACTTAACCATATACTGCTTCTCTAAACCCAGTTGTCTGAATTGGAAGCTATGAGTGCTGATATAGATTTTTGGGGGATTAACCCCTTAGTTTATTTTTGTTGGTTACCTTTATTGCACCAAAGTAAATGGAAAAGGTTTACCCTGATGAGACCTGCAGGCCCACTAAATGGGGACCCTTTTTCACACATCAAAACCAAAAAGGAAACAAAAAACAGTTTGGAGCAAACAAAGAATAAAAACAATTACAGGAAACAACAGTAGAAAACAAGGGAATGTAAATATTTTTTTAATTCATGAAAATCAGAATAGAAGGAGTATAGTGTTCAATTCATTTGCAGCTTGGTATTGTAACAGCAGGATGGTAAAGTTTAAGTTACCTTGCCCCTAAATTATGGGTCACTAGTGAGGTAGTGGTCAAGGAGGCCAGATATAAAGTGAGAAGAAACTTATTAATTTTCATGAACAGATGGAATTTCCTTCAAGGAGTTTGCAGTTTTTGGTGTTAAGTCTTAAAGTGATACCACTACCTTCCTTTGTTCCAGGAGTTAGTCCATGAGCCGAGGGTCTAAAAACTCATATATTGGGACCAACTCGAGGGACTATTTCTAATATCACTTTTCTTGTTGCAAATAATCCCCAACTTACCATAAACTATTATAGCCTTTTCAAAAAAAATAATCAATATAAGTTTTTGAAAGACTTTCACTGTGATATCTGACAACTCTTAGCCTCTTTTGTTATTGGTAAGCCATCGACTGTTTAGATAGTAACATTTTTTTCAGCCCATGTATTTGCATTGAGAGTGTATACTCGAGTTGTGCATACTCAAATAGCCGTTGTATTTTTCACTGGGCAAGCATGGTTGCATGTCAAGGATGTTTCTCTTTGTCAGATTGCTGCTGTACTTTTTCCATTAGTCAGCAAGATTGGTAGCATACTAACAAAGAGAAACAATTGTTGACAAGCAGCCATGCTTGCCAAGGGAAAAATGTTCACTCTCTGTGCGGGGGCTTAAAAAAATGTTACTGTCAAACAGCCCTTAGCTTAACAACAACGGAAGAGGCTAAGACCAACTAAAGGGACCTATGGTATAAATGCACAAAATAGTTAATACCTTTAAGTTTTCATCCTACCCGAGTCTTTCTCAAAGATTAAATATGTCTTCGAGAAAGAGCCTGCTAGGAGGGAAATAATCAGGCCCTTTAGTATATTATCAACAAAAAGTAACCTATGGTTGCCGAATTTGTGATCAAAAAGTGCAACATAAAGTTTGCATTTGATCAGAAGTATGTCTACTACCCTGGAATGGGCCACTGCCTTCAAAAGACATCAGTTTATTGCTGGTTTTGTTTCTGTTACAAGTCCATCTTCTTTTTTAATATAAGGTTAAGTCAAATAATAACATTGTTGGCTGGTGGGCAGCCAAGCTTATTGTGAAAACTTTTATTATCATAAGAATGATAATATTTGGCTATGTTATGAGCTGTGTTTTATTTCATTTTAAATAATTACAGTTAGCGCAAAGAGTACTTGTCATTTTATTATCTGTCCTGGATGTGTCTCTCAGAACAAATACAATAATTTTTTTAATAATACTTTTTTTTTTATTGTAATTTTCTCAAAATATCACAACAACTCGTAAATAATCAACTTACTTGTATTGAAAGAAACTAAGACAATGGCTTGAAACACAGCTGCATCAAATCAAATGTAGAAAGTTGGAAGAAGAAATTCAATCAACAATCCGTTGGACTCTGGTAGAGTGACGCACCCTATAGCTGGCACTGGTTCAGTCTGTCTGTGAATATGACGAATGTGGAAAACCAAAATCTATTTCCGGGTAAAAACCTTCACTGCGGATCAACATCAAGTTCTTTGTGTTGGTTGAATGGGTTAATATGCTTGAATAACTTTTTTTAAAAACCTGCTTTTGATAATAGAAAAAAAAATTCTACATGAAGGGTTTTGTGTCATGGTTGAATAATCGTCAGATTTGAAAAGCTTTTTAAAAGATTCTTTAAGCTTAGTACGGTCATGATTACTGGCTGTTTCTATGCTGTTAGAATGTGTATCAAGGGAACCTATCTGACTTGATATGGGTTTGTTTCGGTGTTTTTAAAAGCATTAGAGCTTATCGTTGTGGCTGGTTGAAGAGATGTGGAAGCAAAGCTTGATAATGATAGAATCTCTACATCCTCATTTGAAACCCTACTCCTTCCCCTCCCCTCGAGACATTTGACAATCTTTGGATTATTAATCCTGTACCCTGACCCTCTCTTATGTCAGGTGACCCTCACATGTCTTCATACAAGATCACAAGTGATTCTCAGACGACCAGGGGCAGATGATGATGACTCCACAAGTAAAGCTCTGAATACACTACAGGGAGAGTTGGAGACATACAAGAAACAGAAAGCTCACAATAAGAGGCGAGTGATATTTATTTAAACTGTGATGCTTTTATTCCATATCAACATCATTTATACATGTGCAACGTAGATTTAAAAGTTTGTATTCCATAAAGTGCCATAAACTCTTTTTTATGCATTTTATGTATACAATTGAACTTTTTGAAGTATTGTTATTTAAATGCTGGTATTTGAACCCTCCCGCCCCTTGCCATACAATGTAGCTGTTGTTTGCTTATGCGGATGCATTGAAACATACATGTACATAGCCTTAAGTAATACACATTGGAACATAGAGCATTAGAAGCACTCAAATAATGTTGCACTGTTTGTCTGTGGACGTTGTACTTACAAACATGCGACATCAACGCACATTCTGACCTTTAACCCTTTCCTCACCATAGGCGACTTTAGTCGACTGCACTCATACCCCCTCTTCCTTAACATTGGTGACTTTAATCGACCAAGCTTGCACACAAAAAAGCACTTAAGCCTGAGCACAAAGGCTATTTGTTATACTGCTGTAGTTTTGTCTATGTTCACCCTCCATACCCAAGCTTACCATAATTGGAAAGAAAAGGATCAGATCTTTCCAATTCTTGTAAAATAAAACAAGGTTGTTATACAATCTCTTCAAATTGGAGTTGAAAGATCCGAAATGCCAAACACCTATGGAGCCCCATATGGTTGTGTACATACAAGTGTTTGAGATTACAGATTGCACTGAGGAAAGAAAGACCAAGAACTTTGACATTTATTGACCAATCTCAATGAGTTTTAGATTATATGAAAGGGAGTTCAATATGGAAGAACTTTTTTATTACTTACTTTGTTGTAAAACAATATCTTCAAGGACATAAAAGAGTTTGTAAAAATTGCTTTGAACGAAAGCTTTCTATTGTGTAAGGATGTTTGCTTCACGCTTGAGTGCTCAACAGAGCAGCCACCAGCGGTTCTCATATGTCCAGACAATTTGGTAACAAAAGGGTTAAGGCATAGCACATTCTGTGAAACAGTCTTTTCCATTGGATGTGATTCCCTGTCCTACCAATCATCATTCATTTTACACCGATGGAAAGAGAAAATCTTTTTGATCCATAAACTTGCACTGCACAGTACACGAGCTACGGTAATTCAAGTTGCATGAACCATGACAACTTTCATGTTTTTGTCACTAACTGCACAGGCTTGAGAAGGAAAGTTTACTTGTTAGCCTAAAATAGGCAACTTGCTCCAGATGAATTATAACTGATCACGTTTTCTTTATAAAAGTGCATGATCCATAGAATTAGTTTTTTTACAAACTTGAGATATTTCTGTTTGTTGTTTAAATGAAAACTTGCATCTTTAACACTGAATTTGTGCGTAATGTGTCTCTGAAAACATCAGACAATGCAGAGCGTTATATTCCGTGATGTTGCTGCGCGTACCTGCACAGGAGCAGGTTGGTTGCAGCATACATAAAGAAAACATCAGTTTAACCCATGATGAGAAATGTTTGCTTTTACATTCTTTGTAACTTTTACCAGTTTAAGTAAAACAACTACAAGAAAATGTGGCCAGTGTGAGTATATCAGCTGGTCTGTAGAGGTAACAATAAGTGCAGTTAATTATTGGTTGATGTGTATGCATGGACATGGATGAAGAAATGGTCCTCACAATAGTGAGTAAAACTGGGCCAACCGTCCACACACACAGAACTTGGATAGCACTTCAAATGACCCAAATATGATAGGGTATTAAACAAAGACATGAACTCAAAAGTGGAAGAATTCAAACTATTTACATTTATTTTTTTATTTTCTTAAAACTTGTAGGCCTTCACCATCTCTTTCCTAACCAAGACACTGTGATTTTCCAACTTTTACTGAGGAGGGTTTTATGTTCTAAGGATAGAAACCCCTTTTTGTGCAAGTTTTGAGGATCTTGAAATGCTATTATATCATGTTTGACAACATTTCAGATCAAAGTAAATGTCTTGATAATTTGATTTACAAGAAAATTAATGTTTTCTTTTAAATCTTTGATCAAACATTCCTTCTTGGTTTGCGTTTTTAAAACTGGTGGTGTCAGATTCAAATCCTGCTTTAGTCAATCTGTCTTTGTTCACCTTATTTTGACTTGCCTAATTACTCTCTCCATTTACCATGATAAATCTTTAAAATGAAAAAAAAGGAATATATTTACATTTAAAGACTACAGTAACGTTAAGAAAATCACAACTTAGAACTTCATTGTAAAAAAAATGTTGTTCCAAGTAGCATTAGGTTCTTGCTCTTGCTCGAACTGAGGTTGATGATAATTGTTTCAATATTTATTGAACATATTATACTAAAGATACACCTAAAGTTTAGGCCTTTTTGATCCAGCTCTCTCTACCCACAGTGATACATGTAAATTTGAACTGATGCATCTGTAGCCACAACCAGATCACCAGCTGGTGTGAGTGTAATACCAGCTGGGTGAGCACAGTCCTTAATGATGCATTCAACGTACCTGCCATCAGGACTGTATCGCTGGATATCACCTGACAATGATTTGTCATCCCATACAGCAACGTAGATGCTGCCATCCTTGTCACAACACAAACCACGAGGCCTCCTTGACTGATTGATATCCACTGAAAATACAATAGAACCATGGTAGTCTATTGATTCTAACTTCTTGTCATCCCATTTGGTGTAGATGAGTTGTTGTTTGTGGATAGTCAAATATTGACCGATCCCAGGGGCAGACAGCTTTCTGAGGAGGGATCCATCTGGTTTATGTAGAGAGATCTTGTTGCAAGAACCCACCGCGATGAAATTTTTGTCATCCACTGCTATACATGGTGGCTGGATGAAAGGCAATCCACACACTTCGAACTGATGGAGACACGTACATGTTCTGTTGAAGATCTTGACTTCTTCCTTATCTATAACAATGAGCACATCATTCTTGTTCACAGTCACACTGCGTGGATTAATGAGACCTTTAATTGACAGTTCTTCTGCAAGGACCTTGGACTGAGAAAAGCTCTCTGCTAAGAATTTGATCAAGGTCTTTTTTGCAAAATCACAGACAACAACATCACTATTGGAGAAGGAAGCAACAGCAGATGCACCTTTGCTCAAATATTGTGTTCTTTCTGTTTTCAGCATCCATGTCTTTTGGGTACGTTTTCCCTGGGGGTTGCATAACTCTGTTTTATCCTCAAAAGAAGCTGCTGTTTGTAGTTGTAGTTTTTCTTTCAACACCAGTCTCCCAAGTGATTTCTGATCATCTTCAAAGTCCATGTAAGCAAATTCAAGGGGCACTTGTTTGGGTTGTATCTCTGTGTAGTCTTTGAGGTCTTGCAAGAGTTTCTCTATGAGATGTAGATTCACAAAGAAAGTCGATTCATCCATGATGAGTTGGATAACTTCAACTTTCTTATTTTTTGCTGAGGTCATTTCTTTGTTATTTGTTTCTCCTGCAAGTTCAATTTTCTTGGCTCTGTCTTTATAAGTCTGCTCCAATTCTACCCTTAGTTTCTTCTCTTCTTTTCTGATCCTTGCAACCTCCTTTGATATCTTAGCACTGGTGGCAGCAAACACAGAGTCTAATGTCTTGCGAGACGTACCTATGTCTTCCATAGCAATCTTGAAATTACTGTGATGTTGTTCTACTTCTGCGAAGAGTTTAGTGGCATTTTTTTTGTAATTGGCAACAACTTCATGTAGTTCAATGGCAGGATGCATTCTGTGGTCCTTTGCAATGCAAGTTGTGCATATCAACTGTTTGCATGAGTCACAGTACATGATGACATCTTTGTCAGTGTGCTTGCTACATATAGAAACAGACTCCTGACTAGGTGGTTGACTTTGTAGTTCAGTCTCGTGATGTTCTATTTCATCTAACAAAGAAGTCAACTTGAAGTCTGTTTGCAGCTCAGCAACTGCTCTTCCATACAATGAAGTTTGACCTCGACACACTGGACATGTAATCCAACGTTTCCGTCTTTTGTTAATATTTTGTGTTATATTTTGATTGGTGTGTTGCCGTGAAAGTTGTTGAAGGCATTCCAGACAAAATGAATGAGAACACTCCAGCATTTTGGGCTTCTTCAAGCGGTCCATGCAGATCTGGCATTCAAGATGTCCCTCACTGATCTTTTGTAAGACTTTCTTAACTGTGACTCGTTCAGCCATCTTGTATGATTTTTGAAAATAGTTTGAACTGTTGACCTGTAAATTAGTCAAAAGAGAAAATACCAACTCCTAATTAACTTACTCTGGATGACTTAAATACTGATTTGCTAAGTTGAGAAGCCAAAAAACGCTTTGGGGGGGGTAGTTCACTTTGGTCCACAATGTTTCTTCAAGTAGTTTTACTTAAGTTTCTGGCAAATAACCTAGCTTTTTTCAACAACATAAATCATTATTTGTCAGAAAGTTTATCTGTGAAAAAACCTCAGTGATTTTCAGTGTTGCAGTTGAGTCCACGAACTTTGAGGCCAAGGCCGAGTCCGAGTCCTGGCGCTCCATAGCCAAGACCGAGTCACAGCCTTCGAGGCCGAGGCTACAGTGTCCAAGGCCAAGGTCAAGGCCAGTTAAATTATGCACACCATGCAAGTAAAAAAAAAAAAGCTCAACTGTGCACAAAGGTAATAGTTTCAAACAGTGTCATTATATCAAAGCAAATGCATTTCCTTTCACGACTGCTGCATTTGCTGAAAAATATTTCAGCCTGAAAATATACAAAGTCTTTGGTGAACATGGAAAAAAAAAAACGACCAACACTCTGTCCGTGCGGCGCAGCAGTAAGTGTAAACTTACCGCGCACTGCCAAAGGTATATCAGATTCAAATATTTCAAAGACAATAGCTTGATTTTAGCAACAACAACAAAATATTGAATGCATGAGCAAAATGCTTTTAATGTTTGTTTTCTAAAACTCACACTATAGATCCTTGTCATTTGAAAGTTTTACAATATAAAATAACCACAGGAACTTGTTGTCCACCCAACTCTACAGAAAAAAAGCAACAAGCAACAAAACAAAACCAGATCAAAATAAAGTGGTTGACTTAATGTAGACACCAACCTTGTCTGCTGTGTGACACAACCTTGCCTTGATTGGTCAAACGAGGGAGATCGATTGTTTTGGGAATTACACCGAGAATTAAGCATAAAAAAATCAATCTACCCAATCTATAGGCCTACTTATTTCAATATACTACAGTTATGATGGTCCAATGTACAGGGTTTTTGTGTCAGTTATGTGAAGCCGTTTCTGTAGTAACCATTCGAGAAAGACTGTGCTAGGATCGAAAAGTTTTTTAAGGTGAATGTGTCTACTTACTCAACTTCTTAGCCTCCTTGTCATCAAAGGTAACATGAGCTGTATATGAGGAATGGATATTCAGAGTGTAGACTTCGTTGTAATATGACACACGATGTAAGAGCTGTGGTTTGGCAGTCGCAGTGTCCACATCAAATGTAAAGCATATTTAGGACATTGTAATTATATGTTAACTTTGTAATCAAAAGTTTGATAAGGCACCTCTTCAACCACACAGTCATGATCAGCAGTCAATTGAAGTGGATTGGGCTGTCGTGACATACATTGTATGTAAATGAACTTGGACTCTTTGTGATGTTCAACTGTTATCAGTATGAGATAACCATGCCTTTAACATGAACTTTACTTGCAGTCAAAAAGAATTAAAATTGGATTAGTATTCTGGTGAATATAATATGATGTTATAAAAAAAATTAAAAAGGTAGCTGTACAGTAAAGCGTGGTAATTTTAGTTTAATTATCCAACAAGGTTAGATTTTGTTACATTTTGTTAGAGGATTGATGGAGTGATGTGGTTTATTACATGCATTAGAAACCCTACTTCCTTTTTTGAAAGAAATAATCAGGGCCCAATTTCCTAGAGCTGCTTCAGCTGAAATTAATGTTTAACAATTATCTGCTAAGCAAAACTGAGCAGATACCAGTCACATGGTATTTTGGCTGGTAAGCATATTCCGGTGAGCAAACTTAAGTTGTATGTAGATACGTTTTGCGCTTTAGCATCTCTATGTAATTGGATACGGAGAGATTTTCTGCTAGAAACACCTGGACCCAATTTCATGGCTCTGCTTTATACCGTAAGCAAAGAATCGACATTTAAAGAAAGCAGGGAATTTATTGCTTACGTCAAGCGTATTTCACGAATTAGCGGAGCATTTTGGCTTGTGTGCGTGCTAGCGCAGAAATTTGGCGGTAAGCAGAGCCATGAAATTGGGCCCTGATGTTTGTCTTTACCCTTGGCTCGGTCAGCCATTTGCATGTAGAGCCTCAAATTAGAGACAGCAGTGAATAGAGGCATTATACAACTCAGTATTTTCACGGTAAGGCAAGGACAGTTTCATTCAAAGGGATTTATAAATACAACACAAATGAAGCATGAAGTTGAGGCTCTACATGCACATAGTGGATCTGTACAAAGAGTGAATAGTCTAGTGTTTGAGAACTTGTAAGTTGGTTATTTAGACATTATGAAATCATTTGAAAAAGGTTTCTGTCAATCTCATCCTTTATATTTCAGAAGTCCCTCATCGTGTCCACATAACTTCTTTAGATTGTGAGGCCGATAACCATGGTAACCACTGATGCACAAGATCTAGGTCAGTCTGAGACTACCAGGGCAGATGCTGGGGACTGTACCAGTGAAGGTCTGAAGACTGTACAGGAAGAGGTTGAGACATAACAATAAAGAGAAAGCCTACAGTGAAAGGTGAGTGATATTCTTCACAGTTAACCCTGATATATTGACTACATAGAATTCTCTTTTACAAGTTCACCATGGAAAATTACAAAGTCGTCAGCTGCCACAAACTCAACTAGAAATGTAATGTTTGTAAAATTACGAACACTAGGTGTTCAGAATTTCAATGAAAGCTAGTAGGCCTGTGACCGTGATGATGTCATGAATTAATGCCTAATAACTTAAATTTAAAAAGTAAAGCTCCTGAAGCGTTGAAACCATAAAATTGTAGACCTAGGTTAACATTGTTCAAATATAAGAAATGTAATGGCAATGCAAAATGCATTCCTACATGTAGCTGTACAGTACATGTACATACATGCATGTAGTACATGTAAACTTTTAACTACACATACAGGTTCAGGGTATGGGCAGGCCTACACCATCGTGCGTTGTCATACAATGTGGGTCAACAGACATGTGCTCTTTGATGTCCGATTTTGACCAGATGGAAAGATTAAAATGTTATCATGTCTGTGCAAAAGTTTGAGCAGGATCCCTTATCTATAACTGGATGTAAAATTGATGGTGAAATATTATGAGCAAGTTTTATTTGACATTTGTTGTCCAAAGAAAGAAACAATTCTCGGATAATCCATACAGTTTTTGCACCAGCTTTAACCCTCTCAGCCCCAAGGGCGACTATAGTCGACTGTGCACTGTACCCTGCTTCAGCCCCAAGGGCGACTATAGTCGCCCAAGATAACACACAACAAAGCACTCAAGCCTGGGCACAAAGGCCATTTGTTAAAAAGCTGTAGTTTTGTCCATGTTCACCCTCCATACCCAAGCTTACCGTCATTGGAAAGAGAAAGATCGGATCTTTTCAATGACGGTAAAATAAAATAGGGTTGTTATTTTGCAATTTCTTCAAATTAGAGTAGAAAGATACGAAATGCCAAACACCTACGGAGCGCCATTAGGTTGTGTGCAAAAAAGTGTTTGGGTTTTCAGAACACACTGAGGAAACAAAGACCAAGAACTTGGACATTGTTTGGCTGATTTCAATGATTTTTAAATTATATGAAAGGAAATTAAATAAGTAAGACAATTTGTATTACTCATTATGCTGTTAAATAAAATCTTCAAGGTAACAATAGAGTTTGTAAAATCAAACTTTGAACACCACCTTCCTGTTGTGTGAGGAAGTGTGCTTCACGCTTGAGTGGTCAAAGAACGTGGGCTCCAGCAGTTGTTTATGTCAAAAGAACTTGGGGCTGAAAGGGTTAACATTGTACATACACATACTGAATAAAGCATTGATGAATGAATACTTGAAGGATGGCTGAAGCTTAGCTCCAAGTCTGGGGTTTCCCTTAATTTTGTTTTTCACACGCCTGCCAGAAGAGTCAACCAACATTTTGGGTCGCCCACAAGTTTTGTCACTATCCCAAAGGTATTAATGCACACAATTTTCAAAATATCAACAAAAACCAAAAAAGCACTTACTCTACGTTACTAGGCATACATCGCTTACACCCCTATGTGCATGTTTGTTTTAAGGTTTGTTTACTATAGCAAAAATAAAGACCTGCCTAACCATATTTTACAAACTAAAAATAATCTCTTAGGGGTTTTACTACAGTAACCCTCTGTTATTGTGAAAAGGAACAGTTTCTTTACTTGCCTGGCAGACTAATAAAGTAAGGGTTTTGACTGGCTTGCCACTGTTTTCACTTGCATTTAGTCAATGGGCAACTGCTAATTTCGAACCCGGCATGTTGAAGTAAATAAGTGAAAACCGTCTATTTAATAATTACGAAGTAGTTTCAACAAGTGTCCTTATTGTAATAGCGCACACTTTCTTCAACTCTCTTGGAAGAGTGAGTGTTAATATGATTCTGGTCTTAGAACAGACACCGAGTTATTGAACAAACAGCTTGTGTTCTTGCAGGTTCTAAACTGTTCATTTACTCTGGCCCTACTTTTTGATTTCCATCAGATAAAACTATCAGTTATGATGTCAATCTTACTACAGCTTACCTGCTACATGACCACTGTGTTTACTTTTTAAACAGAAGCACCTTGATGACATCAAAGCAAACTCTTAGAATTATCTCAGTGTGTGGTTGAGAACCATTGATGTAACTACAGACGTTATGAGCAGAACACCAGGAACAACCACGACCTACGGTGCAACCAAGTTAATGGTGACAGAAACTAAAAAGACGCATTTTTAAAATCTCCATGTGTTTTTTCTTTTAGTAAAGCCAAGAAATACAAAATTCATTCAAGTTTCAAATATGGGTTGTTTTTATTCGTAAATAGTAAACTAATTTACATGAACATACATTTTTTATGAGATTTTTGTTCCCACAAGACCGAGAAGATTCGCAGTAATCAGTCCATCAAGATTGACACCATCTGCTTCAGCAACACTTGTACATGTACAAGACCTTTCAGAAAAGAAATTATGTGAAGGTTGCGGCTCAGGTCCATGTCCATTAACTAAATATGGAGTTCATAAAAACCTGTGGTTAGATTGTTGTCAATAAGCATTACCTGAATTACCAGTATCTGGAACAACACTAGTTTATACCTGCAAGTGTCTTTTCAGAGTTGGTGGTAACTTAATTGATAATGGAAGTAATAAATGACAACAAATGAAAGAGAAAAAGATGTAATGTGTTTGTATTATTCTAAAGGTAGGGGTAACGTTGTAGTAATGGATGCGGACATCATTATAATGTGTAGGGTAGAGGAATAGGAAATTGTGTAATGAACTAGTGGGTAGAAATTGTTGGGTAGAGAAATATGAAACTGTATAAAAAAGAATGGGTAGAAATTGTAGGGTAGAGGAATATGAAACTGTCTAAAAAAGAATGAGTAGAAATTGTCGGGTAGAGGAATATGAAACTGTCTGAAAAAGAATGGGTAGAAATTGTCGGGAAGAGGAATATGAAACTGTCTAAAAAAGAATGGGTAGAAATTGTCGGGTAGAGGAATATGAAACTGTCTAAAAATGAATGGGTAGAGGAATATGAAACTGTCTAAAAATGAATGGGTAGAATTTGTCGGGTAGAGGAATATGAAACTGTCTAAAAATGAATGGGTAGAATTTGTCGGGTAGAGGAATATGAAACTGTCTAAAAAAGAATGAGTAGAGCTTGTAGGGTAGAGGAATATGAAACTGTCTAAAAATGAATGGGTAGAATTTGTCGGGTAGAGGAATATGAAACTGTCTAAAAAAGAATGAGTAGAGCTTGTAGGGTAGAGGAATATGAAACTGTCTAAAAATGAATGGGTAGAAATTGTCGGGAAGAGGAATATGAAACTGCCTAAAAATGAATGAGTAGAACTTGTCGGGTAAAAGATTATGTGTAGGGTAAAGGATTGTGCAAAAGAGTGGTAAGTAGGAGTATTGTTGTATTGGTTATGGAATCGAACGTCTGTTATGAAAACTATTTATGGAAGGTTATTTTTTTTGGTAGTGGGTTAAGCAAAAGGGGGATAGGGGGGCGTAGCCCCCCTGGGGCGCGGGGCGGAGCCTCGCAGGTAGCGGCCGAAGGCCGCGCCGATTTTTGGGGGTATTTTATTTTATTTTATTTTATTTTATTTTATTTTATTTTATTTTATTTTATTTTATTTTATTTTATTTTATTTTATTTTATTTTATTTTATTTTATTTTATTTTATTTTATTTTATTTTATTTTATTTTATTTTATTTTATTTTATTTTATTTTATTTTATTTTATTTTATTTTATTTTATTTTATTTTATTTTATTTTATTTTATTTTATTTTATTTTATTTTATTTTATTTTATTTTATTTTATTTTATTTTATTTTATTTTATTTTATTTTATTTTATTTTATTTTATTTTATTTTATTTTATTTTATTTTATTTTATTTTATTTTATTTTATTTTATTTTATTTTATTTTATTAATATAAAGAAAAGAAAAAATAATTTATTACTTAGTTGAACTCATGAAATAATTTTCTGTGAGATGGGTAAGAAAAAGCAAGTTTATTGAAGTTTCAGAGAGTAACATTTGTAACAATTTACGGAAAAAATCTGTAAAAAAAAAATTTAAGGAAAAAATCTGTAAAAAAAAAACTTTAACAAAATATAAACAAAAATCTTTAACAAAATTAAGGAAAAAATCTTTAACAAAATTTAAGGAAAAAATCTTTAACAGAATTTAAGGAAAAAATCTTTAACAAAATTTAAGAAAAAAAACTAACAAAATTTAAGGACAAATCTTTAACAAAATTTAAGGACATCTTTAAAGCAAAAAATATGTGAAAATTTTCTTTAATTTTTATTTTGTAGTAGGGCCTACAATTTTTACAGATTTATCAAATTCAAAGAAAATATGTAAAAAAACAAAAAAAATTAAGCAAATTTTATTTGACACTTTAAGATAAAGTTAAGGTGAAGATGTTTCATAAAAATTTCAGGAAAATGTAAAATTTGATGCAATTTCAGGAAAAGTTTGACCAAGTTTCAAGCAAAGTTTGACATCATTTCTAGCCAAGTTTGACACAATTTGTTGCATCATAAGCAGACTTAGGCCTAATGTAATACATTTTAAATGAAATCTTGACCGTCTTTCGACTGCAAACGTTGTGGAGTGTTGTACACCTTCTACAACCAGTACTTGATGGCTCAACTTAAGGAGTTGTCTTGACGTAGAGATGCAAAATCACTGCCCAGTTTTTAGTGTTTGTTGTTCAATATCACCTGTGTAATATAAAATAAAAAGCATTACAAATAAAGCAAATAATTTGTGTTAAACAAAATGTGCCCTATGTAACTATAACTATTGCAAGACGGAAAGTTCAACACAGTTTTTAGCAAAGTTTAAAGCAATTTCAACCTAATTTGCATAAATGTTATAGCAACCAAGTCAAAATGCATTTTGTAGCAACCAAACAAATGTCATTTCTGCAATTTCAACCCAATAAAAATGCAATTTGTAGCAAAGTGTAAAGCAATTTCAACATGATAAAAATGCATTGTGGCAAAATATAAATGCAATTTGCGGCAAATTTTAAAGCAGTTTTTACGAAATTGTAATGCAACTTGTATTATTTAAAGCAATTTCAATCCAATTTAAATACACTTTGAATCAAAGTTTGAAGAAAAAAAAGCAAAACACAAACATTTTGCAGCATGCAATCTGTGGTTTATTTTAGCCAAATTTAAAGAAAAAAAACTAATGCAATTTACAACAGATGTTTAAACAGTTTCAATCAAATAATAAATGCAATTTGTAGCAAGCAAACATAAGTGCAATTAAAGGCAAAGTTTAATTGAAATTTCAACCAAATGTAAATGCAATTTGCAGCAGCCAAACATGTGTGGGTTATTTTAGCCAAATTTAAAGAAAAAAAATCTAATGCAATTTGCAACAGATATTAAACAGTTTCAATCAAATACTAAATGCAATTTGTGGCAACAAAATATAATGAAATTTGGAGCAAACGTCAACCACAATTTAAACCAAATGTAAATGCAATTTGCAGCAGGGTTATTTTAGCCAAATTTAAATGCAGTTTATTTCAAGGTGTGGCAAAGTTTGATACAATTTGTAGCGATTTCAACAAAATTCAAATGCATATTTGCAGCAACCAAATATAAATGCAAATTGTGGTAAAGTTTAAAAGCAGTTCCAATCAAATATAAAGGCATTTTGTAGCAAAACTTTAAGCAATTTCAACCAAATATAAATGCAATTGGCAGCAATGTCGTGGCAATTTCAACCCAATATAAATGCAATTTGTAGCAAAGTTTGAAGCAATTTCAACTTAAAATAAATGCATTTTGTTGTAAAAATTAGAGCAATTGCAACCCAATATAAATGCAATTTTTGGGAAGGTTTGAAATCTAATTCAAGTTTTAGACGGGATGGCAAGTTTAGATTCGGATCTGAAAGGTAATAAAAATATAACTTACAATGTTCTTTCACCATGGGTTGGCTGGTGCAGGCTGCATGCATTGGGCACCCCAGACATCATCATCATCAGACTGAAATTGAACCAGAAAATACATGGTGAATGTCATGGCAAATAAATAATTGTGATAAACTTCTACAACCATACTAAAGCTTTTTTCTCCTTTTTTTGGCAAGCCGAAAGCAGAAAACCTGGCCATTCAAAATTGGTACAACACTTGATAACAAACATAAATGCATTTTGTAGCATAGCTTGAAGCAATTTCAACCAAAAGAAAACACAATTGGCAGCAATGCTGTGGAAATTTCCACTCAATGCAATTTGTAGCAAAGTTTGAAGCAATTTCGATATAATTTAAATGCATTTTGCAGCAACCAAATATAATGAAATTTGGAGCAAAGGTCAACCGCAACTTAAACCAAATACAATGCAATTTGCAGCAGCCAAACATGAATGCAATTTGTGGATTATTTTTGCCAAATTTAAATGCAGTTTATTTCAAGGTGTGGCAAAGTTTTATACAATTTGTAGCGATTTCAACCTAATTTAAAGGCATATATGCAGCAACCAAATATAAATATATTTGTGGCAAATTTTAAAGCAGTTTTTACGAAATTGTAATGCAACTTGTATTATTTAAAGCAATTTCAATCCAATATAAATACACTTTGAATCAAAGTTTGAAAAAAAAATCAAAACAAACACATTTTGCAGCATGCAATTTGTGGTTTATTTTAGCCAAATTAAAATAAATAAAATCTAATGCAATTTGCAACAGATGTTAAACAGTTTCAATCAAATATAAATGCAAATTGTGGCAAGCAAACATAGTGCAATTAAAAGCAAAGTTTAATTGAAATTTCAACCAAATTTAAATGCATTTTGCAGCAACAAAATATAATAACATTTGGAGCAAAGGTCAGCCGCAATTTAAACCAAATGTAAATGCAATTTGCAGCAGCCAAACATTTGTGGGTTATTTTAGCCAAATTTAAAGAAATAAAATCTAATGCAATTTGCAACAGATGTTAAACAGTTTCAATCAAATATAAATGCAATTTGTGGCAAGCAAACATAAGTGCAATTAAAGGCAAAGTTTAATTGAAATTTCAACCAAATTTGAATGCAGTTGTCACAAAGTTTAAAGCAATTTCAATCAAATATAAAGGCATTTTGTAGCAAAACTTTAAGCAATTTCAACCAAATATAAATGCAATTGGCAGCAATGTTGTGGCAATTTCAACCCAATATAAATGCAATTTGTAGCAAAGTTTGAAGCAACTAAAAATAAATGCATTTTGTTGTAAAAATTAGAGCAATTGCAACCCAATATAAATGCAATTTATGGGAAGGTTTGAAATCTAATGCAAGTTTTAGATGGGATAGAAAGTTTAGGTTCAGATCTGAAATGTAATAAAAATATAACTTACAATGTTCTTTCACCATGGGTTGGCTGGTGCAGGCTGCATGCATTGGGCACCCCAGACATCATCATCATCAGACTGAAATTGAACCAGAAAATACATGGTGAATGTCATGGCAAATAAATAAATACATTGTGATAAACTTCTACAAGCGTAATAAAGCTTTTTTCTCCTTTTTTTGGCAAGCCCAAAGCAGAAAACTTGGCCGTTCAAAATTGGTACAACACTTGATAACAAACTTTTGTAGCATAGCATGAAGCAATTTCAACCAAATATAAATGCAATTGGTAGCAATGTTGTGGCAATTTCAACCCAATATAAAAGCAATTTGGAGCAATGTTGTGGACATTTCAACCCAATATAAATGCAATTGGTAGCGATGTTGTGGAAATTTTAACCCAATATAAATGCAATTTGTGGGAATGTTCCAGTTTTAGATACAACACTTTAGGTACAACACTTGATAACAAACATAAATCGCACAACAAAGCAGAAGTAGAAACACTTACAATGTTTGATTTACATCATCAGGCTCAGAAATAAAGAGAGTGAAAATCACTTCAAATAGTAAATTCATTTGGATTTGAATGGTCAAACATACTTGATGAAAAGCTCAATCTGCACCTCGAATTTGCAAGGAAACTACAGTAAAGTAATGCAGGAGGAGAGACACTTACATGTTGTTGTAGTGTGGGTCTGATTGTCACATTGAGACCACCAGAGACCCGAGGGTTGACATCGCCAAGCTTGGCCACAGTGGGGATACACCACCAGTCCCAGGCCATAGAGAACATCAGCAGAGCAGCGCACCGTCTACCACCAGCACCAGAACAGCAATGAAGATTGCCTGTGCGGACTCCCAGGTTTTATTCTACACGGCGCCCTCAGCTCTACACAAAAGCCAGCTTTTCACTACGAGGTTTTCGCACAACAGCTCTCTGTAATGCAACAAAACATATGGGTTAACTTCAATGGAGTCCAGGCTATGTTGAGAGTAACGTCAATAATGATTAAAGGCGTTAATGGTTGCTGGTCTTGTTCAACCTAAACGACATAGCTCCAGCTCTATTGAATAAAACTGTTCTTTTCATTGCGCTAAACGCACATTCTTGAGTTTAAATTAACTAGTTGCGTATTTCGTAATGTTAGGACTCACTGAATATTCAGAGGCATCCTTAATCTGCTGTTCTTTAAACTGATTGGTGAGATATTGGACCATCCAGCGGACGACCCGGGAATTAGTTGGTGAATAATTTAAGTTTCAAGTCAATGTGTGACGTGGAGGGCCGACACGTTGAGTTTGGCGTGCGGTGGCGTGCGTGCGGGGAATAATAATTGTGTCAAAACAATAAATGCCGCGGGGCCGGTCAGAATTGCGGAGACATTTTTCATAGATGTGTCGTATATTAGTGTTTTATTCCTTTCCCTATGTTTTGTTTTTGATGTATTGATTAATTTTGTATTATTTATTGTTTTGTTTCGTTTATTCATAGTTTTATTTGTTTAGGGGGAAGCCGTGGGGGCTACGGGTAGCGATACTGTGCATGTACCACCCAGGCGTTCTGTATACACGCAATTATCTTGTATTTCCTCCATTAAAACTTACTCAACTAAAGCGAGGCTGCGAGGGAGTTGTTGTTACATGACAAACTGTAGGAATGTTTTAAAGATGGCAGTGGAATCATAAAAGTCGATGTATGACTGGAATATAACTGTACTCGAATAAGTCCTTAAATTGAGTGCCCCATGCAGCCATGTTCAGTCGTGCGGTGGCTGGCAGGCGAACAGTCCAAACCAAAAAGATACAATTGCGGCAAGTTAACACATCAAAGACCTGCCTGCCGCAAGTGGACCGTCAACAAAAGACTTTTTGTTTTGTTATACATTGTATCAATGTACACTTGCATGTTGCGTGATGAAGTCAAGTTTCCGACTCGGTTTGTTTTTCAAAAATAGCGCCCGCTGCGGCAAGGAGATTATAAATACAAAGATACCAATCAGTATATTTCCTACAAGATCGATGATAAAAGGAATGATTTGAAAAGGAATTTTGACACAGCGACCCTTGCCTACAGTAAAATAGACTTTGGTGCAGTTATGTTTCCCCCATCATTTCAAATCAATAAAACCAAAACGAGGCTAACTGTAGATTAAGCAGGCTTGATATTTGGCCCTTGAATATGTAATATATTAATTGAGTACATGGACTATTTAATAAAAGTTTTGCTGTTTTTCCTAAAGGGCAAAACATTGGAAATGAGATTAAAGTAGGGAGAATGACACATCCGTTTCATACCAAATGACATGGTTATATCTTAATTTCCCAATTTCCACCCAGATTGTGTGGTCTGTCTGACTTGTACTCAACAAAAATTAGACCAAGTTTCCAAACAGGCCACTCTGCAAATCTATCTGAGCCCAGATTTCTATGGGCTTAAAGTGCAGAATCGCCGTGGGCAAAGCCATTAAATTGGGACCCGGTTTCTAGGAGTACAAACCTGATGTACAATAAAATTTGAATGCAGGTTGCCTTGTTATCAACATATGTAAAGTGGTCGAAATTGATGTCTTTATGATATTACTATAAATTCTAGCAGTTAGTGGCGTTGTCTAAAAAAACACAAAGTTTCAAAGTTGGACATTTGGTTTGGCAGATACATGGCTTTAAAAAGTGCACCTTTAAGGCAATACCACTTAATGACAATCTACGACTCAACACATACGTTGTCTATAATATGAAGGCCATTATGTAAACCAATTTTGAAACAATTATCAAAAACTCTGCCACAAACATCTAGTAAAAGTGTACTTTAAACTGCCACTAGAGGATGCTCTTGGATTTTAATGACGTCATATTTCTCTATTTCTAAAAAGAATAAGATGTTAAATAATCATTCTCAACTAAATTGTCACCTAGGTTGTGTAAATATAATGTTACTGTATTGTGTTTGAAGTTGATAATTTGTATGTATTAACAATCATGTGCTTCTTTTGATTGTAGCTTTCGAAATAATCAGTTGTAATTTGGGGTTCTTCAAATGCTTTTGTCTAAAGTTTGATGGTATTTCAGGTAGATATATTTCTCTGGAGGATTGATGTGTGGAAAAAGATGCTGCACTGGCCCTACAAGAAAAATATATGTATAGTAAGTCTAGATAAATTAGTCCTCAAATACTGCATTGGGGATTTCAGCTATACAAACGTGACAAGTTTGTGACAAATCAGCGGTTCACAAAACTCAATTAGTAATGTATAGTTTGTACAAACGAGGGAGGTTTTAAACTGAATCAAAATGGATTTGAAAAGCTTGCATAATCAGGAATCAGACAACAATATCTGGTCTCGAAAGTGGGTTGGCTTCGTGCCCAGTTGGCCCAGTTGTCACCTTTTGGTTCTGTGCCTAGTGAGAGACTTACATCCTTGATTCCAAGAACAGTTTCTTCATTACAATACCAGATGACAAATCAAATAAGTAGGACTCTTAAAGGTACAGACGTACAGAACCGGTAATTATCAGAAAAAGTGGACTAGTTTCAGTCTGAGAGCTGACTGACTTTGAGTTTCAAACCTCCAGTGAAATAGTTACATCTGTGACTGTAAGTGTTGATAAATTCGTCACCGATTTGATAAAAGGTTGGGCTTGTCAAAACGTGTTAAAAGAAAAATTGTGTGCTTAGTTTGAAACTAAAAACTTGCAGTATTAAAACTTTCTCATGCAGTTTAAGTGCCCTAGTTTCTTTTTCTAAGAGTTATAAAACCTTATCAATAACTTTTTTTGAATAACCAAAACTTTGTTTAAATACCACAAAAATTAGTCAAGTATGCCTCTTCGTGAACACATAAGAGCACATGACCTGCTTTTGCACACATCTTGTATGTTTTTAAAGAGCGGTTCTAGGATGCTCTAATAATAAATTTGTACATTTTTCCGAGAAATAGAAACAAATATTATGAGTCCCTTACCTCGCGCTAAAACATGATAAAAATGTCTTTTCCTCAAAACACTGCCAGCCCAAAATCTGAAAAACACAAGGTTAAATAAACCACGCGACAAAGGACTTGTGACGTCATCGGTAGCTAGTTAGTGTGGACCTGCCTATATGAACATGGGGAGCTAACGCAAAAACAACGCAAAACTTCACCAATTGCAATCAGAATAGAAAGCGCCCTCTATTTGTGATAGCATACAAAACCAGTTACAAATGCCTTGACTACAGACCTAATGTTTCTGCCCATGCTCGGGAAAACGATTATTCCCCCGATGACCGTATACAGCACTGTCCTTGCTGGTGGTCTACACCCGAACTTGGAAATTTTAGTTTGTCACAAACAAAAAAATGTAGGCTTCATACTACAACAATGACACAATTTAGGATACCCTGTGTGGACAGAAAGATTAATTTACTGTTTTGCAGGTTTTGTTAGCTGTTTCGTAGCGCAGCGCTGCGAAACAGCTCTTGTTTTCGTTAAAGTTTTTGTTATTTTTTTTTTTTTTTCCTTTTTTTATTTGTCTGTTTCAGTAAAAAGAGCCATTGAGATAACACACGTTCGTTCTAAGCGGCCTTTTGCATAGTTCCAAATGAGCAATTGCAATGAAACTTTCAGTGATGAAAGGCATTGGTGCAATAATGATCCTAAAACAATGATGTCATGATGACGTCATCACCTGTCACGTGACGTCATTTTAAAGGTTTATATTTTAAATATTTGAAAATCTGTAACAAATCAGCCACAAGAGACCGTAGGTTTCTGTTTGTGGGATTGTATAGGGATAAGTTAGGTCTTCATTTTATTCAGTGTGCGTGACCTCACATGACCTCTACTTCCGGTCGAAACAGGAAGTGCCTCGTTATTCAAAAGTGTAAATAGTTATGAAGTTGCTTTTAACGATGTTATTGTCTGGCAAGGGTGGGTAATTAAAAAAAATTACCGATGACGTCACAATACACAAGAGCGCCCTCTAGCGGCAGGTTGAAAACTGATCAAAATGGACTTTTTGAAGATGTGTGTGGTGAAGTTTTGTGTAATCACTTCAAAAATTACACACATGTTGATCGTCAGGCAGCCATCATATGTGTGAAATTTCAGATCGATGACGTCATCGGGGGTCACGTGACGCGGCATTAAAGGTGCCTTTTTTAATGTTGTATATATCTCCCTAAGTGTTAGTGCGATCATGTTGAAACTTGGTAGGTTGTTGGATATTGGCAAGTTCTTGTAAATTCTGAAATGACGTTATGATGACGTCATCACATGATTTTTTATGATTTTTTGAAAAAGTTATGGCGAAACAGCTCGGCATTTGTGCACAAATGCAATATGTCTAGTTTCTTCTTGATTTTGTTTTGTCTCCCCCAAAAAGCGACGCTTATTGTGTGTCAAATGCTGACCATGTGTTTCTAGCCACCAATGACAAGGGGTCAATGCATAGCATTATGATAGAAAAGGAATTTTGGACTCTCGGCTGAAAAAGCTGCACGGAGAGGTGCATCGGAGCATCCTAGAACCACTCTTTAACATAGTGAAAGGTGGACATGTCACATGATCATGCACATGCTGACAAGCCCGCCTCTTTGTCAAACTGCAAATGCAACTTTGAACTACATGCCTGTCCACCTTTTTTTTGGAATGCCCGTCTCTTTGTGAAAACACAAAATGCAATTACTTAGATGAATGCCCACTTACTAAAATGTTATTAAGAAATAAAGCTTAATTTTGATTAAGCAGCAGGTCAGGATTGCTTAGAATAATGCTATAAAAAAGCAAGTAGTGGAAACAACTCAAAAATGATTTTTGACTTGCCCTTAGAGAAAATGGTGATGAATGAAACATCAACCAGGCAGTCATCTTCATTCCATCATAGATTACTATACTTTCTTGATTCCAAGGTCAAGTACCTCTCAACATCAGAGATCTTTAACAGCATCCTACGCAACGCTTTGGCACTCACTAGCTGTTCCTGCTGCTGGAACCCAATCAAGCCATATTAAGTCCGTTGTTCATCATGTGTTCCTTAAAAGCCCACTGCTTACAATTTCTGAACTTTAGCTGTACTTTGTAATAGCTTCCTGCTTCTCGAACGGGGTTTTCAATAAATAAATATAAAAATTAAACAATTTTACTTTTACTTGGTTTTTTTTTTTCAATTGCATCAGGATTTTTTGAACATGCACAAAATCCTTGATAAAATATTTCTTTTTTCCCATTCACTTCTATTTAATTTCAGTGACATGTGACTGGCTAATTTGATGAAATTGTCAAAGGTTGGTTTTATGGTGTAAATTAAAAACAAGATGATGTGAATGAATTTCCTGTTTTGCAAACCCAAAATATATTATCCCTTTACAACAAGTTACCATCCTTAGCTAGACATATTTTTCTTCCTATTCTACTCTGATGAGACTTTAATCTAAACTGTTTGTATATATCGAACATATTGTGTTTATATACAAGACCTAGTTTAAGCATATACCTAGTGCAACATGGGCCTTGAACTCCATGTGTGGGGTAGAAATGTTGTAGCTAGAAAGTGGGACATGGACAGGTGCAAGGCAAGTCCAACAGGATATGCACTGGGTGAATGTCCTAATGCATTGGAAAATATTGCAAGTTCTGCAGTTTTACCATGAGTTCCTGGAACTACGAATTTCCCCTGGGGTGTTTAAAGGTTTTTGAAGTATAATATGAGCGTTTTAATTTTTGATTTATTTTCATATTTTTTATTCTGTTATTAAGCAATCCACTCCAAATGAGTGTTTCTGGTGAATTCTAAAACTATTCCTTTGACATTCTGAAAAAATGCTTTCAAATTTCAAGTTCAAAATTGTGCATTTAGTTACACAGTTTTGCATTTATGGTCAAGGTTTAAGGAGATTATGTAAATACAGAAGTCTAAACCATCACAACTATTTCCGAACTAAAAAAATTAAACCAAACAGGAAGACTAATATAGATCCTAGAGAGTGAAGGATGCGAAGGGGGAGTAAGGAAGGGGCAGGAGACAGACAAGAGTGGTGTAGGAGCTAGGTCAGAGACTTGACAGGGTGGGCTAGTTTGTTTGGAAAGGAAGAAATTTTGGTAGCTCTGATACTTTCTTTTCCTAAGGGCAAGGCAATTTGGCTCCAGTGAATGGAATGTTTATAATAATAATTTGTATTACTTGGGAGGCTAATCATCAATACTCACAGCTTAGAAGCTGAATTGCGTAGGATTTGGCTACAATGTGGTCAAGTTGCAGACAGCCAGCCAGAGTGGTTAGAGGCGAATGTTTTACACACTAGCCACCATGCCACCCAGGGGACATTTCAAAAGGCTATTGCCTCCATTGCCTCTGTGAGTGTGACACAGTGTTTATTCTAGCAGAGGGATACCCCCCCCCCCTCAGAAAACAAGTTTCTGGAATGAGTTTGAAGAGAATGGGTATGGTAGGAAATTACACCTGTTCAGCAAACAGACCCCTTTAATATCAAAATATGAGGCTGATGCTGCCAAGTTTCAGAAGAAATATCACCTGCAATCACGGATTTGCTATTCAACCAATCAGAACCCATAAAACATGTCACTACCAACAAGCAGTTAACTATAAAAAGGGTTCATCATCAATCCACTGAACCATTTTCAGTGTCTGTTCCATATTACACTATCATCAGCTTTGAGTTGGATCTTCTTCAAGAACATCCTTCAGCCATACAGGTCAGAAATGGCATTTTCTTATCTCATCATAGCTCAAGTCATTTTGGGGACTGTGTTTTCCACGAAAGCACAACTTGATAAGCCAGAGAACTTTATCTGCCAGCGACAAGTCAATATCAACCCATCCCCTACTGGTTGTAACTGTTCAGCAATTGAAGGCGTGTTGAAAAGATCGGCATTTAATGCAAAGATTGAATCAGAGCTAGAGTTCATCAAGAAGCAACTAAAAACACTCACAGCTGTGATCACAGATCAAAAAGGTACATCTTTTACTAAGAAGTTTCATTGAATTATCAGTTTCACTTTTGCTACCAATCTTCTTTAGAAAATGTGTAAAATCTGTTTTTATTTTGTTATCTGTTCCTACTTGCATTTGCCAGAATGCCTTAGATGTCTTAATCTCTAGACTGCCTTAGATGAACTTGTTATTTTGGAAGTTAGAAATATCTGATTGTGGGTTTGAATCCTATCAGAGATACTGTGGGTTTTGTTTTGAAGAACACGGAAATTTCTGAGTACACAGCGATTATCATACATCAGTGCAGAGCGAAACTAAATAATCCAAGTTCATCTGAATACCATCTTTACTATGCAAAGGTCTTTCAGAGGCGGATCCAGGATGTTCAGCAAGGGGGATGCAAACTCTGAAGTTGAACATTTCAGTAATTCTGCTGTTGTTTTAAGACAAGATGATCACGGCATGGGATTGGGCCCACTTTAGGGCCATGTGTAAACATTAGATCTCTCTGGTACAATCTAGGACATATCTGAAGCGTTATACTTTTGTTTTTACTGGGTAACAAGTTACTTTTTACACTAAATTGTTTTTTCGTTCGGTAAATGGAAAAAAGGGAGGGGTGCACCCTGAATCCACTCTAAGATCCGCCAATGTCTTTGGCAGATGTTTGTAAATGTTGTATGTCATAAACAGTGCATCAGTTGGCACAAATCTTTGTTAAAAGATTTTCACCTATTTCCTAGTTAAAGTTCCAACAGATTGTACAGAGGCTGCCGAATTGAGAGAGCTACAAAGTGGTGTGATAACCATCCAGCCTTCACACTCTGGCAGGAGCTTTGAGGTGTACTGTGATGTTGATTCAAGTGGTGTAGGATGGACGGTAAGACATCAGGTCCACTTTCATTAAGCTGCTAAAGTACGAAAAGTAGCTAAGCAACAAAAAAATTATGCTTACCAGAATAAAGTTACAATAAAAAATACCATTTCATATGTACCAAACGTGACTTGTATCCTGCTCATTTTTGCTCAGCGGAAAATTGATGAGCAATATTTTTGTGATTTAAGCAACTCTATGAACCTGGCCAAAGAAGTGTATGATGGAGGGTACGACCTCTGACAACTTGTAAATAAAACCAAATACTTTTCTGTATCCCTGATGCAAATTTAATATCAATTTGAAGTGTTGCAGTACCCACTGCTAAAATATAGGATTCGAGCTGTGCCTTTAGCTACCAGGCAAGCTCTAGAACAGCGAAGGTCACAAGTTCAAATCCCACTCGAGTATTAACTTCACCTGCCTCTCACCCAAAAATTTGTCCTGAATTTACCATTTTGAAATGAAATATACATTTCTAAAGTATAACAAAAAGTTTTGTTTGGCATCATTCACCAAAATCTAAGTAACTTTAATAAAATCAACCAACTTAGCAATGTTTGTATGTTTGGTACTGATTTTACAGACAGGAATGGGCCCTTACATACTACAGTAGGAATATCATTTGTTTTTACTCATATTTTTACCGGATATCTTTTAATACTGGAAAAGGTTAAGTACAAACACCAGCAAAATTTGGAATGGAAAACTTGACCTTAAGGAATCGAAAAAGAAGGGACAAAAATGACATTCAAAATTGCTGTTTCTTATGGACAGGTATTCCAGAGGCGCATGGACGGCAGCGTTGACTTCTATTTGGACTTTGCTAACTACAGCCAAGGATTTGGCGATCTAGAGGGAGAGTTTTGGCTCGGCAATGACAACTTGGCCTATCTGACTGCTCAGGGCGAGTACGAACTACGTATCGACCTCTCGGACTTCCAGGACAATACTGCGTATGCCATCTATGACCTTTTTCGGATTAGTGATGCAAGTGGTAACTACAGGCTGGAGTTGGGAACGTGCTCAGGAACAGCTGGTAAGACCATTACTTGAATTCCATTCTTCAAAAAAACATTTAGAATACACAGTTTGCAGATCAATCCCATGTTGGGTGTACTAAATGTTCCAATCGCTAAAAGTACCATGATGTTCATTATGGTTTACACAAGACTTATACTTGGATTGACTGTATTAAACTAGGCAATCTAGTATAAATAACTTAAAGAAAAACTGTGGCAGATCTAATGTATACTCCACTCCATTAATGGGCAAGAACAAATATTGTCAATATATTTATGAAAGGTAGTAAACATTAATTTTGTTTACATGCTGTGCATCATTTTTTCCTTCAATGAGTCCCCGGTTTATTTTGTTTTTAATCAATTTCACAAGTTGGTTACACAAACACTGGGTTTCATTAAGAGAACTTGTGGTCATTCTAAGCTTTCGTACCAGCTTTATCTATCACTCTGTAGACCAATTATTGAATATGCCAGTCCCGTATGGAATCACCCCACAAAGTGCAATATAAATCGTATTGAAGGGGTCCAGCGTGATTTTACCAGATTCTTTTTTAGACAGAATTCAATTAACCATGGTCAGGCTGACTACCTGAATTACTCACAAAGGTTGACTTTACTAAATCTCACATCGCTTGAATCAAGGAGAGAGTTGTTGAGCTTATGTTTCAGTTATCAAATATTTTATAATCACACCGGCATTGACAACACTTTGTTTCAAATCAACCAACGTCGAGATTTTCCTAATTTCACAATTCCTTTTTCTAGATAATAAGTAATATTAAAGTAATAGTTTAAAGTACTCCTTTTTCATAGTGTGCCTGCCTTGTGGAACAAATTGCCCATCGATATCCGCTGTTTGACATCTATCTCTTTATTCAAAGCAGCAGTCAACAGCTTTCTCCTCGATTCAACCTATGCAACTCAAAGTTTTTAATTGTTTATTTCTTTGTAAATGGTATCCCTTTTCCTTGTGTTTATTGAGTGTCTGTACCTTTTAGAAATATTTTTATCGGCAGACTGAACTTTTAGGTTAATAGGAAAATTTATATTTTCCTCCTCAGTCTAGCCTTCTCCATATTTTGTATATCTTTTGTGTGAAAAATTTTTTTGGCTATTGGAGAGAAATAAAATAATAAAAAAAACATAATAATTTGTGTGAATTGTGTATACACTAAAATTGATGGGATTAATTACCATTTTATGTACTATTAATTAATAGTAAATACCTCAGAGAGTTTATGCACTCTGATTGGTCAAAGACTGTTCACATAGGGGTATATTAACATGTGATATAAAGACTGGCTCAGTGAGCTAGCGAATAAATAGCCCCTAAACAAGCATATTGTTGTGTACAAGTTTGTTATGCACTATGCTTATTTTGCGGGGAACTATCAAATCAACTGGGGTTTTTTTTTGCGTATTGTTTTTGTGATATTTTTGCCAACAAATGGTGCTGAGTGCCATGCATAAAACATGTACTCGTGAATGCCCAGACTATCAATTTAAGGTGCCTGGTACACGCATGAAACCAATATAATGCAATGCATAAAGCTGAACATCAACCAAAGTATTTATGTTGTTTTGTGATATTAGTTTTCAAAGCTCTGGTTCTAGCAAATATACAATAATAGTTAAATATGTGTAATGGATTAGGTTCCATGCAAAAAAGTGGAACACGAAAAGAAGAAAAAAAGTATCGGTGGGAAAAAAACACCACCAGATTTTGATGTGATTTTTACTGTTTTTTTGGTATTGATTAATGGCAATAACAGTGTGAGGAACCCGTCTTCACCGCTAGGTAATGACCTTGGTGGGTGTCTGGCCACTGTTAAAAATGGACCTCGCCTTTGGCTCAGTCCATTAACAACTGCCAGCCACCAGCCTGGTCATTGCCACGCAGTGAAGACCGACTCCTTACACTGTTGTTGACTAAATATTCCTTGTTTTATTATTTTAATTATCAGGTGACTCTATGACTTACCAGAACAACATGGATTTCTCTACTAAAGACCGAGACAATGATGCGGATCATGCAAACTGTGCCCATGTTTACCGTGGTGCTTGGTGGTACAATCAATGCCATGAGTCTAATTTAAATGGAGAATACTATCGGACTGGATCCACAGGTCTTTATGCCAAGGGAGTTGTGTGGAAAGGGTGGAAAGGTTATGGGTATTCACTCAAAACTACTGAGCTCAAATTGAGGAAAAAAAACTGAGTTTGTTACACATTCTTACATAAAGCCCATTGTTGTTACACATTCTGTCATTGACAGGCATTGGGTTTTGATGCATTTTTGATTTACTAGCAAATACAATATTAGACATAAATAGTTTTAGAGCATGTTTTGGAAAGTATAGTTTTCCTTTCTAACTTTGCACAATAGGGATATGATGTCGTTAAAAGTCCCTAACTTTAATGTATAAAGGGCTAGTGTTCCCATTGGGTTATGGTGTTTGTTGATCACTCAGACACCTCATCTCTTTTCAATTAAGTTCCATCTTCTGGTCTTCAATCAAACCATTGGGCAATTTAACTTTAAGGTATGGGATGCAGTTTTCTTTAAAAACAAGAGGGTTAATTTCACATTTAACAGGCTCAAATATTTTTATTGAGATGGTCTGATTGACCCTTAATAGGCAGACTCCGAGGCCAAAGAAGATTGCCTCTTTTTACCTACTGATCATGGCATGTCTATAAATGGTTACCAAGCTCCGTTTGTCAATAGCAATACAGAACAGTCCAATAGTCAATATTAAGATCCTGTGCCATACCTCACCAGATTGCTTAACAAATGAATGTCATCTGTTTATCCTTATACAAACTAAGGTTTTTATATTTTTTATTGATGTTGTTTCTGTTTTACAGTAAATTTAAAAAATTTCATGTAAGCTCTGTATTTTTTGCATTTTTAATGGTTTTTAATTCATGTACAAGCACTGTACATTTCAGCCTTTGGGCGTTTTGAATAAACCAATAATAACAATAATAGGGGGCCTATTAATCACAGGTGATTCACAATAAAGTGCGCCCTCTATAGGGCCATTTGGAGAGGCCATTCTCCAAATTACGGGTCGACTAAAATAAATTACACTCGGCACTCAGGGGTACAGGTAGTTTGGGACAACTAAATGACTGACAAGATTGTGAAAAAATCTTATGCCTTTAGCAGATAAAAATATTACTTTGCTACTTTGTAAATTATAAACGAACTTAAAAATGTGATGACCAAAACTTGTCAACCCTTTTACCATGAAACACTGCAAAAAATGCCTCTCCTGTGAAAACTGTTGATGGAGTTCTTTAATACGAAATACCCGTATTTATGTACACAGAATCTCACTCAACAGTAGTCAGACTGTGAACTCTTCCAGTCTCTTGATACTCTTGGTGTGAATTTGATATTTAAAAAGATAAGGTTGTCGAAATTATAAGCGTTATGAAAATTTCCAAACTTCTTGCTGTAGACCCCTTGCATTGGCTACAGTCTGGCCCTCATAAGAGTCAAATTACATATAAAGAAATTGTGCAGGTCTCACCTTTAGCCAAACATTTCATGAGACACAATGCACTGAGAAATCTGAATGAATTAGGTCACATGAATTAGGTCAATAAAGCAAATATTAACTACCCGCATTGTTGAAGTTGCAGCCTTATTGAGGACAAACACAAAACAAACTTCATTGGCTATCAGGCTTCCGCTATTTTCAGTGAATTCTGTTAAAGGATTTGGAGCCTAACTAAAAATAATCAAGAAGTAAAAAGGACTCAAGAACTTTACAAAGCTGTGGAGTTTTTACCCAGGGATGTGTTGTTGTGGTGCATTCAAAATAGTATTTGAGGAAGAAGTTCAGATTGCATTATTAGCCAGAGTTTAAAAACTGGGTGTTCAAATTGCTGACATATCACTACTTTTACTGGATGCTAAATCACAGTGTACAACAGACACCATGACATCCATCTGGCAATACCATAATATTTCCATATTGGTGTACAGCATGACTGTGAACTGAATTTAATAACGACCATGAACACAACAAGTAGTGCAACTAGTCGTGAGAGCGGTACTGAAAATGTTTGTCACTGTTAAGCATAATTTACTTCAACTTAAAACAATTCAAATAAATGCTCTTTACTTTACATCACATTGCAGAAAGTGTATGACTTGAAATGTTTCAGAATTAAAAGTGAAGAATATCACTCACCTCTCATTGTGAGCTTTCCATTTCTTGTTGTGTCGGTATGTTAGAGTCTTCATCATCTGCCCTGGGAGCATGACTAGGGTCTTGTGGGTCAAGGGCTGTGAAAGTTATGGGCTTCAGTATCCAAAAACCTCTTGGGTATCAAAAGGAACACCTGTAAGGATAAAAAAGGATTACATTATCTTAATTACCTTCAGGATTAGATGTTTTTTCAAACTGTCTCAGCCGTAGCCAGTAGTCTGACTGGCCAGAACCAATAATCTTGGTTACTGGAATAAACAAAATTCAAGTAAAGAGTAAAATTGTGAATAGAAGATTGAATTCGAATATAAAAACTCTTAGAGCATCTTCACCCTAAATGCACACAACATTTCTTGAGAAATCGTTTAACCCTCAAGATTCCACGTGCACTGTGCAAATAACAATCAAACGATCTGTCTTCCAATTTGTTTGATTTTTCTATTTACTTAGATGATTTTCATACAAGCTTATCATAAAGACAATTTGATGCTGAGGTTGCAAGTTGAAATCCCTCATTTTTTTCTGTTCACCCAAAATTCATTAAAAATGTACCCAGTCAGTTTCCTTTTTGGTTTTTTTACTTAATATTTGAAATAAAAAGTTGCATCTCATAAAGGTGATCCTTCTGCTGCCACTTCCCAGGTTGTATCTTAAATTTTAGTGTTATCCCTGGCTAAATGGCAGTTATAGGCTTGAATGGCCTGTGACTGCCTCTCCCCCCCCCCACACTGATATCGACAAAATAGGGACAAGTGTGCCACCATTAGCCCTAACCATGCTAAATGCAACAATATGCATACTGTTGCATTTAGCAGGGCAAACACCCTTGCTCAGTCCTTTCCCAAACAGCATGCCTGCACAATGCAACAATATCCCTTGTTGCATTTTGTTGCATTTGGCATGGTTCTCATTTCAACTGTGTTGCATTCTGTTGTATTTGGCAGGCTATGTAGAGAGACCCTAATGGGGGTTAGGGTTGGGGCTAGATAGGTCAGCTGATAGAGCACCGGTTTACACACCGGTCGCAGGGTCAAATCTAGTTCTAGCACATTTTTCTTTGTTCACACAAAATTCAAATACAAAAGACAATAGTGTTGAAAGTAATGCCTAACATGTACATTTTTGAAATTTTAAACTTAAAATTGTTCTTGTGATGCAAGTTTTTCTTAATTTGATCCCCTATGAAAAAGAAAAAGACAGAATTGTATGTATTGAATCAAAAAAATCCCTTATGCATTTTTCTTCTTCCCCACCATCTAACTTCTGTACTTTCAGAAAACATTCCACAAATCAATTTATTCCCTTGTGGAACCTTAAGGATCTGCTCTTAAGCTTAAAAAAAAAAAACACACACAAGCAAATCAAGTCAGATCCATTCCTTTGATACACATTCTAACAGCTTAGAAAAAGCCAGTAATCATGACCTTAGCAACCTTAACACAATAACTTGTAAAATATGACGATCAACACAAAACCCTTCATATAGAATGTGTTTTTTTCTATGTTTGTTTGAATCTCAAAGGCAAGCCTTCTCAAAGTTATTCATGCATATTAAACTCCATTCAACCAACAGTAAAAACCTTTAAATAGATTTTGGTTTTTCCACTTTCGTCATATTCAGTCAGACAGACCTAACGTAGTAACTAATTAGGTGCGTCACTCTACCCGAGTCCAACGGATTGTTGATTGAATTTCTTCTTCCAACATTCAACATTTGATTTGATTTGATGCAGCTGTGTTTCAAGCCATTGTCTTAGTTTCTTACAATTCAAGTAAGTTGATTACTTACAATACAGATAAAGTCAAAGGAAACCAGAGTAGGATTTTTAAAGATATTTTAAGAAATATTGTATTTTTTTCTGAGAGACACATCCAGGACAGATAGAGAAAATGACAAGTACTCTTTGCTCAAACTGTAATTATTTAAGGAACAAAACGCAGCTGAAATCAAAGCCATAACCTATGTAAGATTTAACATTTTTCCAAATAAGCACAGCTTCCTACCAGCCCAACTATTTCTTCACGCAGCAGTACACAACATTTTTTAACCTTTTTTATTACTTGATTACTATATTTATCAAATAAATCAACTTTTGAAGATGTTCAATTTAAACAACAATAACAGCAACAAATTGATGTTGTTTGAAGGCAGTGGCTCATTTGGGGGGGGGGGGGGGTAGTAGATGTACTCTTAATTATTGTCAATGCAAATGCAAACTTTTTCAGTGTTGGGATATTGACTTTAAAAATTGTGCTATTAAAGGTCTTTAAAAAAAAATTAAAATAAGATGAATAACTTAAATGCTTATTGTTGGAGTCAGGAGAAATCCTATACCGCTCATTTGTTATTATTAAACTTCCAGATTACAAAATACTCAACTGCCTGTAAAACCCTTATCCTCCATTAAATCATATATCTACAGAGCTGGCAATTCAGAACAGGAACCAGAAAATATCAAGATGCGTATTTCTGTGTAGCTCCCAGGATCATGATACTTATTTGACTAATTTGGAGAAATTACATGTAGGTCATACTTTGGAAAACACAAATAATTTTGGTGTATTCCCTAGTAGCTACATGATGGCACTTTACACTTTTCATGAGATTTGTGATTGCCCACCAATGCTGTTTTTCATGTTTGATCGTACCTGGCAGGAGTGGGTTGTGCGTAAAGAAAAATAACAATTATCCCTGTTCATTGGAAGAATTTAACAAATCCACAAACTTTCTGCACTCCCTGTGGGAGCCTAGAACCTCAACCACCTTACATTAGCACTACGTCATCATGTTGCGCCTTTTGATTAGAAACTTGGTAACCACACTCTATCAAAGGCTTAACCAAACATTTTCATTTGGGGAGGGGGGGGGGAATTATGATGACCAATTTGAGTTGGGAGTTGTACATCACCAAAATGATGTGCAAAGCCGACTGCATTCACTTGTTATGATGTCCGTAGTTATTCTGGCACTTAAACAATTCTTTCATGTAGAACGCATTTTGAAATCAGGTTCCCTCTTAACAGCTCCACTGAAAAAGTTCAGTAGACGTTCCACCAAATTTATTCTAAGATGTTCTGCCTCATACGAGGGTTTGAAAGAACTAGACCTCCTCGTAAACTCAAGCACAATGTCCTCTTTTTTAAAGGCCTTCAAAATAGCATGACATCAGGTTAAATTAATGATAATGTTAGCTTCCATAACAACAATTTCCACAATTTGAGATCTTCAAATTCTCCCCAATAAATGTAAAACTTGCCTTTCTTGGTAAACACTTGTTAGCCACATTTACAACTCCTGGAAGGAAATTCCATCTGACCTAGTAAATTAATAAGTTCTTTCTCAATTTCAAACTGGCCTCTTAGTGACCCGTAATTTTGGGTAAGGTCACTTTTACTTTATCCTCCCTCCCGCTTGTGCAATACATAACCCAAATTGAATTGAATGCTAAACTTTTTTTCGATGTTAATTTTGCATCGGGGATAAAGAATATTAATTTTGGTTTTTACCCTACACCGATGTGTGTTAGCACTGTATACTCGGTACTTTCCTGAGTTCTGTGAAAGAAATCACAGGCATATTACTCGGGTGGGATCGAACCCTCAACCTTTGCAATTCTAGAGCAGTGTCTTACCAACTAGACCACTGAGATTGCCCGGTAGCTAGAGGCAGTGGTCTCGGTGGTCTAGTTGGTAAGACACTGCTCTAGAATTGCAAAGGTTGTGGGTTCGAATCCCACCCGAGTAATATGCCTGTGATTTTTTCACAGAACTCGGGAAAGTACTGAGTATACAGTGCTAACACACATCGGTGTAGGGTAAAAACCAAAATTAATAAACTTTTTTTCATTGTGGTTTTATCACTTTAAAAATCACATACATATTTCCCGTTTTTCTACTGTTGTGTTGTAATTGTTTGCATTCTTTGTTTGCTTTAGATTGTTTTTTGTTTCCTTTTTGGTTTTGATGTGTGAATAAGGGTCCCCATTTGGTGGGCCTGCAGGTCTCATCAGGGTAGCCCTTTTCCATGCATTTTGGTGTCACTTGTGCAATAAAGGTAATAAACTAAATTAAACTAAGGGGTTAATCCAACATACCGTATCAGCTCTCATAGCTTCCCATTTAGACAACTGGGTTAAGAGAAGCAATTTATGGTTAAGTTTGCTTCTCAAGGACGTGTTTTGAGCCCACACTCTGAACTTGAGTCTGATGCCCTAAACCGCTTGGATTGTTGATATTATTTTATTTTTCATTAAAATTCCAGGTAAACAGTTCAAGCTCTGTCACCAATCAAACAAGATGGCTGAACGAGTAACAGCAGAGTCAGTTTTAAAAAAGATCAGCCAGAGACATCTTGAATGCCAGATCTGCATGGACCGCTTCAAGGAGCCCAAAATGCTGGAGTGTTCTCATTCATTTTGTCTGGAATGCCTTCAACAACTTGCAAAGTCAGTGAAACAATCAAGTCAAAAGATAACATGCCCAGTGTGTCGAGGTAAGACTTTAATGACTAAAAAAAGAGTTTCTCAACTTCGTTCTGACTTCAAATTGACTTCTTTGTTGGATGAAATAGCACAGCATGAGACTGAACTACAAAGTCAACAAGAAATTCAACCACCTAGTCATGGGTCTGTTTCTAAATGTAGCAAGCACACTGACAACGATGTCATCATGTACTGTGACTCATGCAAACAGTTCATATGCACAACTTGCATTGCAAAGGAACACAGACTCCATCATGTTATTGAACTAAATGAAGTTTTAAACAAATACAAGAAGAAAGCCAATGAACTGTTTGCAGGATTAGAACGAAATCACATTAATTTCACTATTGCTTTGCACAACATAAGTATGTCTCACAAGACATTAGATTCTATGTTTGCTGCCACCAAAGCGAAGATCTCAAAGAAGGCTGATGAGGAGATTATCAAGGAGGTTGCAAGGATCAGAGACGAAGAGAAGAAACTGATGAGAGAATTACAACAGATTTATAAAGTCAGGACCAAGAAAATAGAAGTAGCAGAAAAAAACAACAACAAAGAAATGACCACAGCAAAAAATAAGAAAGTTGAAGTTATTCGACTTATGGATGAAGTGACTTTCTCTGAGAATCTACATCTCATAGAGAAACTCTTACAAGACCTCAAAGACTACACAGAGAAACAGCCAACCAAAGTGCCCCATGGGTTGACTTATATGGATTTTGAAGATGATCAGAAATCACTGGGGACACTGGTGGTGGAAGATGAACTAAAACTAGAGGCACCAGCTTCTGCTGAGGCTAGAACACAAAACATCCCCCAGGGAAAACTTACAGAGAAGACATGGATGCTGAAAACAGAAATAACAAGATATATGAGCAGAGCTAAACGTCTTCAAAACTTCTGTGCATCGGATGTTGCTTCATTCTCCAATAGTGATATCAGTGTCTGTGATTTCAAAAATCACACTTTGATACAAATATTAGCAGAGAGCTTTTATCAGTCCAAGGTTGCTACAGAAGAGCTGTCTATTAAAGATCTCACTAATCCACGCAGTGTGACTGTGAACAAGAATGATGAGCTCATTGTTGTAGATAATAGATCAGTTAAGATCTTCAACAGAACATATACCCGTCTCCATCAGTTTGCACTGGGTGGACATCTATTCTACCGACCATCATGCATTGCAGCGGATGACAACAATCTGATAGCAGTGGGTTTCGGTAATCAGGGTGAGATCTCTCTACACAAACCAGATGGATCCCTCATCAGAAAGCTGTCTGCCCCTGGCATTGGTCAATACTTGACTATCCATAAACAACAACTCATCTACACCAAATGGGATGACAATAAGTTAGTATCAATAGACTACCATGGTTCTATTGTATTTTCAGTGGATATCAATCAGTCCAGGTGGCCTCGTGGTTTGTGCACCGACAACGATGGCAGCATTTATGTTGCTGTATGGGATGAAGAATCATCGTCAGGTGAGATGCAACATTACAATCCTGAAGGGGAGTACATCGGATGCATCATTAAGGGCTGTACTTATCCATATAGTATAACACTCACACCAGCTGGTGATCTGGTTGTGGCTTCAGATGTATCAGTTCAAATCTACAACCAGGAGTAAAGACAGATTTTGACAAACTGAAGAAACAACAAGAAGCAGCAGGGATTCAACACAATCCAATAAAGAGAACTCATAAACAGTTTCTAATGTTCAAATGTTAAGGCGTTGTTGTGTCCAGTAACTCGGACTAGTTTTAAGCACTATGATGACTGCCTCGAACTGCTCATAACTCTGTGGGCAGTTCAGTGATGCTCTGGGGGAAGTGCATCCCAGTCATGCAGGGTTACCATTATACTACCAAATGTACAGAGCTATATACGCCTTGGTGGTCCTGGAATTTCATTTTTGACTTGAGAGGGGGCAAGACCACTTTCGTTTTGTAAAGAGTATTTCATTGGAAAATCATAAAGTTCATGGAAAACGTTTAAAGAGGTACCAAGGCCAAGAGCAGAGGCAACGGAGGCCGTGGCTTCAGAGTAACTACTGGCCCAGGGGTTCCTTCCTTTGCTCTATGCTCCATGCATGCCCATGGCATAAGTAAGAGGCGTTCACCGCCCGTCCAAGTTGCCAAGCAGACGACAGTTAACTAGAGTTGCCTGCTTGACAATTAATTGGAACCATGAACTAAAGTCAATCATTTCACTCAAGTAAAACTCAGTAAAAATAACACATTTGCAAAACTCACCTTGCTCAACCATTTCTCTTCGAGTTTTGACCTCCTTCTGCGTCAATAATCCACAATTTGTCAGATTTCTATCTGCGGCATTTTTGTCAAAGCGCGGAGAACCGATACCAAAACACTGGGATATCCCATCAGGGTTGTGATGTAAGAAAATTTACCCACAATGCATACCCCAGACGTAAATAGTGCCGTAGTATTGTGTCCGCCGTATCTCAAAAAGGCTTCATACATGTATCAAGATTTTAAAATAGCCCGTCTCCGAATTGGCGGATGCGGCTACGGCTGTTGCTAGGGTGTTACTGCAGACGTCCTGTACTATTCGCACGCGAACGTGGCTATCCAAGCTGCAGCTGCAGCCACAAATTCGCAAACGGCATGGATGATTGAAATAAAAATGCGCGAGTGGTGGCGCTATTATTATGAGCCAATTTTTCAGAGGGTGCACCACACTAAATAAACTCCCATAGTAACCAACGCCAAAAGCTAAGTATTCCAAAATATTCAAACAAATATTTAAAGTTATTCAGCCTCTTGAAAACCAATCAGATATATTTTCAGACAACTAAACTTAAGATTTCTTTTCAATTTTTGGTAGGTCAGCCGTTTGGAATTTTTGGTACTTGCCCTAGGAAAAAACACCCCCGAAATGTGCTTTTTCCCAAACCGACTCGCTGCCAGTTTTCATCAGGCACTCCTCCAATTCACAAGCCAAATAGGACCAACTTTAAAGCCTAATGTTATCAAATCTCCCCAAAAGTTGAAACACACAACACCCCAGGTTGTTATAGTTTCTTACCATTACATATGCGCATTAATTACATGACCCCCAAAACCCTTAAAATTGGATACAAATTATGATAATTGGTAAACTTAGTGTGGTGCACCCCTGACAGCCTTTTCCAGGCAGATTAGGTCAAGGCTGGGGCAGAACGAGGATTGGGGATGGGGGTTTGAGGGGAGGAGGGGCGGGGAAGGGAAGGGTATTGTTGGGGGGGGGTTGCTTAAAGCCAAAAATGGTCGTAACAGTTTCAAATATTTTGTCTTCCACTTTGAACTACTTAATATAATTATTTTACAATCGGTGCATGCTCTTTTCAGAAATACTTCGCACTTCGGGCACTTTGTACACAGAGTATACAAATGTTTGGTTAATTGATAATCTGTATATAGGATTTGGGTTCAAGTTGGTTTTGGGAGGGGGTGTTTGAGTGAAGGGGGAGAAGAAATGTCACCCCCCCCCAAAAAAAAAAAAAAAAAACACTAAACGACTATGTTAACACAGTTTTAGAGGTCAAGTCTTTGTACATGTGTTTATTTTTCAAACAAGTTAATTTTTGAATACTTCAGAATTTAAAATTATATTACAACTAGCGCCCGTTTCCTCCTAAAATACTCGACCTACCAAAAATGTTAAGTGTTATTAATTAGTTCTACAAATGATAAACTAATCCATTAAACTCCGCCCACAAATCAATAGAGCTTAGTAGCCTAGCAAACACATACCTCACTGGTCTCCCCATGAACAAATTGCACAATGGACCTTTCCAAACAGCAGTAGCTTGTTTACACTGCATGGGATTTGAACCCTCTTAATTGTGGGTGTACAATTGTTGCGATTGGTCCATACATAAGGGGGGAGCATAAAGGATTAAGCCTGGTTCATACTTTCTGCGAAAGCTTCGTGCGCAGCGAATTTTCTTGTGTCACAATTGAAAGGGCAGCGCGTATTGATCATTGCGTCACCAAAATTTGAACCAGGCTTAGGTCTATTCATAAGGAAGGGTTGCTACTAGTTTCCCCTCTCCCAAAACTTTTCTCTAAACATTCAACAATATAATTCATGCAATACTATTGTTATTGTAGGTTTTAGATGCAAGAAAAGAGGAAAGCATAAAATTCAATGCGCATTTTCAAATAATTTTCAATAAGCCATTCTTAGCTTTCTTATCATTTGGAGCACCTTGTTAGCATGCGAATGTACAAATATTTTGTTTATCAATAATCGTCAATAATCGTCAATAATCGTCAATCGTCAATAATCAAATCTGTATGAAGGATTCATGTAACTAGGTGACTTGCATCAATAAGATAATAAAAAGCACAGTTTAATCTTTGCTGCTTGTCTAAGTGGATAATGACTTCAAGAAACAACTATGAGTAAAAATCCAATAAATTAAAAGCAGACTATTAGTGAACATTATTTCATGTTTTCAGTTTTCAGTTTTATCCCTTAGTTTTTCAATTATAAAATCATTCAACTTGTCACATTGAACCGTGCAAGTCTTTTGCATATTTGAAAAACTTGAGAAATAATTGATTTCCACATTTCTTGAACGTGTGAAGAAAACAAAATGATGCACAAAGTTCGCAAGATTTGCCCAGTCAGAATATTACATCAGAATATTCAAATAAACAGCCGGCTATGTTTTTGACAAGGATCTTGCAAGCATTCTGGTATCCATTCTGGCATGATTTAAACTTGACAATTTGAAAGGGGAATCTGTGCGTTGGGGTTAATTTTCTTGTTTAAGGACAATTAATAGTTCAAACAAATCAGTATTCCTTTTTGGTTATTGCAGTGATGGAAAGTAACAGGCAGTGGCATAACGGGGGGGGGGGGGGGGGGGGGAGGAGCCTTCAAATCAGGAACGAATGCATATTCAGATATTCAAATTATTCAAATTAGTAAGAGTTGCCTTGATGCCCGATTGATAATTGCCCTTATCTGCCCATACATAATAATGCTGTAAGGATTTTGCTTCACTCATTTTATGTTACTAATGAACTTCAAATCAGAGCCCTTACCCCCCCCCCAAAAAAAAAGAGATTGAAAAAACAAATATGCAGATATGAATGGCTCAATACATTAAATAGCCCCCCCCCCAAAAAAAAATTATGTCTTTAGTAACTTCAAAGTTGCAGTCTTAAAACCCGTTGCAATATAAAAACATTGCATTATGTAGTCTAGCCGAAAAACAACTTGAAATTCAAATGCCTTCAATTTGTTATCGTCTCAAAGTCTTCCACCCATTAATGACTACCACTTTAAAATTTTGTAAGATAAAATGACATCCCTGCATAGAGCCCAAATCATCGTTTCCTTTTACTGCTGGATGGAGGAGCGCTGACTTTACGCTTGGTGCCCCGCTCACTTGTTGATGATGTGGAAGTAAAGAGCTGGTATGTGTGGAAAGTTAAGGTGGGTTTTCATCAACCTCAAAGTGAAAAAGCAAAATTGTTGAAAGCTGATCATCTAAACATTCCTCATGCATGATAAAGATCTAATTTCCATAACTCTTTAATCCTTTGGTGCTTCCAGATCAAATTTTGATGTAATAGATATTAAATTTGCATCATGGATAAAGAACATTATTTGGTTTTACCCATAAACTTTCCCCGAGTCCTGTGAAGGTACCCGCTGCGAAAATATAGGATATGAACTGCCTCTAGCTACTGGGCAATCTCAGTGGTCTCTATGGTAGCATCTGCTTAAAGGGACACACCGGCTTACTGTTTATCTAATATAGTGATGTGGAATGACAGACAACAATTTTTAGATGGTTCGTGTAAAAAAAAATCATCAAAATATCACGTAATTAACGAAAAATGTGAAAACAACAAAATGCGGTCAAAGGTCAGCTTATACGCTTTTCCAGCCGTTGCAACTGTCAAGTTTACGTACAATGTTGCGCAATGTTGTAAGTAGACTGGAGCTCTGTTTATGTATAAATTATAAAAATGGCGAGGCATGAGGATCCAGACTTCATATCCATCAAGCACAAATTCACGTGTAAATAAAAAACAGACATGAACGGACGTCAGTCCATAGAACAAGGTTCCTTGCTCTATGGTCAGTCCTAGTCGAAATCCGCTCGCGGTCGTAACCAATAACTGTTTCGGTTGAACTTGCCATTGAAACAGTTATTGGTTACGACCGCGAAAACGCACCCCAACCTGTATTCTGTGTACGACGACGTACTGTATTCTGTGTACTTGCAATGGAGAACGTTTCTTCGACATCCAAGGATCGGCACAAAAAACATCGCAAGGAAAAACACCCAGAAGGTGGTCCAACGAAAAGTAAAGAGTAAAAAAACCAAACACGATAAATCCAAAGGGAAAGCCAGCAAAAGCAGCAATTGTTGGGGGGGGGGGGTTGGACACTGCAGCTATCATAGAAGTAGACCAGCTGTATGGGATAAATATTCTCCGTCGCCGTCCCGCGTGTGTAGCGCAGGCAACACGTTGCAATAGTTAGGGGATAATAGCTAGGGTATCAGACTAAAATCCTCCTAAAAAAAACGTAATTGTTGGTCTGGCTCCCTACCCCTCCGACAAGCTCCCAAGCTCACGGCTAGACCGGCAAGCCCGGGCTTGTCTCTCTGGCCCCACGAGACACGGCACAGGCTGTACGGGATATGCCCCATGGTTTCATTCCGCTAGCTCCCACGCTGGTGCGCCGTAAAACACGCTTCGGTTGCACGGACTCTCTGAATGCGAATCTTACGTTCGATTTTTCATCATTATTTACAAATTGTATCAATAATCTGAATACATAGTCTTTTTTGTCAAATACTCATGAATAATATTTAAAAAAAAACAGATTTAAATTTGGTTCAGTAATTTACTTTTATACGGCTGGAAGTAAAACTATCTCCGAAGATCACGTGATTTATCCGAACCACTTTTTTGGTTCGGATAAATCACGTGACCTTCGTTTTTTGAAAAATGCTCAAAAACGGCAAAATTTGATGGTTTCTTTTAGGAACCGTTCTTCTCCATTCCTGGAAGACCTTTGAAGTCATATGTTAGCCTATTTTGTAGCCCAAATAGCCCAACGAAGCCGGTGTGCCCCTTTAAGAACAGCAAAGGTTGTGGGTTCGAATCCAACCCGAGTAATATGCCTGTGGATTTTTTCCACAGGACATGGGAAAGTACTGAGTTTACAGTGCTCTACACACATCAGCTGTTATGTTTACAACTCTTGATTTTCTATGGTGGTGATGACACAAAACGTAAAAAATCTCATATGAGCAGTGAAGTATTTTGCCTGCCAGGAAATGGCCTTGAATGCAAACGGTCACTTGTTTGGTAACAAGGGTGACTCCGTTTATTGTCGCATACTAATTATTCTTTTCAAAGGATATAATTCTGGCTGGATTTCCTGTCTCAGCATTCCTGTTAGAATGAACTCAGCACTGACGATCTGTAGCCCCGCCTTGATGGCTGACTGACACTTGGCTTTATCCTCCTCGCATGATATAATGATGGTGTATGGATCTGGCTTCACTGGCAAGCTGCTCAGGAACTAATGCATATTCAGATATCCAAATTATTCAAATTAGTAAGAATTGCCTTGATGCCTGATTGATAATTGGCCTTATCTGCGATACATACTAATGCTGTAAGGATCTTGCTTCACCCATTTTATGTTACTAATGAACTTCATGCAGATTCTGAAATTATGGGAGAATGACATTTGTAAACTTTCCTTGTTCCAGTTTAAGGTTAAGTTTTGATTAGGCCGACCTTACTTCAACAAGTATTAGGCCAAATTCAATTCCCAAACAGGTGGAAAGCAATAGCACTCCTCACTAATGCTAAAAAATGTAAGTTAAGTGCCCGGATCTCAGACAAACATGCAAATTTCACTAACGTAGGCTCATGCATGTCCAAGTTTTATGCTTACTCCCATGTACTGACTAAACTACCAGTGCAGTTTGGTGGGTCAATGAGGCAGTGATCGCGGTAGTCATGGAATGTCTGTCTGACAGCTGGGTGTTATTAGTGGAGAGTGCTATTGATCTACAAAGAAGTCTAAACTTTGAGATTTGGGTACTTACTTTCCCACCAGCACATAGAATGATTTCTTTCATTTGTTGTGGCTCAGGCTTGACACTTCCCGTCACGAACACACGATACTTGGTCATCACACCGCCCTGCAGCGCCCTCTGGTGAGAAGTTACATGAGTAAAACCATGCTGTTTCTCCGCTGCCTTGTCTTTGACCAAATATGGCGCTGGGTCTGTGGAGTATCAGTCAATCATTCAACTGTGATATCATATGGAGATTGTTTAAACAGTCAGCCCTCCTACTGTCTGACCGTTCAATATCCTCTACTGTGGTTTTGAATGATAGATAAACTATGCCAGCCTGCAATACAATGTCATGTGGTGAATGCATCCAAACAAATGGCTTGAATTTTGAGTAAAATTACACAAGACCGCAGGGCTTGTAACTAGAAATGTTTACTCAACCAGAATATGTTATAGAAGACCAGAATGTTAGTGAGAAAGAACTTTCTACAAAGTTTAACATGCAGATTTATCTCGTTTGTCTTATGGGTTCAAGTGTACTTTGATACCAAATTGAAATGTTTTTCTGAGACTCAATCAAACTCAAAGCCAACACTTGGACATCATTTCTTTAAATTAAAGGTATTACGCAGAGAGGTAGGCCTGTTAGTATTCAATTAATAAACAACACAAGACAATCGGACTTGTTCAGTCTGGAGTTTACTAGCCTGATGCTAAAATCACTGGCCCCGGGCCTTTGGTCCAGTGTAAATTTTGAGCCTTGCAAACAGTACACAGTTTACAGCCCTGGTCATTCAATATCAATGAAATGGTTTTTGAATGACAAAGAAACTGCCAGTCTGCAAAAGCACATCAAGTAGAAAGGGGTAAACAGTGTTCAGACACACAATCAAGAGAAAAGTTAATGAACTGTAGAAGAATAATTCAAGATGACAAATCAACCTCGTTTGAAGCTTACCAACGAATGTTTTACTGACTTTACACTGATCCAGCCAATCAGGAACAACGACTAAAGCTCCCCTTGATAAACAGCAAAGAAACTTCACTGTACGCCGTACCTTTAGAAGGGTTTGGACAAATTTGTTTTTTAAAAATGCAATTCACAGGTATTTCACAGGATTGGTAGAGCTAACAAAATAGTCTGTGTTCATGTTTTATGTGATCAACAAAATACGTGAAGTAACAAATTTGTGAAAATTCGGGCTTAATCTGTTGAGTGAAACAGGAGAAAATAGTGGAAAACCATGGATAATTTCTAGCATTGAGCAAATTTCATTAATTTTGGTTGTAACAATCAAAATCAGCTGGTTATTTGTTACAATCGAAGTCAGCTGTTGTGTTTTTTTGTGCAAGAGGGGTTGTTATCACAAAATGTTTTACACTGCGGCGACTATATTATGAGGATCTACACTGTTACTGTTACTCAATTTCTTTTCCGATTGAACGTTAGTTTTTTATTTTAGAGCATCTATCAAGAGTTTCGGTGCGACGGAGCTCCACTCCCATTATCATTCTTACATGGATGTATTTTTTCTGGGTTGTTTTTCAATGGTCCACTCACAGGCTTGTGTTAGTCTATAATCTCACCTTATCTGTGACGAGGTGTGTACAATCAAAGACTGATTCAACAAGCTCACCCCCAAGGCTTGAAACAATCTGCATAAAGAACAACAAAATATATAACATGGTGGTATTCTCATTCTGAGAAAATTGAGTTAGCAAACTGTTTACCAACCAAAAGGACCTATGGTATAAATGCAAACAAGTGTTAATGGTGTTAATGGTTTCACCAAGCCAAAGGCAAGGTCCTTTATCGCACAGCCATGAACCTGCAAGGTTTTATTTAGATGGCCGTTTAAGACCAATTCACTATTCTCTTATGCCCATTCATAAATGCCCTTTTTGGTAATGTAGGAAAATGTAGGAAATGGTAATGTAGGAAAATGTAGGAAATGGTAATGTAGGAAAATGTAGGAAATGGTAATGTAGGAAAATGTAGGAAATGGTAATGTAGGAAAATGTAGGAAATGGTAATGTAGGAAAATGTAGGAAATGTAATGTAGGAAAGTGTAGGAAATGGTAATGTAGGAAAATCAATTTACAATTCCTGTGCAAGTAATGCTCAATGGCTGGGCATTTGCACGCCTACTAATAAATTTAACATTGAATACATGTATGTATTAATTGTGTTTCGCATAAAATACCAACTTGCATATGGCTAAGAGTGCCGAATGCGCGTTAGCGAACTGGTTTTCAACAGTTCCAGCTATGTCTTCATCAACCGTTCAATGCCAGGTAAACATCGTCATGTGACCACCTTTCAACCAATAGGACTGCCAAACCTGAATGTTTTTTGGAAGGGAAATAATGCTATCCTCCAACTTTTCCCTTCTTACGAATACCACATAGTGGAAAAGCTCACCTTCTGCCATGACTTGTCAATCACCCCAGTGAACATGACCTTTGGCTTGATGTCACTGGGTCGTCTCCGTAGCGATGGACTTGCAACCTCCCCCTCTGGTGTTTCAGGGGTGTTGAACTTTTTGGCGGATGGTGAGCCAGTTGGAGTGGACAAAGTGGGTGTGGATGCTCTCTTGCCACGCCTACTATTGCTAGGCGTGTTTAAAGGCTGTAATAGACAAACAAATAAAGTTCTATGGTTTATCGTTCTTCGTTAAATCAAAGAAGCTGCAAAAAACCTAAACAATTTAAAGCAATGATGGTTTTTGTAAAATTTAATTTATTCACTCCTATATATTAACTTGGTATAATTGTGGAGCTTCCTGATTAAAACTAATAATTCTTAATTTATTGAGTGAATACAAATCTTATTTATAAACACGTAAATGACTGCAGTTATTCTGGCAAATGTTTTCAGTAAGTTGTCAGAATGTTTTTATTGCCAAATTGAAGTCAATGAAAACAGGCACTTATTTATTGTCCATGTTGAACCAAGAATCAAGTTTCATTTACCTGTTCTTCTTTCTGTGGTGTTTCCAGCACAACAGCTTTCCTTCCCCTCTTCCCACCTTTCCCCTGTGTCCTGTCTTCTTTCTCTTTAGTTCCTAAAGGTGACGTATCGGACTGAGAGGCATCTGACCCTTGACCTTGATCATCATCCTTTGTTCCTCGTCGCTTACGGCCGTCTTTTTTTACTGGCTCTGGAGCAAGGAATGTTTCCTGCTTAGCAGAGGGCTTTGTTAGGGATTTAGTAACAATCTCTGCGGATGAGGTTCTTGCATGTCTTGAAAGAGATGGTTGTGAATTTGTTGAAGGAAGTGAATGTCTTTCTTTGGATTCATTGGTCTGCTTGTCCCGTACATCTAAATTTTGATCCACGCTGAGTGTAATTGTTAACCTTGATGTATCTTCGGCCACGACATAGTCAGTGATAGACCACCGTTTTTGTCTCTTTTCTTGGGGAATTTCAGAGGATTCCTGGGGTGTTTTAGCAGTGGCCTTGGGCTTTCTACCTCTCCTAGAAGAAACAGGAGTTTCCTTTACTTTATTTGCCCCTTGACTTTCACCTGCTGCTTTTCTACCGCGTGTTGATCTTGTTCCTTGACTGCTACTGCTGCTGTCTTCATTGAGTGATTGTTTGGCTTTTGGTACCTTGTCAGATTCACTTTCTTGCAGACCAAGAGAAACCTTTAGTTTTGCATTTTTGCCAGTGCCAATTTTCGGAACTCTTGGCTTGTTCAAAGCTGGAGTATCTGTTTCTGGATCAGTAATAACTGAGCTTGCATTCTTCCCCTTGCCCTTGGGTATGTTGGATGCTTTTGAAGTTGCTTCTTTGGACGCATTGCTCTTTCTTCCACGTTTTGGTTTCACCACATCCTCACTGGCTTTCCCATCACAAACTGTCACCTCAGTAATGCCAAAAGCTTCCACTGACCTCCCAGAAGGTTCCTCAACGGCAATTTGTAAGCTTGATGTGGAGGACATTGACTCAGTGTCATCAGAATCTTCGCCATGGACAGCCTTTTTGTAGCTTGCCTGTCTCCTGGAGGTCCTCCTGGCAGCTGGCTTATCAAGGATGTTGTTGTTGACTTCATTGAGCTCAAGCCCACCTGTTGACTTCCAAACCAAACCCTGGTCCTCCTTCATTTCTAGGGTGCTTTCCTCAGAATCCCCATCAACTGATTTGATCTCTCCCTCAACAGCATCTTGGCTTCCTTTCCTCTTTCGTGATGCATCATATGGCCGAGAGAGATCCTTGGATTTTCTCCTTGTTGGTTTGGCATCTGTCTCTGTTAATCTTGTCCTCTGAGGCTCTTTGCCTTTAGGCTTCCTTCCTCGGGCAGATTTCCTGGTGGCTTTATTCTCTTCTTGCAGAGAATTGTCTTCATCAGGTGGAGTCTACAGGTTTAAGAAAAACAACTGTGAGAATAAAAAGAGAATCTCGTTCATTCTATTCCAAGTGCTGCACTTTCATAGTATATAAAAGACTGTGTATATTTTGCCGACTTCGGGAGCCACAAATAAATTTAAAAATGCAAGGAAATACTATCTATTTAAATGTAGAAGTCAATTTTTTATTTTTTTTAAGTAGAACATTTTATTTTGCGAGTTTTTTTTTTTAGGTAAAGCAAAATATGACCTGAGTGCATACAGATACTACGCCATCTTAATAATAAGAGTAGAATACTTGTCTTTTTTTTTCATGAAAAAAGAAATAGGGAAAAAAAAGGCAGGATTCAATCGTGGAACATGTTAAAGAGAAGCAGGAGCGTTTCCTCTAGAGCTATGAGATGTTGATGAAAAACCTGGTAATTTAATACCTCACATGATGACTATTCGTGGACTCATCAAAGAGGGCGCTGTACAATTTACCGGCTTAATATAGTTCACTAAAAGAAAGCTGGTACCGGAAAGATATACACTACCTTAATAAAAACTAAAACAGATCAAAGATCAGGCTTTAAAAGAATGACTACCAGGCAACCTTTTACAAAATTTACACTATTTTGTAAAGCCAACTAACTTAAATTTTACTTGTATTTATATCTTTCAACAAACTGTAGGCTATACTACCCAAACAAGTTTTGCCAGCCTAGGTGCAGAAAGTGTGCAAAAAGCATGCTGGAGCAACCACAGGACAAGGAAATGAAGTTCCACTGCATGGTAACCTTGTCAACATCCAAAACATCCCATGACATCATGGCATCAATGTGTCGGTACATTTTTGAGGGGATTGTTTTGGTTCATTCCTGACTTTCTCGGAGCGAAAATTGAAACATGCATATATGGATTTCAACAACTACTAATGGATCTTAACATTCCAAGGAGGAATTTGTTGTCAGTCAAAAGGTCAAACTCAAGGCCGTTTGACTGAATATCATTGATGTTTTGGATGCTGACAAATTTTTCACCGGAATGGTATAGTATACAATGGCAACTTACAACAGATTAACGTAAGGGAGACTTGTAAAAAAAATTCCCCACTCGCATGAGGACTGTATCTATTGCAGGGCTCAAATTTGGGGAACAAATCCACAAGACTGCAGGGCTTGTAGCTCAAAACTTTTACTGGACCAGAAAATTTGTTACAAGACCAGAATCAAAATGAGAAGAACACTCTACACAGTTTCACAATTTGAGCAATTTTTGTTCCAAGCACTAAGAGAAGATTTGTGAAGTTTTTCTTATGAGTAATACTTCAATACTCAATTGATCAGTTTAATTAAAAAATACAGTGACGTGTTATTATTCAAAAACACAAGACCGCCGGACTTGTACGGTCATGAGTTTACTGGCCCAACACTAAAATCACTGGCCTCGGGCCTGCGGTCCAGTGTCAAATTCGAGCCCTGTATTGGAAAATGAGTACATCACAAAATTGAATTTGACATTTCCCTCACTCTTTAAACTAGAGTGTTTTAAGTAACAGAATCGCACATACGTAAAACTTGACATGTTTGGGACCAACGTGGTCCCGGATGTTGGAATACATGCAAGACTTACACAGTCTATTCCACTATACCTGTTCCATGAAGACCACTCTACGTACTCCTTGTCTTTGATTCTTTTCAGTGCTTGCCATAGCGGAGCGTTCAGGCACTTTGCGAAGCATGGAGGAGACCCGATGTGTTAAACCAACAAGCGGCCCCTCCTCTTCTTCTACTCCTTCTTGACTGTCTGGGATTTGCTGAAAATGAACCAAAGGAAAAAACATTAACTAAAGCCGATAGAAAAGTTGTGGAAAAATTGTGGAACTTATTTGTAGAAACTTAAGTGGGGATTCGGTTGGCTTAGTCATGTTAGTAGTTTCTTGCCCTGCTATTCACCTTCGTGGACCCCGGTTTGAGTCCCACCTCAGACTGGAGCCTTGCATGTGGATTGGGTTTTCAGTCCATACCTGATTGCGTGGGTTTTCCCCATTGGGGTTTTCCTAAAACTGATCATTTCTTCTTGTTTCCTCCTGTAATTGGCGCTAATTGTGCTGTTGGGTGTGTAATAATAAATAAACCTAGCAACCTTTATCCTGCTGCAATAAGTTTGTAATCTCAACTTTTGCTTCAAATTTGCATTTTGTATAAAATGGTTTATAAACTGAAATGTGTGTTTCTTACCGTTTCACTCTCCTCCTCAGCTCCATACACCTGAGTAGCTAAAGTGAAATCATCATCTGTTTCATTCTCTTCTTGTTTTAATTCTTCCTTACTCAATCCCTCCTGCTTTCCGTCAATCTCATCCTCCTTGACTGCAGACTGCTGCTTTGAGAGCGACGATGATGGTTCCTCTCCTTCAGTGTCTGGGTTGGCTTCATCATCCTCAATGAGGTCCATCCCATATGCTTGAGTGGCCATAGTTGTGTCATCATCATCTTCTGCATCATTCTCATCTTGTTTCGTTTCTTCCTTACTCAATCCCTCCTGCCTTCCGTCAATCTCATCCTCCTTGACTGCAGACTGCTGCTTTGAGAGCGACGATGATGGTTTCTCTCTTTCAGTGTCTGGGTTGGCTTCATCATCCTCATTGAGGTCCATCCCATATGCTTGAGTGGCCATAGTTGTGTCATCATCATCTGCTTCATTCTCTTCTTGCTTCGTTTCTTTCTTAATCAATCCCTCCTGCCTTCCGTCAATCTCATCCTCCTTGATTGCCAACTGCTGCTTTGAGAGCGACGATGATGGTTTCTCTCTTTCAGTGTCTGGGTTGGCTTCATCATCCTCATTGAGGTCCATCCCATATGCTTGAGTGGCCATAGTTGTGTCATCATCATCTTCTGCTGCGCTGTACTGGAGGGTGGGGGCATTTGGGTCAGCGACGGCAGCTTCTAAGAAACGTACAGTATCAGGTTTTTTAGAAGCACACAAATATTAAGGTTGGTCACATCAAAGGGAATAAAAACAAGAACTCTGAAGAATCTTTTGGTAGAGAGATAATCACTGATGTTGCATGGAGGCTATGACTGACCAAGACTTCAAGTAACTTCATTGCACCTTCATTATGGAATTACTCGCCAGTTCACATCCGCCAAGCTGACTCTCTTCTGATTTACAAGGGACTTTAAAAACTAATCTGTTTGATTATAAAGTTTTGTAACAAATTGCTTCATATCATTATTTAGTTGTTTTGTGTTGAGCAAAGAGGCTCCTGCATTTTGCGCTGTATAAATGTCTCATAATATTATTATGATGATTATTATTATTATTAATACCTGATTCTGTTTCTACGCCATCTGCTAATCCGATGGTCCCCTTAGCTTCACCATCATCCAATGAGATCTCCGCATCCAAAGCCTCATCGCCGTCTTTGCTGTATGCTAGCGTAGCTTCATCGCAGTAACTCATCTGTGGTGCCTCATCACTCTCCTCATAAGCAAGTGTCGGTGCATCAGCAATGTTTATGCTGACTGACGGTGTAGTAGTCGCTTCATGATGGACTGGCTTACTGTAACTCACCTCTTGGTCATCACCATCAGAGTCGGAATCAGTCGTGACATATGCCTGGGTTTCAGCACCGGCCAAAGCTGATGAATTCATAACCTGTGAAAGAACATAACGTTCAAAAAGTTATATGCAAACATTTCTGCTGATAATGCTCTTTGAGATTTAAAACATGGGCGAGGAATGCTACTCAAGTGAATTCCTAGACCCATAGAATGTTTGAGACAACCACTCACATTATTCCTGATAGATGTAAAATTTGCATCGGGGATGAAGAACATTATTATGTTTTACCCATACACCATGTGTGTAAAGCACTGTATACTCAGCACTTTCCTGAGTCCTGTGTAGAAAATCCACAGGCCTATTGCTTGTGTGGGATACGAACCCACGACCTTTGCCACACATTGGTGTATGAGTAAAACCGAATCCCAAATTTAACATCTATTAAATTGTTGCGGTACCAGCTGCTTAATGAGGGATTCAAACTGCCTCTAGCTACTGGGCAATCTCGGTGGTCTAGTGGTAATCTAGCGCTGATCTAGAATGGCAAAGGTCTTGGGTTCGAATCCCAACCGAGTATTATGCCTGATTTTTTTCTTCACATGACTCCGGAAAGTCATTGTAGAAAAATAGCATACTAGACTTAAAAGTAGGGCATAGACTGGTAAATACTCCAAAAATTAATGACCATAAAAACTTACTTGGTGAGAAGCACTGCAGCAATTAATTGTATAAACTAGTTTTAAAGTAATATAGTTTGGATAACTTTTCACCCCAAAACATTTGAATCTGGAAAACGATTCATGCATGAATTGTTTCTCAGACATCTGAGGGTTGGTGTCTGTTCACGAATGCTCCGTCCAGAGATGTCGTTGGTACCCGGTGTCACTTCGCTAAACGTAGATCGTTTGTGATTCTTGTAAAAATACCTCACCAGTTTTTTGCCATTTTCTCAGCATGTAGACACAGTTTTGAGCTTAAACTTTCACATGTGACTTTTAATGTATCTTTCTATATAATGTTGCCTATAAATCAGCATTACATTGACAACAACCAATCTATGACCCTACCTGTAAGTACACAAATTACTTCTCAAGTTAGCAAAACTTTATAACATCATGTCTACCTCATCATCCTCTTCTTCTGTTGTATAGGCAAGGGTTGGTGCTGTGGCCACGTCCACTCCCTCCTCTTCCTTGCCCCCCTCCACACCCATGTCATACTTCAGTGTTGGCTCCACCCCTTGCTCTCTCTTCTCATCACCGGTGTCGCTCTCTGTCTCTGGAATGGAGGGAAGAGTGTCTGCTTCGGCCTGATTTAATTTCATGTCATATTTAAGAGTTGGCTCTAACGTTGGCTCTGTTTTTGAACCAGGAACGTCACCTGCTTCCTCCGACTCCTGGGGACAAAAAGCTTGGGTTGCTAAGTCCGCAAATGCTAGTGTTTCAGCTCCCTCATTGTTAGGACCCTGAGGGCACTCTTCACTTTCACTGGCATCATCGTCGTTGTATGCCATTGTAGCTTCTTCCTCTACATCATGATGATCGGAGGAGAGTTTTCTTTGAGGTGTATTGTTTTTTTCATCGCCAGTCGACAGGTTCAGTAGAAGTGTTGGCTCTAAACCTTTGTGAAAAACAATGGTTAAACCTCTTAAAATTTACATATTTAAAGTTATCAGTCTCAAGACCTACTTTGGTTTTCCATAAACTATGCAAGCTTGCAACATGATATCGTGTTGTGAATGCATGTACACAGTACACAGTCAACCCTCCAACTGGCTGACCATTCAATATCATCCAGCGTGGCTTTCAGTGATAAACTATGCATGCCGGCAATATGATATCATGTTGTGAATGCATGTACACAGTACACAGTCAACCCTCCTACTGGCTGACCATTCAATATCATCCAGTGTGGTTTTGAGTGCTAGATAAACTATGCCAGCCTGCAATATGATATCATATGGTGAATGAATCTAAACAGCGCACAGATGTACACAGTTTGTTCTGTGCTCAGTTCTGCCTCCACACACATTAATGCAGATAAATGCATCCAAATGGTTTGCCAACTCCCTAGAAAATTAAGCTAAGAGTAGGAGAATTTACCACAAAAAGATAAACCTACTAATTCTCTTCTTGCTTCTTGTGTTGTCTTCATCCTCAGAGTCTGGTACAGTAAATGCTTGAGTAGAAGCATAGAAGAGACTCTGTCTCACCTCTTCCTCTTCTATCAAAACACAAACCACGCCATTGAATCAGGGAAAGATAAATTAATCACCAGAAGTAGTGTACCCATTGGCTGCTATGGCTTTGTCTACGGCTTAACCGCTGAGTCATCATGCAACAACAGTCAAAGACATACCTTTAGCTGCCGATTCGAATATGACCTCAAACTGCAATAATGTTGCAGCCAGATAAAACTATGCAAATATGCACACATCCATTGGCACAGATATATCAACTTTTTGCAAGATGACTCTTTTGTATGAATTCAAAGCCGAGTCGAATTACATGAAACTACAAAGCAAAGATGACTAAATTAACAGCAACCAAGAACAAAACCAATCCCTATCTGCCATCTGTTCTAAATCTTTCAAAATTCCATTCAAAAAGTTGTCTGGTTTTGTAGAATTAGTTTTTCTCAGAAAAATAACTACGCAGGGAACCAGTCAAAAACCATGCTGATAAACTTGTGTTTTGATAGGTAACCGTGTCTGGGAAAGCAGAATTGTTTTTACCTGGGTCAGAATCAGTAACTGTGGGATATGCTTGGGTCTCTAGTTCAGCAAACTGTCCATATGCCTGGGTTGGCGCTAGAGCCAGGGTGCTAACGTCCAAGTCGGACTGCTCATTCCTTTCATCTACATAAAAAAGAAAGAAAGAAGAAGACGGTAAAGTATTTTCTCTCCAACCTTCTCCAAATACACTAACCCAAAATGCTGCTTAAGTGCACATCATATAGAGTCTTGCCAATAAGGAACCCAAGGGGCTTTAACAAACAGAAACATTTTAAGACAGGTTTGTGAAATTTTTTAACTATGAGACGATTTGTGTAGCACCTGCCAGAAACACCAGGGTAAACCCCTTCTCTTCAAGAAGAGTGTAACTGGGTTCTTTTATGTGGAGTACACAACACACAGGATCTACGGCTTTACACCCCATCCAAAGGCTGATGCAATAATTGTTTGAAGTGTCTTGCTTAAGTTCACAATTGTCAAGACCGGGACTCAAAAACACACTCTCTGATCAGAAACACCAGAGCTCGAGTCCAAAGCACTATAAGGACTACTTTGTTGAAACCCTCCAAGATCTTCATCTTTAACAAAAGGTCTTCATTTATTTTAGGTCTTCACCACAACAAGAAGTTATCCTCACCTTCATCAAAGGTGTCATTTATCACAGTGCTCTCTGAAACAAAAATAAATAAATGATACAATTTTTTAAATAAGATATGCACCTTTGAGATTGATGTTGAAATCTGCCTACAAGGCAAAATGAGTGTCCAGAATAACCAAATTATACTAGGACTGTGGATAACTTCTTTAGACAGAAAGTGCAATGGATTGGAACTGGTCTATCATTACTGGATGAACCCTGTGATCTAGCAGGCAAAATATCTTGAATGAAGGAGGAGTGGGTTCGAATCCCACCTAAGATCAATTAGTGTTTTTCTTCTAGATACAGGAAGCACTGAGTTTATCAAACATCAATCCAGTTTAAGGAAACAAGCTAAATACAAATTAAGGCAATGGCCTCACAATTTAACAACAGAGTCGTTTTCAAAGGCTAAATGACAGCACAACAAACAAATTCACCCTTTCACCCTGGGCCCAATTTCATAGAGCTTAAAGCACAAAAATTTGCTAAGCACAATAAAATGTTCGTTACCAGAATAAGGTTACCAGCCAAACTATAATGTCACGTGTACAATTTGTGACTGGTATCCTGCTCATTTCTGCTTAGCAGGAAAATGTAAAGCATTATTTTCTGCTTAAGCAGCTCTATGAAATTGGGCCCTGGGCCCAATTTCATCTGCTTAAGCACAACAATTTGCTAAGCACAATAAACTTTTGCTAACCAGAATAAGGCTACCAGCCAAACTACCATGTCACATGTACAATTTGTGACTGGTATCCTGCTCATTTCTGATTAGCAGGAAAATGTTAAGCATTATTTTTTGCTTAAGCAGCTCTATGAAATTAGGCCATGATGTCAACACCACAATAATCTTGGTTGCGCCATTTTGGGAGTCAATATCAACGTGTATTATAGAGTGTGTTGCAAATTTTAGGCAATGTGGCACTTACAGGCTTATGTGTAGACTCCCAAAAATGCTGAATGTGGTGTATTGCTACGTGTGACGTGAATGCAAAGGATCAGTACGAGAATCTTAGTGTAATAGAAGCAGGGTGGGAAAGTTGCTTTGGAATAAAACGCACGGAGCATAGAGCAGATAGATGCTGGAGATGAGCAAAGAATAGAAATCAGACAAGAGAACAAGATGGGGGCTGGGTAGAAGGAGTTGGCTCGAGTCAAAACTAAGAACACAGCACGAAATGTTTTACCAGCTAGTGGTTTGGTTCTTTAAGAAGTTGCCTCGAGTCAAAACTAAAAACACAGCACGAAATGTTTTACCAGCTAGCGGTTTGGTTCTTTAAGAAGTTGGCTCGAGTCAAAACTAAAAACACAGCACGAAATGTTTTACCAGCTAGCGGTTTGGTTCTTTAAGAAGTTGGCTAGTGTTAAAACAACAAATACAATGTGAAATGTTTTACCAGCTAGTGGTTTGGTTCCGGGTGTCTCTTCTATACTGTGATGACAGATGGAGCTATCAGCCCTTGCTTTAGCTAATTTAAAAGTCAAAATAAAAACATTTATTTCCTGGTCATCAGCTTCCAAATGTTTATCATTAATAGACCTCTTACCAGTTTTTCTACACATTTTTTTTCTACAGACTTACGGCGGACATTTTTTTAACACCCAGAACAACTTCAAATTTTAGCTGATTTAGGTGGCTGACATTTTTATCCACACGGACTTTCCATTATGTAGCAAGCACAGACAAGCACTACCATGATAAGCTTTGTTTCACCCGTACAAAAAGTGACAACAGGTTCTGGAAAATAATTGTAAAATGTCTATCTGGGGAGTTAATGTGTAACCCCCCCCCCATTCCAAACCTTTGTCCTATCAATGCCTATTGTTTTACCAATGTGGCATACAAGAATGGACAGGCTGCCACCATTGTTCATTCAGTCTGAGCATTCGGAGATTCTCAACGCACCAAATATTCTTTGCTTAATACAAAGTTGCTGCAGAAAATTTGCCTTACCCTGTGGGTGAAAAACAGTAAACAAAAAAGTTGTTGTTTAAGCAAACAAAATTTTTGCTTACCAGAATAAAGTTACCATCTAAAAATACTATAATCGTATGTACAATCTTCGACTGGTTTCCTCTTTAGGACAATGTTAACCGAAGGAAGGAAGGTTTGAGACTTTGTTTCAGAGGATTTATAAATACCTGGTTCAGGGGGAAGATTCTCATCCGATGCCTCGGCAAAGATGAGGGTCGCTGGGTCTCTCTGAGGAGTCTCCAAGAGGATCGTCTTCTTCTTCTCCTTGTTTACATGACGGGTCTCGGTGTTCTTCTCCACCTTAGTAGTACCATACGCCTGAGTAGGTTGGATGACATCATAACTGGAGCTTGACCCAAAGCCTGTTTCCTGAAACACCAAGACAAGACAAGTACTAGTGATAACAGGTAGTTTGTCCAAATAATTGTCACCCTATTGAGGATGGGTAGATTCCCAGGGAGAGGATGTGGGGCATATTTACAGCGATCTCCCTTAACAGTGGTCTGCTGACCAAATAGTTAAAAAACCTGACGACTGGGAAAGTCATGGTACCACCCAAAGTCTAATACTTTGACTAAAACAGTTCTAATATACAAACATTTACAGCTTTAAGTTCTATGGTAAAACTACGACTTCCGAGGTTATTCTCACTGATGTTCAAGTATCGGGAAAATAGTCTGCTCCGGGAATCATCGAGGGAGTTGTAGTTTTAACCATAGCACCAGTAAACAATCAATATTTGCTTTATAACACCAAATACATATATTGTGCCTAGGCGTCTAGGTACCAGGAAGCTGCTGTTGCTATGGGTATAGTACACTGGTTAATATAGGATAGTACACTGGTTGCTATGGGATAGTACATTGGTTGCTACAAGTATAGTTCACTTATTGCTGCGTGCACAGTGCATCGTGTTCGCATGGCTTTCTAGTAAAAATAAAGACACATCATGTGACGCGCTCTAAACCAATCAAAAGACAGAATCTTTGTACGGGTAAATTATAATATAAACTATGTTTACTTGAGCTTTTATAATTTCCGAGTAGATCTTATGCACATGACATCATTTAAGTAGGGCGCCCTCGGCTAGAAGTCAAGAAAAGTTTGCTCATTGGCCATCCTGCCCATCACGTGTAGTTTTTTTTTGCTTAACCATGATTTTCTTCTCTAAGATGGTGGCACGATAACCCCATTTCATAAGGTCTATTGTTCCACTTTGTCTGAGCATTAAGTATCCACTCAATGGTTTTCAAACCAGATGCACTACGCCAGGTTGCATTCACAATACCATGTGATGAATGCAAACAAATAAACATCAACAAACCAAGAAAATGCTTCAGCCATTTCTTGATATAACATCTGAGTACTTTATTTCATTATGAGGTTACACACAATGAGAGCTTCATAATAAAAACAATAATAATAATAATGAATTTATAGAGCGCCTTGTGCAAGCCTCAAAGCACTTGGTGTCAGGACACTTCGTACCTTTGCCACTTCGTACCCTGGACACTTCGTACCTTTTCAAGGTGCGAAGTGACTTTGGACACTTCGTACCTTGGACACTTCGTACCTTCTCACAAGACACTTCGTACCTTCTCATGAGACACTTTGTACCCTCAGGATTCAATATCATTTTTACGTGCAGAGATAATGAGACGTAAGAAACAAACAAATTGAGTTTACAAAATACGAACAAAACAAATGTATTTTAAATAAAAGTATTCACATTTCACAATAAAAACAATTTCACAATTAAACAAAATGACAATTCATTATGTATTTTTTTAAAAAGGATAGTATCCAATAGCATATTTACATGCCGAGAGAATGAAACAAATTAAATACAAAAACAACCAGTACACTTTTACATCAATTTCATAAAAAGCTAAAGCTGGAAAGTATTCCGTATCAAATTTGCGTGCCGAGATAATGATACATACAAACACAAAAATTACAAAATACGGACAAAATAAAGGTATGGGGTAGAAAATATTGCGTGCCGAGATAATGGTACATAAGAACAAAAATATACAAAATACGGACAAAATAAAGGTATTTTAAAGATATTTTTAGTTAGATAATATAAGTAATCACATTTCACAATAAAAAGGACATTCAAATAATTAGACAAAATGACAATTCATTAAGTATTATTTTGTATCTCAACGAAAATTATATCCTTATTAAGGAATTACACATTTTACTGAAGGTACGAAGTGACCAATTTGGTTACGGTACGAAGTGTCCCGAAGGTACAAGTGTCCAGGGTACGAAGTGGCAAAGGTACGAAGTGTCCAAGCACTTTACAATAAAAATATAATTAAAACATTTTGGTAAAATTGGCGAATTTAATGCAAAAAGAATTTAAGACTTCAAGAGCTTCTTTTGCACAATTAATCTTGACGATAGTCTAATGGGGTTGCACAAAAATGTTTAATTATGGGCTATTCATAATAAAGAGTGCCACCAAGAGTTTGCACTAGGGAGGCTTTATTTCCACTGCGTAATAGTTCAAAGACACCTTGTTCTGATGTTACGTCTGCTATTGGTCTGCTATTTTGGGAGTCAAAATCAGGCGCGTCACAATGGGGGGCGTCCGGCTGGCCATGGCAGCCCCCACTTTTTCCCATAACACAGGATACAAATTCAAACCAACAAATAAAACTGTCAAAAAGCAACTTGTTCTTGGGAGGGTAAATATCCCCCTCCCCAACCACTGCCACAGATGATGGACAGTCATTTTAATGTCATCCCATCAAGATGTTAAGATGACTTAGCGCCACTGCTCGCAGGGATCGTAACTTAATGGCCGCCCAACTTTTGAACACCTTGCTACACACCTGGTCAAAATGCACTGTGTCCTACAGTACAAAGTAACAGACTTGGAATCTGACTACCAAAATGGTACAGCTAAGATTTATAGTAAACTGGATCTGTCGAGTTAGAGTTAGTATGCAGAATTTTAATGTTAGCATTATCATAAAAAAGCATTAACTACAGGATATAAATCTTTAGAGACTCTAGTAGCTGAAGCAGTTTGTACCACAAATGTCCAAAAGGCCCTCTTCAATTCAACCAAAATGATCATGGCTTGTATTCAAATGTTTTCCGTTTCTAAAATTGAAATAAAATCTATTTTGTATTTTTCTTTTAATAGACATTTTGTATTCCTTCTAAGCTGAAAACAAGTTGAATTGAAACATCTGTTAAAAAAAGACCAAATCTATGTATAGGGCAGAAACCTAACATCATGTTACCAACATCATTGTAAGTCCCCTTATCAACCACACCACTTGAGGCAAAACAAAAACAGGGAACAAACTATTTTCAACCCAGCCTCGCTTTCATGTTTTTGATTTAAATGGGAGAACGTCATGATGACAGCACCAGGATACCGTTTTATTAATATGTGGTCTAAATAAATAATTTTATGGTTGACCTTGGTAGGTCTGATCCTAGAGGTAGAAATACAAAGTGACACAACAAGACTTTAAAGTCCTATGAAGCTGCCGTATGTTACTGGCAACCTAAAAATACAATGGTCAGAACAGAGGAGTTTTGTAATACAAAATAACCAGCAAAGTCCAGATATAAAAGCTGTAATACTTTGTGAAATTGCTTGCACCTGTGCAGACAAAAATTTTACGAATGAAAAAATGTTGGGAAACTTCCAAAGTATACAGTTTGTTCGACACATAATTGTTATGGTCCATGGCATTCGTTATCAGTATTAAAAAAAAGAAGAAGACACTTCTACATTTTGACTTGATTTTTCTACACAGGAGATGTCCGGGGCCTTTTAAATCCTGACAAATAATGTATCACAATACTTTCACTAGATTCAAACAAGTTAAGCAGAACTCTTCATTCCAATGATTCATGGTCTTAGTGTGGAACATCGTCTCAAGATATTAGACTCTGTGTACAAAGGAACTGCTGATGATTCAATTGGATTTGAAATACAAATGAGCTTAAAGTGTTGTGGTCTTTCAATGTATCTCCTTGTATTTTTACCTCCATGGTCTGATAAGTAAGCATAACATTAAGGTCCAGAGTTCAACAAAATCAAGCAAAAACCAGCAGTTGGATTTTGATAAGTAAATCTAGGCTGAGATTCAGTCATCTTGAGTGTTCCTTTGAGATGCAAAGTACACCCTTTTCAGAGGAGAAGACACTCATATCTGCTTGAAGGATTCCGAGGGTTAATATTTTCTCCTGTTCATGAGAAGAAACAAAATCAAGCAAAAACCAGCAGTTGGATTTTGATGGGTAAATCTAGGCTGAGATTCAGTCATCTTGAGTGTTCCTTTGAGATGCAAAGTACACCCTTTTCAGAGGAGAAGACACTCATATCTGTTTGAAGGATTCCGAGGGTTAATATTTTCTCCTGTTCATGAGAAGAAACCTGATGATTTAGGAGTTGATTGTGATCGAGGCTTTAATAGGGTATTAAAGTTAATAGTGGCTGTAAGGATGTCCTACAGCGAGACCTGGCTGCTTTCAACATCCCAGTTGCCACCTAGGAACCTGTTGCATTAGATTGCTCCTCCTGGCACTCTGCTATCCAATCAGGGTGCTACCGTTCTCAAGACTACATTGATGGGCCCAAGCTCTGGTGTTGTCAGCAGTGAGGGTTTGAACCCCGATTATGACACTTGTACCCTTGAGCAAAGCACTTCACCATAATTGCTTTGTAAAAAGTTTGGAAGGTAGTGCATTCTGCTCTACCAGCCAGGCTCCTAGTGGATGATACCCTTGCCTATATCCTTACAGACTGTGAAGGGGGTAACACTGTTTCAGCCCCAGGAGTAGGTGGCAACGTGCCTCTGGTGACAGTTGATTTGGGTCGACAGCCCAAATCAGTGAAGTGTAGCCCTCACCATGAAGGGGTCGTCCGAACTTTTGATGTTGGGGGATATCTCTCTCTTTAGAAAAAAACTATATATACATGTATCTGTCACCACAGGTCCAGATTTACTGGATGGAGAGAAGCAATTAGGATTAAGTGTCTTGTTCAATGATACAAGTGTCGAATTGGGAACCAACCAATTTACAGGCACCAGACTGGGATTAATCAATCTGCAGTAACAAGAAGTAATATTCCTCTTACCTTTCCCTCATTTGTCTTTTCTCCAACTTGGTGCGAATCTTGGAACATCAACTCAGAATCAGTGTCTGATCCATCGTCACTCCCTGGTTCATACTTCTGTACAAAAACACCCAAACAAAAACCAAAATTAACTGTTGCAAAGTTCCTCCCCACCAGGGTGACCCATTGTGTTACCGTGGTGTTACCGTGGTGTTACCGCAAACCGAATATACAAAAGTACATAGCTAATCTTAAAAACCATGTGTTACAGTACGTACTGCACTTGTCCAGTAAGGAGGTAAATAGCAAAGTGCTTTCAATCACAGGACTGACATAGAGTACACCAGTGGTCGTGACACTACTTTGATACCTAGGTCAAAACATACATGTACCTTCACCGTAAAGGTCAGATCATACTTTGGTAATGACCCCGAAAACTATTTGTAAAAATTTGTATCCCAAAGCCTCTTTGTTATAAAGATGGTTACGATAGTAAGCATCCAACAAGATTATTTTTTTCTGAAATGCCACCTTTAATTAGAAATCAATTAAAAGTATGTCAACAAATTTGAATCTCCAAAACTCATCTGAAGGCAAGTTTTGGAGATTCAAATTTCAGTGGTGTCCATTTGTGAATGCTAAGGCCAATGATGCGGTTGGTACCCGCTGTCACCTTGCTATGTTCTCGATGAAAATCTTGTAACAATATACGAACACAATACATATGGAACTCTATACACCAAGGCTTTCCATTTATTTGGTATACAGCATAAAAAGAACGAGTCACTACTCTTTTGTTAAAAAGCGAAAAAATGTTATAGACAACCTGTGACAATCTGCTTCACAGCGAATTTTCGAAGTTTATACATTCTCAAAAACTTTTTAAAAGTTATGTTTGGTGCGCGTTGGGTTGTGTGTACGCGCGTGTAAAAATAGATTACGCGCTGGTACTAATAGCTATAGAGCCTATATATTGCGTTCCGCGTAATTAAATTGGCGTATACATGAGCTTGGGCGCCCAACACACGAAGCCAGCCGGTTTTAAACAGCTCCAGCTGGTCTTGATCAGCCGTTTAAACACCCCCATGTGACATGCTCTCCACCAATAGGAATAGCGAAACTGCCTGGGGTATTTATGAATAACTGTTTATATTTCCCCACAGGATTTCCAGTAAATTAGATAATGCTTCCCCCTAATCAGAAGCTGGGTGCTTTCATGGTCATGTCGGTCTGGTTTGTTTGCCATTGTCCTCGCTTGAAAATGTATAGATTATATAAAATATTTAGATTGCATGGCAACAAATCTTCAGTGTTCCAAGTATATTCCCTAACGAGTGTTGTTAATTAAGCTGAAGCATTTTAGGGAGTGTATACATTTGGTAATTACTCCAATAATTAATGACCATGAAAACTTACTTGGCCTAGAGCACTGGAGAGCTGTTAGTGTTAATATTATAAAGCATTGACCCCTTTTGAGGTAATGTAGTTTTAGAAAAAGAGGTTTCTTCACAAAACAAAATTTGAACCTGAAAAGTTTTCAGGATATAAGGATGATGTCTGCATTTCACAGAAACATAAATCAATAGCCCTATCAAATTTAGAGGGAAAATGAATTCGATTGTACTTAAAACGAATACAAAGAATACAAAAACGTAAAAATTCATCGATCAACTTGGCATTAATTTAACAAAACTTTTTACTCAAACATGTGATTTTTCCAAATTTTGATTGAGCAGAGTAATAAAGACAGCTTGTTGTCACCAACGCCATGAACTAGCGCACGGTGTACAAACAACTTTTTTTCCAGTTTTCATTTTTTTTACAAATTTAAACAGTATTAACTGAGTCCTACAATTTCAAGAGGTTTCAACGTTCCAGGAGCTTTACTTTTTTAATTATGATAATTAGGCTTTGCAATTTTGCACCGAAACTGAAAATTGTCTACGCCACAAACTAGCAATTTACCAGAGCATCAAACGACACGCACCAACTTCCTTCAAAGAAGCGCCAATCTTGTGTGTAGCCGGCGCGTGACCTACATTTTCACCAACTCACAAACACACATAGTAATACATTGCATGGTGCTAGTTCGTGAAAACGAAAAATGTCTATCTTCATTAATGCTCAACGCCACAAAGTAGAACAAATCTTTCTTACTGGATTGCTTATTAATTTAAGACCAAAAGCAGTAAAAAGCACCATATATATGTAGTTCAATTCATCAAGTCTCCCCTGTTAGAAAAATAGTTGAAAATACACAAACATTTTTAGGAAAGCTTGATTTTAAAAAGTGTTCAATTTTAAACGCCGTTTTCTCCCATTGTTACTTTTTACCAAGTATCTAGGTCTGTGGTATTTTGTGGCGTCGGTGACAATATAATGAAATAATTGGTTGTGCATCAAACCGTTAGGTGTAGATTAATTAGCTTTCAAGGTGGAGGTGCATCATCTCCTCCAACCCTCGCTCTATGCTTGGTTTGCATTTTCCAATGCATTTTTTAATGATCTAAGCATCAATTTGTAACCATTCAACTGCATGACATGGCCCACTATGCGCAGAGCTGCGCATAACTGGTCTGAGTAGGTTTGTGTATTGTGTAGGTTTACCACAAACACAGTGGATAATGGTCAGATAGTAGGAGTTTGAAAAAGAGATTTATAGATTCGCTGCGGCTGTTCGCGCTTGTGCCAAAACCCACTGTAAAGTTAACATTGTAATTGCACTGTACAAACAAATTAATCTATAAAATTGATGTAACAATTGAATCTGTCAAATCAGTTTACACCATGGCATCTCAACAATTTATCGCGACTAAGATGTTTCTCCTCTGCCTGATGCCTGCATTTTCTCAAGCTAGCCAGGCTTGTGTTTCTTCTATCGGAGCAGGGAAGTGTCCCAATACTTGGACACAGTGGGGAGACAATTGCTACAAAGTTACAAGCACTCGCCAACCCTGGTCTGAAGCCAAAAAGGAATGCTCTCAAATGAGCAGTGTGATGACTACTCCAAATTCTATGGAGGAAACCCAAGTCCTTTTAGAAATGGCGTCAGAAACTAGATTATGGATCGATTGCACTTACATCCAATCAAAAGGTAAGTTAAGTTTGTACTTGTGACTTTGGAAATACCTTCCTTTCTTTTAGTATAGTATTGTTTAATTTCAATATGGCTTATTTGATATTTGAAATAAAAAGTCGCGGGTGAGCCCTTGGCTGCTACTTCCCAGGTTGAATCATCAACTTGGGTGTGATCCCTGGCTACAAGGTAGCTAATGGTTATATGGCTTCTGATTGGCACCCTCGAAACAAAGATATTGACTAACAGGGAGACCGCCAACATAGGGCTGAATACATGTAGCTCAGTTGGTGGAGTGCTGGTACTTTAATCTGGAAGTCTCGCTCCAGTAAATTTTTCTTTGTTCAAACCAAAATTATAAAAAAACAAAACCCAATACAGTAGGAGCTCCAAACACGAATCTCCAAGCAAAAAGCTTGAAAAAGTATAAAAGGTTGAGTTAATGTCGCTACATCACAAGCAAAAACAACACTCATACAGACTTGAAAATACTCCCTCTATCTAATCTTTTCCCAAAAAACTTTGCATCATAAGGACGTCACAATGAAAACTACACCAGCAAATATTTCAGGTAGTTTTTGTTTTGGGTTCTTTCAGGAGAGTGGGAATGCAAGGATGGACTGAGAGTTGTTCAGTACAGCGGTTGGGCTCAGGGAGAGCCTAACGGTATGGGTGCTGAGCCTTGTGGAGAGCTCGTGGAAGAGTCGGGTAAATGGAATGATAATGATTGTGATCTTTCATACCTAGCAGTCTGCAAGAAGCCTGTTCCACCAATGCTTCACTTATGAAGCAGTTGATAATCCACAAGACAAATGCCTTCATCTACAACCCACAAACTGGTGACAATACATGATCAACTATTTGGAAGATTGATGCAGAAACACTACAGTGAGCAACCAGCAGCATTCAGATGTCTCCTGAAGACAATCAGAGGATACTGATCGAAACGTTGAGTTGTCAAACCACTGGTTCTTCTCAGAACCACTACAACTGATAAAAAGAGATTAAATGTAAATGTGTCTCCACAAATCCCACTAGACAGCAGCATGCAAAGAAGCCTAGCTTCTCAATCTCTGATGAACTTTGTAACTGGTTCAATCATAAATCATAATTTCAAACCAATACTTGCAAAATTCACAAAACTTGATTGAGTTTGGTTTGAAAAGGGCAAACAAAATTATATAGCCATGATTGAGAATTGTTAAGTTTTCATTAAGTTTATTTATTAAATGGTTGTGTTACCTGCTGCTATTTACAGGAATTGAGCTGTCTCGTGTAACCGGGCACGCTCAGTGGTTTAGCGGTAAGACTTCTGCTATAGCATATCAGGGGTCAGGGGTTCAAATCCCACCAGAAAATATTCAGTTCTGAAAGGTAGAGTCAACTATTGTTGTTTTCAATGTCATGCTTATTTATATGCAAAAAAGTTACAACAAAATCAAGAAAGATACCATAAAAGTCACCTTTGAAAGCTTAAGCTGATCAAGTGTCTACTTACTGATAAAAAAGCAAAAAACTGTCACACTATTTTCACACAAATGTCAAATCCATACACGTTTAGCGAGGTGACAGTGGGTACCAACTACATCTCTGGTCGCAGCATTTGCGAACGGAAACCAACCCTCAGAAATTGAGAAAAGGTTGATACATGAATTGTCTCTCAGATTAAAATGTTTTCATTGATTTCTAATTTTCAATGCGGCATTTCAGACAAACTAATTTCGCAGGATGCTTACCACCATTACCATCTATATAACAAGTAAACTTTCGAACAGAAATTGCAGAAATTGTTTTCGGATCATTACCAACTGATGTTCCTACCTTTAACACGCATAAACAAATATGAATAAAATGATTGAAAACATTGGGTAAAATCATAAATAATGAAAATAATTTTAAAATTGCAACCCTTTTCCTCACTGTAGTCTCTGTTTTTAACATCAAAGGCAGAGGGTAATGCGACAGTTGTTTTGGCTTTTTATTTTTTTTATGTAAAGTTTCATTTACAAGTGAGAAATTAAAGCCTTTAAAAAGAGCATTTCATGCTCCATTTTTGATATTTCAAAATGCCAGTCATTTCATTTCATTTCATTTATTGATTCTGGTTGTGAAGCCAAGGACTCTCAGAAAAGCGAACTAAATCACTGTACTAGCCAAGAACCCAATGGAGAGAAGACAATGAAGGAAGTTTCAGTTTTAAATGTGGGAGGAAAACCCCAGAGAATTATTCCTTGGAAAACCCACGCAATCAGGCAGGGACTGAAAACCCAATCCACATAGTGCCCCCGGTGGGATTTGAACCCGGGGGTCCCAGAGGTGAAAGGCAAGGCAAGATATCACTACACCAACCTGACCGCCCCTAAAAGGCAACGTCTCTAAAAGGCAACGTATACCTTTGGTTTGTGGAACCGTTCGATTGTTTTAATCCTGTATAAATGTAGATGTAGATAATAAAACTAACCTGTGAAAAATTCAAATCAAAAGGTGGTCACATTTTTTAGATATCGCCGAATGTCCGGAGCGAATATGTCCACACAGGAAGAATAATCCCTAACAAGAATACACAATCTGAAAAACGTTTCTGACATTAACGCTTCTCAGATTCATTTTTTGTGTGCATAAAACTGATATCTTTCTACATAACCACATTACTTCCCAGTGAAATGTTTCTCAAAATGCTTCATACTATCGAAAGCTGCTGTAGGCCTCTAACAATGAGTTGTAACTGCCATTAATTTTAAGAGTGATTACCAAACGTCTACCTTCCCTTTAACCCCCCCCCCCCCCTTCCCTGGATCAGGACTAAGCAAAACAAATTATCCATAAAGTCTTGGATCGGACCCAAACCAGACCACAAGTTCTTCATGTCCATTGTATTTCACTAAGTACATAAAATCTTGGCCTGATTTGGCTGGGCTAAAAAAAAAGCCTACAATCATGAAAATATAATTCCACAGATTATTGGTTGCAGAGATTAGACCCTACTTCCTGACTGAAGTCACTCATACAAGTTGAATTCAACCAAACTAGCTTGCAATCTTGGACCTACCCGTCTCAAAAATGATAAAGGCTGTGACACAATTTTTTACCACTGTTGACTGTGTAACGCAGACACAATAAGATATCTAACACTACAATGCGCTGTGCAATGGACTATACACAAGTAGGTAAGAAAATTTACCATGGCAACAATTAACAATTGCTACTGCTTATGAATTATTCAATAACAATTCAGCCTTGGTTATTTACAGTATGTAATATTTACCATGTATCTATTTGAAATTTAGACAAGCATGATTACCCAGTAGCAACTACATGAGTAATATGCCTGTGGATTTTTTAACAGGACTTGGGAAAGTATTGAGTAGTTAGTGCTTTACACACATCGGTGTATGGGTAAAACCAAATAATATCATTTATTCCCGATGCAAACTTCACATCTATCAAATCATTTCATTGAATCACAAATCTATTTTGCTATAGGAATTCAGCCAATAGAAAAATGCCATAGTGGATGGTGAATTTTCTAAATGGCTGACTGTCTTAATTAAGATGCACAAAGGGGTTTCCCTGGTAACACAGGGGCACTTTAATGTATTTTGCTTTCAGGAGCACCAGCCAGGAACCAAATTTCCTGTCACTTTGTGTCGAAGCAACGGTGACTTTTTGTTGGCAGTTACGACACCAGGGAACAATTCTCTCATCTAATTATGTAACTTGAAGTGGGAATTTGGGCACTAATTATGCTATGATAATGAAGGGCACCGACAGCAGTTAAATTAAATAGGTTAGTAGGGTTTTTGTCTTCTCAAAGTAGCAAGTCTCCTTCTGTGGTTGATTTTCAATTGTTTGACTCTATTTCTACGATGAACAGAGTGAAGAAATTGCTGAAAAAAGCAGAGCCGGTTTGAATGGACACAGCCCTATGACAGTTAATCACACCACAATGCAAAAGGTCACACACTAAAATTGGATGATTTTGCACAAGACGTCGTTCAACAAACAAATGTTCCCTTTACACAATGATTTCATACATGTCTTAAGTCAAAAACTTCCACTAACGGAAGATTTTTTCATAGATCCAGACATCTGACAAAATTTAGCAATGTTTGAGAAAATTTCCCCTGGGACCTTGGACAGTACAAGCTTTGCTGTCCTGTCACACGAAGTGAAATTTGTGAAATTTTACAACCATGCTAAAATAAAGCAAGGGACCCCAGCTAAGATACTCTCATGTGAAAAGGGCTTAATAGCCACCAGAGCTTGATTCTGATGCAATATTATGCTCAGTCACATATTTTTAAGAAGTATACTGTACACATATGATTTTTACTTCCAAACCTCTCACTAATAGTGAAGCAAATAAAGAAAGAAAGATTTATTTTAGATCTTGTGAAAAAATATTTCTAATCCAGTGAAAATTTGAGACCAGCAGTCAGGTGAAAAATGAGGCCTGATCTCCGGCGATGTTACAGGAACACATACTGTAAGTTCAGCATCCAAACACTGGTGGAGTATACATGATGGAATACAGGACAGTTCATTATAATGCTTAGTACATGTGTATTTAAACTGCCTTCATATTGCATGCGAGACACGCCAGCTTATAGTATTTTTAAAAATTAAATAGCCTGCCAATTCAAACCCTAGGAAATATATTGACTATATTTGCATTTACAATGTATAGCGCAGGTCATTTTGGTTGGTAAGCAGTGTGCAACATCTAAGTCATTTCCCGCCCCCCGCCCCCAATATCGAGTAATCATTACAACCTTGGGCAGGTTCAATTTCATATGTTGCTGGTGGAGCAAACACGATCAAACAAAAACTAGAAATTTAGAGTTTGTCTTAAGACAAACTCTAGGTGTTTGGTTTTGGGGAGTACATGCCTGGTGTAAAAAGCCTGAGGAAAAAAAGCACAAAAAATACATTTGAAATGACGTAATCATGACGCTACTAAATTTTTCAGCAGTCAGTGTCGGTGTCCAACAGTGCACCAAATTTCAACTCGGTTTAGGTCTTTTGGTTTGGCAGATACATGGCTTTAAAAAAGTGCACATTTAAAGCGATACACGTAGTACGTGATGACGTCATCAATCTACGTTTCAACACATTATGTTGTCTGCATGAAGGCCGTTATGTAAACCAATGCTGAAACAATTATAAAAACTCTGCCAAAGGCTTCTAGTAAAACTGTATTTTGAAATGTTTTTAACCTGCCGCCAGATGGCGCTCTTAAATCTTATTTTTTTAACCAGACCCTTGTCAGACTACAACATCGTTAAAATCAACTCAAAGTTGCCACTTTTAATTACAATGCACTTTCAATTTTAACTGGAAGTAGAAGACACGTAATTTAACGCAAACAATTAAAATCGAAGACCTATATTACTTTTGTATAATCCCGCAAAAAGCAACCCAGTCTCTTACTCTCGAATTGATACCAATTTTAAATTTAAATATTAAATGACGTAGATTTCCGAGGCGGCATCTGTCACAGAGCGAGCAAATAATAATATTCCAGAGCGGGATAAAAGCATGAACAGTTGTTTGAAATAACGCCATCGTGCTTAGGGAACGTATTGCTTAAGTTTCCGTTACGTGGGACTGTACACACACAGGCTTGGTGGACTTTGAACCTGATGATTCACTTCTATTCCGTGTTTTCCATTAAGCCATCAGACGGACACAACGGAACTAAATTCACACTGAACTTTGAATGAGTTTGGGTTTTTATGTGCGGAACAACGTGTTGTTAAAACGTACAAGAATAAGCATTGCAATGATGTAGATTTCCGAGGCGGCTTCTATCACAGAACGAGCCAAAAAAAGTGTCCCAGCATAGCGCGGGATAAAAACATGAACAGTTATTTGATATAGCCCACTTACATTTCTGTTATGTGGGACTATACGCACATGCCTCGTGGACTTTGGACCTTATGAATAACGGAGTGGAACAGTCGGCTATGGTACTTTTCTCTATACAAAGATTATACAGGTGCGTTAATACGAACGTTGGCTGTAACGCCCGTTTAGGACCAGAAGTTAAGGTCATATTGGTATCATCTCTGTGCAAAAGTTTCCGCAGGATCACAAACCTACAATCTGATAAAAAAATTGTAATGAAATGATAAGTAGTTCTTGAGATATGAATTTTTGAAATTTTCAACTTCCGGTTTGAACTGGAAGTCAGGGTCAAACGAGGTCAAACTCTGTGTAGCGTTTTTAGAGTCATAACAGGCCTATCCGATGATGTCTAGATTGTGAAAATCCATTGTGTAGTTTTGGAGTTATGATTTTTTCAAACATTAAACTTTGATTTAATGTAAATCAACACCTGATGACGTCATCATGACATAACTGAAGCAGTTTCATCTCCTAATAATTATCTAACTATATGTAAAGTTTCAAGTTCATATGAGCTTGGAAAGGGTGCTTTTGTTAGCGGACAAGGGACGCTGAGAATAAGAAGAAGAAGAAGAAGAAGAAGAAGAAGAAGTATTAAGAAAAAAAAAGAACAAAAATAAGAGGTGTTCCAGGCGGAGTGCACGAATACCTAACTAAATCAATATTGCCAGCAGCACTTCTCAAGTCTTCTTCACAATTTTTTCCCTACACAAAGTCTTTTTTCTTCTTTTTTCCCCCAAACATCACATGCCTCTATTGATTTCAACCTTGGACATGTTAAATTTAATATTTTGCTACTGGAATGGAGGAGCACAACTGGAAACTAAATCAATATTGCCAATAACAGTTCTCAAATTTTTTGTAAAATTTTTCCCTCCACAAATACTGTAGTTGTATAACAACAATTAATTAAAGTTTTTAAAGCAGTAAACACAAATCTTGACAACAAAATAATTGTAAATGTTGTTTCATCTCAACATTTATTACAATGAAGAATTTGTGCATGTATCAGAGTTTGGCCTCCTAATACATAATTTAGCATGATTTATTGGTATTAACCAAAACAAAAATACAAATTAAAATGTATCAATGTAACATTTGTGATGAATAAAAACTGATTATATTACACACAAAAACAAAAACTAAAAAACCCAGTTGTGTGCAGTACTCAGTTTTGTTTTAAGCTGTTCCAGTGCAATGGAGGATCCCCAGCAACAACTCAAAAAGAGCTAGGAAGCAATAGCATTGAAACAATCCCTGCCTCAGTTACTGTAGATAGACTACAAATATCAAATGTATAAATCTCCTTTAAATGTTACGTAGACTCCAGCAAACAGCCATTGTAATTCACATGCTGGTTCCAGTTGGTTGCTGAATGCCGGGTTGGATGGTCTACATTTGAAAACAGCCAGCGCAACTGCAAGATTTGATCCCAGTTATGGCATCATCCAATTCTATACTGACTAAGATTTTAATGTTGTATCTGATGACTAGATTCTGCCCAAGCAATCTGGCTTGCCTGGAATCCATTGGGAATGGGCTTTGTCCAGATACTTGGAGACACTGGGGTGGTAAATGTTACAAAGCCATACATCGTCGTCAACCATGGTTTACAGCAAGACAGGAGTGTCTTGAATTAGGTAGCGTCATGACTGCACCGAGTTCCATGAACGAAACCAAGTTTCTTGAGGAACTGCTGGGAGCTGAAAGATTCTGGATAAATTGCATTGATCCTGAATCAGGTAGGTTCTACTTCTATTTCTGCCATAGATGTAGATAATATTATTCTATGTTAATTTTTCATCTTGTCTGACTGAATAATTCAGAACATGTTGCATTAATACAACAGTTTGCTTCAAAGCTGTACCAATCAACAATAAATGTGCTTAAATATCATCTTCTACAAGCATCCAAACTAGAATTCTGTTATGTAACACCCAGTTCAGACAGGCAGTCCAGAGTTGCGCCAAACCGAATAGATTAAGAGAGACTCCAGGTCGATCCAAATAAATTTCAGTTTCAGACAGGTGAACTTAACGTATTGGCTGAAGATAAGATCGTGTCAAATTGGCGGCTACAGCTACAGCTATGAGTAGATTTCCGCGTCATCATTTGTACAGTACATCCTTAGCAACACCCTTGGCAACAATTGTAGCCGTAGCGAATAAAAACAAACGAGCCGTGGACCTTTACTATTTGTAAACAACAGGGTCAAGATCAGACATTCTTTTTGCCGTGTAAATATTACATTAAAAAGTTCAGTCACAAAAGACGTGTAATTAAAAATATGGTCAGCCACCTTGCTATATTAGCTGAACAATGAAGAAGAAGAATGCTTAAGAATATAACATTTAGTTATATTTCTTCTACTTACTATACATGCACATACAGTTTGCATTAGGCTCAGCTCATGAAAAGATTGATGTCTGAAACCAACATGCTCCAGAGTCATTCTGAATGACTGCAACAGTTGATCTTTCAACTTCTCCTAACTGTTTTTTTCGATTTCAAACTTTTCATATACTTTGGTTCAGTGTAACTCTGTAGTGCCTTTCTGAAACGGGTGTTACCTTTGTGGCTGGTCATGCATTGAGTGAAAATGGTGAAACTTAGATGGAACCTAAGTGTGCCAATATTTATAAAGTATGCCCACATGCAAATATAACACACATTTGTTCACCCAGGAATGTTTAAACTTAAACACTTGTTTTGTGTGTTATAATTTGCAGGAGTATGGGAATGCAAGGAAGGTATGCGAGTTATTCACTACAGAGAGTGGGCTGTCAGTCAGCCTAGTAATGGGTTTGCTCTTAATGAACAGTGCGGTGAGATCTGGCATTCAAGTAAATGGAATGATGCATCATGTGATATTTCTAATCCCGCTGTCTGCAAAAAGTCAATCACACCAATGTTACATTTATAAGTCGGCAGTTTACAATCAGTGGAGCAAATGCTGTTTTTAACTGAAACTCACAAGGTGACTTTACATGATTTTTAGTCCAAATCTTGAACAATAATAAGGCTGTGCAAAGAAGTTTTGCCCAAACCAAGTTCTACCAGCCTTGAGGATTGAAATTTGTGCAAAATTGTTGTGGCTGGAAAAAAATCTCACAGATTTGTTTAACATTCAATAATAATTGAAATAACTGTATATTTTTTTTGTGCCAACTAGTGAATGAATTTCGCCCAACTGGCTTTAAAAAAACCCACATTGTTTATTCTGCCAACCGGTAGTTTGATGAAGTTGGTGATATTTGTGGGATGTCAATAAACTGAGCTAGACTGCTGGGGATATTTTGAATTTGCAAATGTTTTACGGCCTGTACCTTGTTGGTAACTATCAGTTACTACCCACTCTATTCACAAAGGCTTTTCTTTCATTTTGGATATTGCTCCCCGCCAAAAAACCAAAGCTTACCAAAACAACAGTCACAAATCATCTTCAGATAACAGTTTTAACTTTGGCCTTGTGATACTTAATAAGATACCAGTAGCTAGACCATCCTGTTGATGTCATCATTTACAAAATCAATATTGCTAGGCAACAATTGTTCAGAATTCTTTCAAAGTTTTTAGTATATTATATATGTTGCTGTTATATGCAATCTGAAGCATTAGAGGTATGTACAATTTTGGTTATTCATGACAAATACACCCAATAAAAAACAAATGTAATTTCAAACAGTTGTGTTCAGTACATTTTTTAGTTTGACTGAGTTCACTGGGCGGTCACGAGCAACAGCTCAAAAGTAGCGATGAAATAATGGCATTGAAATAATCTCTGCATCAGTTAGTGAAGATTGACTACAAATATCAAAGGTGTAAATCTCCTTTAATGTTACGTAGACCACTAAAAATAGCTAAGTAATCCACATACTGGTTCCAGTTGGTTGCCGAGTGCCAGGTTGGAAGGTCTACATTTTAAAATAACCAGCGCAACTGCAAGATTTGATCCCAGTTATGGCATCATCCAATTCTATACTGACTAAGATTTTAATGTTGTATCTGATGACTAGATTCTGCCCAAGCAATCTGGCTTGCCTGGAATCCATTGGGAATGGGCTTTGTCCAGATACTTGGAGACACTGGGGTGGTAAATGTTACAAAGCCATACATCGTCGTCAACCATGGTTTACAGCAAGACAGGAGTGTCTTGAATTAGGTAGCGTCATGACTGCACCGAGTTCCATGAACGAAACCAAGTTTCTTGAGGAACTGCTGGGAGCTGAAAGATTCTGGATAAATTGCATTGATCCTGAATCAGGTAGGTTCTACTTCTATTTCTGCCATAGATGTAGATAATATTATTCTATGTTAATTTTTCATCTTGTCTGACTGAATAATTCAGAACATGTTGCATTAATACAACAGTTTGCTTCAAAGCTGTACCAATCAACAATAAATGTGCTTAAATATCATCTTCTACAAGCATCCAAACTAGAATTCTGTTATGTAACACCCAGTTCAGACAGGCAGTCCAGAGTTGCGCCAAACCGAATAGATTAAGAGAGACTCCAGGTCGATCCAAATAAATTTCAGTTTCAGACAGGTGAACTTAACGTATTGGCTGAAGATAAGATCGTGTCAAATTGGCGGCTACAGCTACAGCTATGAGTAGATTTCCGCGTCATCATTTGTACAGTACATCCTTAGCAACACCCTTGGCAACAATTGTAGCCGTAGCGAATAAAAACAAACGAGCCGTGGACCTTTACTATTTGTAAACAACAGGGTCAAGATCAGACATTCTTTTTGCCGTGTAAATATTACATTAAAAAGTTCAGTCACAAAAGACGTGTAATTAAAAATATGGTCAGCCACCTTGCTATATTAGCTGAACAATGAAGAAGAAGAATGCTTAAGAATATAACATTTAGTTATATTTCTTCTACTTACTATACATGCACATACAGTTTGCATTAGGCTCAGCTCATGAAAAGATTGATGTCTGAAACCAACATGCTCCAGAGTCATTCTGAATGACTGCAACAGTTGATCTTTCAACTTCTCCTAACTGTTTTTTTCGATTTCAAACTTTTCATATACTTTGGTTCAGTGTAACTCTGTAGTGCCTTTCTGAAACGGGTGTTACCTTTGTGGCTGGTCATGCATTGAGTGAAAATGGTGAAACTTAGATGGAACCTAAGTGTGCCAATATTTATAAAGTATGCCCACATGCAAATATAACACACATTTGTTCACCCAGGAATGTTTAAACTTAAACACTTGTTTTGTGTGTTATAATTTGCAGGAGTATGGGAATGCAAGGAAGGTATGCGAGTTATTCACTACAGAGAGTGGGCTGTCAGTCAGCCTAGTAATGGGTTTGCTCTTAATGAACAGTGCGGTGAGATCTGGCATTCAAGTAAATGGAATGATGCATCATGTGATATTTCTAATCCCGCTGTCTGCAAAAAGTCAATCACACCAATGTTACATTTATAAGTCGGCAGTTTACAATCAGTGGAGCAAATGCTGTTTTTAACTGAAACTCACAAGGTGACTTTACATGATTTTTAGTCCAAATCTTGAACAATAATAAGGCTGTGCAAAGAAGTTTTGCCCAAACCAAGTTCTACCAGCCTTGAGGATTGAAATTTGTGCAAAATTGTTGTGGCTGGAAAAAAATCTCACAGATTTGTTTAACATTCAATAATAATTGAAATAACTGTATATTTTTTTTGTGCCAACTAGTGAATGAATTTCGCCCAACTGGCTTTAAAAAAAACCCACATTGTTTATTCTGCCAACCGGTAGTTTGATGAAGTTGGTGATATTTGTGGGATGTCAATAAACTGAGCTAGACTGCTGGGGATATTTTGAATTTGCAAATGTTTTACGGCCTGTACCTTGTTGGTAACTATCAGTTACTACCCACTCTATTCACAAAGGCTTTTCTTTCATTTTGGATATTGCTCCCCGCCAAAAAACCAAAGCTTACCAAAACAACAGTCACAAATCATCTTCAGATAACAGTTTTAACTTTGGCCTTGTGATACTTAATAAGATACCAGTAGCTAGACCATCCTGTTGATGTCATCATTTACAAAATCAATATTGCTAGGCAACAATTGTTCAGAATTCTTTCAAAGTTTTTAGTATATTATATATGTTGCTGTTATATGCAATCTGAAGCATTAGAGGTATGTACAATTTTGGTTATTCATGACAAATACACCCAATAAAAAACAAATGTAATTTCAAACAGTTGTGTTCAGTACATTTTTTAGTTTGACTGAGTTCACTGGGCGGTCACGAGCAACAGCTCAAAAGTAGCGATGAAATAATGGCATTGAAATAATCTCTGCATCAGTTAGTGAAGATTGACTACAAATATCAAAGGTGTAAATCTCCTTTAATGTTACGTAGACCACTAAAAATAGCTAAGTAATCCACATACTGGTTCCAGTTGGTTGCCGAGTGCCAGGTTGGAAGGTCTACATTTTAAAATAACCAGCGCAACTGCAAGATTTGATCCCAGTTATGGCATCATCCAATTCTATACTGACTAAGATTTTAATGTTGTATCTGATGACTAGATTCTGCCCAAGCAATCTGGCTTGCCTGGAATCCATTGGGAATGGGCTTTGTCCAGATACTTGGAGACACTGGGGTGGTAAATGTTACAAAGCCATACATCGTCGTCAACCATGGTTTACAGCAAGACAGGAGTGTCTTGAATTAGGTAGCGTCATGACTGCACCGAGTTCCATGAACGAAACCAAGTTTCTTGAGGAACTGCTGGGAGCTGAAAGATTCTGGATAAATTGCATTGATCCTGAATCAGGTAGGTTCTACTTCTATTTCAGACATAGATGTAGATAATATTATTCTGTTAATTTTTCATCTTGTCCTTTTCATAAAAACATTTGTAATTTGTGGGGTCTATCTACAGGAGAAACTTATGAAATAAAAGCATGTAGTCAACCTGTACGGTTATTCATAAAATAGTTTTAAAAAGCAGTGGGAGACTATAGGGGACACTTGGTGGCAGCAGACTCACCAGCTGAGATAAATCCTTTGTTCTTGTGTGTCATGCTAAGAAAGAAAACAATGAAAAATCAGCCGGCATACTTTGACTATTGTTTGCTGCTACCAAGTGTCCTAAAGCAGGCCCATAACCAGGATTTTTTTTTGGGGGGGGGGTCAAATATGTTTTTATTTTTTATATTTTGTTTATTATTTTATTTTATTTTTTTTTGGGGGGGGGGCGAATATGAACAAAAGTACATGGGCGCATCAGTGCCACCTGTCGGGCAGCAAATTTTTAAAAAAATATGGGGGGGCCCCACCCCCCTAGGTACAGGCCTGTCCTGAAGTCACCCATTGTGACTATACATCACACAAAGCGACTTCAGTGTTTAGTAACATGAGCATACTGTCAAGACAAGTCTGACTGAATAATTCAGAACATGTTGCATTGTATACAGTACAACAGTTTGCTTCAAAGCTGTACCAATCAACAATAAATGTGCTTAAATATCATCTTCTACAAGCATCCAAACTAGAATTATGTTAAGTTACACCCAATTCAGACAGGCAGTCCAGAGTTGCGACAAACCGAATAGATTAAGAGAGACTCCAGGTCGATCCAAATAAATTTCAGTTTCAGACAGGTGAACTTAACGAAGTGTCAAGTGAGCGGCTACAGCTACAGCTATGGCTAGATTTCCGCGTCATCATTTGTACAGTACATCCTTAGCAACACCCTTGGCAACAATTGTAGCCGTAGCGAATAAAAACAAACGAGCCGTGGACCTTTACTATTTGTAAACAACAGGGTCAAGATAAACATTCTTTTTGCCGTGTAAATATTACATTAAAAAGTTCAGTCACAAAAGACGTGTAATTAAAAATATGGTCAGCCACCTTGCTATATTAGCTGAACAATGAAGAAGAAGAATGCTTAAGAATATAACATTAAGTTATATTTCTTCTACTTACCATACATGCACATACAGTTTGCATTAGGTTCAGCTCATGACAAGATTAATGTCTGAAACCAACATGCTCCAGAGTCATTCTGAATGACTGCAACAGTTGATCTTTCAACTTCTCCTAACTGTTTTTTTCAATTTCAAACTTTTCATATACTTTGGTTCAGTGTAACTCTGTAGTGCCTTTCTGAAACGGGTGTTACCTTTGTGGCTGGTCATGCATTGAGTGAAAATGGTGAAACTTAGATGGAGCCTCAGTGTGCCAATATTTATAAAGTATGCCCACATGCAAATATAACACACATTTGTTCACCCAGAACTGTTTCAACTCAAACACTTGTTTTATGTGTTATAATTTGCAGGAGTATGGGAATGCAAGGAAGGTATACGAGTTATTCACTACAGAGAGTGGGGTGTCAACCAGCCTAGTAATGGGTTTGCTGGTGGTGAACAGTGCGGTGAGATCTGGCATTCAAGTAAATGGAATGATGCACCATGTGATATTTCTAATCCTGCTCTCTGCAAGAAGTCTATCACACCAATGTTACACTTATAAATCAGCAGTTTACAATCAGTGAAGCAAATGCTTTTAACCGAATTTCACAAAGTGACTTCACATGGTTTAGTTGTCCAATAGTTGGACCAAAAGACAGTGCATGAACCAAACTTCTAAGAACCTTATATGGGTTTATTCTACATGTACAGTTTCGTTTTTTCAATTTACTCTGTCTCACTGTAGTTTCTGGTTGTAAAAAATCTTAAATATTTGTTTAATGTTTACTTAATCAACAATTTACAAAACTAATGGGAATTTTGATGTAAAAAACATTTCAGAATTTTGCCAAACTAACTCTTTTTTAATTTTTAAGCTAATGTATAGTTAGATGACATTGGCAGGGCTCGAATTTGGGGGGAAAATCCACAAGACTGCACGGCTTGTAGCTCAAAACTTTTACTGGACCAGAAAATTTGTTACAAGACCGGACTCAAAATGAGAAGAACACTATCTACACAGTTTCACATTTGAGCTGTTTTTTTGTACCAAGCACTAAGAGAAGATTTATAAAGTTTTTCTTGTGGGTAATACTTCAATACTCAATTGATCGGTTTAATTTAAAAATACAGTGACGTGTTATTATTCAAAAACACAAGACCGCCGGACTTGTACGGTCATAAGTTTACTGGCCCGACACTAAAATCACTGGCCTCAGGCCTGCGGTCCAGTGTCAAATTCGAGCCCTGCATTGGGCATAATTTAAAATTGGGCAACCAATTTAAGAATTGTTCACAAGAATGTGAGAGTGGGTAGCGGGTACCAATAGCAGGCCTATCTCTGGCTGCAGCATTCGCAAATGGACACCAACCCTCAGAAATCTGAAAAACGATTCATGCATGAATCATTTCTCAGATTCAAATGTTTAGGGGTGAAAAGTTATTCAATTCATATTATTTCGAAGGGAATCCTTTCTCAAAACAGTTTATGATAACAACAGCTGCAGTGCTTCTTACCAAGTAAGTTTTTATGGTCATACTTGGTTAAGAGTACAGCAGCTTTCCATGGTATAAAGCATTTTGAGAATCATTTCACTTTGACCTAATGTGGTTATGGAAAATGATATCTGTTTTCATCCTCCAGATTTGAATCTGAGAAACGTTACTGTCTGTAACCTCAGATTGTTTTCCAATTACGGATTATTCTTCCTGTGTGGACATTATCGCTCCGAATTTTGGTTGACATCTCAAAAACGCTACCACCTTTTGAAATGAAACTTTCACAGGTTAATTTTATCATATATGTCTACATTTGTATAGGATTGAAATGATCGAACGGTTCCAAAACCTTTTTGCTACTTTTTGTGCTCAAACAGCTCTATGAAATTGGGGCCTGATTTGTGTGATGTGGGCGTGGCTTAAAGTGGAATTACGTCACACTTAGGAAAAAGATTATTCACCATTCACTATTGTCAACAGTTAATATCCCTACCTTTATTTTGAGACTAAGATGTAATGTAGTATTTGGTACATGACTAAGGTAAAATAAATTTTGTTTCAATGTCAACTGTCAGAGTGCTGTGTTTTTATTCATTATTTGTTCTGAAGACAAACACAAATAAGTGTAAGTTCAGACGCTGCTGGAAACCATTCTGTCACATTGTAGAGGCCGTTGTAGAGTGCAGTTTATTAGTAGGGAACCCAAGTGTGCCCTCAGTTTTCAAGTGTCTGATCAACTTTGTCATTAGCATCTTACAATAAAAAGTTAAGTTTGGGGTCGCGACCTTTATGCTCATTCTCTTTTCCACTTTAGCTTTTAGCAAGAGAGAGTGTTATAGAGCTATCTGTATTTTTGTGTATCTAATTGTCTTTTTGTGAGAGAAATATTGTCATTTTTAGGGCTAGTTCAATCGAGATATTGTAAACTTGTGTGTGTATGTAGCCAGCCTAAAGTCGTGTTAACCTCTCGCCCTCTGTTCCTGTAGTGTTAATGCTATTTTGTATTGTGTGCTATTGAATAGAGGATTAAAATCAGTTCAAGTGCGGGAAATCAACTTGTATTTTAGACATCATCATATGGATTTTGTATTTATTGTATTTTGGTGAATGCTTGTCCTTTTTAAATAGAGGACCGGCCTCCTTCCCGTGTCTCTACATTAAGACCATTAAATCCAAGAAGTGAAGATGGGGCAGGTCACCTAGCAAAGAGGTATGCCAACAGGTGGGCATACAAAACAACCAATTGGACTCTGAGAAACCAAACCAGAAAAAGAGGGAGACAAAACAGGAGATGGAGAGATGAACTAAGAGCATAATAGGGGCATTGCTTGGAAACAGACAGCTAAGGATAGAGTGAAAATGGAGAATGGGTGAAGAGGCTTTCCTCCTGCGGTGGAGTGAAAGAGGCTAGAAAGAAAGAAGAGACATTACCTTTTCATCTCGGATGAACTGACAAGTGATATCACCGAAGATAAGGGGGTCCTCATGATGCAGTTCATATCGTACAGAAGGTTTCAGAAACAACTAGATGAAGAAAAAAAAACATGAAGACCATTAAAAAGGCTGCATGGGAAACTGAAATTGGAGGGACTGAAAACCTTTCACATCTTTGTTTTTTTACACTGTGAAATTCTTTACTCTCCAAGGCTTCTGAGAAAACAAATGATAAAGGCACTAGAGGGCGCACTGGTAATGCTACGTGCACAAAAGCAATGGGACCGCAAGGAGACACGTGCGCCATTTTGTCGAGGGGAACATTGATTACGAAATCGCATTGTGTGCTTGCTAAATACACACTATGCGGTCCAAAAAACCATCGAGCGGCCATTTTAAAGTTGTTTCGAGGGGTTTATCTTATTTGTTTCAATAGAGGATGAACACACATGCCATGATTTTTTGTCCAAAGTAAAGGAATATAATTCTAAAATATGATACTTATTCGGGGATTATTTAGTTCTATAAACGGTCTTCACTGGCATTCATAAATTTCACAGTAAACCCTCTCATTGTTAACCATTGCTCTGTTATAAACACGCACAAATAGTTTAGACGTTGTTTTTGACTACTTACGGAATGGTCGCCGCTGCCCTTGTGGGGCCACGTAACTAGGCTAGTGCGCCCTCTAGTTCCTATAACTCTATGGTATCTACCTAGTCAAAGGAGGTTACCTGTCTATTCCTTACCTTTCCCCTCCTGGTCTTGTTCCTGCTCTCCATATCATAGATAAGATGGGAGTCTCCTTGGATCTCTATACATGCATGCCTCTTGGACAAAGCCTGTTGGTTAAATGAGGTTTACAATCAAACATAAAATCCACCCACAGTGGAACATCAAACACCCTGATCTCTCAGATTCTCAATCAAAACTAGTATGGCCACCACGTTTGAGCGTGAAACCAGGCTTTCTACTTCTTCTCAACCATACATTCTTGCTTTGCTGAGATGTAGAACAAAGAGCCATAACAACAGCTTTATTCTACATTCTGCATCTCTTTGGAACTCCTTGCCTAGTGCATGTTTCCCTCCATCCTACAATCTAGACTGTTTTAAGAGGTCAATTCCTACCTTCAACTCCCCTGAGTTATTTTCATCTTAAATATTATCTTTTTGCCACCCCTTACAGAAAGTGGCTTTAAGCATTGTTTGGGGCAAACTTACATCTAAAACACATGAATACACAAAAATTGGTAAGAAAACATTTTAGTGACCAATTATCATCTTAAGCCTCATTTTCAAACCCAGCCGATGCCCTGGAGATTTGTGAAAATCGTATGCCGACGATCACATAGCGAACTTGGATGAGTGATCAATGACCACTCCTTGCATTGGCAAGAACCTTCTTGTACCTTTAAGGGTATACAAATCTGGTTGCTCTCATGCCGGCCGATGAAATTATCGCCTTCAAACACGGGAAAGAGGGTTTCTTGGAAGCTTTTCTGACTGAAAACCTTGAGTTGACCCACCTGTGAATAACAATTAATAAGAATAATAATTGAATTACGTGTGTCTCAAAGCAATCAATAATTATAGGACAGGTTTGATGTTTTAATTTAGGAGACCCTTTGTGTAGCACCTTGGTTTACAAGGCGCTGCTGCGCAACCGGCCACCAACCATACCAGTGCTGCCCACTGGGGCTGTTTGTCATGTTAGACTGTAGCTGACGAGAATAGTTTGTGTGCACAAACAACAAAATAACAAACAAACAACCAAATCACCAAACCCCTTCAAATGTACTGGGTTCTCAGCATGCAGTACACAACACACATAACCTACGGCTTTGTGTCCCATTCGAAGGACGTCACTAGAAATGTTCAATATTATTATTATTATTTGGGATAGCTGCAGTAATATGTGATGCTCTGTACAAAACCGGACATTTCTTTCCAAAACTCAAAACTGGGTTTATTTCCTCATCAAATAGATGATAAGTTTTCAAATAACACCTAATTGGGGCCTATATCATGTAGATTCTTCTCAACATAAAGGGTTTAAATATTTCCATATATCCCAGTTTGGTGAAGGGCATCACACAGAACAATATAAGCGGTTTTAAACATGTGTTGTGTAAAAAAGAAAAATCTAAATGACAAATGAAAGCAATTTAAAAGAAAGTAAAAGCATTTTCACACACTCACTTAACACTTTCACTAAACAAGTGAAATTTTAAAACCTCTGAAAGCAGGACAAGAAATGGTGAGGGCAAAGAAACACAAAAGGAAAAAAAAATTTAAACTGTGTTAATTACATGAGCCATAAAGAGTTAATCACTTCATGTCATTATTCTGAAAAAATTCCTTGACCACCCGTCACATCTTTAAAAGCCAGTGACTGACATTAACAATACATGTAGTTCAAATCAACACAACTAAATCTCTTTGTGAACATTAGGTTCAGGAAGGGAGTAGGGTTTGAAAGGAATGTGAAAGGAAATAAAGGTGATGACAAAACTCACAGGCTGTTTATTTTCTGGATCTCCAAGGTCGTCTGTATCATCACTGTAGTCATCTAATGCTATCGCTTGAGTCTGATCAAACCCATCTAAGTCCATCCTGCAAAGGGAGTATCAAGAATCAATGTCAGTAACAAGTTAATTAGATGGGTTGGGCTTGAGTGTTATTATATCTTTTGGTCATGCTTCTGGTAATGAAACCAACGAGCCCTCAAACGTTCTAGCACTGTGACCCGTAGGCCTGAAGATACCTGTGTAAAGAAGATGATGAAGAAATGTCAGTTTAGATGTCGGTGTTCTCCAACATGTCAAAAAAGCTTGGCGCACCACCACGCTTTCAGATTTAAAATCTGTCTGCCACATTTCCCCCACCCCCAAAGTTTTTTCAAGTTAATGCATTTCAGAGCTCAAATAGTATCTTTAAAACCTTCGCTCAAAGACTGCATCAGGAGAAAATGTTTTAGCAAGGTGGATTTTCTGGACCCACACCGAGCTCACTGTGAAAACAAAGAACAAATAGAACCTAATTTTGGCAAAATCATTTTCAAAAGAGCACTCCAGGTGCATAAACGTGAAGGGCAAAAAGTTTCGAATAGGACTTTGTACATGATGACCTATGAAATGAGTATGTTAGTGCCACCCCTCACTCCTCAGTGATGTATTTTGAGATGGCATTGCATTGTGAGTCCATTCCAAAATGGCTGCGATTAACCTTAATCCCCATTAGGGTCTCTCTACATAGCCTGCCAAATACAACAGAATGCAACACAGTTGAAATGAGAACCATGCCAAATGCAACAAAATGCAACAAGAGATATTGTTGCATTGTGCAGGCATGCTCTTTGGGAAAGGACTGAGCAAGGGTGTTTGCCCTGCTAAATGCAACAGTATGCACATAAGTGTAATGTTTAACTGTTATTATACAGTCTTTTGAATATGATTTTAATTATGATTCTTACCTAATATTACATCATACTTCTCAATACTTTTCCCATAAAAAATATTTAGAAAAATACCCATTATAGGTTGTTCAGATACAATAGAAGCACCCAAACCTATATGAAGTCACTTCACTGCTGAATGCAACAAATTCAGTCAAAGAATGACATCTGAGTTGACTGCCAAATGCAACAGATCACAACAACTATTTGGTGCATATTTTTGCATTTAGCATGGTTAGGGTTAAAAAAATATAAACCAGGAACAATTCAGAGAATATCAAAAAAGATTATTTGCATCAATTCATATTATTAAATAGTAATGTCAACAGCCAAAGCACTTGCAGAGAAGGCAAGAGATATAGTAGACACATTTAGTTGGTTTAAACCGCTGACCCACCTGTAGCAATGCACCTCGATTGCTGAAGAAGTGAGCTGTACCAAAAACATCACTGGATGTGTTTATCACAACAAACTAATCTGTAATCATCAATCAATCATTAATGAAATGAATCATCCTGTGTGACACTGGCACTGGCAGTCTTTATGAGTATGACCAGATGACCCATCCACGGAATGTGACCAATAAATACGTGCGATTATCACAGTTATATCATGTATATTGATGTCAGTTGTGATGTGAATCCTCGACGGTAGGATCAGTTACGATTAATATCTAAAATATTAGTATTTAATTAAATTGCTATCTTAACAATGCTACTTGGCCAGTATGGCCGGGGTACGGTGTTACTATATGCCGGAAAATACCAGAAAATACCGGAAAATACCGGAAAACTACCGGAAAATACCAGAAAACTACCAGAAAATACCGGAAAACTACCAGAAAACGACCGGAAAACTACCGGAAAATACCCGAAAACACAGAAAAATACCGGAAAACACCAGTAATGTTACTGTTGGGCGCGATCGGTCAATCTGCGCTATCGACCGATCGCGCTGCGCTATTGAAAGATCTATTGTTCGCGCAGCAATCGGGCGATCGCGCAACAATCGGTCGATCGCGCAACGACTGATCGCGCTACGAATATTTATTGCGCGATCGATCGATTGTGCAGGAATGGTTTTGCGGGATCGACCGATCGTGCAGGTATGGTTTTGCGAGATCAATTGATCGTGCAGGAATGGCTCTGCGCGATCGGCCGATTGTGCAGGAATGGTTTTGCGCGATCGGCCGATTGTGCAGGAATGGTTTTGCGCGATCGGCCGATTGTGCAGGAGTGGTTTTGCATACACTGACAAGCTCAAGTCAAAGTATATTTTTAGTTTTCAGAGTATTTACCGTAGTTTTCCGGTATTTTCCTGTATTTTCCGGTGTTTTCCGGTAGTTTCCTGTATTTTCCGGTGTTTTCTGGTAGTTTTCTGGTATATAGTATCACCCGCCGGGGTATTAAACACTTACGCGTACTGTTTGTTTAGTTGTGCTCTCGATGACGAACGATGGCTAACCGGTAGTGCAAGTAAATAACGCAGAAACGGACAAGTTTCTTACAATTTCACGAAGCACAGGGTTGTCAAGAGTAGCAAAGTTTGTGAAACAACCAGAATTAAAATTTTATATTTGAGGTTTTCCTCAATTTAATTGACAACTAGCTCCGGAAACAAATGTGTGTTCCCCAGCACATGATCATCAAGGTCTGCTGCGAAAAAACAAACAAGTTTGGTAAGGTAGAAGGGCGCCCTCGATTGTCAGGAATAGTACATGATGACGCGTTCAGCGGCGTCTGTGTTGGGGGGGGGGGGGTAGTCGGAGAATCAGTTTTCCCTCTCCTGTGTTGAAGGGGGGGGGACAGATAAACGACGTGAGGAAAGCAACTGTCCTCCATTTTGAGGATGTAACATTGTTTTGGACAAGTGTGATTAAATCCAAGGGCCAGGTCATACAAGGTAATTAGGCAACCAAAAGAAAAAATGTTGAATGTTAATATTATTTTTCTTGGGGATCGTAAAACAGTGTTTGAAAAACTACTTATTCTACCACAGTGGTCCTGCAGCATGCGCTGCAGTTGGTTGCCTCCAAGTTGCCTGTAAAAATTACCTCAATGTGTGACAAGGCCATTAGAAAGTAGAAACTCCATTAATGGAGAGTAAATAGTGGATTTGGGCAAATCCTTTTCACCTAAGAGCCATGGCCAAAACATTGTATCAGCTGTATAAATAATGTCATTCTAAAAGTGATGCTTCCAAATATAACTTTTCCAAGAAAATCCAAAGATGAGTAGACACAAGACCATTCTAGTCTTACTTTACTCGTACATCGGACTAGACTCGGCAATTATTGACTCTCTGTTCATATATAGACATTTTGTTGACTCAGTCCCACAAAAATGACAAGAATCGCGAATAATTCAACTGGCGGACCTCAGGCCGTGGGGAGTGATTGAGTACCCAATCAAGCACCAGTAGGCTCTTGCCACAATACGTATATAAAGGTCTTATATGAATTACTATTTTTATTGAATTTTTAAAGATGAATATTTGTGTTCAGGATTTGAAACTGTGCACGATGGAAATACAGCTAGTGAGGTTACGAAGACATCGTGTACATAAAACTCTTTACCTGAGTTGTGGTGGTTCTGAGAGGAACCAGTGGTTTAATATCTCGACGTTTCGATCAGTATGCTCTGGTCGTCTTCAAGAGAATGATCAGAGCATACTGAGGCTAAACTTTCTTCTCAGTAGAACCATGCAACTCAGGGAGAAGTGGTGTACTTTTAGCCTACATGGTGTTTCAGCAAACCTCAATAATTTAAACTAATGTTCATTCTCTAAGTTTCAACAGACGACTCAACTAGCCCGTGAAATGTCTCAGGCTCTATATTGATCGGGGATCGCACTTCTACTACTTGTTCTTATTTCGATTGCTAAAATTGAAACACGCAACGAATCTATTTCCCTTTGATTGTCTCTGAAGTCTATTTTTATTTTAAGTCTAAGTTTTAATAATTGGGATCAGTCGCTGCAATCGTTGCACTGTTAATAATTGGTGGGTTTTAGCATAAGAAATCCGAATACTCATTATACCAAAATGGAGGCCAGGTTAATCTTACAGCCTCGGTTTGACTTATTATTGAGTTGAACGGAAGACAACACGAAATGGATCTACAGTGTTTTGTATCAGTTCTATTTAGTCAGCATTCGTATAATTACACAATAGTATTACATCGAAATCATAAACTGGTGGCCTACATCGATTACGCAAAGGGAACTAGGCTACTTCAACTCCAAGCCTCGGTTTGGTTACATAAATTCTAATAAACAAAATAATGCTGCTGGCTCACACCCTAGGCCTAACTTAATTACATAAAAAAAGCGACAAACTTGGACACAAGACTACACTTATACAAAGATCCTATGGAAAAAGAGGGCCAGACTATTCCCTTTTCAGTCTCGATTTGATTAATTGTGTTTTTAATTTGATAAAAGGGCAGAATGGCTCTCATATTATATCAGTTAGCTTAGCTTGGCATCCTATCTTAATTACATCGAAAGCAATTAACCGTTGACACTGCTATGGATCTATTACATTGATCGTGCACAGACAACGTTATCATAATAGCCAGTCATTTACCAACACGAAGGGGCCATGTACTTTATCAATAGATCGATAAATCTACAATAGTCATTACCATCACAATACTGCCATAGAGGTATCACAACCCCCACCAAAGGATACACTGAATACCGTGTGGAAACCGACTACACACGGTTCCAGACGATCAACAATGACTGTTCATGTTGGGGTTTAGTGTCACTGTATTTGTGTAGTGAGTGGCGACGGACGGTAGCGAGTCGAGAAAAGCTCATGTTTGGCAACAGAATAATCTAATCTCTAAGATCCGATTTGGGGGAAAACTACCCAGATCTACGGACAGATTCCGGGTAAACCATAAATGCCAACAGCATCAGAAGTGTTTAGTGTCAACCTTTGGAGAGTTTTCGTTCGACGTGGGTGCAAAAACGTCTTGCGGAAAGTTTAATTTCTCTTGTGGAACGCTGGATGGGATGTTTTCTACCCGGATTGCCTTGAAGGTTTTGACTGTTATAATTTTGCCAGATCTGCTGTGACTTTCGACCGATTCATCATCAAGGATTATATATCATGAAAACGATAGCTTGTTAACTTTGTTGTCGACGTAAATAGGATTTAAAAGCTATTTTATCGTATCATAGTTGGAGAAAGTTTTGCCACAAATCTCCATAGCGACTGCGGACGCTATCGGAATTATCCACCATGCATCCATACCTGCGTGTTGACAGATAGCTGTCCGTCCACAAGACACTGTAAGTACTTGTACAAACTGAACGGGCTGCCGTTCCATCTTCAAACATTCTTTACATCTAGCCATGGAAACGTAAATGTTAGAGACACTACCAAATAATTCAACACGGACACTGTGACTTGTTTTCCTTCTTCCTTCGTAGACAGTGCATAAGCACCGATAAACATCTCGATAATGGACTCTGTGGGTGCTAATAGAGAAGTGCAAATACAATTATACTGTTGACTCAACTTAATTCATATAAAATAAAATGAGTGACGCGATCGTCTGAAGTGCACGGTATACAGTGTGTCTGTAACTGATCAATTGCCGTCATTTTGAGCACATAGGACGGACTTTGATTTTACGACTCTTCAAAACACAACAGCTGCCGGTAAATTGGATTATTCAGTTTGGAAAATTGTCTGCATAACGTGAATATGGGATTATTACGGATAACTGTGTTGCTTGGATTCGGTAAAATACGAGGAGTGGTGTTATAATAATTTGGAGTGTATAGAGAGATGGAGGAGGGAGGGGAAGACCAACTGTCGGTTGAGCCGGGCCAAGCGGCAGCACCAACGGTACCACCACCGGCCATCGACCCAGTAGCCGACGGGGCAAAATCAGCTCCCGGTTCCTCAAATACTGAGCCCCGTACCCGGAAAAAGGTCACGTTTGATCTGGATTTACAAGTGCACACGATACCGAAAAGGATCCCAATCTACGAGAGGCGTCCAGCGGTGAACACTGCCTACGCTCGGCCACATCAGCAGCCGTTATCCTTCGTTCCCCGCCCGCTGGATCTCAAGGGAAGGGACAGATACTTGCTAGGAGCAACCACAACTAAGAAAATCATCGACCTCTTCAGCCTTCCCAATGGCTTTCCATCATATCCAATGCCACCCAAAACCGGGGCGAGGAAAGGTAGACCTCAAGGAGGAAGCACTCAAGCCGTGATGAGCCCAAATAATCCGTACTACACTTTTGCCAATTTTAGAACATCTAAAATAAGCCGAGCCGCTCTGAATCTGAAACAGATAACAGCAGCTCTTGGGGAGCATTTCGACTCCAGCGTGTACAAAGAATGGGAGACAAGCAAAAGAGTACAGTCGTCCTTGCCGTTCGCCACATCGTCAGTCTCAAAAACTAACGGGGCGAAGAACGCCAGCAGCGTCGTGAACGAACTAGGGGTGCAACAAGCCCGTAAGGCAGGGGGAAGGAACGCCATCGCTGCTTTCAGCCCGTCAAGACTTAGAGTCCGACCACAGCAGCACCCAGTATCAGTAGGGGTACAACCTTCAACTGAGAGGACCCCAACTCCACCCAGGGGGCATCACAGCGGATATGTAGATGTCCCTCAATCCACAACCGAGTCATGGGATCGTCAGAGACTTCCTTCCGTCACAGCGGAGCAAGTATATCTCAATAACAGAACTTTAATTGCAAGACGCAGATCGGCAGATTCTACCAGCTCGTCAAGGAACGGAAACACAGCTGATGTAAACGTCGCGGGTAACGACGCGGGGCCCGGGCGAGACCGCCCGTCTTCCCGGTGCTCGACTATCGATACGTACGTCATATCAGATATTCCTGGTGTAAAATCAAGCCAGAACTCTCCGGGTATTGCGAGTACCAGCGTCGGCTTAAAGGGGCTAGCGGGTCGCAGGGTGGCAATTGGAACAAACCAGCGTCCGGTCGCTTGGGAGGCGGGAATTGCCATCCCGATAAATGAACCCGTACTGAATGTTTCTGCTATACGGACAACCACAGGAGCACCAGATAAAGGGGGGTTAGTGCAATGGCATGTAACGTCAAGACCACCAAACCTGTCAATTTAAAGTTATCATACAATCATTAGTCAATCTCGACAAATTTAAAAATTCATATTTAGCTTACTTTTTGAAAACTTAAATATATAAACAAATGTCATACAAGGAATATTTCCTTCAGTGCCGAAAAAATTTGTTCACACTCGAATTCTTATTTGTAATTGCCAAATCAAAATAAACCAAAAGCACGATAGATAAACTTTAAGCCTAAGCACAATTGATGAAGTTGATGACATATCCTACTTTTAAAACACGTTTGAGCACACTACACATTGGCCTGTAAACCTATGTTGTTTTTCATTTTAAAACATAATGTTTTTTTCATATTTGTACTTTCGTTGCGTGAATCTCCTTTTCCTGCAATGCAAAACATTTGCGTAGTTTTAGCAGCAGACTGTTTACTTATACGGGCCTTCGTTGTGAATACCAACTACTTGCGTAAAATCCAATTTACAAAATAGCTCCTTTGTAATGAAGTAATATATAGCTACCAATGTGCATTTTATGTCAGAATAAGACTTTAGAAGCAATAATTATATTATTTATTTATTATTGACAATCTTTTACACCAATGGCAAGCAGTCAACATTGTAACAGCACTGCATTGAATTTAAAACAAGGCACCATCATATGACCAATAATGACTGCCTTCACGGTCAAGCTTATGGGTTGTTTTCCTGCACGAGGACTTAGAAAGCAATGAGATTATGTGTTGATATTCTATAAAATGTTTAACATACATCTGTTTAAGCCACCATAAGATAAGACATCACATTGAGGAACGGTTTACAAACAAATAATTTATCTAAAGAAAGATTCCTTGCGTAAATTGACCTTTGAAGACACATCCTATATTTTTGATGACACATCAAAAACAAAATGTGTAAAGGGCATGTATTTCCAATCTTCCTGAAAACTATTGCCGTATTCTAAATGAGACAGTTTTGTTTAAGTTCTTAATAACTCTGTGTCCTTGCAAGGCAAGAGACTGGAGACAAACAGAGGTTTCGTTAAGGGTTGATATTTGAAAAACAAAGTGATCACATCATTTCCATGAAAATCTCAGCAATTTGTTTGTTAAATATTTGGTGAAAGAAAGTGGTGTGGTTGTTTCGTTCCCATAACATTCGTACCAGGTTTTTTCAACGTTTTCTAATTAATTACCCTAAACAATTACAACCATAGAGAACCTCCTGAGTTCTCCAAAATACTCCACTTGTGCGGTACCTCATCACCCAAGTGTTTGCACTTCAATTCACATTATCTGATTGTTATTTTGAGACCGTGAATGAAATCAGACAACAACTTCGGATTTGGGTTAAAAAGGAAACTCACTGAATTCACGGAACAGAAAACGATTCATTAAGTCATGCCTTTTTCTTGGTTACTTAGGTTTCTGCTTACGCGATCCAGAAAAATGTCAAAATTTGTGTCCTTTATTCCTAGCCCAGGGTGAAGTATCATTAAGCAACTATGACGATTGATCTCTCACATTTACAAATTTACCTTGAATCGATATCGCTAATGAGTGCATTTTTCTAGTGAACATCCGTTTTAGAAAAAAACACAATTGCGTAAATAGTTCAAATATATATTTTCCGGGAATAATTTGTATGCTTTGCTGTCCTCTAATAATGGACTTCAAAAGTATCCATGGAAACAGGGCAAAACGCTTTATTTCCCCCGACATTAAACGTTGTTTCCTTATGTTGTTATTTATTTATTTATTTGTTTGTTTTGAAATTAAAATTAAGTGACAATCGCAGTAGACAGTTGAGAGAAATGTTACAACCATTAGTCTATATGTATCCAAAGTTTGTATAATGCTGTATGCTATGTGCAATTTACAATCGTCTTGCATCCAGTATGTTTCACTACTATATAAACTGAACCATTATTTGCAGACGTGTAATTCCCTTGAACTTAGTTACTTATAAATGAAGCCTTCTAGTTTATGGTATATGACCGTTTTACAATCAATAGACCTTATGCATTGACGTCATCCAACCGCCATCTTAGAGGTAAAACGGTGACGAAACAATCGAAACGCACAGATTTGTACGCGCGGCGCACAGGATTGGCCAATGAACAACCTCCTTTTGACCTCTAGGTGAGGGAGCCCTACTGAAATGACGTCATGTGCATAAAGTCTATACTGCTTTTTTAAACCTACTTTTCGTGTGTGTAGGCCTAAATGTTGATACGTGGCAATGAGTTTATGCTTTGAAATGTTGCAGTCATAACCAAATTGAACTTTTCATTCTTGCATGTGTTTTATAACTTTAAGCAAGCTGTGTTAGTGTTTGTTCTCCTCAGTAAGTTCTAAAATCATTTTTTGAGTCAGCTAAGCAGACCTTGAGAATTCAACATAGTCAATAAAGTAGGAAATTCAAATTTCGCAAAAAATATTTAATGTCTTTGACTTGTCTTTTCGGTTCTCTGTTTTAAAATACTGAGTTCCTTCGGTCAAATTATGTTTGAAATGTGATGTAGGAAAAACGAGCAATGACAGCCAGCCGAACCACTTCATTAATTGACAATTTAGTATAAACTTAATTGTGGGTTACAATCATATTGGGATAACCCAGGGTTTGAAATTAACGGTCGCCCGGTCGCCAAATGCGAGTGAAAACAGCGGCGGGCGAGTCAAAAACCTTCCTTTACTAGCCCGCCGGGCGAGTCAAATAATTTGTCCTTTTCACAATAAATGAGGGGTACACTACAGTGTTAAAATCCCAAAGAGAGATTATTTATAAGTTTGTAAAATGGTTTGGCAAGTCTTGACATTGCTAGATTTAATGATCGCGATCGCGATCACGATCGTTCATAAGTAAAACACCACGCACGCACGCACGCACACAACCACATGGCAGTGAGTTTCCCACAACGTACCCACAACGTTTGCTCGCCCGCCGGTAGTCCACACATGCACACAGCACATGGTGTATTGTACAGTACAACAGCAGGTCCAAAGTCCATCCTAAACAACATTTCGCACGCTGTGATTGGCCCGTTAAAAACATTAATATTCATAAGAAAGCTTGGCTAGCCTCCAACTCTGTACACGTTCGCGAGTCGAGTAAACAAATGCTGCACAATGTGGCGCACGCCAGCGGATTCTGCACTATACACAGCGTTGGGTTAAGGCTATTCAAGCGGCATTGACAACTTTTGCCGATTGAGGGCGTTGCAGGGCAAAGTTCATTGACTTTTTCTCAATCGTGCGTCGTTGATCGATCGTTAACACGAAGATTTCATTGCAAAGGAAGTTCTATAAAACCGATTCTCAAATCACAAATCCATGAAAATGGCTGTTGATTAAAAAAGGATTACTGAGGGCAGAAATTAGGGGATAAGATAGTCCAAAAACGCAAATTTCCGTGTGTGTGGTTTTTTTTTTTTTTTTTTTTTTTTTTTTTTTTGATGCTACGAAAATTGTGTGCATCAATACATACGGGCGAGTGAAAAAACTTGCGGGCGACCCAAGATCTTGGTTGACTCGTCCGGCGGGCGAGTGAAAAAAAAAGTTAAGGGAAACCCCTGGATAACCTCGTCTATGAAGAAATGGTGAGCATGATAGAACCAGGGGGTGAGACAAGTCTCAACAGTTCTCGTCGTTGCGTACAAGGTTGCAAAACACAAACGACCCCACTGTTGTACCGGTACTGTTTTAGGACACTGTTTCGTCAAATTACAGTTTTGTGCATAACATGTGCATGCTCGAGGCTGTCTTCCGGCCGCAACTTGTGTTTTTCTTTGGGCAGATATTGTCATTCTCTTTTTAAATCCAACACTTATGTTTCACAGTGCCCTTTTTTGTTTAAACTTGAAACAGTTAATTTTTCTATTAAATGGCAATGGCAATACTGTATAAAAGATACCCCCAAAAAGTTGTTTAAAAAAACAAAACAAAAAACATGCAGGTGTTTGCTTGTCATTATCAGTGAGAGTGCTGGTATGAACCTCTAACTTGATATTAAGAAAAATCAACGACAATTTATTCAAAGCATCAACTTAGAAATACAACAGAAATGCTGTGACGTCTAACAAGACCTTCTGTAATATAAAAATCGACAGCTGAAAAAGTGAATCGAACATCACAATAAAACACCTGGGTTTTGATTCAATCAATTGTTTGTCTCAAACAAAATATTTTCTGTGCATTTTTATAGCTTCCCTTATTAAAAGCCCTGAAAGTGCTTCAGTCAACACTTTGAAGAAATAGCCACACATTGACTATTTCCTCGGGAAGTGTGCGGATCGACAAATCAATATGAAAGGTGAATAATTCATCCGTTCTCCCATTTGATTGATCTACTGAACTTTGACCTTTACTGTCAATGACAGGTTACGTCTGTCGTAACTCACGAAGTGTCCACAGACTGCACATATTATTCGATGAGCATCAGTAATTAGCGTCAAAAATAAATGTTAAAACTTGTTGCGCATTGTTAAGAAGTGCACAAAATAACACAAGGCGCGCCGGTTACACGAAAACCCGTTATGTTTGTTTTTGACGAACTGTAATGCTTTTAGTTTTCTACATGTTACGTATTACATAACCATGACAAACCAAACCATCTATTTGGATAATTCTCATTATTCTATGTTTAACCAAAGATCTTAGGTGCAAGAAGTGCCGCATTGGCGCCATTTCGGTGAGCAAATGTTTTGTTATAGCATTGAAAGCAATGGTCCTGGTCTGCACTGATCTATAGTTACATCAGAAGAGTTGCTTGCTGAAATGGCGTTCAGTGCATACTTCACATTTCAGCCCGAGTTGCCCATTATGCGCCTGCGCGGTTTACATAATAGTTACGTTACATCAAGGATTGAGCAAGCAAGCAGAAACACTTCGAGACAATTTTGACTTGGGCTGGGTTTGAACTATGCATTGGGCAAGAGAACCATTGTTAATAAGGGATAATGCTTTGCCACTTAATGTTGCCACTCACAATGAGGCCAGACAATCACAATGAGGCCAGACTATAACTTGATAATCACAATGAGGCCAGACTATAACTTGATAATCACAATGAGGCCAGTTACATCATAACCCATTTGTTTGATGGTTGGAGTATAGTATAGTTTCGGACCCCGATACATTAAGTACTGCATAACCACGACAACTCAACCAGCCATTTTAGTGTTGTGTTTTCTCATGGTAGTGCCCGGACGCGTATTTTTTTTACACCGCAGCGAGGGGTTTTGTACTGTAACACTGTCAATTCCGTCTTGAGATAGGAGACTACGATGCAACGTCACTCTGATCAGCGCGCGGTTTAGACATAAATGTAATGTTTGTAGTCTCATCTCAAGGCAGTATTATAGTACAAAACCCCTCGCTGCGGTGTAAAAAAAAATACGCTGCCCGCCCGGACAATTGTAAATGTGAACAATTGACTGTGGAATTCCGATGGGCCAGGAAGGATTCATAGCAAAGTGTCAAGTTTTAACAGCATTCATGTGCAAACACTTTCTGATACGATCCCCATATGCACACGGTCCCTTACAGTACCCAAAAAGAGACTCTCACTGAACCACAGGGTCAGAGAGTCGTCCGTCCAGTTTCGGTTTGAATACGTTTATTTAAAAGGGAGAAATAAAAACCAAGATAAATACAACGAAACTGCGATTAAATTGAAAATACTTTCTTTTAAAGATTTCTTAACTTACCATAATCATCATCAAGTCGACCCTTGTAAAATATTCCACAACATCCAATCAGCATATCAGCAAACATCGAGCCATTCGTCCACCGGGTTATTTTCGGGCTACCTTCGCCATTCCTGTCGTGTTCCTTTATGTAATAAAAGTTAAAGAAAATAACTTAGATCCATCTTAAGATAAGCTTTCAGTATTGCCATATTGTGACGTCACACTTTGCTTCACACTTTGCTTAGCAGTTTAAGATCAATCTTAGCTCTTCGTGAAATCGAGTCCAGACTAACTTTCCTCACAGCCTCAGTTTGGTAACATAGATTCAATGGTGCCGTGGCCAGACAATTAATAAAAAGAACATTATAGGCCAAATGACAAATGTTTGCCATTCTTGTGAGAAACACCATAGTTTGCTGACGAGTACAACTTTTGTCTTCAGTTTGAAATGACTAAATCAATCATCAGCATAGGACATTTCGTTTTGTTTATAAAATGCTCCATTTGCTCTTATAGACTTCCTTTCTTTAGCACGCGTGAGTATGAACCTTCAAACCGAGGCTGAGAGGAGAAAACATGGCCGTATTAGTAATGAATTAGATTCATGCCCGGAGTGGTGTAACGGGATACGTATAGCGTAAGGAGAGCATCTGACAAAAGATGCCTATCCGAACATAAATGCGTTGGTGCTTGCCGAGGTCGATTTTAATTGTTATAAGGCGAATAAAATCACCAGCAATGCGGGACAGTTGTTTGATTGATGAAATGTGAACCACCGACCATGCGTTTAAGAGTTCTTTATTGTGACGCTCCTACCATAGGTTGGGAGATATGCAAGGTACTGGTTAGCAAGTGAACCCTTTGGCCACAAACTGTTTTTGATCAGTAAATAAACAATTAATTTGCAATATTTTGGATACCGTTTTACTTTAAGGAAGAAATGGCCAATTAAATAACAATTCTGCAACAGTTATAACAGTAGGTCAACCCAAGCTATGGTGCGACAGTTGTCCTTCCAGCCTCGGTCTGAATACATTTATTTAAATGGTTGAAAACAACATCCTTGCAATGAACAAACTTTTTACCATAGGTAAAAACGTTCAAATCGCTATAATACTACAATGGATGGTTTCATTTGTCGTGGTTATGCAACTTCTAAAGACACAAATTGACATGGTCCCTTTGTGGACACGGTCCCCAAAAAAGAACATTAGTTTGCAATCACTGAACAGATTTAGGCAAATGTCCTCCAAGCCTCGGTTTGGATACCTTGGTTTCGATGGAGAAAACCAAGGTATCCAAACCGAGGCTTGGAGGACTACTGCCTAAATCTGTACAGTGATTGCAAATGTTCATGTACTCTTTTGGAGACCGTGGCCACAAAGGGACCATGTGGCAAATTTACGGGCATTATAAAGGCTGCTGAAACTTAGCAAATTAGGGATCCTCCCCAACCCATAGCAATCCCACAGCGAGTGGTTACCGTACATCTACACTTCTATGCAACGAGAATTATATAATACTACAATGGATGGTTTCAGTTGTCATGGTTATGCAAATTCTAAAGACATAAATTCCGAAACCGTACATTACTTCAGCAAGCAAACCTATGGGTTAACCTTTGACCTGGTTAGCCTTGGTTCAATATGAATAAATCAAGCGACAAAGTATTTAATTAAAACAATGGTCTGCTTGCCAATTGCAAAACAAAAAGTCTTTCCAAATGTTCATTCTATCTAGTCAATGCTTTCCATAGCTATGTAAACCGCTGCCGGTACAGAAAAATCACTTTGGCAGGGTGGGGTATTTTGGCCCTCACCCCTCGCCCAACCGAAAGAAAAAATTCCACACCAAAATGTCACCCAAGAACTTCTTGGATAAATTAAAAGAGGAAGAAAAGCGTACACATGTTCGTTGATGAAACCTTTTATAAAGAATAGCATACTAGTTAATTACTTTTATAAGCAAATATGCCTTCTTATTAAAATTTCTTCAAAAATGACAAACATTTAAAGCAAATTTTCAAAACTTGAAATACTGTATATTAAAGTTTATATTTTTGGGTAGGTTTTCCCCCTTTGAAAGAAATGTATCCAAATCGAGTTCGACAGGGAAATTGCCTGACACTAATTTTGTTCAGTAATGAACACTTTCATTTGATATTAGAGGCAGTATCCACATAGCGATCGTAACAAACTTTTGTGGACGCATAGGATAAAGGTTGCTAAACTTAGCGTTTCACTGGTCTCTCCCGAACCTTCGCAATCCCACAGTGAATGGGTTCCTTACATCTACACTTCTATGCCATGAGAATTATATAATACTACAATGGGTGAATTCAGTTGTCATGGTTAGGCGGTACTCAATCTATAGAATTCCAAATCCCTACTTCAACGAGCAAACCTACGGGTTAGCCTAAGATATGGTATGCCTTGGTTCATTTAAAATAACATCAAGTGACAAACTAAGAAAATTCAACCACACTGCAGTCTATAGAGGTCCATCAAAACAATGATCCACTCGCCAATTGCAGTGTTGATTACCCCCGTACCAGTAAAAGAATCTACGTTTTGCTTACGAGCTCATCTAAACCACTGTCTACACAGATCAAGCCCTTTGCAGACTTTTTCTAGGTTAAGACCATCCCCGCCCTTCCGCCCATCACAAAAATGAAATCAACCCTACGACTTCACGTAAAGGATGAAATGCCTTTAAAGAAATTATTAAAAATTAACTGCAATAGACAATTACATATCCAAGAAAGTGTGTCTTCTTATTACAGTTTCCTGAAAAGGGTCAAATTTTAACATGTTTTCTTCATTGAAACCAAGGTATCCAAACCGAGGCTTGGAGGACAACTGCCTGAATCTGTACAGTGATTGCAAATGTTCATGTACTGTTGGGGACCGTGTCCACAAAGGGACCATGTCGAAACTTTACGGGCATTATAAAGGCCGCTGAAACTTAGTAAACTACGGATCCTCTCCAACCCATTGCAATGCCAAAACGAGTGGTTGCCGTACATCAACAATTCTATGCAACGAGAATTATATAATACTACAATGGATAGTTTCAGTTGTCATGGTTATGCAAATTCTAAAGACACAAACTCCGAAACCGTACATTACTTCAACAAGCAAACCTGTGGGTTACCCTTTGACCTGGTTAGCCTTATGAATAAATCAAGCGACAACGTATTTAATTCAAACAACGGTCTGCTTGCCAATTGCAAAACAAAAGGTCTTTCCAAGTGTTCCTTCTAACTAGTCAATGCTTCCCCATAGCTATGTAAACTGCTGCCGGTACAGAAAAAACACTTTGGCAGGGTGGGGTACTTTGACTCTTACCCCTTTATGTAAAGAAAGCAATACCTTGAAATAAAATACTAACAATTAACTGCAAAAGAAATTTACATATCCAAGAAAGTGTGTCTATTTATTACAATTTCCTAAAAAGGCTGAACTTTTGAAGCAAGTCCTTTTGAAGCGTTTTCTCAAGTGAAACCAAGCTATCCAAACCGAGGCGTGGAGGACAACTGCATAACTCTGTTCAGTGATAACCAATTTCCGTGTACTGTTGGGGACCGTGTCCACAAACACAAAGGGACCATGTCGAAAATTAACGGGCATTATAAAGGCCGCTGAAGCTTAGCAAACTGCGGATCCTCTCCAACCCATTGCAATCTCACAACGAATGGTTGCCGTACATCTACAATTCTATGCAACGAGAATTATATAATACTACAATGGATGGTTTCAGTTGTCATGGTTATGCAAATTCTAAAGACACAAATTCCGAAACCGTACATTACTTCAACAAGTAAACTTATGGGTTACCCTTTGACCTGGTTAGCCGTGGTTTATTATGAATAAATCAAGTGACGAAGTATTGAATTGGTCTCCTTGCCAATATTGTAAAACTAAAAGTCTTCCCAAAAGTTCCTTCTAACTAGTCAATGCTTTCCATAGATATGTAAACTGCTGCCGGTACGGAAAAAGCACTTTGGCAGGGTGGGGTATTTTGACCCTCACCCCTCGCCCAACCGAAAGAAAAAATTCCACACCAAAATGTCACCCAAGAATATTTTCGATAAAATAAAAGTGGAAAGAAAGCGTACAGATGTTCGTTGATGAAACCTTTTACAAAGAACAGCATACTAGTTAATTACTTTAATAAGCAAACGTTCCTTCTTATTAGAATTTCTTTAAAATTACAAAAATTTAAAGCAACTTTTCAAAGCCTGAAATATATTTATGTATATATTTTTGTAGGTTTTTCTCCCTTGAAATAAAGGTACCCAAATCGAGTTCGGCAGGAAATTTGCCTGACACTAATTTTGTTCAGTAATGGAGACTTTCATTTGATATTAGAGGCAGTATCCACATAGCGACCGTAACAAACTTTTGTGGACGCATAGGATAAAGGTTGCTAAACTTAGCGTTTCACTGGTCTCTCCCGAACCTTCGCAATCCCACAGTGAATGGGTTCCTTACATCTACACTTCTATGCCATGAGAATTATATAATACTACAATGGGTGAATTCAGTTGTCATGGTTATGCGGTACTCAATCTATAGAATTCCAAATCCCTACTTCAACGAGCAAACCTACGGGTTAGCCTATGATATGGTATGCCTTGGTTCATTGAAAATAACATCAAGTGACGAACTAAGAAAATTCAACCACACTGCAGTCTATCCATGAAAACAATGGTCCACTTGCCAATTGCAATGTTGAATGCTCTCTGACAGTAAATTTTTAAACGTTTTTCTAGCTAGCTCATGTAAACCACTACACAGATAAGGCCCTTTGCAGACTTTTTCTGGGTTTAGACCACCCCCCCCAAAAAACAAAAAAACAAAAAATAAACAACAACAACAACAACAACAACAACAACAACAACAACCAAAAAACAAAACCGAGGCTGAAAGAAAAATTCCTGTCACAAAATTTATACATTATTGTCATTAAAAAAAGTAAAGTCTTGGGTTTTTTTATTATCTAAAAAGTCATATGTGAAATTTGTAGGTTGGTTCTTTCGTTGGGGGAAAGTCAACATACCCTGGCCGAAACAAGACATACCTTATCGTAGGCCAACACTTAGATTTACTTGTTGAAGTACTGTACGGTTTCGGAATTCTGCATATAAAGTACTGCATCACCATGACAATCAAAACCAACCATTGTAATGTTATATAATTGCATGGAATTGTAGCTATAAGGTACCAATTCAATGTGGGATTCCGATGGCTAGGGAAAGACCAGTGAAATGCTAAGTCTTGGCGGTCTTTAATATTTGCCTATATATTGTTGGTACGGTCCCTAAGTCACGGCCCCTAAGCGCTCCTGAAAAGCGATTGTTACTGAAGACAAATCGGGTCAGGCAGTTGTTTTCGAAGCATTAGTTCAGATGCATTAATGAACGAAACAAACAAACTTCAATTGACTAAAATAAATAATAACTTTAGACCTTTCAGGAATTGCTTAAAACATTAATCTTGTTTAACTTACCATTATAATCCATGAGAATACATCAACAGCAGCCAATAAGTCATTATTCCACTGAGCCTTTATTGGGCCACCTTTCGTCATTCCTTGTCGTGTTCCTAACTGCAATAACAATAAAACATACAGACTGTAAAGATACAATGAAGGTGTCAGACTAATTTCCCTTACAGCCTCAGTTTGGTTATATTGGGTTTCAGAGTAGAGAAACAATATAATGGTGGTACTATAGTTTCCAAGTGTCAGATTGGTATGTACGATGGTGGTTGCAATACATGTTAAAATTTAATTAAACCTGGTTAAAATTAAATTTTAAAAAGTAAACAAAAATTAGTTATTGCATTTCTTAAAGTCAAATTCTTATTGAACCTTATGGGACTCCATCAACTTCTTGTGCGCGGCGCAATGAAAAGAACAATAACATACGCCGGGGAAAACTAAGTTCAGTGAGGGCGCTATGTTAGTTTAACGGTCACGATCACAGTACGGCTACCTGGAAGAGACACGACAATAACTATTGGATTTTTGTGCCCGATAATAACACCTAGACCTTTGTCATCGTCTCAGGGGAAAGCAGACACTGGGAAAGGGTATGGGTCGAGTTTACCTAGCCGACTGAGCCCTGTATTATCATCAAATGCATTGAGTTCAAATAAATACTGGTAATTGTAAGTCCTCAAAGTTCTGTGCCAAATAGATTTGAAGTCAGCTACTGTATTAATTGCGACATTCGTTAACTGTTATTGTGAATATTGACCGTCGTCAGAATCAAAAATCAGGTGGCTTGTTCACGTCAGTTCTTCGGCTGGTCTTACCTTCAAATAATTTCAGTGTTTTTGTTTCCAACCCTAAGATCTTCTAATCTCTAACGCTCTCTGTACTTCTTTAACTCACTGCGGGCGTTTCTCAGATCATTTTCCCCCATTTACAAGGCAAACACTACTCGTGAATGTTCTTGTTGTTAATAAATGACCTGAAACAGTGAAAACAAATGTCTACAGGGAAACGGAGCACTTCAAGATGACTATTGGTGTCCCGTCCGCCCCCCCCCCCCGAACTCCGAACTTTTTATATTAAAAATTACCCAAATGAAACTTAATGTCACACTTTAAAAGAAGCGAGGCGGCAATAAATATCAGGGTCCAATTTCATGTTCCTGCTTACCGCTTAGTTATGTGCTTACGTCGCCCTATGAAGCACTTAAATGTATGGGCAGTAAGCGGAGCATTCTGCGGTAAGCGGAAATGTGTTTTCAAAATCAAATTGGAGCTTGTAGAATTCCGTAATTTTCATGTAGACAGCGCACTGAACAGGACAATGGCAAAAGACAGGTAAATACATCTGAGTGGTGGCGCTATGCCAACTTAACGGTCAAGATTTCACTACGGCTTCCTCGAAACGACATCGCAAAAATACAAACCAACAATGTGTTATGCTTTCGACGCCACATTTAGGATTTGTGTGGTTACAGTCTATAATGCTAGTTTCCACTTAAAATTAGTTTCTGCTCTGATGAAATTGCATAAATTACCATGACTTGATGAATAGTTTGTTGAAAAAAAAATAATAATAATGCTATAAACAAAAAGGGGGTGGGGGTGGGTCAGCCTTTTAATTTGAAGAGCAGCGCGCGATGGTCATAACAACACTTTTTAGTAATTAAATTCTGTATTACGTGCCAAGCTGATAGCTTGTTTTCAACATGAAGTGTTGTGAACTTGTGGCAATATTACATAGTATGAACTGCATCATGTATCATGGGTTAAGATGGTAAGGCATGGAATGTCGCTTTGTCTAAAGGAAACATTTTCACAACAAGATTGTATCAGCGCGAAGGGTACGTTCTTGCGCTCGACTATTCGTTGTTGCTAGTATGTGTGCACAGTTCATGAGTTTGCTTTATAATATCTGTGTCATCTGTCCAAGGCAAACTTGATTACATTTACCGTGAAAATAATTAGCTTAAACTTGTTTGAATTGGCAACAATACACGGTACAAATTTTGGCATCTGCAAATCGTTAAAAAGAAGATGAATTCAATTCAAATTCACATAGGTCTCTCTGGAACTCCATCAATTATATGCACGCAGCGCATTTAAAAGAATAATAGCTTAAGTGAGAAAACGGGAGGGCGCTATGCCAATTTAACGGTCCCGAATTTTCTACGGCAATCTCGAACGGACATTACAAGATTCAGGCCGACAGTGTTGTAATGTTGTCAGCGCCACGTTTAGGATTTTGCCTGCTACAGTCTAACCAACTAGTTTCCCCTATTCTAATAAAAAATGCTGAAATAACCAAATGAAATAACCAAATTGATGAGTAGGTTGTGTTGAAGATGTTTGAAGCAGCATTTTAATTAGACCAGCGCGATAAAACATGGCATGCACTCTAACGAGTGCGTGTATTTATTTAGAATTTGAAACTTAGCATGGGTGGGTGGAGTGTATTTATTTTCCCGTAGTTGTTTATTATTTGTATTATGAATTTTGAATATTCTTCATGTAGTTTGGAATTTGTTCATTTTCATCATATAGGTCTGTAACATTGGAAAAGATAACAGTGAGATAATATCATGTTGCAAGGGGGTGGGGGGGGGGGGGGGGTTGTTCTCTGTCCGGACTCATTGTAAGCCCCTCTCAGGGGCAGATTGTCCCCTCTTAGTCTCGACTTGGTGATGGAAATTTGTCGTTATGAAAGCTTTCTAGAGGAGAGCAACTTAAAGGCATTTTGTACGAAAAAAAAAATCTTATAGGTGCTAAACATTATCTGTTGGATAATTGCTTAAAGTTTTTTTCTCTCGAATGCATAGGCCTACAATCATCATTTTTGGAACTTTTGCCGTGATGGGATAATTAACATTATTTTGTTTCTATCTTATGTTTCCGTTGTTTAAATAAAAATGTTGCCACTGTGCTTCCCTTTATCATTGGTTTTATTGTTGTAATTATTGATTCAACGTTAATGTTAATAAATAAATTTAAAAAACTAAAAGTTACTCGGTGATAAGTCAGGCATTCAGGAGCCGCGATTTGGGGTTATTCCCCTACCGGAGTTTACGGTCGAAACGCGTAAACCACGAATAGAGGCCCCTTACCGGCTTCCATATAGGACCCTTCTGGTATGACAACCGACTCACCGCATATCCTTCCCTACCTCTCCGATTCCTGGCACCGCGGGCCCTCCCTCCTCAGGGTAAACAAGGCGGCTCCCAAACCATACTGGTGCCAGTCCCAGTAAAATTGCCTTGTTTCGTACTATTGGGGGGAGCCGGAATCGAACCAAGAACCGGTAGCGACCCGATTCTCAATTCTGAGATAGTACCAGCGCCTTAACGAACCGAGCCACTGCGTTGGTGATTGCCAGGTCCAGTTTTCATTCTTATAAGGCAAAGAAATGCACGCATATTGTGGGACGGTCTTTTGATCAATGGGGTGTGAACCACAGACCATGCATAAAGAATTCTTTATTATGACGCTCCAAATGTAGGTTTGGAGATAGACAAGGTACTGGTTAGCATGAAAGCCCTTTGGCATCAAACAGCTAATTAAAGTACTCCAAGAAAACTGAACACAAGAAACAAGTATCGGCGTGAAAGGTACACGGATGTGTCCTGCCCTTCGTCGGTTCGGAGTTTAATGTCGCTTGGTATCAATTGTCAATATTGTTCACCTTTGAGCACTGACAGATTAGCTCAATGAGTTAAGGCGAGTGGAATGTCACACTTCAGACGCCGGGGTCTGGGTTCGATTGCCGGCCTGCCACCAATATAGGAACCTCAGTATATTTTTTACTTTAAAATAATTAAAACAAAACATCGGTACACTGGAAATTTTTTAAACACCCCTCCCCCCAATAATCAAATAAAAAAGACGGCTAAAGAAATAATGCAAACAGTTTAGTAATTAATTCTGCATGGTTTCTGATAAATATGTTCGGAAATTGTTTTTTTAAAACCACATTTTGGTTTGCTTTTTGAGAATTTCGTAAACATCTACAACGAAGAGGCCTTTCCAAGCACTGATGTAATCATAAACAACATTAAACACAAGCCATTAATGACGGTGTTGATGCTCGAGTTTTTGTTTATCTACCTATTTGTTTTAAAGTTTCAAACTTGTGAAAAATGTTAACCATCACAGGTGGCGGCGTATCGGGGTGCAGGGGGGGGGGTGGTAGTCTTAACTCTAAACAAGATCAGCATGTGATGTTACGGACGTGGGGGTTTGTATCGCTGCCAAGGTTTGCACCTACACCTCACAGTTTATGAGCATTTTCGAAAGCTCGGGTTCCTCAGTCATTTTAAAAACCGTGCACATTCGGTATGGGTTTTCAAACAGGTGGGAGGGGCTTAAGTTGTAGCCCAAGCCAATGGTTCCGAAAACAATACTATAGAGGGCGCCCTGTTATGTTTTTTTTCGTTGAGCGCGCACACGTGTCTACAAATTGAATTTGATTCACGTACCTGATGCATTCCAATTTGCTCGCTTTCATCGACCGTCCTTGTCTCCCACTGAGATAAATACACATCTGATTTGAAGCAAGTTACGTCGTATGTTTCCTCCTACCGATTCAACGCTTCTTCAGCTCGGAAAACCATACATTTTGTACACAAATGAACAGATAGCACACAGGCACGTTGTTTATAATGGCCACATGAACGCTGGGTCTAGTTCCCTACGCATGTGTGACAAGCAAAGCTCTAAATGTGCTATAAATAGAGACCAGGCTATTGACGTATGTATGATATTTTAAAGTTTTACTGTGACTAAGCCCCATACCGATTCATTCAAAGCCCCATACCGATTCATTCAAATAGAACATTTAATATAAACCATTGGAAAAACACATTTGATTTTGTTCGCGAAGGTTACAGATTGTGTTTTTTAAAGTTTTGAAGTGGAAAACAGCAAAACGTCAGGGAAGCCGACATCTTTAGCTTTTATATTTACACATTCTGCTTCACTCCATTGGCAGCGTGTCGTCTGGTCCCTATATTCACAGTAGCAATGGCAGTCCTAATTCTAACTACATGAGAGGGCCCCATCAGTAGGCCCAAAATACTTAGCATCCTTGGTGGGTTGGTACTCTTTGTGGGGCTAAGTCCTTGTTTGATTAATAAGACAGAAAAACAGGCTCACTCAGTTGCGGATTCGAGTCTATGAGAACGTAGAGTTCAATCTGTATTCCAAGTTGTCAGTGCTTTTGGAACTCACCAAAATATCTAAAGGTCTTTAAAATTCAACCATAACTGTTTACTTTGGGAACTCAAACGAAGTTTCATTTATTTTTCTCAAATAAGACGGCATCACCATCCCTCCCCAACCCATCAAAATAGTTATCAAAAATGACCCCAACAAAACCAAGAATAAAACGTAACTCCTAACCAACAAAACACAACCAAACCTTTGTAAAACAAACAAAAATAAAAATAATTCAAAATAATAGTACACATTAAAAAAATAAAAATAATAATAATAAAAAAGAGAGGAAAAAAACCCCATCCCAAACAAACAATGAAAATAAAGCAAAATAAATCAACATAAAAAAGGGGGAAGAAGAAGAGGAAAAAGGAAATAACACAACCAGAGGGAAAGCACATCTTTGTGCAAGTTTTTTGTTTACTGTTAATTCGATCATCTCAGCATAGCAATGAAGTACTTTCCTAAAGTCTGTAAAGATGTACAGAGCTGGGTACATCAACAAAACTGTTAAATGAATGAACTTTTTCCGCTTAAATTAAAACCAACCTGAATATGTTATTCAGACACTTGCAATAGTCGGGTCCCCGATGCCCACAGTGACAATGGCAGTTCTAATGCTGATTTCATATAGTCCTGTTTCCCTTGCTTTGGTTATTCTGGTTTAAATTAAAGAAAAATAAAATGGTTGACCATGATGAACCGTTTATAGCTTTAAATCTATACTTCAAAGAGATTGATAGTGTGCTACTAACAACAACATTATTTCTAATATAACAGAATTGACTCAAAATGAGCAGCATTTAACAACACTTTACATAAAACCAGTGCTGCGTTCTTCGTTGTCTCACATGCAACTGATCAGTAAACGTATAGTCCAATCAAGAACCGTTCCCATCCACAGTCCTGACTGTATAGTCCTTCATCAATCTCAAAACATAAAATCCATCTTCTTTAAGATTTGTAGCCAGCCAAAGCAGAAGTCTGAAGCCCCCTTTTTAGAACAAAAGCTACTTAAACAATTCTTACTCTAATTATGAGTACACAACACTTCTTCAATACTTTTAAATTTATCACTTAACAACTAAACCAATTCATCAATTAATTACTTTACATCCCTAAGGCAAGTATTAATAAATATCTTGTTCGTTGATAATATAAACACCTCTTTCCAAATATACATACATCTTATTAAGACTTATATTTACAATTGAAATTTTCCCCCGGTAAAAGTACAATATTCCCCTTCCCTATTTGTCTAAAAACACATCACAAAGGGATGGTAGGGGGCCTACATCATTGGTTTTTTGAAGAATATACCGTGTACATTAAAATCCTCTTGTTTTCAAGAAACATATCATAAAGGGATGGTACATCGTTGGTTTGTGGAAGAATGTACATTAAAATCCTCTGGTTTTCAAGAAACATCATAAAGGGATGGTACATCATTGGTTTTTGGAAGAATTATATACAATCAAATCCACTGGTTTTCAAGAAACATATCACAAAGGGATGGTACATCTCGGTTATTGGAAGAGTAAATTCATTCCAATCCTCTAGTTTTCAAGAAACATCATAAAGGGATGGTACATCATTGGTTTTTGGAAGAGTGCATTCATTCCAATCCTCTAGTTTTCAAGAAACATATGAAGGGATGGTACGTCATTGGTTTCAGAAGGTTTCGGGTTATTACAACTATCATAAAAAGTAACAAATTAGTAGGAATATTTCAGACATACTAACATGAATTGATCGATTCTGGCAAGAGTCAATATAAATATTTCAAGGGGTAAATTCCCTTTCAGCCTCCGATACTCAATTTGTGCTGTTTAAAAATTAGTCATAAATATTTGATTTACCTTAAAAAACTTTACATTGACACAAGTAACAGAAGTTTCTTAGTGATTAACCTATCTATAAAACACATCCGTAAGTTGATTTTAAAGAACTGTGCCTTTGTGGAATCGTAATTTGTGACACCCCATGGACAAATCAGACACTTAAGTACACTAGCCTTGCAGGGAATACAACCCAAATATCTACCTTGAGGTTCTGTAATGTAGTAAACAACCTCTAATATGATGAGAAACCTCAAATTATAGACCTTAATTAGTTTAAAATGTTTCATAATCTCATCCAATTGATGAGCAAAGAAACTCAGTTTTGAGTTTTGGCAGGAAGTGCCTGGGTTTGGGCATGGAACGTCACATTCAATCAACAGATTTTGTATTAAGTTTATGCAATCAATACACATATAGATTTTAATGAGTCAACAAACAAAACAGCATTGTGCTATCAATGAAAAACTTATTTGATCATCAGGTGTTTGAAACTTACATACATTTTACAAATAATTGTATTCCCTTGATAAAACTCTGTTTTTAAACTATAGTATTTTGTTCTTTGCAAAGTCAGTTTTTGATAATTGTTACTGTTGAGTTTTACATCCTAATAGTTTCCCAATTGACTAAATTTACCTGATGTCATCTTCACAACATTCTTGGTGTGCCTTTGGTAGTCAATGTCCCTGTGTGCTACATAATGTACTGTGCATTTTAAGCAATGTGGCATTTACAGGCTGACCATAACTTGTATATTTATGTGCAATTTGACTCCCGACATGGTGAGGGCGGCAGACAGTAGCTGCATGTGATAGTGGAGCATGGGGGTCACTATTTGATCAGGAGCTTTATGATATTACATCATTGTACTTTCTATGTAATCAGCGTCTTGTTCGATGGCATTTTCATCTCTTTGGGTATGATTACCTTGCATGCTGATAGGGGGCGTGTTGTTCTCCTTGGGCTCCTGTTGACCTTCATCGTCATGTTGATAGGCTTTATGGATGTCATCTTTAGTATCCTCATCATGTGGAGTTTTGTTGGCATTTTGAGCAGCCTGAGATGCAACACCAACAGCAACGCCAGCAACTGCAGCAACACCTGCTGCAAGACCACTGCCACCATCTGTTGCTACAGCAGCTTTCTGGGCAATGGCTGTGGAATACTTTGGTGGTTCGTGGTATGCCTCCACTGCGACTGTAATATCAGAGGTGTCTGCATCATCAACCTCAGTTGAGATTGTTGGGATTCCATTTCCAGTGGCAACATCGCCGTTATTTGAAGAGGCATGAGCAGCTTCATCCAGATTCCAGTCGGAGACTTGGAGCCCCTTATTGTCATAGGCCAGGGTTCGGCTCTCGGTGCTGTCCTCTCCGCCAACTGCAGCAATAATCTCAGCTACCTCGCTGGACTTTTGGCCGCAATTGCAACCAATGAAGTAGCCCAGGCACCACAGACCACAGCCCCGCTTAGTTCCCTGACGACCATACTTGGTACGGCGATTTATTTCGCTCTTGACAATATCAATTTGTCTGTCAACCTGAAAACATTTAATGAAATCAAAGTGAGCTCAAAAACACAATATTTATTTATTAGTATTCAAAAACAAAATTACCAACAACTGTAGCTGAAAGGGTCACTTATCAATGATAAAAATAATGATTGGAAGTAAAATTGCAAACACGCTAAACACTGTAGGCCAAAGAGTAAACATATTTTTAACAACTTAAGGATTCTGCTTTATAGTTTTAGAAAAACTGAAGCTGTTTTAAAGTTAATTGAATAGTTTTGTGGATGCGTTCACGGAGTGGTTAAAAACGTATGACCTTGTCACTATAACAAGTTCATGCCTCATGATATGGCACTGTCTCACTGATGCAGTGAAACCTTACTTTTTGGCATGTTTTTTTCTACAGAAATTCTTCTTCAGGAAATGAGCATTAATTGTGGAAATCTTTACCTCATCAATTTTGTGGCGCAGTTTTGTCTCCTCGTCCACCTCATCTTCATATATTTCATCGTCAGTTCGGTAGTTCATATCCTTCTTCTCGCCGAAGGTATGGCGTAATGACATCAACTGTTGGGGTCAAGCGGTTTGAGACTGAGATTAGACTATTATGATATTGTTGGTATAATAATGTTTGACAGTAAGAAAAAAAGACAGGGCAAAGTTGTGATACAAGCTTGAACAATGAGTGATACGAACCTTGGGTATGAAGACAATAATCAACAACAGAGTGACGGCACACCACGTCAGTGAACCAATAACAGCAAAGGAGATCTCTGGTGTGTTACTCAGAATGAATGACAGTGGTGCACTGACAACGCTGAGGGTGACCACACAGTACACGGCGATACCAGTACTGAAGATGTCATTGAGTGACAGAATCTTCAGCTCTCGGGTTTCATAGGCAAGAAAAGCTCCTGACAATCATAACAGAAGTATTTCATAATTTAAACCAGGTGACCTGCCTACATCCTGTACCAAAAGCCATTTCAAGATATGGTGGACACATTACAAGGGCACTTTAAAGTTTGGGTAAGTTTGTCTGGAATACATCCAAACCAAACAGTGCACTCCTACCTTGTCCACCATATCTCAAGAAAGCTATGTAAGGCACACCTCAACAGATAGATACCCACTGTACAAAGTGTTAAAGCAAATGTTATGCAGAACAACTTGTCCATCAAATGTGTAAATGCATTAATATTTCATCTTGAGTGTTTGTGTGTAAGTACATTCACTAAAGTATTATCAAAGGATGCTTTATATTATTTCAGGCCCTACCAACTTTCTCTAGTTGAGTTGATAATCTTGCCCTATTACACAGTAGACTTAGTTAGCAAACCCCATACTTTGTCAGCTTTCCTTCTAGGTATGACAACAGATATTCAGAAAATATCAAATGTATGGCTAAGGAATCAGTCTTACCAAGTAGGAGAGCAAGTCCATGGAACACAAACAGACCCACAATGAAGTAGATGGAGTTCCCCTTGTTACAAAACTCTACAATGTCATTGTACAGGGTGTTCTCATCCGGATTATCCTGCAGAACAAAACAACATGATACCTCAGTATAAATTGACAACAAAATCACAAACTGGATTTTTCTCATTTTTACTAAGTGTACAGTTGGTAACAAGTTTTGTGCCCAACAAATTTTATCTACGTCACAAATAATAACCAAACAATATAAATTCCGTGGTATTTTGACTTGTAATGTTTTACCCTGGGAAGGGTGGAGTTCTGTCTCTGGTAAACTACTCATGATATTCCCAGCTAACTACCCGCCCAGGTTAATAACTTGCTATCCAAACCCCTTAGCCAATAGGCTGGAGCAGTTCCTGTTCAGTATCTGAGTATTCCTACAGTGATTTTTGGCTCTTCAGTCCAGGGCCTAATTTCATGGCTCTGCTTACCACAGAATGCTGTGCTTACGGCGCCCTGTAAAGTGCCTGGCTTATTGGTAAGCACAGAATTCTAAAGTAAGCTGCACCAAAGAGTTGGGCTGAAACTAAGGCCAGAAGCGACAACAGTATGTCGTCTTTGTAACAATTTATTTGCACAGCATGTCTATGACCTGACCACAATGGTCGCTGAATTATGAAAGAAAATCCAGAAGGTATAACTCACCCTGCTTCCCACAGTTATTTCACTTGATTCCATGGGATAGACAACTATCCACACCACAAGGGCAACGATATCAACGACTAAAAAAATCAACAAAGTTCGCCCCATGTGGCCACCGTGTGGATCCTGTACAGAATGACATCAAATAGTAATTAGATTTTAAAGGAAAGGCAAATATTGATCATGGCTTTTGAATTTAATACATGAATAGTGTTTCTAAAAGAATTAAATAGTTCCTTATTTCTCCAAAAGCAGTTGTTTGACCAAAAATATAATTTCATAATTTGATCAAAACATTGTTATTAAAAAAACACGGCTTGGGCTACAGCTTGAGCTCTATTTGCGTTATTGAAGCCCAAGAAGATGATAAAGCGAGTCTTCTAAATAACCGTCGGAGCCAATAAACCCCAACCCAAACCATGGTTTCAAAAAGGGCTGTTAGAAAGTAATTATCGAACAACAGTCTAAGAAGCAAAAACACTATCAAGTCATATTTTTCTTTGCAGTAATAACACCATTTAAAGATTGACATACATGTAGTTTCTCATACCGGTTTCCACAGGTTAGTCTTCATCACCAGCAGTTTGTGAGCTCGATAGATCTTGGCGAATAGCACGCCATACGCACAGGCAAATCCAATAGTGAGTGTCACTGAACACAACTGTTGGTTTGAGAGGTTAAGATATAATCAATGGGAGACTTCTGAATGCTAGGTGGTAGCAGACTTACCAGGTCAATTTCCATTGTTTACTTTATTCTGAGCATGCTCACATTTCAAAGAACAATGGATTTACCTGGTAAGTCTGCTGCCACCTAGAGTCCCAATAAGTCTCCCATTATTTTATCAACTGTTTTGCAGGCAAAAAAACATACAGAAGGTCTAGACTCAAGTGCCATGACATCACAAGTACACTGTGTAATTTTGTGTCAGAAACTGAGGACGAGGGTATACATAGGTATACAAATTTAGAGTCTGAGGCAGTGTGCCCATCCAGAGAGTACAGCAATGAGTACAAATGAAATGGATTCAAGAAAACTAGAGATAAGCTTTTTGTGTGGTGAGCAGTCTTTAAAAGCCATGTCATTTACTTTATGGAATACTAATGTTTGGGTGACAATCATTTGGGCTATTCACTCGGTAAAGTACGATTTAACTATTTTACAGAGAGGTTTTGCCAATATCAACACGTCATCATAATTATTTCACTGTTATTGTCTTTTTAACTGTTTGAATTCACTATTAAAAGAGTTGTCACTGATGAAATTCTTAGAATGTTGAATGAAAACACTGTGTTGTCTGCTTACCTTGCATGTAAAAGTGAAGTAAGAATTGCCCACGAAACTGCTGTCCATACCGAGTAGAACCACCGTGCAGTAGAGAAGGGCACAGCCAAATAGCATGACCCCAAGGTAGCCTGGCATAGCACGACGAAATGCTCTGCTTGCAGTGAACAAAAACAACAAACTTCAGTAGTGGGTCATGCCATGAATGTGGGACCCAAGTTGTGACACGGAGGTCAATATTTCAAACTCATTGAGAGGGGCTTCAAGGTCAAATTCAGTTTTGTGATGCACTCATTTGACTCTCTTTCAGAGAATTGTTTTTAACATGGAGACATAGAACGAAAAAAAACCCAAACCAATGGGTCTGTACATTCCAAAGAGGAAATTTTGGGTCAGACAAAAGGTCAAATTCAAAGCCGTTTCGATTGAATACCATCAAACTTCAGGAATGAACACTAGAATTACACAGGGTATCAAACACCGTGGCATTTGACACCATTTTAACCTGAGGTTTGAGACTTATAAAACAAATGCATGTTGAAGATTTTTTTCAAAACCAACAAGAAGATTAGTACTTACGATCTCTGCCTGTAGATGACCATCAGAATGGACAGCACTACTACAAAGACGATTCCACCACCTGATAAACCAGTTGCTACATAGATGTACGCTGGGGAGATGGTCTGAGTAATGTTTTTCACAGTGGTGGCATCTTTGGGGGCCTTTCCACCTGAAGAAAAACACATTTCTTTAATACTGAATAACATGAAAATAAACCCACACCCATTCAAAACGATTTCAACTAACGGTTCTAGAGATTCAGTGTTTCTGGTATCATTTGGTGCATCAAAATATTGAAAAACTAAATCCTAAACATTTTCATAAGAGAAGACGAAAATAATAACGCTTAAAAAAATGCAACAAAATTGCTTGTTTATGAGATTGATTCAAGGAACTATAAAAGAAAAACAAACAAAACTAAGCAAGATAGACACTTAATAAATGAAATCTTTAATTTCTAGCACTCAAAATACATCTAACTACATGGTGTCACTGTGAACTTCTTAAGTTTATGAATATTTTATTTGCCCATTCAATGTTAGTAATATTCAGAGTTAGCTTGTTTGTACTGGTCAGATTTTAGGATATTTTCCACTAATAGACTGTGCAAGTCTCGCGCGTATTCGAACATTGGGATCCGTTAAAGCGCGTAAGTTTGTTTCTTTAACGCGTTTAAGCAATGTACGTGGGACCACAGTGGTCCCAAAAATGTTCAAATACGCGCGAGACTTGCACGGTCTATAGACAGGAGAAGAGTGTGAGCGCCCTCATTGTTGTCAACTTGACATGAATATCTTACCTGGCCATTCAATGTTAGTAATATTCAGGTTCTCCTCCTGTGGTGAGTAGTACCCAACTGCCTCCTCCTCTTCATCTAAAGATAAGATGAGGACAGAACTATAACTTAGATAAATGCAAAAAGTTTCAAATCCTTGTAAAGAGTTCCAAAAGACTGCTTAAGTATGAAATAGTTCTCTCATTATGAAGAGCTAACGTGCATTTGAAGATTTAAGTTTACCTATATTTACTTCACTTCTGTTAAATTAAGACACTGGACCCAATTTCAAAGGGCTGCCTAAGCAGAAAATATTGCTTAACATTTTTCTGGAAAGCAGAAACTTGAGCATGATACCAGTCACAAATGATACATGTGACATGGTGTTTGAGCCGGTGACCTTATTCTGGTAAGCAAGTTTTTGTTATGCAAAGCTAGGGCCTACCTTTTGTAATATAAGCAGCTTTATGAAATTGTGCCCTGGGGTCATAGCATTATGTGCTTGCAATAATTGAAATCAGCAAGTCTAGGCATACGTCACCGATTTCAAGACAAATATGACCTACAAAAATGAATACCTTTCAACTGTCTGATTTCAATCAGGCCTTCTCTGTTTCCAACTTCAGTGAAACTGACTTTACCCTGAAAATAAGAGAAGAGACAAAATTACAAAACAACAAAATAACAAATTGTGTTTCCAAGGTTTAGCAATTTAGTTATGAAAAGGTCTTGAAACCAAACTTTCCATGGAGTTTCCAGAGGGAATTTGTCTAGAGTAAAAGGGATTTGAGATGTTCATCAGTCACACATATCTTGGCTTGATTCTCTAGCAATGAGCTCTGCTAAGTACCAAGGTAGAGGTAGAAGTAGAAGTGTGTTTTTATCACTTGACTTACCGACACGCCATCAAATTGTAAACTGTACAGAATGTCCATCAACAGTTCCCTTGTCACAGTGTCCTCATAGTTGAAATCCTTAAGGCTCTTTGATGCTAAATCGCCTGAAATCAAGTGAAAAATATCACATCTTACATCAACACAGTTTTGGACAATTGTTTCGCAAAAACACTTATGGGTAAATGAATAAAAATATTATTAAGATTATGAAAAAAAACATGTTTATTCTGGACCTAGGGCATAGTAGCAAAAATTTTAAGTTGGCTCAGTGATTTTTGACCTGCCTTTCACTTCCGTGGCCCTGGTTTGAATCCTGGACCAGAGCCTTGCATGTGGATTGGGTTTTCAGTCCCTACCCGATGGCATGGGTTCCCTATTTGGGGTTTTTCTCTCACATCAAAAAACTACTATTTCTAAAGAGGTATCTTCAGGCCTACGAGTCACAGTGCTAGCTGTTTTGAATGGTTCCTTGGTTTTATTACCAGAAAGGTATAATTGTAGCAGTAATACAAATTGTTAAAAAATTCAAGTTTCAGAAAAAAAAACCCAGGAAAAAAGCCAAGCTTGCAAATTTCATAGCGCTGCCTACTAAACATGAAATATTTCTCAACAAGTTTTTGCTGCAAACAAAAACAAGTGGTATGCCATTTACAAGCAGTACACCTGAAATTCTATCCATGACTTTTTCAAGTCAGTACAATTGTATTGTGCTTAGATAATTGTTAGATAATTGACCCGAGAAAATCTATAATATAGTAATTCAATTGCTGGAGGTCTTCACAAAATTAATGCATACAATTTCCATGAAAAGAAAGTAATTTCATTTTGTAAATTTGTTAAGTTATAAACACAAAAACTGTATCCTTTGTAGTACAATGCAGGACTCTGAAGCACTGAGTATGCAGTGCTTTGTTGTACATCAGTGTACTGCAAAATCTTTTCATTCTTGAATGATTGAGCAATAATAATAACAATAATAACTTACCTATGCTTTTGTTGAGGGCGAGTGCAATAGTCCAAGTGGCATCGTAAGCATATGATGCGGCAGCCTTGTTTGCAATAAAGTCACTGGTGTTTTTCTTCTCCTCAAATCGCTGGTTCACAATTCCCTCATACTCCGCGGGAGTCTGGCAAAGGATACAGTCAACATAAAGGAAAGAAAATGAGACAACAAAACTTAATGGAAGAGAGAACTTCATTGCAAATAGAGTGTTCTGATCTCCCCCCCAATTAAAAAAATATATATATTACAATAATAATAACACTAAAATTTAAAGGGGTGAAAGTCATTTCCAACAAAAAGGTCTGAAACTAGAAATAAAACGTTTGGATGTATGTTGAAATGATGGCATATTAACCACTTAGTAATCCCTAAGGTTCTATGTTTCATTAAGCCTATGGGGGCAGTTCTCAGTGATAGAGAAGTAGATCAATACAAAATCATTTCTTCATAAAGGTAGAAAATAACAGCAGTCATAAACAAGTTTGAATTTTAGATAAGGGTAGAAAGTATCACATCCCTTATTTATGCTGTTTTACCCCAAATTATTTTAGTCACTGAAAACAAAGTGCTACATATCAGAAATGCAGGAGATTTGTTGTTGTTATTTAGAATCAAGATACTATATCATATTTAAAGCAAGAATAAACATCTAATAAAAAGTTATGATAGAAATTTTAAGTGTTTGTGGGTTCTGATAAGCTATCAATACCTAATTGAGTTATATTTCAACATATTTTTGTGCATCCTTAGGGAGAAATTGTCTTCTTTTCAAACCATTCAAAATGTGTTGATTCTGTTTGTTTGTATGGCTTCTGACTGGCAACCTAAAAAAGTTAATTGACAGAATAGGAAAACTGCCAACATAGGGCTAGATAACTCAGCTGGTAGAGCTCAGTTGGAGGTTGTAGGTTCAAATCCTGCTCTAGTCAATTTGTCTTTGTTCAACCCCAAATTATTCAAAATTTACCCAGTCACTGTCAGTCTCTTTGTAGTTCATTAGTTGTCGTTTCTATTTTTTTATAACTTCTTTCTTTCTTTTTCTTATTTTTGGGGGGTGGGTGGGTGGAACAATGCTCCATCCCCTCCTTCTTGTAATCCTTCTAGATTAAGCAACAATTTTACAATGCCAGGAGGGACTCACCAAACCTGATATAGTGACCTTGTCTTTCTCTTTACTCAGTGGGATGTTTTCTGTTGAGATGTACCCTTTAACAGCTTCATACATTTGGTCTTTTGTACAGGAGACATCTGGGTCTGGTTCAGCCCACCATTTGGACTTGTAACCCCCGGGTAAGAACCATGCATAGTTCTTACCATAGAGTCCTGCTTCATAAGCCTTTTGATTGGATCAAGAGTAAAGAAAGACATTTTGTTAAAAGTGATAATTCATCATGTGAAGAAGGACGTCACAAAAAGTTACCAGACAAAGTTCGTAAGCAATTAATGTGCAAAATTGTATTTCGAGACAACCGAGTGTGAAAGTTTGTTCGGTTTGCAGCCATTCATTAGTCATCATAAGACGGTTAAATTCTGCATGAATGGGAAAATGTTTCTTTGGGGTAATTCTAGCAACACAAATGTAACACTTTTTTTACAGGAGCCATTTTGTTGTTTTGGGGAAAAAAGTACTTTGTGTGTCTGGGAGAAGGGCATAGAGCCTTACACCCATCTTTCGGGGAACACAGCGAATTATAACAGAATATTATTTTGTGTTTTTTCCTTTCAGTGTTTGGTGATCAGCAATGTATACCCGGTGCTTTTAGGTCCTATATAGGGAAAATAACGTCCATGGATACCTCTTCCAGAAGAAGAGTCCTGAAAATAATTTTACCTGGAAAACATTCAAGGTGTTTTTCAAGCATAATAAGTAAAAATGTTGAACACTTTAGTGACCTTGCACTTCTGTATATTGATCACAATATAACCAGACACTGCTAATGTTGTTCTTTTTTGTCATCATAACAAAAATATTAAAAAAAAATAAAAAAATAAAAAAATAAAAACATAAAATAGAAATTTTGTTTTGTTTTAAGAAATTAGGATACTATCTTAACATAAGAAACATAGGAAAATTTCATATCTGGATACAACCTTTGCTTTGACCTCTTTGAGTGAATGGAAGTAGGTCAAATCTTGCAGTCGTTTGCAGCTGCTATGGGCATTTTGCTACAAGCCACTTGCAGGTGCTATGATCTCTAAAGGGTTAAGAAGTGTTATAAGTGAAGTGGTGTTAATTATCATGTTATATTTACCTCACAAAATACCCGCCTCGCCATGTTCTCGTAGAAGTTGCCAAATATAATCCATGCTTCTTTGTTCTGGGAATAATGAAAACAAAGAACAAGTTGTTAACCATTTGTGAGGAGTTATGTACAACAATGACAATTTCTTGAATCTTGTAAAAACATCTTACCTTAAGATTCATAACTTGCTCTCTTGGAGACGTCGTAAAGCTCTCTGATGTGATGAGGTTAATTTTAGAATTAGCCAATGCAGAACTGAAATCATTAATGGACTGGAGAAGAAGAAAGAGAAGAGGAAAGAAAAAATCAAATACATTTCTGACTACATGATAGCTTAGGGTGTCATTAACAAATGCCAAACCTTACTGTAATAATTCATATGCATGTCTCAAAGCACATAATCAGAGCACAAAGGATTCTGGGTGTCATCCAAGTCGAAGCAACGCTGGCACCACATGGGTGTGCTGATTTTGAAGCGATGCGGTACCATCCAACTACAAAACCTGGCAGAGTTACACGTAAACTACAGCATGGCGACAATGTTGTCAGCTTAGTTCATCTTTTAACTGTACTCAGTTTCTCAAGATCATTGCAGTATATTTTTAAATGACGCTTGTGCGTAATGGGTTATTATTGTTTCCAACATGTACCAGAATGAGTTCATTAGGAATTCATTTAACAGTTTTCTGTTTAGAATTTAATACAAGAAAAAATTCAATTCTAGAACTTAAGTAAAGATCTTATTTATGTCTTACAAATTGCTCCCAAACATTTTAAGAGTGAATTGTGGTTAAAATGAACACAAACAACTGTCACTTTTGCAGAAAAAGGAGGGGGGGGGGGGCTACATTATAATAAACCAGGACCAAAATTCATAAAGCTCTAAGCAAAAATGAGTGGGACACCAGTTGCAACAATGTAAACTTTATTGAATTTCAGCTGGTAACCTGTTTCTGACGCAAGATTTGTCAGTGCTTAGCAAGTTTTTATGTACATGCTTTATGAAATTGGACCCTGTGAGCACACTAAGCACAAAGGTAAAGTAAGCACAAAAATTCACTTTTTTTTTTTTTTACAGCAGTAAGAGAATGTGTGTGCTTACTCAAGTAGAAAAAAAACGTGTGTGAGTCATAAACTATCACAACACTCTGAGGTCGTGTCTGTGCATTTACAATGGATGATCGCATCACTCATCTGCTTACAAGGTAAGCAGTGGTCACACTAAAGACATTATGCCAAGAGGTGTCCTGTAAGAAAAATAAAAAACTTATAATGCTTTACGTAACCGGCCTCTGGATATGGTCAGTGAAATAACTTGTAAAACACATTGCTCTTACCGTTGAGAAGACTTCTTGGTTCTCATGGAGTGTGGCTACTCTAGTCCAGTTGAACTTCTTGATCATAGCCAGACGTGCAAAATTATACTGGGAATCAGCAGCGTTGGTACGGAAGAAGGATTTGTACTGGTTGCGGACTGACAGCGCTGGACTCGATGCAGAGTAGGATATCTACAATAAAAACCATTTATTATTCATTCCTATCTTTAATTTGCATATACATGTAATATACAAACATAACTATTTGAATGATTCATAAGGCAAAACGAAAATCACTGATACATATACAACACTTGTCATGTCAGATTCAAAAGTTTAATTTGTTGAAATACCGCCACCTGATTTTTTGTCTGAAACGGTAAATTGCTTATTATAGAGCAAGATGTATGTTTCGTTCACTTAACCCCAGACCACTGCTATGATTGGTGGAGCTCAATTTGACTTGATATATTTACAGGAGATCTGGGCCCGATGTCATAAAGCACAAAAAGTAGCCAAGCATAACAAAATTATGCTTACCAGATTAAGGTGACCAGCCAACTTACCATGTCACATGTGCAATTTGTGACTGGTATCCTGCTACCTTTTGCTTAGCAGAAAATTGTTAAGCAATATTTTCTGCTTAAGCAGCTCTATGAAATTGGGCCCAGTTTCTAGGATTAATATTTATTAACTACCTGAATTTATTAACTACCTGAATGATATTCCAGAGGTCTGCAGCCAGCGAGATGGTCTGAGCTACAGAGGAGCAGCCAGCCCCAAGTAGCATGTGGTATCGAATACCAGAGTTGATGTGCTCAAATAAGCCCTGTGTGGCAATACCCGCATTGCACTAAAAAAGCAACAAACAAAACGTATGAGATCAATCAATAACTCCTCGGCAGTGAAGTTAATAATGAGAAGTCCCCTTGATCCACTAAGTGAACGCAGCAGTCCCAGCCAATCTTCCACCTCCAAAGGTAGTAGTTAATAAGCAGGACAGTTCTTTTCAGAACTGATGTAGTCTCCTGAGTTCCGAAATCAAAATCTTGGCAGTATAATGAATAGCTTTCATGAACAAATCTACACAGCTAAGTTACTTAGACACCATGTCTATAGGTCTACTGTAGACCTATACACATGGTGTTACTGCAAACAAAACACACATTGATACTATATTCACCATGCTATGCCTCAAAACCCTTAAACAACACATTGATACATATGAATCTCAAAGAAATTGTTGCGTGCCCTTGCAAAATTCAAAGGAACTAAGTACAAACATTATTTGCTTGGACATTTACACAAATTAGACAGAACTTGCCGAAGGCCTTAGTTATATTACAGTTACACAAAGCAAATTTAAGTAATATTCATATTCATTTGGCCCTACCATGAAACACACACAAGGTGATATTCTTTGTAAATTATAACTTCTCCACAATAGACCTCTAATTTAATGAGTCTACTCAAATTAAGCAAGGAGAGAAAATTTTGTTTAAGTGCCTGTTAAAATTTTATAGATTTTTTTTGCCACTACCTTGTGCGTGTCAGTACCATTGTCACCATATAACAGGCCAAACCCATTGCTTCTCTGTGTTTCTTAACATTTTACACAAACTTGCAGTGAAGATTTCGCATGATGGCAAGACATCTTATCAAGCTTCTTGGGAAAAACTAAAGTTTGAACATATAGAGACCAATCAATGATAAGTATAAAGTGCCTTATTTGTCTGCTGTGTATTTTCACCATCTCAGTCAGTTTATACATGACCGCTGCACAGCCAGTATCATTCAAAACACACTAGGTTCGGATGTTGTTGGGAAGGTAGTGAGATTTCATATAATTGACTCTGAAGGCCTTAGTTGAGAACAGCCACTTATAACTAAGAGCATCATCCTTCAAAATGATCGTTATCTCACTTTGTCTCAGTGAAAGACAACGACAGAATTGCAACAAAAAAGCTGACAAGGTTTTACAGAAAACGTTATCTCTATCGATAAGTATATTTTGTATCATATAAATTCTTTGGTTTTCCTAGTATTGTCCTGCCCGCCATCCCCCTTTATTTATTATAAACATGGAATCTCCGGTATTTACTTTGTATTAAGCGCTTTTGGAATGCCCGGTATGCATCGGGTGACAACGTAGTGGGCGCTGGCTGCTTAGCACATTCGTGTTGCGGGAACCTTTTGGGTCATTTATGTTCCTGCTTCCGTTCAGTTCAGTTCGAGTTATTTTTATTGGTTCTTTTCCTGTAAATTTTCATAGTCAACTCCCGTAAGTAAATCTTGTCTTGTTCACAGTGTTAGTTTAAATGATAAGACTTTCCTTCTGTATAAACACATTTATTTGGTTAAGTGTTTAATGTTTATGTCTCGCCCTATCAGTTTTCAGTAATTGCTCGAGAGATCGATGTATCTTGCTTGGTATTTGATGTTGTTTCATTCAATTGCTATGAATCACTTGTTTCCTCCCCCTATCTAAAGTGTTGAATAATGTGTACTTTTTTGTGTTATTTAACATTGTATTTATGTATTTGTTATCTTTAGTTTCACCCACGTCAGTTTTGCCTCTCATGAGGAGTGCAAATAAATGGGGTGAACTCGTGAACACAAGAGTCTTCCAGTCTCTTTTGTAATAGTGTGCCGTACATGTGACAGAAAAGGAAGTTAAACATGATTATTCCAAAAGTGGAAAAAAGTGTCTGAAAAGGAGATCTTATTTCTGTGCAATCAGATGGATTACATTTACTTTTGGCAGAGCACCATCACTTTCATGAGCTAATATAGTTTTAAAGAAACACATACACCTAAATTATGTGCACATTACATGTTCCTTGAAGAGCAAATTCATCCCTATACTTAAGTTTTCAACAAGTGCACTACACAACCAACCTGTGAAAATGTCATCAAGTTAGGTTCATGTTTTAAACAATAAAAACTAGCTCTATGTCAAATTACTTTGGATAATTTCTTTTTAGGACTGATACTGGTATGAACTTTATAAACTAATTTCTAAATTAAAAGTAATCACAAATTTGTCTTGATTAAATGATTCTTAAGTTTGGGAAAAAAACCCATGAAAACTCACTTGGAAAGAAGCACTACAGCTAATAACAATACAAACTATATTGAGAAGTGTGGTTTGGAAAATGTTTCACCCAAAAAACATTGTAATCTGAGAAATGGTTCATGCATGAATCAATTTTTCAGTTTTCTGAAGGTTGGTGTCCGTTCAAAAATGCTGCGGCCAGAGATGCGATTGGTACCCGCTGTCCCCTCGCTGAGCGTAGATGGATTCAATGTTCTTGTAAAAAGTACCGTGACAGTGTTTTGCTGGATTCTCAGCAAGTAGATACTGTACTCAGGTGAAACTTTCACATGTGACTTTTATTGTATCTTTCTATATAATTTTGCCTATAAATCAGCATTATTTTGGCAAAAACCAATTTTATGACCCTACCTATAAATGAAAAAATATCCTGATTACTTACGTAGCTATCGTTCCATTTCATAGCCAGCTTGTAACCAGGGAGTATGTCTGCCCTTTCATTGATGTGCTCCAGAGCAAGGTTAGCAGCCAGTAAGGCACTACTCCCACGGTGAAAACTATCCCCTGATATTGGAAAGAACCCCATGATGTACAACGGGTACCTAGGATCATCGGTCACCGATGTCCCAACAGTTGAAGTACCTTGTAGAGTGATGTTGGTGACCTGGGTCGTTCCAGTGGTAGGTAAGCTCTGAGGGGTGGTCATAAACTGGACACCAGAGGTCATTGTGTCAGTGGTAACCCCACCACTGGTGTACTGTGGTAGACTGACTGCAACTGTAGTAATCGCCCCTGTGTTAGTCGAGGCCCAAGGGGTCATCGTCATGGGCTCCTGGGTGGAATTCGCCACTTGGGCACTAACTGTTGAACACCCAACTAGGAACAACATAAACGCACTAAGGCGTATCATCTTGAGGAACCTTCAAAAGGTGCCTTCAGACTTTGTTTCTTGATATCCTGTAAGGAAAAACAAAAAGAAACTCCATTTATTAATAACCACAATATTCTGAACAAACTTAACACAGAGAACCCCTATTACTATGAGAAGACTAAAAATAATGTTCATAACTCTATGTCCTCCTGATTGATAGCCCTATAATTATTTATGCATACATTAGGAACACTATCAATGTGTTAGTATTCTATAAGTTTAAGTTCTTTGATTAAATAACACATCAAGTAATAAGCCACAAACAAAACTGACTCACTGGACATTTTTAAAAAGAACTTGAGGTTGAACAAAGAAAAATTGACTAGAGTGGGATTTGAACCTGTGACGTCCAGATTAACGAGCTGGGCTCTACCAACTGAGCTATCTAGTCCTATGTTGGCAGTCTCCCTCTTTTTTCAACCCCAAATTAAAACAAGTAAAGTTGACTTCCATGTTCAACATCTGACTGTTGGGCTGTTGAACACTCCCCAGTCCAAATTAGAGTATTTTTTGGCAACCAATTCCCTAAGAGTAATTAGGTACCATAGGCCTGCATCACTCATATCATCTTTTATCAGCTATGAATGCTTGCAATGCCATCCTGTAGACTGCTCATGCTGATCATTCATTCTCCCTTTATTTCAAAGATATTGGAAGACTTCCTGACTCTACCAGTTTAAATTTTGACAGACTCTTTCCTTGTTCACCGTTTTGAATGTCCTCTGTACAATCGTACTATAAATTTGATTTAAAAAAAATGTTTATGTAATGTTGTTTTAGCGTATTAAAAATGTACACGTTTTTAAACTTGATATATTTCTATTCTTTTTAATGCTTTAAAGAACTTGCTGTACACTGAATTGCCTTGACCTTTGGATTACTTGATTCAGTTTAATAATAAAAGTTAAAATGAAAAATTCAATTAAGCATTTATTGCTAAGCCTTTGAGACTTTTTTTTTGACAGATAAGGCAATCCTAACTCAACTACGAGGCACAGACCTGGATATCCCACCACAAAAGAGTGGAAAGAAAGCAACAAACGGACAAAATTCAATTAAAGCTTGGATAATTACAGGTGCGGGATTATGAAAGACAAATTGACTTGCCAATTCAAAGCCTGTGTCAATCAAATTAGCTCGGCTACTCGCCAATATACAGCTAGGCTTTCCAATGAAACTCTTGTTTTTGTGGTCATTAACAAGATAATTTTGGTTGTTGATGTTAATGTTATTGTTTATGTTGTTGTTTATGTTGTTGTTGTTGTGGGCTGTTGAGTCTTTTTAAGATTGTTACTCTTTTTATTATTTTATTTTATTAGTTAAAACAAGGTACAAAATACATAAATAACTACATACAAAATTCAAATTTCATAATCCTTATTTCTATATAAAAACAACAGAAAACCCCTAAACAAAAGTCAGCCTTGGGTGCACAGCCCCCCCCCCCCCCCGCAAAAAAAAATTGCGATAAAGCTCACAAAAAGAAAAACAAAAAGAAGAGGAAAATGCTTGTTTGTATAATTCAAATGTATAGTTAATGATCGCAATCGGAATCGCTCTCCTGCCACAAGAGGACGGTGGACCCCCTGCAGCGTCCCCCTTGAAAAGTAAAAGTGTGAACCCCCTCCCCCCTCACCAAAAATGTCCCGGCTACGCTGCTGCAAACAAGAAAAACAAGACTGATCTGAAGCATTCCAGAAACCAGACTTAACTATTAGTTGGTTGCTCTCCAAATATTGTTCTTTTATTGTTCCATCTGCATTATTTTACTAAGGTAACAACAAGTTTAAAAGGAATTTGACAAAATTAACTTAAGCTGGGGCGTATTTTTCAATAATGGCACAAATCATTTCTCAACAAACATCAACCTCTTGTTCTGATAAAATGTTCTCTTGAAATGTTTTGGATGTGAATTTTGGAGTATATATTTTCAAAATCCACTGCTGTATCAACCTTTTTATGGCCGTATCGCAAACCATAAAATGTTTTTAAAAATCCACTTAAAAATGTACAAGAATTTACCACATAAAGGACCTCATTGTGTTGACTGCTGGTACAAAATATTATACAGTAGGCCCCGATTTGATAAATTATGTTAATTTCTACATCACCATTGTGTGTGTGTCGATTCCCCAGGTTTTGGCCATACAGACTGTGCAAGTCTCTCGCGTATCGAAAACAAGAAAACAACTCAAAGGAAATCAATTCTTCCTTTTAAAAATCTATAAATACAAAATCCTTGAAAATAAAAATACTCACAGCAATTTGTTGTATGAAATCCAATGAAAATTTTTATGTAATACAACCAATTTGTTGAAATTAATATTGAAACAAAGTAAAAACTTGGGACGAGAATGCTTATTTTTTAGGAAACATAATTTTGTCAATCACGCCCGAATTTGTGCAACCATTACATATGTTTCCTAATAACATGAACATCAGTTGTGCAAAATTCTTAATTCTTAACAAATAGCCTAACCGGAAACAGAAGTCAAGTCTTATTCTCGGGAGTTATTGTACTTTCATATATTTCATGGCAAAATTTTACTTACCCATACAATATAACTTTCATAACTAGCTTTAACTTAAGCATTTCAAGAAACAAAATCGTGCACACTTTAAACTCAAAATGGTTGAGACCAACTTGGTTCCCGGAAGTTTGAATACACGCGAGACTTGCACAGTCTATGTCTAATATAATTCATTATAGTCGGGACAATATTTGACTGCCTGCTAAAAATTTCCCATTAGCACAAGGTCGCAGTGAAATTTACCATGAAAGCATGGCTCATAATTACCACTGCACCATTAACCAGGGTGTCCATTAACTGTACCTTTGGACCAGTAAACTAACAAATGCTAATTCTCACTTTTGAAAATTGGGTAAAGGTTTTTTTTAGGTTTAGCCAGTCATATTATGAATGTCTAGAGTGCAAGGTTTTAGCCAGGATTTGGTAAAAGGGTGTCCAAATTTGCTGGAAATTTAAAAACTGGGTGTCCAAATTGCTCACTGACAATACATTTACATGTAAATGACAGATGAAACAGGGTGTCCAAATTTAAAACAAGGTGTCCAAAAGACACCCAGACACCCCTCTGGCTAACACTATGCCAGGGTGTGTCTGTATTATGTCATACACAGACAGTACATGCAAGTTTTAAAATACACTATCTACATTTATGACTTTGCTTTTCACTTTTACAGGACTTTGAATATTTGAAGAGGATTTTTAATGGCATACACTTAGCAAATCTGTGTGAATATGCAGGTGTTATTTATGACACCTGTAAGTAAGTGGTCATTTTAATGTGAACTGAAACTGAAACTGAAGTGAAGTGGGTGTGGACTTAACATATAAACATGTGGGTAGCTGTACTAACGTGTCTCATGGTTTATTGCAGTAATTACGAACACGTGTAGTTTTTCAAGAAGGGTAAAATCTTGGACCCAATTTCATAGAGCTGCAAGGGAGGATAAGTAAATAAATCAACGCTTAGTAATTCTTGTCTGCTAAGAAAGAAATGGCTGGTAACTTATTTCTATTCAGCCAAATTTGTTTCTGTTCCTAGAAGAGTTTGGTGAAATAGGGCCTCAGTCAAAAATCAAAGAAAGAAAAAATTGAATGCCGAGATAATTAAAAAGCTTGTAAGTGCAAAATAAGTAGAATTACCAAAGTTACTGAGAAATATATCTGAGAGAAATGATGTCATCTTAAAAAAACCTACAGAGTTTGAATCTTTTCTATTTTGAGCAAAACTCATTACTGTTGCAAATTGTCCTAAAAAATGTGCACAAACACAAATCCCTGGAAATCTGGTGGTATGTTTTTGTTGCAAACCAGATGATTTGACTTGCTGGGAAAAACAACATTAAATTGCTATTATTTACCAAAATGGTATAAACAATTCACAGCAAACAAGCACAAACAATAAACACTGATGCAAACTGACAACTCAACGGATATGATCTCTGGTTTCTCTGTTTCACAGGCAAATCATTCAAAGATGCATGGAGTATTTGTGCAAATGATTGATGCCTCAATATAATTGGAAATGGACAGACTTTGACCTTCCCAAAGGAGCTACAAATAAAAAGGTGCTGGCTCTGGAAGGCCGTACTGATGAATTAATGGATATGGTAGCATCAGCGCATGTCTAACAACAGACGGCATCAGATTTTACCTATTGGCATAACCTGAGTGCTTGCTGGAAAAGGGTATGGATTAATGTAGAAGGACATGTAGAAATTCTGGAGTTCTTATTGAAAAGAAATGCGGCTCTGAAAAGAAGTGATGTTTTGTTTATCGGATCAAGAATTGTTCTGACATTTGAATGAGAAGGACACTTTTAGTCAATTGAATTTCTATTTAAGAATATTGATATAAAACAACCTGATTTTCTTATAGAACCATTATAAGATTAAAATGCAAACAAAGCTGAAGATGTTTGCGTTATTTCATAGTAAAAAACCTGGAACAAAATTTTGGTTCTTGGCCTTTTGTTCTAATTCTCATCATCAGTCATAGACTGTTGAAGATGAGACAATCAAAATTAAAATCTTCAATTTTTAATATGCGTTCATTTTGATTCATAATACTCTCTTGGAAGACATATAACTGATTGATGAATAAACAAAATCTATTTTAATTAGTTATTGACAAATCATTTCTTATGTTTCTAAAAACCGAAATGACTGAAATATTGCTCTCTTCTTAAAACAAACCCATTTCTTCAAGATATGTTGCTAAAAAACTAGCAGATAATTTATTTGTTTTCCAAAAACATAAGTTGTGAACACCACAAACCAATACCCCATGGTAAGATATGTCTAAATGATATCTTCAATTCCTGCAGCATCCAATAAAACCGAAAAACACACACACACACAAAATATGAAAATATGTATATTCTCTGATTCAGGACTCAAATTTGGAAGAAAATCCACAAGCATTTTTACTGGATCACAACGCTTTTTACAAGACCAGATTCAAAATGACAAAAGACTATTCTCAACTGCTATTATTTGACCAAGTACTAATTAGAAGATCATCTCTTTTATCTTATTAAATTAAAGTTAATTTAATTAAAGTTATTACACAGTGAGGTATTATTATTATTCAAGTGTAAACACAAAACCGCTGGACTTGTCCGGTCATGAGTTTACTGGCCCAAGGCTCAAATCACTGGCCTGCATTTCAGCGTAAATTTCAAACCCTGTTATTGTGGCAGAATCTAGGCCTTCACTATTTGATTTCCAGTCTTTAATGTCGGTCTGCTCTCCTCTTTGCTCCTGCATACAATGCATCTTATAATTCAATCAGGGAAGTCTTATAGCCAACCAACCCACTCGACAGCATCTTGGCTTATCTATTAAACCATCAATTGAGGCCGTGTCCGGCTGTATTGCCAGCAGTGTTTGCTCACGGTGTTTTCTATATTATAATCTTCATTTAGCTTCAGCGTGCCAAGAAATTGATCTCTTATCAGCATATTAAAAATCTCTTTAAAATTGGAGGCATTGGAAGAGTTTATTCACTCCCATTTTATTTTTAAAAACATATCATACAGGAGGGGTGTATAACTTTTGGATATTTTTTCTTGTATCAGCTTTCTTGTGATATCTTGGCGTATTATGACCGAGCGGTCAAGCACACAGGAATCAAGCTCTGGTGTTTCTGATCAGCAGAGTGTGGGTTCGAGTCCCGGTCTTGACCTTTGTGTCCTTAAGCAGGACATTCAACCATTATTGCTCATCCTTTGGATGGGACGTTAAAAGCTGTAGGTCCTACGTGTGTGTAATGCACGTAAAAAAAACCCCAGTACGATTATCGTTAAGAAAAGTGGTGTTTCTGGCAGTGGCTGCTGAATGCGCGGCAGCACCTTGTAAACCCGTGTACATCATAGGGTTCTTTCCGATATACTTTCACCCATAGACCTACTACAGTTATAGTTATGTGATAATTTTATTGCCCAAACTGACCCGGCAAATATACATTCCATTTGCAAAGACACATTAAAGGCTCTATTATCATAACAGCGTGACATTTCCAAAATGGGCCAAAGCAGAAGGGAAGATCAATTCACAATCTGACAATGCTAATTTCAAGGCTAGACCTGTTAAAACAAGTCTCCCCGGCCATACAGCACTGACATTACAATGGCAAGATGCAGGAGGCTTAAATTTTTAGTTTTCCCGGGGAATCATATAGCTTGATAAAATACTTTTGCCTTGATAGCATGACATTTCCCCCGATGGATGGAAGCTGCAGACAAAGAGAACCAGGGCCATGCAAAACCCAAGATGAAATTGGTTAATGCAGTAGTCTGCGATTTCTATAGCACTCATGTAGAAATGCACTCATGTAACAATGTTTTTTTATTTTTATTTTTTATTTTTTTTTAATAAACTAAATTTTCTGCATATGTAAATACCATAATTTTGAATGTCACGATACACCTCTCCGGGCAGTACTGTAATAATGAAAATGCAACAAATTATTCACATAGACATTCAACAACATCTGGTCCTTTACTTAGACATTTCAGCATCAGTGCCAGACTCATCATACATTTAGGGGAAAAGGGAGGTGCAAATATTTGTTGTTGTTGAGAGGGCGGCAATCAGATTCACAAAAATTATTTCAAAAGTATGAACACAGGACCCAATTTAAATAAACATCAATTGTAATATGAAGAGCACTATGGTTGGGGGGGGGGAAGGCTCCCCTTCCCCTGTGCCTCTGCTGTTCTGCATAAATACTTTCAAATCTACTATAATTCCCTATCAAAATGAAAAAACAAGTTTCACTTAAATTTAAACATTAAAACCAGTTTAAAGTGTCAGAATTTGTTTCCTTCACACACCAAAGCAGTGTGGTAACCCGAGGTTCCCACAATGAATTCCCTCATGAGAGACTTATGCAAAGTCTATTATCAGTCATCCCTTCATATTAAGATACAACTACTATATGGCAATAAACCTTGCTTATTAGATTAAAAAGTCAACTGATAATTACATTTGCATAAAGGCATCTCGTCAATGGTGAAATTTAATTATTCGTGAAAGATTTCCCATTCTGTCCAATAAATCACAGGCACAGCGCCAAAGTAACGATGAGAAGATTGCATTTTTACAAAGTGACTAAAAGTGAGCCTACATAAAATTTTCATCCAGGAAAAACAAATTCACAGGACTTTGCACTATTTTTTTTTTTCTTCAGGATGTGACCAATAATTGTAAAAATGATAGTCGCAATGATACCTTAATAGTTCTATGTAAGAAATAGAAGCCACCAGTAAAATTTGAAAGAAAATGGTTTCATTGAAACATCCTATAAACTTTAAATATAATATGTGTTCTCATTCTGGGCATTTTTTCACATGAGTGAATAGTGAACATTTAGTGAATATTTTGTGGACATCAACATTTCACACAGTAAACAATTCCTCGCCTGACCTGAAAACTCGAAAGCCCTCTATTTATGGAGACTGCTTACTGGAGTCTAATTTGATTATAGGGAATCGAAAATAACACAGAAACTGTGTATTGAGGAGACTCGTCCACAGAGGCAGAAATATTTTGGGGTCAAGGTTGTCGTCAATATGACCTCAATTTGGTTTGGAATCACACGGAACCATGAATTGATCCATGACTTTATATCTAAGGTAAGCACTATCTCACAATTTCTGAAGCATGGGTGTTTCCAAAATGTTTGAAACCTGAATCTTGTCGATCAAGATCAAGTGTGGCTAAAGTGCATAAATGAATACAGATTTTACATTACAAAAAAGATCTTACCAAAAGGGCAACAATGCATATTATGTACAGGGCAACTCTGAAAAAATGGCCGCTTGTGATCCCATACATAATGGCCGCTTGTGATCCCATACATATTATACCATGTTCTAAAAATTTTACATAGTCCTCCAGGACTGAGACTTATTATTATTTGGTTTTTATCCCTGCTTTCCTGATTTCTGTGAAAAAAAATCCTGACATGCACCTATGAATATCAATCTTGTTAAAATTTCTGAATGTTCCATACATAACATTGGACTTCTCTTGGGACTATTAAACCTCATTAACCAAAACGACTCAGACTTACTCAAAATTTTGTTTTATAAGGTACAAAATGTTTTGACAGATTGCAATGTATCTCACATTAACATAGGCAAACCAACATACTAAAAACAAAAAATGAACTTAGCAAATTTAGGAATCCCCATGCAGAGATTAAACAAATGTTAATATCATTTACTAAATTAATTTAAAGAGTAATGTTTTATTGCAGGAATTAAAGTGAGATGCATACAATACATTACTTGTTAAGTGTTGGTCAACAGCTGTTAGTTATCAATGAAAAAATATTTATTTAATGTTCTCCATGTTGCCAAGCAACCATCACTGTATGCCTCGCGACCATTCAAGATTAAAATTATCCACCATGAAGTGATAGCCTTTTGAATCCAGTTCCTATGTCTTTATAACATTTTTAATAGACCTAGGGCCTCCATTAGGGTGGTACTAAATGCAATTATGGTACTCATTTAATAGTTTTATTAACTTAAATGTAATGCTTCAGTCTCACAAACCATTTGCAAATTTCTCGGAGCTATGGGCAGGTCAACACACTTTTTTGAGACTGAAGGCATTATTTCCTTTTTTTGGTCAGCCAACAAAACAAAAGGAAAATATTATCTTTACCCAAAATGTTTTGACCAATCCTGTTTTATACACAACATAAATCACACGAAAAACTGCTACTAATAATTGGAAAATTATGGAAATTTGAACATTACTGAATCCACAAATTTTACCTTAACTCCCCAATATAAAAACTGTACAAACACAAAGGGCTATAAAAACAAAATAAATCAAAATGCAGAGGCTATTTTTTGTTATAATTTTTAAAACTAGACTGTAAAAACCAAAGATGAACCATCCCTTTTAGCATCATGGCAAGGTTACAGCTAGCTTAAAATCTAATGTTACAATGCACAAATTAGATGTGACAAATTTATCCACATGAGACTTGGTTATTATGAATAAGGCTTTCAGGTACTGGATTGTTTAAAATTGATGTTTGTTCTTGTGGGAACTTGATGGATGAGTGGACAGTCTCTTGATACGTCAGTTTTTGAAATAAGCTTTCCGCTGCCGGCTAAAGTGGTCATTTTGAGTTTATCTGAATTTTATACACTCTCTTGACAACCATAAATTGATAGAGTGAGAGTACTGTAGGCCTTTATGAACAAATATTATTATCAAAAAAAAAAAGGAAAAAAAAAGGTCCCTCCAAACCGTCAACCCCGCCCATGGCCAGCGAGCAACGGAGAGACAAACAATCTAATAATTTACATGGGTTGACTTTAAAAACTTGTGGACCATTATTGTGTGAAGTGAATCTGCACTGCAGTATTGTCTATCCAAACAATGGTCTTGGAAAATTTGTTGATGACAGCAAACTGTCAGATTGTGACAAGTCACTCAGGTTTATAAATTATTTTGAAGCATTTTTTTTTTCCCGAAATAATTTCCATATCCACCACTTTTTCATCAATTGTTACCAAAAGCAGTATCTCATTATTAGATTAAATAGGATATTGTTTCATTTCATAATAAATGACAAAGTGGCGACCGGATACAAACAAAAACACACACAAAAACCTAGTGTTACTACCACCAGTACAATCCTTGGGTGGAAAATTCCCCATTCAACATCAGTTTCTCATTCATGATAATCGGGAAAAAGAGAGTAATTATAGCTTGTTTACAATGCTCAGATAGGCCTATTATGGAACATAATAAGTTAAAAAGTGGATATCTGGTTGGTATCTTCCTTTTCCTGATTGCTGAACAATGTCGGTACCTTTGTGGCATAACTAATACAAATGTATACTTTTTGCCGTAATTCTCATTCACAGCCACATTAAATTTCCCTCTAACCTCGATTTGGTTAAAAATATTTTGATGGATGAAAGGGTTTACAACAGCCACAACCGAAACATCTTTTGGCTACGGGCATTAAAAAGAGAACCTTTGATACCGCGTTAACTGATTTGTAGACGTCAGACCGAACCATTCCCATTACCAAATTCTACGAAGTGTCTTTTCACCACAGAGCAAACCAGATAACGTCAGTAAACCATAAAGGACAATAACCAATTCTAACCAATGTAAATTGGAACTTACCCAATCTCAAAATATTAAATAGTCCAATGCTTTCACGCAGCAGTTGTTGCCAATGAACCGAGACACGGCAAACAATGTCTACCACCCGTACCGCCGTACCTTTTAAGTCAATTCACAGCTCAGCTTACCCAGGAATTTCAGCTAAATATCCACCGAGGACTTGGACTCTTGGAGCTGAAGACAGAGAATGGAAGGTTGCCGACCTGCTCAACAGAGCTCGGAAAATCATTCACCGACAATTATTTTGACTGGCTGTTGATGCACCAAAGTAAACACTGTTATGTTCTCCACCCTCGCCAATGAATGAGTGATTCTATCGCTTTTTACAAAGCGATAAATTAGCTTTTGGATCAACCATCCGGCGTCCTTCCCTCTGTATGGCCATATGCCGTTTTGAGCCCCATCAACATTTTACCCATTGCATGATGATGCAGAGCAGACGATAACGTCACGAGGAAGTGGCAACCACCGCTTTCGCTGGTAACCCGTATTAATTGTGTAGAATTGAGCGGCAAAACAAGTGTGCGGAGCCAACGAAATTACTCACGTACAAAACGTCAATTCGCGAGGCTTGGCATCGATAATTTTTGAAGCACCATGTGCGCAAGTACCGTTTTCTAATTAAGTCGCAACGGCATTATAATGGTCAAAGAAATTATAATCCAAAATCGTGACTGGCATTGACCTTGTATTTAATGAATATTCATAGTTCCTGCTTTAGCAACCATTATGTAAAACACTAAGTTGCCATTAATGCAAATGTTTTGCTTAATGAGAGGCGTAGAACTGAACCACTAAATAACCATTAATTAAAAAGAAGACAACTTGACAAACATTGGCTATGTTTTATTGCAAAATAAAAATTTATTCGCTCAAAAAGGCAATCGTGAAACTGACACGATTTTTAGCAAAAAAGCCCCAAAACTTAAACTTTTTAAAATATACCAGCCACTTAAACTGAAGTAATCCATTCTATTGACAAAGTAAAGCTATTTGAGCAACTTCTTAACAAATATGATTTGCATTTCTAAAATGAGCCGTTTTCTATTTAATTTTTTAATATATTCTACTAGAAATGAATATAATTGACTTGCTTAAATAAACTGAATAAGACATGAGTGATATCAACCAATCAAATTCAAGTTTGCAAATCTGCCTCCCAATTGTTGACAATTAAAAAGACTATTTTAAGTTCTTTTCAAATCTTCTCCTTTGGGAAGAACAAAATATTCAGAAGCAGTTTTTATTAATACCTTGTAAACTTAACAAAAGTACAAAATCTATTTTAAACAAAACTAACTTCAACCATTTTCCAAATTAAATGTCTTAATCTAAAAAAAAAATCAAAGAAACCATTTTTTTTATTACTGCCGTTTTTAGTGAGTATCAAAAGAAATGAACTAACTCAAAATACAAACAAAATACTACACATCTTTTTGTTGTTTAAGCAAAATGGAACGAAAAATATCGCAAAAAAACTTTAAATGCAAATATAGTATGGTGAATTTAAAACACAGACTGTGTGGTTGTATCCTTGAATTAAAAAAAAATTTGTCAGGTCATTCTATAATTGTGCCTCTTTCGCAAAATAAATGTTATTTCAGCTTACACCCACAAACTTTTCTCATGTTAAGTACGTCGATATCCATTTCTTTTTTTGTATAACTTCATGAAAGACAGAAATGAAAAGAAAATAAGTCCACCCTTACATGGCAAGAGAACTATCCTCAGTAGCCAATGATTTGTTGATTGGTTAATACACAGTGGTTAACATGCGTAAGACCAAACGCCCCGTTCTGAATAATTCACAGCTTTCTTAACCAGTCTTAAATGAAATGTACAACAAAATGTCAGGTTTATACATTACAAGTAACAAAATAAGCATCTTCATTTGAATACTACAATTTGTACCATCGAATCTCCACAGAAACTTTTGGTTTTTTTTAATTACAGAATGTTCAAAACATTTCTCAAGATTGATTAGTTTCACCTGGTGATGTCTAACCTCCCTCTTGAATTGTCCAAATCATGCAAGTTCATCACACCTAAGCATTGTTAACTGCTTTAACTGAATTATTTCCATCCCTAGTTTATTCAAAAGTTTAACCAAGTTTAAGAATTAGTTAGTTGACTAGTTCATAATCACAAGTCTGTCCATAGTCAAAAGGATTAGTTCATTGAAGTCCACCATGTGCATCAATAACAATAAAGATGATTTTGATACGCTATATTTCACTTCTTTTACATGCTACATGATAAGAAAGACCAAACCTCATAAATGGGGGAAAAAACATGAATTTTACAGCTACACTAATATCACCATGATGTTTACTAAGATTTTAAGTGAAGCATATGAAGCTACAATATGGTCATCTCCAGCTTATTTCAAAGCCGATTACGTTTTAAACTCTAACTTAAAGGGCAACGCTTTATATTGATGGCAACTGATCCCCAAAAGTTACCAACAATTAAAATTGTCTGCCAAATTACAAGTCCATGATTTTGCACAGATTGTCCCCACATTCCATACAAAGTCATAGACTGTTTTATTTAGTTATTGGATTCCAAGTCAACCACTGGTTAGGTTCAGGCAATAAACAGGTCCCCACATGTTTAATGCTTGACTCCAAACTGAATGAAATGGATTAAAATCTTTACCAATACATTTTTGATCATCATTCATACTCCTTGCAATGTGAAAACCAGTCTGTAATGAAATTGAAGTAGCTGGTCCCCACAGTTACTTCAAGATCAGTAAACCTGTACATCAAACTGAAAGCGAGTAAACCACTGGTCCCCATGACAGTGTTTCCTGCATAGATTGAAGTACAGGGAATGGTTTCCACACAACGAAAACAATATTTATTCTATAGGTAGAGTTGTTATAGTCCTTCAAGCAATGCGTTACTAGTCCCCAATGTAACACAGTATTTCAAGGAGCTAACAAAATCCCTCCTGAAAAATACATACATTTTTCAATCAAAAAATCTACAATTGTCAACTGTTTTCACATCATTAACACTATTACTTCCGCCGCACATCTATAATGTATTTTTTTCAATTATTAATCTTAACGATTCACATGCTCTGATTTTCAACTTGTTGGCATTATTTTTTACACAGAGTACTAGCTCAAAAATTCGGAAAACAAACATAAAAATAAACAAAATCCCACACACCAAATGTCGTTTACTGCTTTTATATACAAACTTTTGTTGCAAATAATAGTTATCGTTTGACGACAATTTGCCAATCTTTCACAATTAATCAATACAGGAATAAACAGATTTAATTTCAACTTTAAAAAGTTGTCATATTTGTGTGGTTACTTGATGAAGACATCCCTGTTTGGGACAAATACTCCAGTAAGTTTCCACACGTCTGTCACATCACAATGATGTCTAAGGGAATTTTTTGAAGATTGTTTTTCTTTTCTTTTTTAAACCTTCAAATATTAGTCACAATTTTGATTGATATCTTGGCATGTTTGGTTGTTACATTGTCGCATTCGGTAATATTGTCAGTGCAAGACAGCCTTATCAACAGACTTCCGCTACCTGACAACATGGGTCACCTTGAAAACTATTTCAGACATTTCCTGCGGAACTTTCCGTGAATAACTGAAATAAGATGCATTGTCTCTTTCCTCAAGAAGCTCAAAAAAACCTACAAATACAAAAATATGATTTAAAAAATCAAAAAATTAACACCAAACAACACCTTACCAATATATACAAACAAGAAAGCAAAGAAACCATGCCATTTTTTCTACATAGAATTTCAAGCCTAAATAGGCTTAAGATCTATCTATCTAATTATGTTTAAATGTTTTCAACAGGCCACATATCAGAGGAAGACTGCATTTTAAATTCAATTGGCACCTTCTTCAGAGCTTTTACTGCTTATCAGGGTCAAGATTGTCATCCACAAAAGTCACCAAGATGAAAGACCTTAGGTAGGAGATTCTTCCTGGTGATTTTTGTAAACGAGTCAAGACGTTAAGATTCTGTCTCAGATGTTGAAAATCCAACAGGTTCTCTCATACAGAGAGCCGTTTGAAGCTTCAAACCATCTAAGAATTTTGTAGAACTTGGAATGTTTTATATTTGTCTATGCTACGATAACATTCTTTGTGCATGCTCTGTGTTGGTTTCCCAATCCGGTGTCAGGAGGTGGGATGGGCTCTTCTAGCGCCAAGCCCCACCAGTTGTCTTAGATTTGGTTGTTGTTGATGATGACTTGACTGTCGATGATGATGATGATGTAGCCTTCTTAGACGGTGTGGTCAGGCGTGTGTATACAGACTGCGAGGGCGATGTTGTTGTTCTCATAGTGACCTCTCCCTGCATACCGGAACCCATTGGCTTGCTCTGGTAGTCCGTTGTGGTGTACTGTGACGCTGGAGTGCTGGATGAAGTGTAGCTAGATGACATTACTGTGCGTCCAGAGGCCAATCCTATCATTAAAAAAAAGTAAATACAAATTCATTAGTATGTTTGAAAATGAATCAAAAAAATTGCTTTTACAATGGACAGCATTGTGTTTACAAATTCCATACCATATCAAATTGGTTTTCATTTCGACTTTTTGGAAGACTCTGGTAGGTCGAGATACGAGGGAAAAGTCATCATTGCATCCTTCATGCATAATTGCAATCAGTGATGGTTCAAATGTTACACAATATACAAACACTGCTTTATCCGGCTTCATTCCTGGTAAACCTTACAAAACCTCCTCAGATCAATTATCAAAGGCGCCGTGTTGAACTCTGCATTATGGAATGTGTAATTAGACTCAACATCAGTCCTACCCCATCTCTAAGAAGACTCCAAACAAAAAGGTCACTCATTGTACAATGAAGCAGACAACTCAACAAGACAAACTACGAGGGGGGGTTGGTTCTAAACAAACATTCAAAATCCATGCTTTTTTCTGCCTTTTTATTAACATCCATTCCCAGGATGGGTGGAGATTCTAAAATCAGGCAGATATAGCATGCACATCCTTCAAACAAAGTGTAAAAACCTTCCAAGATATCATACAAGTCATAGGTTCAAAATAAATTCATTTCTAGCATTTCTCTCTCTGTCTGTTTCTGTCAAATTGTTTTTGTGTGTCACAAGTAATTACGTTTCGATAGAGCCAATCAATTTCCAATGCAGTGCAGCGAGCCACAGAATGCAGAAATGTTTTGTTCTGATCTGTTGGGCTAACTGAATTACACTAACCTTGGATTTACAATGTAATTTACTAAGGAGAGGGGGGGGGGGGCTTGATTGGAAATGATTGGAACAGCGGCACAGCCCTGTGGCTGTTTTATGACCGGACAGAGAAATAAAAAAGCATGAACAATTAACTGCAGCTGCTGGTACTGAAATCACTTTCTGGAATTAATGTTTAACTAATTCAATTACTCCTTTTTTCTATAGTACATCAAACTCTAAGCTAGCAGGAATACCAAGAGATTAGAATTATTACAAAGGCTAAGAGGGCAATTTAATCATGTTCATCCACATTATAGAAAATAAAAAACATAATTTTGGCAACCACTCTGCCATCTTGTTTTACACTCTTTCAAGTCAATGTAATGAAACTGAGGTCCTGATTTGGTATAATGAGAATCATATCCATGAATGCTACTGCACACATGGAGCAAGACAACTGTTTGTTATGCATGGTTCGTTCTTTGAAAACGCCTTTCTGCTTGTTCTATATTCTTATGATAAATTCACATAAAATAGCTGCATATTAAATTCTATTCACTCTATCCACTTAATCTACAGTTTCCCTTTTAATATCATAAATAACTGTCAAAGAAATATGGAGATAAAAGGGACTTCTTTTGTACATTGTCGCATCAGTAAATTATTCGCACTATCTCTTTGGACTTACGAATATTATTTTTTGGGGACATATTCTGCCCTGAGCTACATAAATCAGAAGAAAACTTGAACTTGAAACTTCACTTGAAATACATTGGCAAAGATCAGAAAATGCACCCCAGTAAATTCACTAAACGACTTAAGACATATTTGCAGCTTGTAGCTTAAAGTCTCTGATTCGTTTCTTGTCTTGTTTCCTATTTTCTTCAAGGACCTAATCACTCAGGTTGCCTCGGCATCATGTACCGGTAGCGCAGTCATTACATTGGTCTCTCTGAGCGTGTATCATCACTACCACTGCATGCATGTACAGGTTTGTTGCCATGACAACTAAGTGGCCAGGGGAAATACTGCGTGAATTGAGGGAGGGGCTTATTGCTAAGCTGGAGCACGGAGGGAGGTTGTTGAAAACATGTTGTGCAGGTTTGCGAACATTGGAGAACCTTTTGCAAATAATTTGATCGTAATGTTGTGAAACATTTTGTAAGTAAAGCTAAACATCAAAGCAACGTCAAATGATTTGATTGATTTATGCAAACTCTATTTTGAAAAAAAGGAAGTGTTCATTGGATAATTACACAAGACAGAAATACACATTGGACTCGTTCAAATAAACATGAGGTACTTTAGATCATTATAGAAATGAATAGTATTGTTTCAAACAGGCAATACAAACTGGGAATGAAGGTCCTACCAACTTGAAATAAAGGTCATACACATTAGGGATAAGGACCAAACAAACTAGGGATGAACATTGCAAATCACATATTATGGGATGGCAAGCTCAAAGGGTTAACCCTGACTACAAAGGCACTAGCACACAATGCCTTCTGAATCCAACTGAATCCACTTGAGAAATTCCAATGTTATTCATTTTACGTTGATCACAGGTACCCAAGTCGTGCTTTTTGGAATCGTTTCTAGAGCTGCCAAAATTTGCATCTTGCTATCAGGAAGATTTTGTACAACAATCAAGGAGACATTTACAATTTATTTCAACATAATGGGGGGAAAAATTCCATAATCAGGGTGTTTTCAAATTTGTGTTCATCAGAACATGGAAAGAATGCTTTATTTTCTGGGAACTTTCTGCAGGATTAGGGAGAGTTGGCTGCTCTGCATTTCTGTGAAATGACGTGAAGTTTGTTTATTTACTCTCAATGATAAATTGCACTGAATTCAAAAGGAATAACCTTGGCATTGTCCATCAGGTAATGGACCTCACTACAGAAAACCTCAAACAATATCAACCCTGCCCTCATGCCAAGTATGGGTAATGCTATGCAGTACAAGTCCATTCAAATCAGGAAGCTGTTGGATTCTGCTGGATTTGGGTGTAGTTAGGGTTAACTTGAGACAAAGGCTAATTATCTAACAACTAAATACATGTACAATGTAACTATCACACATGATACATTCCATAGGGATGTATACATACGTAAAACACACAATCCTAGTGGCGCATTCCACCCCTTTTGGCAGCTACAGCAAAGGGAAAAGTGATAAAATCAAAGCAAGGGTGATTTTTTTTTGGCTGTTAATTTATTAAAAAAAAAAACAAGCTTGATGTTAATTCAAAGAGGATGGGGTTCATTAGTCAAAGTATCGAGCTGGGATTGGTTGAGTAGATCAGTTCGGATGCATTAAAGGAGCACTCCACTAATGACTTGTGACTCATTACACCTTCTCCTTAATGAGAGCAGATGCCACATCATGAATGGAGTGCCTCTTTAATGAAAAGCAGAAAGTTTGATCCTTCACCATTGAGTTTTTAAATAGAGTCCCAGCTTATCGGAGCTTCTTCCTTTAAAGGTGACAGTAGATCTGGAGGGCCAAGGAAGGACGTAGAGAAAGAAAAGAAAAGGCAAAGATATAGGAACAAAATGTAGAGGATGATATAAGAGACGAGACGATGAAGTGAAGAAGGAACTTTTGAATATACGATATCTGCTTATGAATAAGCTGTTTCTGGTAAGCAAATATTGCCTGCGCTTAGCAAGTTTTTATACTCAGTGGTTAGCTGGACCGAGCACAGAAGAACGGGTGCTCTGCAGAAACTGGTAACCAGGTTTCATTAGCTAGTAATTAATGTAATTTTGTGACTGCTGATTGCTGCTTCCCCAAAAAAATAAATAAGTTAGGAAGTGATTGTTACAAAATGATTTCAATTTCAGGGTAATTTTTTAAAAAGATTGTAAATTTTTAGTTTGGAGTAGCTGTTCATAGCAATTTTCTTTTAAAGTCACCGGGCAAACCTTTCAAAGAAATAAACTGTGAATTAAAAAACAAATCAGAGCACCTTTGTTTCTTAAAAAGCGTTGGCAAAATAATAACTTCCCAGACATATAATATCATACAAAAAATAGTGGGAATTAAAAAAAATTTCTTATCATGTTCACTGATAATGGTATAATTTTTATTGTCAAGAAAGTTACCATGACAACATTCAATTTGTTCTTCAAACTTTTGTCAGGCTTCAATTTTGTGCCTCAAGTGAGATAGTCAAATTCTACTGCATTCATCAGATCTCAAGTCAAATACAATGGAAAGAAGCAGCAATTCTTTCCACGGGGCTGATTGAGAATTTAATATTCTGCAACCGCCCGCAGAAAACCTCTTCCAATTGCCAGGGGAAAGTGATCAGAATGGTAAACCAAATAAACTGCCGGGCTCGGACTTCAAAGCCAAGCTGGGCAAATAAAGCATTTTATGTGGCGTTGCTAAGAGACGAAGATCAGTCACTCAATGGCAAATACATACAGGATAGCACAGAACTGCTAGCTAGAAATTCTATTGTCTTAATCCCGAATTGTTTTGCTTTGTAGATACGGTACACCAGCCAAAATGCCATGTAATGTACATAGATTTTAAATGGTTCTCTGATTATTTCTGCTGAGATAATTACCATGTTAAGTAATTTTTGTCCACCTGGTAGGTCAGAGCAGGTAAAGAGGAATTTACATTTGGTATCAAAGGATGCACAGATATCCGCTCATCAAATCGCAACAAATTAATGTAACAGTTTAATTTCATTAAGGCATAATTATGAAACTGAGATCGTGAGCTTAGAATGAAACATTAGAGGAGATAACGAGGATGGAAAATGAGGAAAATTGAGAAGAAAATCATTGCAAGCGTCAAGATCTATGGTAATTGCTTTTATATTGAGAATAATTACCAAAAAACTACGGAAATCTCTGCTACTAAAATTGTGATTCTTTTAAAAGGTCTTATACAGGATTGGTAGAGCTGACAAAATAGTCCCAGACAGTCTTCATGTTTTGTGTGATCAACCAAACATGAAATAACAAACCTGTGAAAATTTGGGCTTGGTCCAATGTGTGAGTAGGGAGAAAATAGTGAAAAACCATGCACATTTTTCAGCATGTAAACACAATGTCTTTAAATTTGGTTGTAACAACTGCAACCAGCCGTTGCGTTTTTTAAGGTTTTCAGATAAAGTTTTCTCGAATATGACTTAATTTCAGAGGGAAATATTTCACAGAAAAACGGTTCAAGTATGAACTTGATAATCAGTAAGCTTTCAGACTAAAATTAAACAATGATGTTTTTATCCTTACCAACCCTGTATAATACCCTTCAAAGGAACTGGTGTGTGTTGGGACTCAACGTGTGTGTCAATCAACTTAACCTTATTGTTTTTAGGAGCATGCTGATCAGAGTTTTGCAATAGCACCATGAAAATACTGCTACAGCTAAAATATTTTGATATATCTAAAAAGAGCTGATTGTGTCACAACTCAACATCTCAAGCAAACTTGACTGAAACATAAAGCTAGTAAGACGTCGGAGCTAAAAGATAAGAAATGTTAAATGTCTTCACTTACCAGGGGTAGAGGAGGAAGAGTAGGTCTCCTTGGAGGATGTCTTCTTGTAGCTACTTTCTCCGTTTCTTTCCATGCTTCTTGGGGATGCAGTTGCTCCACTGCTGTACTTGGATGTGGTAGTTCTTGTGGTGCTACGTGTAGTAGAGCCAGGAGACTGTTGCCAGGGGCGTGCTACCTTCCGCTTTTCTTTGATCTGTAACAGAGAGTAAGAAAAGTGATGCTGTGTTGGTGTGATACCTCAAGAAGCCACAAGGTGTTGATGTATCTGCTTGCAATTCCTGGATGAAACAGTCAACCAGAGAGTCGAACCCATCACCATGTATTAACAATCTAAGCAGTCTAACCACTAGAAGTCAAAAATCCCACAACTCGTTTTACCTTGATGAGTGGTCCGCTGAGGCTACGTGATCCTGCGCTTCCAGTACTGGACTCTGAGGGTGAGCGAGAACGACGGCTGCGACTTGACTGGAACGGTGTCATAGACTGACTAACTCCTTCAGCCAGGATGAATTTCTCACGGAGCTCAATATTGGTGCGTCCCTTGGCTGGAAACAAAAACAGACAAAATGTTTACCTACCTTGAAAAAAAACCCAGCATTGTTCTTATAAATGCTAATGTTTTCTTATCAACATCTGGACATTTGTACAAGAGAAGGCTTGGTTTTATTAACAACTCTTCTTCAAAGATATTTTTCCTGGACGGTATTTTTTAGCAGTTTGTTTAAAAAGCATCTTAAAATATGTCACTGGAATATTTGTGTACCCCTTTAAAAATAGTAGAATGGGCCTTGAATTAAGGCTAGCTTTTGTCTACCATTGTTTATCAGCCTTGAAGCAAGGCTAATTTTATGTGGGTGGGTTGGTTTTGTCAACAATCCCTTTGTTGGTATATTCTAAGCTTGCTTTTACTGGAGTAGCTTTCTTTTCTTCATGTCCTAAAACAAATACAATATATCTGAGGAGAATTTGTTCCCATGACATTGAAGATGGAGTGACCTTGGTTCATATCCCACATATGCATCTCTTGATAACTTCCAGCTACATTTCCCAGCCTGCACTACCTTCTACAGTAATTTATTTAAAGTCCTCAATATAGCTTTTGATTGCAATTTTTTCGGTTCTAACCATTTGTATCTTTGTATTGAATTTGTTTTTCAAAACCAAAGTTTCACGAGTAAGAATTAAAGTACTACTATAGCTTTTTGGGGTGTGGGTTGGGGCAGGTTTGGGGCAGGTTTGGGGCAGGTTTTGGGCAGGTTTTGGGCAGGTTGGGTTGGAGGGTGGGGCTGGGAGTTACATGCATAAGGTAATATGCTATCACCCTTCTCCTTGGGAATTCAAATATATATATTTAAAAGAGTCTCTTGTTTTTCTAGCGTTATTCTCTTTTTTTTTAGGGGGGGGGGGGGCAAAAGAGGCAAAAAGGAAAGCGGGAATAAAATAGGAAAGGGAAATCCCTGGAGCTCAATTGTTGCTAAACTTAACTAGAGCGACCATCTCCAAAGCAAAAGGCAATAAGATCATGTTAAGTATTTAATTGGCATTAACATGGGGGGAGTATACGGAGATAAACAAGGCACGGGAAAACATTGTACACCATTGGTTTTTGAGAATCAAACTTGTCATGCATTTTTATGAAAAGTTGTCTCACCACCACTGGTATACAACGCCATAAACTGTGGAGGTAAATGGGTGGGGGGAAAAGGACCAACAATTCCCCGATTGCATGCAAAAAGGATCTTGGTTTGAATTACTACTTACAATCAGGACCAAAGCTAACACATAGGTCTACAAAGTGGGAAATGATTGACATGATAAAATAACAAAGACAATTATACATTAACAAAAAACTTGGATTGTTTATGAATGTCAAATGACAAACGATAGATAGGATATTGTAAAATGAAAAATCACTAAAATAACTGGTTTAATAAATAAATGAAAATGTGAAATAAACAACATAATACAATGACAATGGTTGACAGAGCGACGACAATAACTTCTGTTATGGGGTGTGCATGTAGATAGAAAGTATTCTTCAATTAGAACAATGGAAATTTGTCAACTCAGCAATAACCGATAATCTTGAAACTAAATGAGCTAAGGTCCAATTCACAGTAACTTTGGTCCAAAGTGGATGACTTGATGGCAACTTCAAGGCCCAACTTTAAAGAACTGCTTAAACAGTAACTATTGCTTAAAAAGATTCTGCAAAGCAAAAGTAAGCAGTTTACCATTCACATATGGTACATTTGACATGGTGTTTTGGCTGGTGACCTTATTCTGCTAAGAATAATTTTGTTGTGCTTACCTACTTTTTGTGCTTAAGCAGCTCTATGAAATTGGGCCCAGCTTGGCAGCAGCAACAACAATCTGGCCACATCAACTGCTACAAATCTAACAATTCAGTCTCTCATTTAAGATTGAAAAAAATCAAACTGGGATTTCTTACCTCTGCAGGGATCATTCTTGACTAGGAATTCATCCAGTGCCAACCAACCACCACCAACTCGTACCATGACGGTACTACGAAGGATTCGAACCAGCCTCATCTGCTGGGATTCTCCAAAGCGGTATTTGGTCTCGGCGATGCGCTGAACGCGGAACTTCTTGGAGCAGGTGCAGAGTCCACACTGGCGTTTCACCTGGTAGGGGTAAGGGGACAAAGTTTAAAGGTCATTCATAAATAAAAAACATTGACTGAAGCAATCAATGGGAGACTTGGGACTAAAGAGGGCAGCAGACAAACCAGGTAATTTTACATTGCTTACATAGTTCTGAGCATGGACAAATTTCCTGGTTTTACCTGGTAAGTCTGCTTCTACCTAGCATTCCCAAGAGTCTCCCCTAACCATTCATGGGTTACTAAAAATTGTTATAACTAACAGATAATGAATTGACTTGGATTACTAAACACTGTTATAACTAACAGATAATGAATTGACCTGGATTACTAAACACTTTTATAACTATCAGATAAGGAAAATACTTGCTGCAACACTACAGTCAAATACTTCAAGTAAAGTATAAAAACAAACCTGATAATTCAAATGACAACTTGGTTTTCAAGTCCATAATTTGTACAGGCTATAGATGTCTTATAAAAATCTAAAACTCTTATAAAGCTAACAGAAAGTCAAGAATGAAGGAACAAGCAGATACTGGAGCAATGGTCTTGGTAGGATGTAGGAAAGAAGATGGTTGTAAGGGATGAGATAAAAAAGGATTTGAGACTTGCCTCATCTTCAATCTTCTGAGCATCAGTGCCTGGGTGTGATTGGCCACTTTCTTTCTCTGGCCAGAGGGCTGCAATGAACTCCTTGTAGTCCACATAGCCGTCACCATCACGGTCAAACTTGTCCACGACTGCGTTCATCTCCAGCTGGTTGGTCTGGAATTCTGTTACAACGGGAGAACAAGTTTATTTATTTTTTTCCGGTGAAGATAAATGCTATCTGTCTGCTGTTTGAATTTGTGTTGCATATGAAAGCAAACGCATGAGTAGTAATAAAAGGAAAACAAAAATAAATAAATAAAAAATAAAAAACAAAATCGAATACCAAGAAACCGGACACTTTAATATGCATTAGTAAAATTTGAAGCTTTGAATGATGTGGAAGGTAAGATGGAGTTAATGTTAAAGAATGAATTTGAAGACTTACTGGAGTTGATAATTCCATCAGAGAACTCCTTGCGAGACAGCTTGCCATCCCGGTCCAGATCCAGCTTACGGAAGAAGTCCATGACTCGTGCCTTCTTGTGGCTCATCCAGCGGACGTAGCGCTGGCGCCACTCATCAAAGTTGAAGTTCTTCAGCTTCTTCAGCTGTGAGGGGGTGACAAGACAGATACAGTTTGAAAGTTTGAGGTCAGGACTAATAACTTTTTAAAAAGTATCAGCCCAATTAAAAAAAACAAGTTTACACAACAATTCATGTTGTTTCAATTGTTGTGACTGGTGGGCCATACATTTGCTAAGCAAAAAGACTTGTTTTGCGATAAATTCTACTTAATCGTTTTTATAACATTGAGTCCTGTACAACAAAACATTTCAGCTAATATATTCACAACACTGGGAACAAAAATTTGAGTATTTGACAAAAGATGTAATCATTTTGTTTTTCTGTGATTGGACAGCAAGATAAATTTACCTCAGCTTGTCTATCAAGGCCGTCCTGTAGTCTGCGTCTGCGATCCATGGCCATCAGCCAGACTTGCTTCCACTTGTTGTGCAGTGCGGCAACGCGCGGGTTGCGTGCTGCGTCAGGTCCTGGGCTGGGCTCGCGGCTCATTGGTCGGCTTCCCTTACCACGGCGTGAGCGGTCTAGCATGGGAATACCACCCTGTCCAATGTCTGTGGAACGGCGGCGTTTGTGGGCCTTGGTCAGGCGGTCTACTTCAGGTTGTCTGGTGGCCATGTCATCTTCAAAGCTCTGTGAAAATGAAAGATTTAAAAAGTCAAAAACCTACAATCAATGATTCTAATTGCTTTATATTCTTGCTTCCAACTTCCTAAACCTATTACATTCTTACAGTCCTCAATTTGTATAAGCTTGGGTAACTAAACAAACATGAAGCAAAACATACTTTGACATTGGTGGGGTTAAAGTGTCTGGGATTTCTTTCAAACTTGTTCAGAGTGTTGTAAAATTCTTTCGGTTGAATTATAGAAACATTCTAAAAGTTCTTGCAAGTCAGCCATCTTGACTCTCCTGAAGTTAAGACCTTACCTGGTGTTCTTCCAGCAGCTTGTTGATACGGTCAATGTCATCAGGGACTTGGCGTGAGTCCCGTTCCTGAAGGGTGTTCTCAGACTGCTCCAACCACCGGAGAAGCTTCTCAAGGAGCTCAGCGTTGTCCTTGAGGTTGGTGAGGGCGTCTTCCAACCTGTCTTGCCTCTCTGTGTACCAGTTCATCACCTTCAGATAGGACAAAGAAACAGAGTCAGATTCTTTCTATACAGCATGCTGATCTTGTAAAAACAGAAGTTATTAATTGATGCTTATATTTGTGCTAGTGATGTGCTTATTTGACGTACCTCCTCCCATCTTGCTTGTAGTACTGTAATCCAGTGCTTGATGACAGTGACTGCATCAGGGTGGCATTTGGTTAGGATGCCGTCCCCAAGCATGCATGCCTCGTTCAGTCTCATCTCATGGGTTGCAATCCGAGATTTGAAGTCCTAAAAATTGAGCGAGAAAAAAAATGGGGGTCATTTTTCACAACACAAAAATACCATGTACACTTGACATCATGCAATCATCTATGTTATCAAGTCATGAGCTAACTAACACAATTTGCCAATCCAAGGTGCGACTGGAAAAAAGAAAGAAAAAAGTTTTGTTTTTGGTTTCCAAGTTGTTACAATTTAGAGGATCTATAGACTTTGTACCACTATTTGACAACTGAACATTTCAATACAATAGTGCAGTGTTTGTTTTCACATGGATATTTTCATAGTATCAGTGGGTAAATCTTTACCTGGAGAGCCTGTAGTTGTTCTGTGATGACTTCTTTGTCTTCACTCAGCGGTCCGTGGAATCTGAGACTCTGCTCAGCATCAGCTAGCCACTCCAGGAGCATGTGTACAGCCTCATGGAACTCCTCAGCCTGGTGAAGAAAACAAAGTGGTCAGACTTCACTCACAGAAAACCATTCCAAGTATTGGCTTTTTTTGTAAGGGCTTATACATTGTCTTTTGGGAGAGTGTTTCATTAAAACATCCTATACTAGTGAAAAATTCAATCAAACTTATATGGTAATTTTTTTTTTTAAACAAGGAATAATCACCTGCCCTATTTTGACAAGGATTTTGTTCCCTATTATAAAGTGATCATTACATCAAATGAAATAAGTATTGAGGAACAATTTTCTCACACCTGGAAATAATGCTCAGGATAAGTGGCCATGGTTTCCTGGGTGTGTTTTCACCTCAGTAATAAATGAACTTTCTGCTTATAACAATTTTATGAAATGAGAAATATTCTAGGAAATCGACCCGTACCTCTTTCATGGCTCCTTCCAGTCTCTCTTGCATGACGACACTAAGTTGGCAGACATTGTCCCACTTACTGTCCAGCTCCTGCAGTTTCGACTTCAGGTGTGATGTGTCCTCGCTTGATTTGTCCATCAGCTCCTTGGCTGATTTATTTACAGAGCGCACGCTTCCCTTGCGGCTCCCCAAGTCACGCTGGAATCCCTGTGGATTGAGAACGGCAGATTGCATTAGAGTGGCCAAGGTTTTCTTCAAAGCTTCTGGCTGTGGCTTAGAGGCTAAGACATTTGCTTTTGGCTTGGGACTTAAAATCTCAAATACTCAATCCCTTAAAAGCAAAGTAACAGCCAAACTATGGTGTTGAAATAGCCAAAAGAATTGGGTATCATCACTTATTTGTAATGTAATCAAAGATGCTTCAAAAGCAAATTTTCAAAAGCCTAAGGAAGCCTGTAGAATACACAGGTGTTAACCTCTACTCTCCTACAATGAGTGTTCGGAATTTATCCATGATACAAACAGCTGTCAATAGTACAGATAGTAAACCAAGATGGGTGTTTTATGAGAAGAAACGATGTCCCTTTTCTTACCTTGTGGGTTTCCATGAGGTTCATGACTGTGTCGATGTCACCGTGGACCATGTTGTTGTCAGACATCTTGGGTTCTACTTCATAGAGCCAGTCCAAGAGCGCCTGCAGGGCATCCTTGAATTGACCGCTATGGAGGAGGGCTTCTTCCAGTTTGCGTTGTCTGTCAGTGACCACAAAAAAACATACCCCATTAGTGTGAGTATCTAGAAGGAATTGGCATTCAAGGGATTCAGGGGTGATATTCTGGGTTCCCTAATAAGATATTAGAGCAGGGGCGAGTGTCACCTGCTGACAAAAAAGTCTGAAACTGGGATCCAGATCTTAGGAGGTGCATTGAAATGATGGCATTTCAACCATTTGATAACCCCTGGAGTTATAGATTCCAAGGAGATTTTGGGAACAGTATCCTCAGTGCTAGAGAAGTGAATCAAAGAGAGCATGACTTATTTTATTTTGAGAAAAATACAGCATTTTTTCTTAATCAGGCAGACTTTAAAAAAATCTGAATTCAGACAAAAGTCTGAAACTTCTCATCCCTGTTAGAGTCCTAAAAGTTTAAATGAAAAACTAACTTCATATGCAGGAAAACCCAACTCACAATAATATCTACAAAAGCTTACAGCAGCACTTTAAAATGCTCTGTCAAAATATGTGGTAGAACTGTGATTTGTCACATTTCTTTCACGATTTCCTTCAGTGATTGAATGCACTAAAATAATCCTGTAGTTCCAAATGTAAGTGTAGATATGATTTTGGAGTATATTTCAGCTGGCTGTACCTGTCTACAGATTTGCCGCAGACCGTGTCCCACTTGTCCTTCAGGTCAGTCAGCTTGCCGTTGATGACCTTAGTGTCTGCTGGGTTGCTCTTCTCTCTCAGTGCCCGACCGGAGCGTAGTGTGGTGTCATACATCGGCTGTTTGGCACCCAAGGACCGTTGCAGCTCCTATCAGAGTAAGACAATAGGATATTTCATTTACAGAATGCTCATTCAAAATCTTTATTAAAAATGAAATTTTGGCATTGGCAATTGATTTATGAAGTTTAGAACTTGGTGTTCTTTGGTTGAATCTGATTTGGAGAGCTTGTTTATTAATATGACTAAAAAATAGAAAATTCTTTTATCAACATTTTCCATTCATTTTGAGTTTACTAGTTAGATGCATGAATGATTAATTTCTTTTACTGTATGATTTCTTTATATCTTTGTAAAAAAACAATCAGTTCAGTTTCAAGTTTTTAAAGCAATGCTTTGGCATGAGGTCTCGTCACACTTTCAAGGAAGATTTGTAGCCAGTCTTTGGGTTAACAAGATTATCCTACCTTGTGCTTCCTGAGTTGAATCTTGATGGTCTCTGGGTTGCTACCGACAGACTTGTCCAAGTCTAGCTTGCCCTCGGCATCTTCCAGCCAGTCAAACATCTTCTTGTACTGGTCGGCAAACTATGAACGAACAACCAGATTTACTACATGTGAGTGTTTACTCTAAAATAAAACAAGCTGTTAGATTTCTAAACAGATTTTCCTTCCGTGATCTTTCAAAGTGGTGGCCCCTCTAGTGCCGCTTCCCAGGTTGTACAATAAACTTGAGTGTGATCCTTGGCTAAAAGGCAGTTACATGTTGAATAGTTTCTGACTGGCACAACCGAACAAAGATATAAACAGGGCGATCACCAACATTAGGGCTAGATAACTCAGTTAGTAGAGCAGGTCCCAGGTTCAAATCCCGCTCTAGAAAATATATCTTGAAGTCACTCCTAAACTTTCACTCATAAATATAATAAATAAAGAAACCAGCTCAGAAGACTAACCTGCTTGGATCGTTTGAATCCAGAGTCCAGCTGCCTACTGCGCTCGTTACAGCGGTTCTGCACTCTATCCCAGCGATTCTGAACGCTGATCAGCAAGTTCTTGATCAGAGTTACGTCCTGTTTCTGACTGAAGTACTTCAGCTGGGTTCCAGTGCGGTCAAGCTCCTTCATGGTGTCTCGCTTGGCAGCGATGTCACGCAAGAAGTCCTAAAGGGTTGAAAAATAGTAAATAAATCAAACGATGATCCTTGTTCACATGTCTACCCTACATTGTAATTACCTAGATGGGAATCGAACCACAGTCCTGATATTGAAGTAACTACAATACCTTGTGATCCCCAATCTGTTGATTGACAGTGTCCAGGATGGTGCTAGGAGGCTTGGCGGCATTCATGGTCTTCTCTGCTGTGGTCAGCCAGCTGATGAAAGCCTGCAAGGCATCATGGAAGTTCTGGGCCTGCTTCAAGGCATCCTCAAGTTTTGTCTACAATAATTAGAAGAGTAAAAAATAACGTTTAGGACAGAACAGTCCAATATCAAACCCTACAAACTACAATTTCTGTCACATTTTTTATTTGAAGTTCATATGAAGTTCATGTCAAAGACAGACTGTGCTTTTTTACTTTTTGTTTTCATTGTAAAGTTACTTATAGTAATAGTCAGGGGTTAAGACAAAGATGTTGTGCTACAGTTACCTGTCTGTCAGTGGCCTTCTGCTTAGCACTGTCCCAGTTGTTCTGTAACTGCGCTAGTGTGTGGCCAACACCGCCCTCACGGTCAGCTTCTGGTCCAGCTTTGCTGCGTAGCCGACGACCAGTGTCCATGAGGCGGTCAAAGTTCATCTGCTCTCGAGCCATTTGTTTCATCAGCTCCTAAACACAGAAAATAAGACTTCTTAAGTTTTGTTCTTTAAAGCATAATTACCACGTAATGGTTGAAAAGATTTGCTCAATTTATGAGTTTACAAACTGTACATTAATAATCAGATTCCATAATTTATTGGTAATAGTTAATTTCAAAATACCACAAGGTTCTCAACTGTAAAAGTTTATTAAACCTAGACAATATTGACAACACAAAGACCACATTTCAAATAAAGCAAATAAAGTCTAGATAAATCCAGCATAAAAAACTGCTTCATGTCTTCATTTTTCATTTATTATCTCTGGTTGTGAAGCCAAGAACTCTCAGTAAAGCAGACTTAATCACTATACCAGCCACGAACCCCATGGAGAGAAGACAATGAAGGACATTTTAGTTTTAGATAGGGGAGGAAAACCAAGAGACTTATTCAAGGGAAAATCCACACAATCGGGTAGGGACTGAGAACTCGTTCCACATAGTACCCCCAGTGGGATTCGAATCGGGGTCCTAGAGTTGGAAGACGGGGGAAGATACCACTTTGCCAACCCAACCACCCATGTCAAGTTTGAAAAACTTCTGAAGGTGGCGATACTTACATTGTGTCTGTCAAGTTGTTCCTTGGCTGTCTCTGGCAATCCTCCAACAGGTTGGGCCGAGGACAGTTGGCTATCCATGTCTTTCAGGAAGTGCAGGAGGCGATTGGCTTCATCTCCAAACAGCTTGCTCTGTAAAGTCACAATAAAGTGGTCATTGAAAATGCAAACAAATGTGTCACAACAAGGACCCATGTTTGGTCTTATAAACTAGTTGCAGGAGTGGGATATACTCATATTCCTGTTGCTGTATGCAGAATTTGGTTATGAGAGGGTATTAACCTACAAACCAAGAATCTTGCAAATTACAACATTAATTTTGCAAACTTGTAACGTCTATAAAAATTAAAAACTTGTAAATGTACTATAATTAATGCCACAACTGTGGATTTAATGCCACAGCGAGTTTGCTGTTTATCTTGATCAACTCTCTCACCTCTCCAAGACTTCCTTCCAACTCTCTCTGCCTATCCTCGCTCATCTTCAGCAGATTGCGCCACTTGCCGTTCAGGTCATCCAGCTTGTTCTTGATCACTCCAGCCACCTGGCGGTTGTCGGCTGAGGCAACAAAGGTTCGCCCTGCCTGGTTGACAGAGTCCACGCTGGACTGGTGAGACATGATGTCATTTTGCAGCACCTATCAGTCAGAGAAAAGAAATTGTAGACAAAACTTCCAGTTTGTTTACAATAATTTCGATAAAGCAGGGATTTAACTAACAACTTTTCAATCCTTGTTTTAGCAATGGTAGTTAAAGAGTTCCTCAATCAAAACTTATTAAAGATCATTGGCAGAAACTACATACATATATCAATGTATTGCTCTCCCCAAAAAGTTTATTTTTTTGTTTCCGAGTAATATCTGCTTTGTAATGTTTGAAGATTTACTATTACTAAGAACACAACTTATATTTTTCAAAGAGCAACGAGTGTTTAACATATTGGTCAAGGATGAAAGCACTAATGTCAAGGGTAGGATTTGAACCCCCATAACTCTCTACGTACCTTGTGTTTAGCGAGTTCAATCTCAGCTGATCGAGAGTCTCCCATGATGGGTTTCTGTTCTGTCATGTTCTTCTCAGCTCTATTCATCCATCCCAGCAGCTCATCCAGTGTGGTGTCGAGCTGACCCAATGCCAGCAGCCCAGCTTCCAGCTTGTGCTGACGGTCAAAGCTGCGCTCAGTCAGGGCCTTCCAGCGACGGTTCATGTCACTCAGTGGACCCTGGATTCCTTCACGGTTCTCAAAGGTGCACTGGGTCAGGAGCTTGTTGCCGAGTTGGTTGACACGGTCCAGGTTGGGAGTCTCACGGTCTTGGTCTTGCTTGAATTTCTGAGAAGAAAAATACATTTTTCTTTGAATCTTATTCTTACATTAAATTATGGAAATATGGTTAAGTTCATTTCAGTACAACATGAAGGTTATGTTGCATTGAACAGGGATGTGATTCGATGAGCACAAACATTCCTGAAAAATAGCTTGCAGGTCTGGGTTCTAGACCCCAACCTCTTAGTTGTTACAATTCAAGAGGTTTACAGACTCTCTGCATCACCAGAAAGACAAAGTGTGGTTTGGACACATTGTTTCTTTCTCCCTCTGGTGACTGCTTTACTTGTTTCATGAAAATCTGAAAGCTCAAAAAATCCTGAGAAATCACATGCTGGACTGAAGTTAACAATTGAAGTGAATCCAAGTATATCCTCACCTTAAGGTCATCTAGCTGCCTCTTGACAGTCGCAGCCTCAGTTCCGACGGCCTGCATGGCCTCCAGGTGCCCTTCAGCATCGGTCATGTAGTCATCAAGCTTCTTCTTACCATCCTCAAAGGCCTTGGACAGATTGGTTGCATCGTTCAGGCTTTGCTCTCGGTTGCGGTAGGTGGTGTTGAGGGCCTCCCAGTTGTTGGTCAGTTCATCAAGACTCTTCTGGACGTCTGGTTTGTCAGCTTCTCCACAGAGACGGATCAGCTCCTTGCCGGATTGCCGGGTCATTTCCAAGTCCTGATTGACACCGTCGATGTCTTCCTTGATGGCCTATAAACAAGTTAAAAACACACACAAATTAACAAGCTATACAAGTTTCTTCTCTGCAGCATACTTGCTTCCAAGAGGGTTTTGAGCAAAAAAGTGCAACCTTGTGCACCAAATTCCTGACTTTTATTACTACTCCTAAAAATTCTAACACTTATTTCCCCTTTTTTTATAGATCACACTGTGATAAGCCAAATATTCTGAGAAATTCTTGTCCAAACATAAATTCACACAAACTTTGTTTAAAACTTCTTATGACACCCTACCCCTACCCCCCCCCCCGAAAAAATATATAAAAAACTAATTTACAAGTTTCTTCCAAAAACACAATTATGCTTACCATAATGAGGTTACCAGCTAAAATAGTCATGTACAATCTGTGACTGGTATCCTGGTTTTTTTTGCTTAGCAGAAACATTTTAAGCACAATTTGCTGCTTAACTTGCTGCTCAAACACCCCCATGCTTAGCCAAATTACTGTGCTTAGTAGCTTATCAAATTGAAACCTGAAGTCAATCAAGAGAGGTAAACCTACATGTAGGATGTCCTGTTGGTCTCTAACAGCTCTCTCTTCTACTGCTGGAGGCTCCTGGCTGTTAATCTGGTCATGGATGTCCTTGATGGTCAAGTTGGTGCTATGAAGCTCCTCCCAGAACCCTTCAGCTGCATTCAGTGCTTCCATCAGGTTACTTGAACGCTGGTTGGCTGTACGAACAATGGTGTCCCACTTGTTGCCCAGCTGGTCCAGTTTGTCACGCATTTCTAACAGAATCAAAGTTTAGTTGTTGTAAATATATTTATCACGTAATAAACCACAAAGGAAACTGACTAGGTAAATTTTAAAATCATTTTGGGTTGAATAAAGAAAAAAATGACTAGAGCAGGACTTGAACCTTCAACCTCCAGATTAACGTGCAGGCACTCTACCAAACTGAGCTATTCAGCCCTATGTTGGCAGTCTCCCTATTTTTTCAGTATTTTTGTTTGTAAATATATTTATGTATGAGGCCGCTGTACTGAAATGAAAGGGTAGACCTTTACCTCTGATGTAGGCATCATCTGATGGTGCAGCGCTGATCATGTCCTGACCAGCCTTACGCATGTTTTCCACAGCATCCATCTGGTTGTCAACCTGGTCTTGTAATGCCTGGGAGAGCCACAAAAAAAAGAACCAAATTAATTCTACATTTCAAAGATTTGTTGAAGTCATTTATTTTATTTGCAAAGGATATTTCCTTTTTTAAGCATCTCAAATGGTTGTGACTATCATGAAAATTCCATGAGGTTTAAGCTATCGACCAAATTTTTTACTTTTTCACAGAAACAATTTCATGAAGTTGTTTTCTTTCTTTAACCAAAATCAATACCTGAAACTTTAATTGAAGATACCACTTTATGCTGAAAATGGCTGATATTGTCAAGAAAAATTTCCTGTGATAACTTTATTTCTTAGCTGGAAAATCAATCTCTCGTTCAAAATTATAACTCACTGAAGAATGGCACGATTTACCCATGACTTAACAGACTGATCTACCACAATGATGATTATTTGCTCTTTACCTGAAGTTTCTTGCGTTGCTTCCTGAGGACGTCTGGTTCAGATGAGATGGATTCTGGTTGTGAAAGTTTCTCAGCCGTGATGTTCAGTTGCTCCAAAGTGGAATCCAGGTCCTCAATGAACTGTTAGGAGGACAAGCAAGACAGTTTGTAAGACTCTCTTTGGAACATAGAACGCTCAACAGGAACAGTGGATTTAGAAAATGGACTAAAACCCAAGAAGAACTAAAATGAAGAGCTGGTGCCTCAAATATGGGAGTATTAGTTTTATCTCTTGATATAAAAAGGATTGGAATGAATGTCTTGATGTAGAATTTGAAGCTTTGTACGGTGGAGATAGATATCAGATGTAATTCTTGCAGGTACATAATGTATTGATCTCATCTCTCCCCAAAACTTATGGTTTATCTTCATTTTTCATACATGAAATAGTTAGAATGACGTTTCTATAAACTACTAAATTTCTATGAATGTGCTCTTCTCAAATACATGCAGATTTCCAATAAGTTATGAAGAACTATATGGAATACTTTCTACCCAAAAATAATTAAAACGTAAAAAATAGGACGAAGAAATTCAAGTGTGATTGACTTACAGAGCTAGTCCGTTGGAGAAGGTCAAAGAGTTTCTCTCCTCTGCTATTGACGTCTTGTTTGACGTTGTCATAACGTGTGTTGTCACTCTCCACCTTGGCATCCAATGAGCGGGCGCCAGCTCCTGGGCTGATTTTGCTCAACTCTGGAGCGATTCTGTTCAGCTTGTTGATGTATTGTTGCTTCTCGTTGACGGATTGGCTCATCAGCTAACAAATCAAAATATAACAGATTGTCAAATTTTCTGCAAAACTTATATTTATGGAATGAGACAATTTGTGACTAAAATCCAAACTCTAAAACATCACCAATAAACCTTGGAACTACGCAATTGTGTTGTAGATGGGAAACATTCCAGTAGTTTTACTGTTAAAAGCAAAAATATAATAGTCTTTTTCTAGTATTTTGTGTTAGACTATTTCATCCATGGCATGTCCGGGAAAGGAAAAAAAAAAGAAGAAAAAAAACTCTCTAAATAAAAATACATTTTTTATTTTTCTTGTATGAGAGTTTTAATGTCCAAATTGTTTTCCTCACCCTGTTCTTGTCGACTTCTTTCTTGATCTCCTCAACGTCCAAGCCTGGTGGGCGAAGGCTCTTCAAGTCAGACTCGATATCATTCAGCCAGCCTGTCAGTTCCTCATGGGTCTCGTTGAAGGACAAAGCTAGCGGCAGGGCTTCCTCCAGGACCTCAACGCGGTCAGCGGAGGCTGTGGAGAGGGCATCGTACTTCTGCTTCAGCTGTTTCAGGCGGTCGTCAAGACGTCTGCGCTGGTTAGCGTCAGTCGTCTGCTGGAGGAGGATCTCGGCTGCTCCAATAGTGTCTTGGACACGACTGGACTTAGAATTGATCTCTCTGTCTAAGGCCTGCATCAAAACAACAAGACATCAATGCTTTATTTCTCATCTTAAGATTAAGACATGAATCATACTTCAAAGTATGTAACAAATTAGTGCAGCATCTTAAAGAAATGGACCGATTCATTTGAGGACCGTTACCTTGGTCTTCTTGAGTTGTTCTCGAACTCCGTCAGCGTCCACTCCAACTGTCTCCTTGACATTGTTAGCCAACGTTCTCTCTGTGTCATTGATCCAGGCCAGCAGGGTGTCCATGCTCTGCTCAACCTAAATATCCAAATCAGACATGAAATATTATTCACTTTTAAATCTCTTCACTCTTTACAATTTACAAATCCTCCTTAATGCATTATCACAGTTCTGCCTAAACTTTGTAATAAGGGATACAATCTTACCTTCTGTGCTCCTTCCAGCATGGCACTGAGTCGATACTCAATGTCCTTTGTCTGTGCACAGAGCTCAGTGAAGCGTTTATTGGCGTCGCTGCATTGCTGACGGACCTCTGCTGCTCCTTGTCCTGGACTGACAGCGATGAGTTTGTCTCCCTTCTGGTTCATCTGCTCGATGACGGGGCGGTGTTCGTCAATCTCACGTTGCAATTTCTGCGCAAGAATCATGAATAACATAGTGTTACTTGCAAATGAAAATATCACATCGGGAAAAAACTTTGACAAGACTTTACAACACTTTTATGAAATTTGGCCAAGACTCAGAGGTGAAATTCTGCTTTACCTCTTGAACTGTCTTCTGCTGTTCAGCAGGCACTGATTGATCAAACCCTCCGACATCTCTCTCAGCTTGTGTGATCCACTTGTCTACTTCACTCTGGATGCGGTTGAAGTCTTGAGTGAGCGGCACAGCCTGTTGGAGCTGGGACAGTCGGTCCTCGCTCTTCTGGCAGACGTCATCGTAGCGATTCTGGATTGTGTCAAGTTTCTGCTGGACATCAATGATCTCTTTGCCTAAAGAGACGAAGATATGAGACAATAGGTTTAATAACAGAACTTACAGTTTGGAAGAGAAATGTAAAGTAAAAAAAAGTAAAGTCTGTCACGAGCCAATATAGCTCAACAGGCCAATGTTTATTTATGGTTTCATTGGCATTAAACGACTGAGAATACTTCTATTCCCCACGGACAGGATGCCAGTCCACCGCAAGTTACTCCCCAACTCTCGACGATACCCATTTGTACTTCTGGGTTGAGAGAAGCAATTATGATAAAGTGCCTTGCTCAAGGACACAAGTGTCACAACTGACAAGGCCAGGATTCGAACCCACTTTCTGTAAATTACAGAACTTGAGTCCAGCCCCATCGGCCTCGACACCTAAGAGAAAGCTTTAACAAATGGCGATGTTGCAGGAGTAGTTTATGGTGTTTGGGCTGTTAATGTTTTGATGTGGGTTTTTTTACCTGTGCACTGCTTCAGAAGATCCTGACCATCTTGAATCACCTTGTTGATGTCAGGACGACGAGCCTGGATACCATCATGAAGAGTCTGAAAGCAAACATGGATTAGAAACAACGTTAACATTACACTAGACTTCCTCTAAAAAACCAACTTTCAGATGTTGACTTTCCTGTGAATGTGTGGACTCTGCATGCAGTAAACAATAAACTTGATTAGCAACATGTGTGCTAATTTGGCAGCCGGGGTTGCAGACTCCTAAGGAGCTGAGATGGTTTCAGGAATGCCTGAAGCCGAATGACAGGTTAAGGTGCTTTAATACTTGGTTTGAAGTCCAAGCAAGAACCAACATACTACAGCTGACTTCATGAAACCTGTAAAAAGAGTAGAATTTCTGTTTGATAATGGTGCTTTGTGAGTCTACAAGGCAAAAGGTCTTCTATCACAACTCAAGTATACTGCCCTCTATCATGTCAAGGCCTCTATTAACACACTGCCAAATTCAGTGTCTTCAAATTGCAAAGACAGTGTCTTTTATACTGTAATAGCTTTTCAAGTTACATAAAATACCTGTTTCATGCAAACCGTACATAAAATGACATAATTCCAAAAAATCATAACATTATCATACAGAGAGGGGAATTTGTTATAAACAACAATCAAACAGTCAGAAATAACTTAGTATAAAGTTAATTATTATTACATGTATAATCAGTTATTAATATTATGCGATAAATGATTGATGACTGAATCAAACAACATCAAAATGCAAAGCACTCAAATATATCACAGAACACAATCAAAATATGAGCACAACAATGAATGGCAAATCACACCTTTGGTCATATGTTTATATTATTAATGGAAATGAATGTGATGAAAAAGCCAATCGTGTAATAAGTTTCAATATATCATTTTTGCAAAAGCAAATCCACACAAGCTGCATGTTCTCACTTGCAGAAAAATAGAAATATCCCAATGATTTATTATCAACAAACCAGTTTTCCGTTTTTCCCCACAACTTTTTGTCATTCTTTGCATGTCTTTTCATGCTGATCATTTGACCAAAGGTTAACTTAACCTTTTAATAAACCCTGTTTAGCATTATAATCAAGCTATAACTTAGTTTAATAAACTAGAAAGTATATGGTTTGATGTTATTTATGAGCTAGTTTGTTGTTTAAGTGGTTTACATATGATTGAATGTATTGAAGTGAGGATACCTCAAACCAGTTTTAATGCATTTAAAACAAGTTAAATATGAAGAGTTCTATACTAGATTACAAGTTTAAAGACTTATGGTTCGATGAAGATGTGAATTTGTTAAACTAGCCTAAATGTACTTAATCCAAGTTAAAAAGGTAATGCCCCATATTAAATGGTTTAGAGACTATAAACGGATCTATGGAATATGGACTGGAGAACTTGTTAAACAGTTTACATGTATTTAAACCAAGTTGAAGATGTGGCATTCCACAGGTTACAGAAACGGTTTAAAGACTCATGGATCCATGAAAGTGAGGAGTCATTAAACCGGTTTAAAAGAATTAAACCGAGTTGAAGATGTTTCATTCCACGTCATGGTGTTTGTCAGTGATTATTAGTAACCTAATAGCATTAAGCATTCGAATCACAGAAGCAGTTAATAAAGCGTTACAAGATCTTCTGAAGAACAATAATTGCAATTTTTTCAATGTTACATGTTATTATTTAACCAGATTTGTTATCACACAAATATTAGTTAAAGAAACTCAAGTTGGCAAAATTGTTAGGAACAACAACACATGCTACTTGAATGCAAGACTACTCAAGATTATTTGGAACTGTTAGATTACATCCTTGAATGAAGACTAAGAAGCCTTGCTAAATTATTTAGAATTAAAGTTTTACAAAAACGTTCACAAGAAAATAACCCATAACCATGTTTGAAAATCTAGTTATGAAAACAGATAGTAATTCATACAGTAAGGATAAGGTGCAAACAGCAGAAAATCAACAGACACAGCAAACCATGTGAGCGGTAAATTCCCATTCCTGTATATAAACATTCCCCAGACAGAAGTTTGGCAAACCAATGTATAGAAAACCAACAGTTTAAGAGAGCTTGATTTTTAAAACCAGTTAAAGGAAGGTCTACAGAGGAGGGGCCAGATACAGAACCAAGAGTTGGGATCACTGTAGGAACCAAGTGTAAAGAACCAGAACTAGAAATAGTTTGGAACCTGTTCCAGCACTTACAACATGAGCAAGGTTTGGTAAAGAGTTTGGCATCAGCAGTGGAAACAGAGGGTGGAAAAAGAGTCAAAAACAGTGTTTAGGGACCAAGAATTAGAAAGAGAGTACAACCACGGTTTAAAAATAGAGTTTGGCCCTAGTTTTTAAACCAGAGTTAGTACTGAGAAAAGCAAGAAGGATTTGAAAGAGGTTTAAACTGATTTTGGAGACAGGTTCAGCATCAAGAGTTCAAAACAAGATAAGACAAGAGATTGAGAAGACAATTTGAAACACCATAGAGGTGAAAGGTCAGTTTTCAAATAGGAGGAGAGTTTGGGGGAAGGAAGGTAGGAGGTGGGGGGAGATTAAAAAATCATTTCCGTTAGATGTAATATTTCAGTAAAGGTTATAAGAAATATTCATTCAGGAAGTCCACCACAAGATTAAGTTAGAAGCCTTCAGGCAAAACCAAGTCCAAACCACCACCAAATCACTGACAACCAATCCCAACAGACGATTTTGATTTCAGACATCATCTACTGTACCATATGTTCACTAAGCTGTCTCTTGGTCTGCTCTGGGTAGATGGAGATCGGTTGTTGCTTAGCCAGCTGCCGCTCCGTAGCCGTCAACCAACGAAGCAGGGTTGCCTCCCCACTGCCAAAGACCTCTTTACTGGCCAAGGCATGGGAGAGCCTTCCCTGTTTGTCAGCGCTCTTGTCTGACAGTGCCTTAAAGCGACTGTTGACGTTATCCAACCGTGATCGGACAACCTCTTGTTCAGAGGGGACGCAGATTCGACACAACACTTCACCATTTTGGTTGGCTTTATCCACACTGTGTGATTTGATTTTGACCTCTTGGGCCAAAGCCTTTGAGTAAGCATGAGGATTGAAGGACATGGAATCATTTATATTTCAAACATCTCAAGATTGTTGTGAATTTATATGAAATCTTTAACCATTTTAAATATATCTGTCTTGACTCTAGTTAGAGTTTCCCTTCATCATTCTATACAAGCAAATGAGCAACTTCTGACAACAAAGGAGAGGAAATTTAACAGTTTATCCCACAACCTTTTCTTCATAGTCTAATCTCGACGATTTCTTCACTCCAACTTGAATGTTGATCGTTTCTGAGGACATCATCTTATTAGCTAACGGGCATACATTTATATAATAATTGTTTGAAACATTCCTGCAATGTAGTATTATGATTTATACCATTGACTTAAACCTATCAAACGTATACGTTATAAATCTACAGTGCTTAAATTCCTAATTGCATGATTTCTACGGAATATGCTCTTATTTTAACCACTAGTGTTACCTTTGAGATAACTTGCTTAGTTGATTATATCTTATTTTTAAACACCTATTCCTGATTTTACTTGTAATATTTTGTTGACTGTCTTGTCAACAGGTTGTTTTGATATACCAGTAATAATAATAACGCTAACGTTTGTACAAATTGGTTTAAGAACCCTTAAAATGGCCTCACCTGTTGTTGTTGAATCTGCTTCTGTATCTGGGCCTTCTCGGTGCTGACAGGCTCCTGTGAGACCAAGCTCCTCTCTGTCTTGTCCAGCCACTCCACTAGGGGGTTGATCTGCTCATGGAAGCCCTTGGCTGTCTTCTCTGTCTGCTCCAGCTTCTTCCTGCGGTCACGGACGGAGTCAACAAGCGCCCTCCAGCGCCTCTCCAGGTCAGTCAGTTGCTGTTGGATGCGAGCACGATCTTGGGTTTCCGATACTCGGGAGAGCTGCTCACCCATCTCTTTGAGGGCCTCAACACTTGGTTCTCGATCAGTGATGAGTCGGTCAAGAAGCTTTTGAGACAAAAAAAAAGAGAAACATTTCAGTTTATCCCAAAGCATCACCAGATCCCTTAACTTCTGCTTAGCAAAACCCATCCCTGTTTCTTACTCCCTCCCTTACCCTCAGTCCCATGCCCCTTGTCTTACCAGTTGTTCAGCAAGCTGAGCCTTGACCACCTTGTAGTCAGAGGAAGCATCCTTCTGGTGTGAGACCAGCTCCTCCGTCTCTCCGATCCAGGACATCAAGCTGTTCAGAGCTTCCTGGAACTTGCCACAGCGGAGCAGGCCCTCGTTCAGCTTAGCCTCACGGTCCGAATTCTGTAAAGTGACAAAAGCGGTTTCAATAATTTGTTCATACACTACTACTGATTTCCATTAAAAGAAACTTTTTTCTGAAACTGGCCATGCCCTTGTTGAAATCTTTGTAAGTCTCTCAGTTTGAACTTACGGTGGTCTTGAGCTTATTCCAGCGGTCATTCATGGCTTCCAGATCACCCTCGAGCTGGGTGGTGCTGACCCTTGGGGCAGCACTCTGGATCAGGTTCTGTCCAACACGGTTTGCTTCACGAATCCTTGGAGCTAATGTGTCCACATAGTTTCTGATGTAGGTCTACAAAAAAATAAGAACAAAAAGTATTTGAAAAAAAATCAAACCAGAGATGACAAGGAAGATAAGACACATATGTTTTTAATCAAGACTCATTTCTTTACAGTTCTTTGTGACTCTCATGTTTGAAAAATGTTTCCGATTTTGACTGGGGAATGGGACCATAGTAGAAAAAACCCACCTTGAACTCCTTCATCTGTTGTTTGACCATCTCAACATCAGCACCAACTGGTCGCTGGCTTCGCTGCTGTGTCTCAGCTTTCTCAAGTCCCTCTTCTACATCCTGGATGATCTGTTGCAGAGTCTTCAGTCTGCCTGCTGTCTTCTCCAGATCACCCTGTCTGCTGTTAGTGCGCTCACGAACGCGGCCCCAGCGCTTGTTCAGGTTGTCCAGCTAAAAGACGTACAACAGAAGGAGCAAATATTATAGATACTTCTCATGGTAGAAAAATGGCAAGAACCCAAGATACTTACTGAACAAAGAAAGGGCTTGCCGAGTATTTGAAACCCTCTGCTTCTTGTATTTTAGAGAAAAAACTCTCACTAATCGTTCATCACGTCTGACCTTTGAATAGTGCTCTTAAAATATCAAAAATTGCAATTTCTATTTTAAGTGATGAATTTCTCAAAGTAAATGCAAGAAGATTGTAGGGAACCAGCTACAAAGGATATACATGGCATGGTAATTTGGCTGGTAACCCGATACACTGAGCAAGATTTCTCTGGGATCAGTAATTTGTTGTGCTTGACATGAACATAAGTTATGAAGACAAACCTGGTCTCTGAATCCATCTGGGTCGGTCATGTAGCCTCGGTCGATGATGTCACGGAAGTTCTTATCAGCACTCAGGAGCGCTTTCTTCAGGTCATCCAGGTCATCGTTGAATTTCTAAAGAAACCAACAAATATAATCAACTTTAGTTTGACACCTGACCTGGTTTGTTGAGTCGGCAGGAAATTGAAGGAACACGAGAGTCAAGAAATTATTTTTTAACTGAAATGGGAAAGGTTAAAGAATGTGTTTTGTGCCAACTACATAACAATATAAAAACATCTACAGATCATATATAACGCAGACGTGGAAAGTGAAGCCGACATTCACTATTCGGGAAAATGCTTAATGTAAACATATCAGACAACAAAGTATTTTGCACGTACCTGTGTCTCCTCAATCTGTCCATTGACGGTTGGTGAGTCACGAGCAACAGGAGAAAAGTTCTCCAACTTCTCCTCCGCGTTTGTCAGACGAGATCCGACGTCGTTCAACAGTGTCTGGAAACATAACAATGTCAGAAGAGATGAGTGACTATTTTACAATACAATCACAAGTCAATATTCATAATGACTTCAAGCATGTCACCAACTTAATAAATTTACTGCAGGGGTAGTGGACAAGCAGCGCTCAAGTCAGCCAATCTTCTACATGCACATCATAAACCTCAGGAGTGGGAAAACACATTCAATAAAATGTCGAAATTTTTAACGGATCAAGTTGAAAGGACGTTATTCTTGTGCAGAGTGACGGCCGAAATAACATTTATTTGTACAAATTTTCTGATAACCATGATGAAAATTTGGAAGCGTATAAATACCTGGAAAGCCTTGACTTCTTGACTGCCAAGCTCCAGCTGGTTCCGTCTGTCACCAACCATGGCTTTCAGTCTCTCATAGCGTCTGTGGACTCCATCCACCTCATCCACGATCTGTCCAGTGTCAGCGTTAGAGGGCGCTGCAGACATCAGGTCACCGCTGCGATCCTTGACAGCAGAGATTGTCTTCTCGATGTTGTCCATTTCATCTTGGAGATTCTAAGTTTGAAAAATTTGAAAATCAAATTCGTTGATTCTTTTGGCGGATAGTTCATAAAACAAAAGATCTACTGCTATTTCATTCTTGAGGTAAAAGTACAAATTGATAAATTAAGACACATACCTGGAGTTTGTCAAGATTTCTGAGATCCTTGGATCCCATGATGTCATGAGATGCCAGTTTCTCTTCTACGTTGGCCAAGGAGTTCTGTGAGTGGTTGACGTTTTCTTGGAAGCTATTCAGTCTCTCAGACAGGTCCTCAAGGACACGCAGCTGGCCGTTCACATCTGCAGAATAAAAAACACAACCGTTTGTTCAATGAATTGAAAAATACCACTAGTACCTGTTAGTGTTTGAAGCCCGGTAAATTCAATGAAATAAAACCACTCTAGGCTAAGAAACTAAATAGTCTGGCACCTATTCAGTTCTGTAAAAAAAATAGTACATATGTGCAATCGCACACAGGGAACATGACATAGATGGTGACAGCATAATGAATTTCACATCAATATTTTCCAAGGAATGGTGTAGAAGTAACAAATGTCTATTACCAAACAGATTTTTTTTTTTCCCAAAACACTTCCTCCCACTTCCTCACTAGCAAATTTTTCGACAATAAGCGAGTTACACTGTGCTAACCAAACACAAATGTTCTTAGTGATAAAAGAAATTCAAAGTGGCCATTTTACCTTTCTGGAGTTTCTCCCATCTGTTGTTGACCTCTGACACTTGATCGCTGACATAGGGATGGTCTACATCTGTCTTTTTGATCAGCTCTTTGGCGGTCTGGTTGACAGCGTTGTGGTGGTCACGGTGATTCTCAACATCATCACGAAGTTGCTACAGAGAAATAAGAGCAATCCAAATCGTAAACCTCTTATGATCCTTTCAGATCCTAACCTGCCTCATCTAAAGTTTGTTTTGAATCAATTCAAACAGTCCCTTTCTTGTGTTCTCTTTAACCAAAATATCACAAACGACCAAACTCAATGCAAAGTTCAAACAGAGGACTTCTAATGGAAGAAACAGAGGACTTCTAATGGAAGAAACAGAGGGGTCAGGTTTGCATAGAGCAAAGTCGGTTGGGTGAGTTAATTAGACTTAACCATAGTCAATTCAGATGTCAGCTGAACACTGAGTGGTTCGACCAGCTTGTTCAACTGGATCAACCAACCTAGCCCTGGAGCACTGTTTCCCTAGTCACATTTGCAAGTTATGTCACAATTAATGAGTACTTTAAAGATAACAGTGGGTTTTGATGTGACAATAAGTTATCTTTGCAGTGAGGTGATTAATTTAATAAATAGTGAAAATGAAAATGACGTGCCAACAATTTGCTTTACTTAACATGTAAGTTAATCTTATCCTCTGCTCAACAAAATACATTGACTGACTATTTTGACTAGTCAATCGACTAGACACATTCAAGTAAAACATAAATTAACAAAAGATCAGCACCCGAACTTGCTGACAAAGGTATTTTGTCTTGCATTTCAACTCTTTGAGCCATGGTTCAAATCCAACCTCAGAGAAACACCATTACCTTGACGACTTCGTATTGTCTCTTGACAACGTTGGGTTTCATGGTGACTGGTCCCAGTGATGATAACCGGTCCTCTGCACTCCTCAACCATGGTTGGAACTGATTCAGCTCATCTGTGTACTGTTTGGCCGTGGTGTTAGCGTCTCTCAATCTCTCCTGTCGCTGACTGGACTTGTCATTCACACCAGACCACTTCTTGGTCAGGGTGTCGCGTTTGCGTTGCAGAGCGGACTTTTCAGGTCCTGAGGGCGCTTCTTCGGTGAGGTTGTCCATCTTCTCCACCATACGATCGTAGGTGTAACCCTGCTTGACGATTTCCTTGGGGATGTCCTATTGGTTGTGAGAAGACATAGGTAAGAAACATCTGAACATGTTGTTGTCTAGAGTTCGTTTGCAGAAATTAACTGGAATATAGTCTTGCTATTTCACATAAAATGAGCATTGTACAGCAAAAACTTTGGCAGGTTTTGTTTGTCTCATCTTCATAAAGAATGGTACTTTTATAAAAACAAGAAGAATAGTGTATGCTCCTTTAAATTTATTGGCTTTGTTGGCAAATTGAAAATTTAGTTCAGGATCTGAATTTTTGGAGTTAATTTATACAATATGGTGTAATAAAACGCGATATCTGGAAATAAATTTAAAATATGGCTCCAGTGTATACATGAACACATCTAGACAATAAATTAAATTCAATTTGCAGTGGGTTTTTTTACATAAAGTACATTTTTATTATAGTATAAACATATGTTTATGAGCAATAAAAATATCCAGTCTGAATCAATAAATTATGTCAATTAGAATATTTCACTCAATTTATGTAAACGTCTAATGGTTTTGTCATGTCTGCATCACCATACGCTCATTTCCATGGAAGATCAACATTCATGTAAATTGTTCTTACACGGGCGATAAATTAGAAAAGTTGATGGCATTTTAACAAATTGAAAACGGCTGAAATTTCATGTCCGCTAGACAAGTTTAGACGGGGGTGGGGACATACGGTAATGGGGAATATGAGAAAAGCCAGATTAAAATTGAACATAACTTTAGGTTGAACAAAGAAAAATTGACTAAAGCAGGACTTGAACCTGCAGCCTCTGGATTAACATGTCAGTGCTCTGCCAAGTGAGCCATCTAGCACTATTGTTGGCAGTCTCCCCATGTTGGGAATGCCAGTTAGAAGCCATTCAACCTGTAACTGCCGTATAGCCAGGGAAGCAGCATCAGAGGGATCACCTTAAGGGGATGCAACTTTCACAAATTTGTCTTTGTTCAACCCAAAATTGATTAAAAATTACCCAGTCAGTATACTTTGTGGTGTATTACTTATAATTAAACATATACTACTAATATTGCTTAGCAATATTGCTTAGCAATGTGTCCTTACCTCATGTTCAACCAGTTGTCTTCTGAGTACATCAGGTTTGGCTGAGATTGGTTTGGATGATGTTAGCTCTCGTTCTTTGGTGTCTAGCCACTGGAGCATGTTTGCATTGGAATCCTCAAAGTCCTTGGACTGCAGGAGGGCTGCCTGAAGCTTCCCTTGTCGCTCATCTACAAAACAAAACACCAAGTCAAACAGAACGATTCAAGTACCAAGTACAGATATGAAATTTGTTCCCGGGAGAACAGTAGGACCATTCTATCGAGTCCAAGGGCTGACCTACATGTACACATGGTGTAGGCTTTTCAGGCTATTCAATTACAAGTTCTTCTGAACTTCCCAAGGGAAAAAAAAGAAAGAAAAAAAATGAAAATCACACTTAAGTAGAAAGAATGAAATGCCTGCGATGTAGTTATCCAGTTTTGAAATTTCAAAGCCAATAGCGAGTAAATTATTTAATTGTTTTAAAATGCCGGTGTACTGATGTACTGGCTTGATGATGAAATAGAAGAGAAGACAAAGCGCCATTGATAGGCAGTTTCAATGGTGACCTCTGTGTACCTAGTTTTCTGCTGAGCTCTTGGTATGGAGTCTTGACACTGTCTAGTTTGAGGGTGACTTCAGCCTTGGCAGTGGTTTCTGGGTTGAGGGTGGTCAGTGTTCTGTGGGTGTCTGTCATGGTTTCTACAGCAGGCTTCTTCCTCTCAATCTCCCTCTGTAGCGTCTACAATTTGAGATAAAAGCAAGAAACAGAAAACATTAAGACTAAAATATAGTACAAGAGACAAGAGGAGAGCTGGGGCCACTTTCAAAGAAATTGTAAGTGTAAAAGTTTGTTAATCATAAATAAATATAAAGTTTTCCTTTTGGAACCCACATATCCGAATGCCCTAATACCTTGGTCTCTTCCATCTGTTGTCTGACTACATCGGGATTGCCGCTGATGGGAGTCAGCGATGAGATCTTGTTCCCGAATTCAATCAACCAATCGGAGTTGTCGGCCAGTGTCTCATGGAACTTCTCGCTCTCCCTTGAGATGTCGTCAATCTGCCCCTCGCGACCGTCCAGTCTCTTCTTGACCTCATCCCAGAGGCGTTGAATCTCAACCAGCTGGTGCTGGATGGGGGAGCTGGCACGGGTGCGCGAGTCTTGTTTCTCCAGGATGGACTTGCCAGCCTCTTTGATGTTGTCCAGTTGACCTTCATGGGCATTGAATTCATCTTGGAGGACCTAAAAAAGCACCAATACAAAGTAAGTTGACATAAATTTTGCTCTCGTGGTTTATTTCTACCAACTGTGACCTGGGAATGAGTAGTATCTTCTTATTTCTGAGTTTCACTTGAAAGCTTCAAAAGAATTACGTTTATATGTTTACTTAAATAACAAGCATCACAGTCTATAAATGACTGGGAAAGAAAATTCAAGTGAAAGTTTTTAAGTCATGCTGGGTTTCAGTACAATGAGATTTGATGAGTGTGACACTTCCTGAAATTTGCCTCCTCTCTTTCTAGACCCAGATGTTACAGTTCAGGAGGTTTACAGACTCGTGCACCACCATGAATACAGAATTTACAGGTTTGGACACAATGTGGACTTTGTCTTTCTCCCTTGGGCGATTGCTTTACTTCTTTCAAAAAAATGTGAAGGCTCAAGGAGATTCTGAGAAAATCCTGAGATCAGGAAATATCCTGAGAAATGACACGCCTATGAATATGAGGCCCTCTATGTTAAACTAACCCCTGAGAATGCCTGACAGTAAAGTTTGTATAACAATTCCAAATTCATTAACTTCAGTTCTTCTACCTTTATAGTGATTGGTGGAATTTCAACTTCGATCCTTATATTTTTGCGAATCAAGAAATATCATTAAACCAGACTAATCTCTGACCTCTCTGAACTCTGACCTTTCAACTCAGTAATGCAGACAGGTTAACAAAATCAACACAAATATTGATTGATGATCTGACATTTCAACTAAGTTATCTCCTGACAAAACACACCAAATATTAACAAATAAAAAGTGCATCAACTTCAATATGTACACATTATGTAAACAAGAATGAAACATTAAGGCTAGTCCGTGATATAATTATGTATTTTTCTCACATCACACAGAGCATAAGTGGCCAGACACAAAGCAAACGTGTCTTAATGTGGTTCCAAAGGTTACATTGATTAGGCACTTATTAGCGAATCACACATCTGCCTGACAGCAGATGTTCTTAATCAACGAATACCAACAGCTCCAGGCTATGTTTGACAGTTTTTATCGGGCATTATTGCAGATAAATTATCTGGATAAGAAACGTTCAAAGTTAAAGTGTCTCTGGTGATAGTAACCATGATCAAGGGTTAGGGTTTTGGTTTAAAGGAATCATGTATGAAATATCATTGAAGGTATTTTAATCTGGTCGCTTATTTTTTGGGAAACTTCAGGCGTGAAATTTGACTTTTGGAAACAGGAGGAACATATAAAAGGTATGACGTGTGATATGTGCATTGGGTGTATTAGATGGTATCATTCACATTGGGAATAGAGAACAATATTGGTACCAGCACATTTTACCACACCAAAGTTAGTTTGAGTAATTTATTCATTATTTTCTTAACATTTTATGAAGCTCGTTCAAACATGAATATTCACAAATTCCCAATTGAAGGTCATATGGGTTCACATAATTTACAAAAGTGCACCAATATCTTATACATACTTCACAATGAGTACCAGCAGATGTTGCAAATCTATATCAGACGATGCAAGTCTCGCACGTATTTGAACTTGCAGTCAAGTTGGCCACAAACATACTGAGTTTTAGATATGTGCAGTTCGGTTGCCTCGATACTTGAGCTTAACATAGTAAAATTTAGCCATGAAATGAAAGTAAAATAAGTTTAACAAAGAATACATTAGAATACGACTTGACCTTCATTTCCAATTATCTGTAAACAATCAACAAATTGCATTTTAAACAAATTGATGGGTACTCTTATTTTCAAGAATTTTGCATAAAAAGAATTTTAAAAGGAGATTTGATATCATAAAAAAATACAGTCTTTGTTTGAGTTGTTTTCTCATTTTTGATACACATGAGACTTGCATGAGTCTATTCAAGACAACGTTCTCCATAGTAATCCCAAGTTATCCCTCATTATTCCTGGTTATGCTGATTTTAAGAATACAAATCTCACCTCTACTTGTTGTTTCTGGTTCCTGAGGATACCCGGCTCGATTCCGATGGGTCCCAAGACGGCTGTCATCTTGTCTTTCTCTCCCAGCCATGTCTTGAGGCGTGTGTGGGCTTGCTCAAAGTCCGCTAGGCTGTTGATAGCGCCCTCAAGCTCCTTGGTGCGTAGCTTGGCTTTGTCTTGGAGCCGAATCCATCGTTCCTCTACAAATACAAATTTATTAACACAAATTTATTTCAAATACCAAAACCGTACAAAAATATATTCAAAGATGCTAGCATAACAACTCCAACCTACACTGTCTTCATGCAGTACTAGGTGGGAGCATCTTAACAGATTATAAGAAGTGTTATGACTGAGGACAAACACTCTTACTAGTAAATCTCTGCAAAATATAAATCCAACTTACAAAGTTTCAAATCCTATTAAATACTGACATAAAACGGCTGCCAGTGCATGCAGTTACGTTAAGTTCAATACAAGTGCAAGTCAATCTCCAGACAACCTGCAAATATACACTGTCAAATAAGTCTCCACAAATGTTAGCTACGCATGTTATATACATTAAGAGCTATTAGAATCTTATAAAGTTAATGGGATGGGTCATACGTGTAGGGGAAATCAGCGTGAGTGACTTAGTAATGATGTGTAGATGCAGTAATCTCAAGCTAGAAATGAGAGGAGCTCATGCAAAGTGACGAATCTGGATTGACGATGACACCACCGGAAAAAAGTCTGCTGTACCTTCCGTTGCTATGTATGCAGGAGGCAAGAGCTTAGCATCAAGGGAGACATGACGAGGGTAGGGATTGCTTGCATCACCAGGCGGAAATAGGCACAAGATAATAATGATGAGAATTAATGGAGCAACATAGAGGAGCAGCCAATCCAACATGGTCGATAACTAGATGCCGAGATGGTCCAGATAAATAAACAAGGGATGAAGGTTTCAACAAATACGCAGCAGCAGCTCTCGAACCTCAAAACAATAGCGGTTTAGTTAACGCATGTCTGGTGCCTGGACTTGACAACAGATGTCTGGTCACAGCCTCACTCTTACACATGTGTTTGTTTAGGGTGAGGAATGCCGGATGTCAGACTATGAAGCTGTCATGGTTTCTTGAGAGGAAGCAGAGGAAGATGGATTGTGCAGAAATGTTAGGAATGAAGGGAATTCTATCTCCAGGACCATTGATTCAAACAGTTTTACGGAGTTAGATTGTGAGGCAATGTTCAGGTCATCACACTAGAGGAGGGTCACTTTAAGTCTAGAAGTGGATGTTGCCAAGTTTTACAGCTTGAATGTGTCTCTTGGGAATTTTAGATGGCCATCAGGTACTTAGGCTGTGATATTTCTCTCGTGAAGGTATGTTGAAGTTTAGATGCTAGAGTACATTAATGTTGTTTAATACAATGTAACCTTTGAATGAAAAAAGTAAAACAACTCTTGATAAAATAGGGTTATTTGTAAGAATTTTTTTGTTAGAATTGATAAAATTTCTAGCTAGGTATAAAAGAAGCTCTTGTTTTGACTGAACAAAGTTTAGTTCAGACAGTAGGCTGTTTGTGTGACTCAGCAATGATCATGAACATAAACACTTGCAGAGGACAATCTATTCCATAAACAAGGCTGGTGTGCCATGTCAGTTCAGGTGAAACTCAAGTAGCACCAAGTGAACTAGCACCAAGGTTGGGCTAATTACACAGCTAAAATAACAAAACTACTACAAAGATCTGGGGTAATGAGATATCTACGATCAAGGTGTTTCCTTGAGTCAACTCCCTTCATCACCATAGGAGCACGGATCCAAGCAGAGAATACGTGATGGGAGGCAGGATTGAAACTTGTAAAAGAATCTATTCCTAGCTTCAGGTCATTGCTTTCTCTGGGGATAATGTGTCAATGTTGACTGTGTAAGGACAGCAGGCAACACCTAAAGTGAATGAGTAATACTACTTCTGGCATTGCCGACTTTTAGGTTTTGTGTAAAAAGAGTTGGAGAGATTATTTACATGAACGTGAAAGAAAAGAAAGTTCACTGATGATAATATTGGGCACATGAGGGGTACTATCTTGTAAAAGTTAAAGTATAGCTTTGAGTTACATTCTGATCACAGATACCCCAAGTGTCAACAACATACTGCAATGAAAAGGAAGAAAATGAAAACCAATGGACCTTTAACAGGCTGCCATCATCTTGGTCATGTTCCCTGTATCCAATAACAGTGCTGAGCGCTAATATTCATTGTACAAAAAGGAGCCAGACTATGTCTCCTTCCAGCCTCAGTTTGGTTACATTGATTTGAATGAGAAAAAATGAAGATGGCCACACCATGATAAAGGTCTATAGGAAAACAGTTTACTTTAAGAGAAGTGGTACGTTATTGTAATAAGCCGAAGGCAAAATATTTGTTTAGTTTACAAGAAACATATCATAAAATGATATAGGCCTAACGTTATTGAGTCCAATCCTCTAGCTCCGTTGGGCTCTTATTGATGGAAACATCATGACTAGCTATGCATCTTATAAACAGTGGATGACTTTGTACAGTCATAGGCCATGCACTACAAATTACACTCCTGACTTTCAGTGTTTCTTTTTGCATGTTTTTTTTGGTCCAGTAGCTGAGCTTATTTTGGGGTTGGGGTGGGGTGGGGGGGGGGGGTGTAGGTGATGACTACCCAACAGTAGCCAGCCTTAGTCTATCAATCAACACAGGAAACCTCATCTCTATTATGCAGCTATACTAAACCATTTATCTATGCCTTGATGGAACTGTGTGCCTAACTAAACACATTGAGCACATCAGTAAATAGGCTGTTGGGATTACAGAAATACCTCATGGGTGAATAACTTGGTATTTATAGACGATTTCACACCGTTTACAGAAAAGACAGATCTATGACAAGATTATAAATACAGCTTCTTTAAAATTAAGATGCTTGGAACCAGTCTCAAATAACACATATGACATGGTGCTTTGGCTGGTGACCCTTTGTTTTCTTGTTAAGCAAACTTGTTACAATTGTGCTTAGCTAACATTGTAATAGCTCTACGAATTAGGGCCAAGACTGCGTTGGATTGAGTTACTCTTGTTACATGAGTAAACTCACAAGCGTATCTCATGAACATTCAGAGTTAATCTCTTTCTCCATGGTATTAACACAAATTTGTTGTGGCTCATCTAAAAATGGCTAATCTGCATATCTGCTAAGCTAGTAAGGATCTGTGATTAACATAAACAGGAGTACGTCACCACCATCAAATGGCATGACATTAAAGAAAAATACAAATTGTATACTTGCACAAAGTATGTGTAATTACAGTATGTGCCTGCTGAACTTTGAACCAAGAAACCTTTAGTGATCCATGTTTCTTTATCTCCAAACAAACTCTGCACTCACTGCATCCCATGAATTACGTGCAAATATAATCAAAGGATAAGAAAATTACTGTTGGCAAATAACTTACTATTCATAGGTTGGTTTATCTCTTTCCTAAACAAAGCAACAAAATACCTTGCTACTTTGTGTATACAGTCAAATACCAAGGGGATAAAATGTACAATGGAAAATATAAACCACTGGGGCTATGAGCAGTCATCCTGATGTTTAAGTATGCGCATATCTTGTTCTTTGTATGCGCATTTTTTAGTTTGAATACATCCTTTCATTTCTACACTCTCTGACTTAAGTTCCTGCTTCGTTCTGTCATTGCATACATTTTTCTTGTTGTTTTCTAGCTCATGCTTACCAGAATAGTGCCATCTATGACTGGTACCTGGTAATTTTTGCTAAGCAGACATTTTTAAGCAATATTTTCTACTTAAGCAGCTTTATGAAATTGAGGCCAGATGTTGTTTGTAGATCCACTTTATAAGATTCATGAATTATTTAGATGCATCTAAGTTTTCCAGAATTATACTGGAGTTGATGGCGGAAGCGGCCCCACCACACACCACAAGCTTTCCACACCATCTGCTAGGTCAAAAAGGTCAACCAGGTAAGCCTGACCTGACCATAACTCTCTTCCCCTTTACTGGTTTCCACAAATCCACAAATAAAGTATAATGCTATATGTATAAAAGTAGACACTCCTTTACCAAGTCAAAGTTTAACACAAGAATGTTGAAGTGTTTCTTTAAACACATTGTACAGGGATCTTTTGATGGCAGAATTTTACTTTTGCAGACAGCCCAAATTCTATCCATTGTAAGAGTTAACAGTTTTTAAAAATTGTCAACTATTTAACATCCCTGATTGTTTTGACATCAAGTCATCTTGAAAAACAACAGGGACAAAACTGGGGCAGCATTAATTACAGCACACCTTTCTCTACCTTCCGGTGTGCACATTTCAGCTTCAAGCAGCTTTGCTTGAATGAACATTGCTGTTGTCAGTGTCTCAAAGATGAAAGCAGTTCAAGTGGAAAGAGTTCTTTGGGTGATTGGTTCTTGAACTTCACTTTATTAATAACTCTGTATGTCTTATCATGATCTGAACCACCTGCAAACCATTACATGTACAATCCACTAGCAGAGTCATTGTAGTGTTGGATCACGTGGACCATCGCCACAATTTGCATTTAAACCACAGTACCCATTTCTAGGTCTGCTTATACACATAAGCATAAAAAGTAGCCAAGCACAACAACATTGTGCTTATTAGAATATGGTTACCAGCCAAAGTACCATATCACATGTGCAATCTGTGACTGGTATACTGCTTATTTTCGCTTAGCAGAAAGTTGCTAAGCATAATTCTCTGCTTAAGCAGCTGTATGAAATTGGGCCTGGTCATTTTGGTTAGTAAGCAGTTTTCAATCCATGTAAATATCTTACTTTCTTTTCAAATGAATTCCAAACTTCATACAAAGAGTTGGACTTATTTGGACAAATCTACCAAAAATTTAGTGCAAAAAACATGCAATTGACAAGTGACACTTGTCAATTCAACAAAATGCATTTGTATAATTGTTCTGTCCTTGATACATTATGTTGAGTTACATTTATACATTCATCAAATCAGTTGTACATCATGTTATGTGCTTCAGTAATAAGAGCAATGTTGGGAGAGGAGAATATCTCATTTGTATGTGAAAATATTGTCTATAAAATTATGATGGCCTTGAGGATTCACCGGGCTGCGCTTACAATATTTTTATCCAGGTCACTGTTTCACCGTTTTTTAAAACATTTTTGTCCTTTTATTGTAAATGTTTTAAATGTTTTTTAGTTTTTTGTTTTTTAAACAAATTGTGTTTCATTTTTGTAATAGTGTAATTTCTCATCTTTTAACCTCTGTACATTTTCCTGTAATTCGACCTTTGGTCGCCATGGGAATTTTTGTTTTTTATAGAATAAACCAATAATGAATGAATGAATGAATGAATGCCAATAAATGTGAAGGTTGATGTTAACTACCATTGTCTAGACGGCCATTTTGATTTGGAAAATGCATAGCTTCACTACCACTAGGGCCCTATTTCATAGAGCTGCTTAAATACTGATATTGTGCTTACTGTGCATGTTTCCATTTAATAGCGCTGCTAACCGTAAGCAGACGAAAAGGCATGCTAACCTTCCGGTAAATGACGTTACAATGCAAATCTTTGGTGAACGTGTAAGCTGGACACCTAATTTTCTTGCTAACCTGTAAAATACACTTGCGCTTAGGCAAATTTTTCTGCTATAGTTAGCACAAAAACTTGCTTACCATTAAGCAGCACTATGTAATTGGCCCCAGATTTACAGCACAATAGAGTCATCTATCAGAAAGTCACTGCGGTCATAGCCTTGGGGTAGGTCATAATCAGTCACGCTGGTACTAATTATCCTCAGAGACCAGTGAAGTTTATCATCACTGCCCTGATAATTCAAGCCCATTTAGGCAATGAATTATGGCTATGATGCATTGTCATGTGTAAGGCCAGGCAGTCAAATAATCATTCTTAAAAAATAAAACAGCCATTGATTGCTCTTGTCAAAATGAACAACACACAAGCATTGTAATATTAAATTTCTTAACTCATCTGCCCTTGTATTTTCAACTTCAAGCATAAATTTAAAGTTATCTTCAACCACTCGTAACACCACCCCCCCCCCCCCCACCAAAAAAAAACCCCCAAAAACCAACAACAACAAATAATACAGATTGTAAAAACCCTTAAGTATTTACACTCTTTCTGGCCTCAAGTTTACACCTGATATCACACATGTATATTAATTGATCATAAAAAAAAACTGTCAATATTTTTTCTAGTACAACCATCTGACCTAAATAAATAAATAAATAAATAAATAAATAAACAAATACCTTGTACATAAAACACAACAGTCCTGCGAACTAACAACACAAGAAACACTATAATAGTGCCTTCATAAATCTTGATGTTGTTTACGATTGTTTAATTTACTTTCTGTGAGGTCATCAGGTTAATAGAGGCAGTGTTTATAGACCACCTGATATGAGTCATGTGATGGCACACCCAAGATTTCAGCCATGTTTGCTCAATGACTGGGACTTTTTATTGCTTTACGCTTCATGACAAATTCAAGGTGATGGCATTTTCAATAATGTGTCATGTGGAATGCCGTTCAATGCTAACAAATCCAGATTCCAAGTTGTCGTTGAATGTAATATTTTTAATGGAGTTGGTGTTTTAAGACAAAATACATTATTTTAACAAGTTGTTGGGTATATGTGTATTATATTTATTTCCCAATCAGGGACAATTTAGATACAGAATGGGTTTCTGCTTCAGTCACTGTCAAACAAACTCTTCAGATTGGGGTATACTTCTACCCTGATTTGTTCCCTCTTCACCCAACGGAGATATCAATTGTCCTAAATCAGTACTCCTTCCTGTAAAAACAACACTCAGCTTCAACACATCACACTGTGACGCAGGTGTTACATGAAATATTAAAAACCGCTGATAAAGCTGACATGTAGATTTGCAGAATGAGTGATTGTTGAATTACAACCCAAAAAAATCTTATAAATAAGAAATCTGATATTGCCCCATGGTTCACCAAGTCCGAGAGGTGTCTGTTCTGTTGTTATGGTAACCAAAGAAAGCTATAGAGTTTTGCCAGTCAACGCCTTTTAACTGGATAATTAAATAGATAATTGAAATGAAGAAAAATCTGTCGATTGATGGAAAACACAATTAATCATTGTCACGAGATAGCAGAGATGCAGCATATTCACATAAACCCTGGCGTGTTATGTTTCGATGGGACTTCATAGGTGGTGTTATTGTTAGCATTAGATATGTACATAAATGAAATGTAAATGTACTCAGATGTGTATTTGACTATGTGAATTATTACTAAATACATCAGGGTATGTGTTAGAAATGAAGTGCAAAATATGTATTTGAACATGCACTTGAAATTGTATAGTTTTTATTGGGGTTTACTCTGTATTGAAATATGATAACTTGGGATCCATTCCAATTCCTCTAGTTTTTCAGGGAATTCTATGTGAAATGAACACGCTGTGGCGGTGAGGTTAAACCTACCCAGGAATTTTCCAGATGTTTTATCTTCTGGGAACTGGCTCGGTAGTGTGAATAGGGTTTTCTAGTTTTCAGTTATCATTTCCGTAACCATCTTTATCGCAGTTTTGTTTTCAAACAGAAGATATTATAACTGCAGAAAGTAATAAGTTGTGACTGCTGTCCTTGAAGATTCGATGATTGTCGCTTGCATTTGATCGTGGAGCAATAATTTGAGGAAGACTTAAGCCAAAATATCTTCATTATGTTTCACTACAACATAAAGCCAATTCAACACAACAAGTGATGACAATGCAAGTCAATGGTTCAAAGAACTTGAGGGTTTATGGGTAGTTTTACAAGCTCATCAAAAGCTGTTTGGAGGTTCGGTTTCCAAAAGGAAAGTTTGTACAGGAACTGTACCAACATTTACTTAGGTCCAATAACCATTTCCTGTACACACCTTCTATTCAACAAAACTGCTGATGTTTTTTCCCGAAAGTTTTCAAGAGGAAACAAATGTCAATTATCTGTCATAAACTTTAAGAGTAGGAGAGTTAAAAGGCGTTATCTTGATACGTTTTCCGTGACTGATGGGACAATTCAAATTCACAACCTGATCCATCACATAATCAACACTTCAACTGATCTTGTGCATAAAGTCAGAGGAACATAAACATTTTTGTTGACTTCAACTATTCCAGCATCAGGTGACTTGGTATTTTAATTCACTTTACAATCAGGGAGTCCAGGGAACTAACAAAGTGATGGCAACTTCAATCAAAAAAGCCACACAAAATGGCAGATGATATTGAGGGGGATTCGGTTGGCTCAGTGGTTTCTTGCCCTGCCTTTCACCTCTGTGGACCCTGGTTCGAATCCCACCTCGGACCGAAGCCCTGCCCTCTTTGGAGTTTTCCTCCCACATCTAAAACTGAACATCTCTTCTCGTTTCCTACATCCTGTTATTTGCACTAATTGTGCTGTTGGATGTGTAATAATATCTAAATGAAAAACACACTGTTTTCAACACTAAACCAAATCAAGGTTTTTAGGGAATCCTATTTACTTACAAGTGCTAAACACAAAGGACTGCTGCAGATGAATGTAAAAGTGCCTTGCATTTCTACAGGTAGTAAAACAAAGTACGCCAATGGCCTCAGTCCAACATTCAACTCAAAGAGTTGGCTAAATATGCCATCAGCTACATTATTATAATACCTGTCTCTGCACATGTCTTTGATAAATATGAATACAAATTCCCAATAACAAGATGCATTGTTATTTAGCGATAAGCAATTCGCCCTTCAGCTTTCTGTCTCAAACGTTGCATGTAAAAGTAGAGAATGACATATTTTCCCCGTTTTGTTCGTGAATAGAATTGATTTGAAACCACATTCCTTAAATTGTACTTCCTTATTCCCTGAATGAAAGGCAACCACAGGAGCCTTAGCGAAATACGAACAGAAACATGAAAGAAAATATTACTGACTGTATTTCATCTCTGAGTATAAAGTAGTATGAAAAAACTACCGAGCTCAAAATATGGCTGTGTCCCAATAAGTGGCTATGGCTATAGCATGATTGTCACGTAAGCATATAATGAAGCATATGATGCCCATAGCATCAGCCTTAGCTGTAGTCGCAGCTGCCAGTTTGATCATGGCCTAAAGTAACCACAAAGTAGAAGACAACCAGTTACAAACAATTAACATCACATGTAATTTTGGTTGGTACCCTGTTTATGTAAACACAGCTGTTCTCGATGGACTTATTGTTTTACGGACAAAGGATCTTTCATGAAACGTCAAAAATTCTGCAAACAAATCCCTACAAATCACAACTGATTCTAAAAATCTAGTCAAATATTTTTTCATGTTCTATAAATTGTGTGTCAACTGAAAAAGAACCAACCCAAATTATTCATGTGTAAAGGATATTAAATTTAGTTGTTTTGAGACCAAAAAAAAAAATTTGACTAGAGCGCGAGTTGAACCTGGACCTCACGATTAACGTGCCGGCGCTCTTTAAACTGAGCTACCTAGCCCTAATGTTGGTGGTCTCCCTATTTTGTCAGTATCTTTGTTTGGTGTGCATTAATTGCAATAACAATGCAGTATAAACGAAACGCATATTTCACAGTCGTGTCCCTGTATGATTCAAAGCGAACAGTAGCAATACCTTCAACACGAAAAAGAAGATGTACAGAAATTACCAGCAGTGTACACTTTAACAATTAAATCTGCTCTATTCATATGAAATCAATAACTCACCAACACGTCTGGACAATCCTGCCTGACGTGTATATATTGCCTACTGAAGGCGGATTTTTTTTAATCAATGCAAATTTATTCACACTGATTGTGATGAGTATAGCAGAGCTACTGTTTCCAGTGCACATGGTGAGTTTTTGTGTGTTGTTATTGTTTAGATAAAATTACTCATTTTGCGTTATTTGTTAATTGATCATTGAATTATGATGCTTCAAATTGCATTGTTTAAGGGACTCTAGCAAGTTTTGTTTGAATGCATCTTCAGTAACATTTTTCCTCTAAAAATAAAACAAAAATCCATAAAAGAGACGAATTAAATGAATGTATTCTTCCAATAACTGACTAACTATGCACCATCCCATTATGTTTCTTGATAACTAGAGGAGTGGAATGAATGTACTCTTCAAAAAACCAATGATGTACCATCCCTTTATGATATAACATATGTTTCATGAAAACTAGAAAGACCTTAGCTAAAAATGAATATGTTTTGTTAAGATAAGAGAATGGAATAAGTAAAATCTCTTTAAAAAAGGGTTCATTTTCCAATTGCTTTGGGAGTACTTGGGAGCTTTTAAGAGCAGTGGGACCTTCAAATTGATTTCACAGTAAAATATTTATTGATGTTGTTGATGTTTGAGTTCTATGATTATTTATCTGCTACCAGAAACATTATCTGGATCCATACAAAACTCCAAAGAGTACAATCACATTTGGTAAATTTAGCATGTTCAACTTTAAAACATAAATCAAAATAATATTGACAAGGTTATAGCCCCATTACCCTGCATGATATACAAAAGCGTCCGACCCCACTGAATACAAAACAAACCTTGAAAGAAAGTCTGGTGTTTTTGTTTCCAGTTCCTAGACTCAAAAACAGCTTTGCGAACAAATAGAAACACCAACTACCTAGACCCAAAACGGCTTTGCGAACAAATAGAAACACCAACTTCCTTTGATTGTACACACCTATTTTCCCCATTTGTGTCCATTTAAAAGACAAACCACCTAGGTATAAAGTTTCCATGAAATCACGTCAGAGCTTAAGGTGTGCCCTTTGTGTGCCAAGTTCAACCAGGCAGGGAGTGAAACTACCAGGTAGATCCAAATCCAGGGTAGCCTTCACAAAACTTTTGTGTGCATTTCTTTAGGTGGTTTTGTTGATGCTAATATTGCGTAAAAGACCAGACAGCTATTCGCAAAGTAGCTGTCAGTGTTGTGACTATGTCAAGGGCATGGCTTATGCTGGACAAATTACTTTCAACTCCCAACAATAACAACAATCTACATAATGTTATTTGCAGCTTTAGAATTTCCATACATGAAGAATGGACTAACATTACCTATACCTGGAATTATTATTGGAGCAGAAGTGTTGACAATGTTAGGAAATGTATAATGTAGACGGAAGTAAAATGGTGAACATATTGAAAGGGTTTAAAAATTTATGTCTGGACTGCATTTTGCTGTGGGGAAACTTTGGGTGGTGTTTAATTATTTTCATTGAAGAAGTATTTTATTTTTGATAATTTATTGTTTAGACTCGGAATTTAATTTTTCATGGGGCAAGGCTGTTACTGGTCTCTGTTACTTAACACCAATTGAATAGGATTCAAATACAAAAAGTGCAAAGTTACGAGCTACAAGTTTAACATTCTGCCCGCAGTACGTCATCATACTGAAAATGCAAGATAAATAAACTCACAGTAAAATAAATGAATAATCGTTCTCATTAAAAATAAATGATCTCTCCTGAACTCCAAATCAGAGACTTTATCTAATCACAGTGTGAGCTTGAAAGCCAGATAATTATGGCTGGCTGAAAATAATCAGAAAGAGGGAAAGACTCAAACCTTTGACATAGACGAGGAGCTTTGCCGTGGATGTTATTTTCCCGGCGGGATTCGAGACTATTACTTTGTACTCTGCATTGTCACTTTCATTTACATCACATATGACCAGCATACTACTACTCTCATTGGTGTAAATCAAACACCAGTCAGTTTTAACGATATCCATGCCATTTTTCAACCACTGGACATCTGCTCGAGGATGGCAGGCAAACTGTGCATCAAAACACACAATGTCGCCCTCGTCCACTTCCGTGTCGCGGAGTTCACGGGAAAATTTAGGTACCGCTTCCCAGATTGGCCCGTTGATTACGCTTTTCTTACGCGATGTCATGGAGACTTCCACAGGCCCGCTGCGGTTACCCGTAACATACGTTCGTTTGGCTGGCGTTGTTGTGTCAGGCACATCCCGGCCATTGAGGCTACCATTTAGATGCCGAACGGGAAACTGATAGGGTATGACTGGAGATCCCAGTCCAGCCATGCTAAGTCCAGCTGGACGTTGACTTGGAGGGTAGACGCCGTGAGTTCTGCTTCCTGGTAGCCCATTCTGTTGCTGCTTGCTGAGCTGTCTAGTTACACTGTCATTAGTAACAGCTTGGTGCGATATTCTTGGTGAACTCATTTTGGGTATAAAAGTATATGAAGGCACTTGGAATTTGAATAATTACAGGCTACAAAAACACCTTCGTTGCATTTCTCACACACACATGCGGTAAAAAACAATCTTCAAAAATACTATACTACACATAGGACTGAAATGTCCTACATATAATGTATCGGGTAGTACTAGTAGACAGTCTCCTTCAACTGGACTGGTACTGATGCTAAAAATACAGGCAGTCAAATCAACCTCCAATCTCCGAAATGGATCACACAAATTATTTCTTCACGAGGAGACTCTGACAAACATAGCTGAAACTACTGTTTACTTGAAGAATCCAGCTCATGAGTTAACAATCCGCTGTAATCCCCCTTAATCTGTTTACAGTGATGATGTCAATAGAAAATGGATTAACTTGGCATGACGATCAATAGCTTTCCCATGAATTCCTTGCACAACAAACCATAAGACCAAAGTAAAAAAACACAATTGCTCCAATTCTCAAATATCCACTCATGCGAGTTGACGACCATCACAGCAAAAACCGAAGACTGTAGCTTGTGTTATGGTTTATAACTCCGACTCTGTATTGTACGTACAGCATGAATAAAAGCTACCTGCACATTGTAACAGCATGTGTGTACATTATAAATACACATTCCTAATCACATCACTGTTTTTACACTGTTATAAGCAAATGACAAGGCTTCCTGCTTGCGGTTGCTCCAGCTACTGTGTCCCACAAGCAACCCACGGTGAATGTTCCTTCCCTTCCTGGTTTCTCAGACCGGCACGAGATTGTTACACCACACTCACAAATGAAATCCTGCCTCTCCATCCAGGTTTAAACTCCCAGTTTAAATGGCATCCAGACACAGTGGATAACACGCTGTACAATGAAAGCCTATGGTTGAGTGCATGTATGGTGGCCAATGTACAACCCACTCTCCATCATAACAATACCCTCAGCTTTTGCATTGACCCAGTACCAGGGTCAGGATTCACAGTGTATATGCCTTACATAGGACTGTACCATTCTGCTTCACAGGTGTGTAGAGGCATTAACATATGTTGGTAAAGTTAAAGGGGTAGTATACAGCTGGTTTGCCAAGCTTATTGTAGCAGTCTCCGCTCACTAAATTATGACAATGTATGTGGAAGTGTTGGACCTAAGTTAAAAGTAGCTTAGCACAACAACTTATGCTTAGCAGAATAAGGTAATCGGCCAAAATGCCACATGTACCATTTTTGACTGATATCCTGCTCACTTTAGCTTAGCAGGAAATTAAGCCATGTTTTCTGCTTAAGCAGCTCTATGAAATTGGGTCCTGGTACAGACATTTCTTATGGTGACGCCATATTGTTTTCTCCCATATCAATGGTACCAAAGTGAGGCTGCAGGGTTAAATAGTCTGGCACCTTTTTGGTATGGTAGGAATCAGTTTTATTGCTATTGCAAATATTAAATGTGACAAAGATGGAGATGGTGAGGTAAACGTTTTAAAGGATTGATTAGAATTGCATAACAGATAACTGTGATGATTAACTTTCTGTACAAAATTTCTTTTATACCTCATGATATTTGTGAATATACAAATATCTTTCTTAAACTGGTTAGCCTGTCACTATGTAAATGTTTCCTGATACAAGAATCAAAGCCTACATTGTTTACATTCGGATAGAGCAAAACAGTCTCTTTAAATGACATGTCCTTGGTGGGTTATTATAAGTGATTACTAATTATTAATCAATTTACATTTATCTATTTATCACAAGCACAATGAGATCATAGCTATGCAAAACATCATGGATTATGATAATGGGTAAGAATTACTAATACTATATATATAACAAATTTCTTCACAACACATTTGTTGGTGTAATTTGTCTGCTCAATGGGGAAGGGGCGGATCTAGAGAGTCATATGTTGAGGGGGTGACAGTCATTTGCTGGGGGGCGGGGGTCTGGTTGGCCACACTAGGCCAGTGTGCTATTATTTGCCAAATGGGAAAATTCCTAAAAATAGCTTGCTGGGTTCCCTCTGATTCTAAACCTGGAACCTCTCAGATGTTACAATTCAGGAGGTTTCAGACTCTGTGCATCACCAGAAATACAACACTACAGGTTTGGACACAATGTGGACTATTTCTATCTTCCTTTGGTGACTGTTTTACTTCTTTCAAGAATATTTGAAGGCTCAAAAAGATTTGGAACAAATCCTGAAATCAGGGAAAATCTTGAGAAATCACATGCTCATATTAGATTAATTAATCAGACACCATTTTGGAGGAATAAAAGTTGACATAAATCACAGCTTTAACAGCTGGAGAACTATTCAGTTTGGGCTTGACCTTAATCTTGAAAACCTTTTTTGTTTATCTTCCCACAAAATACAAAGGTCAAACAGGAACTGGGATAACAGTTGTTCACTCTACGTCATAGTTTTTTAAAGTTTCTCAGAATTTGGTAGATTTTAGATCACTGACTTAAGTGTTTTGCAGTGGGCGCTGTGGTATTTTTTCCAGTTTTTTTATTTATGAGATACTTCCCTATTGTGGGAAACCCAAATTGTGGGAAATGGTACCAATGCCAAACACCATTTAAAAAGCAATAATTGATATTAGATCTTTTCCGATCCAAACATCACATCCTTTGCTTCTAATCAACATAAACAGGATCAGCAGCTGACAGAGCCTAGTTTCCTTCCTAAGAGGCAAGGACGATCAGCGGTCAGACTGCCTTCCCATTCAAGGGGGCGTGTCTAATAATGAACAACCAAAACCCACAGAAAGCCCTTAACGAGGCCAGAGACAAGGACACACAAATTAGAGAAGTGGTTTACCACCATCAAATCCTGCAGTCTTAGCTATAACAAAAAGGTCGTGTAAACACACATTTTCATTTGGAGAAAATGTGTTTGTAGTGGGACAACTTTACTGTTGTACACAGGTAAAATTTCAAGCCATGTTTATCCTTAACAAGTGTTTACTGCAAGAAAGTAAACAGAAATGTTCATCTTGAGGGATATTTGGAGTCAGACAAATACATGTGTAAATAGCAATGCCATGTTTATGCTAAAAGGTTGTGTGTACAATGTGGGGAAAGCAAACAGACATTTTCAGGTGGAGGAATTTTTTGAAGGTTTGGCAAATACAAGTTTTTTAGTGTGATTGTTTATTATGTTTGTGGTGAGATGGTTATGTAAACTAAAGGGAAAACAGTAAATGCAACGATTCTTCAGAGAGAAACCAAAGAGACATCGTCCCTTAAAGTCATGTTGTTTGAAATTCAAAGTATTAATCTAGAAAATTGGTCACAAAGTCTGCATTTTTGGTTAAGTTACTGTCTCGTCACATGCAAACAATTAGAAAAATATATTAAATATATTGTAATTTGAACTGAAATCCCAACCTATAAGTTTGATTTATTATGGACTAAAATTACACATTTAATTTGTTTTTATCCATTTTGTGAAAACTGATATCATTGTAAATCAATCTCACAAACTAATCCCCCCCCCCAAAAAAAAACCCCCATAATAATAACAATAAAACTTGAAAAAAATACTAATTCTTTACCTAAATTTGATATTCCTGTTGAAAATTGATAACTTTTATTATATTTAAATCATTAAGCAGGAAATTGGTTTCGACACTTAACAAATTAAATTGAACCTTGACAGATTAAATTGAAGGTACGCAACAACTTGGCCCATTCCCACCTACAGTGACTCATAACAGCAAGAGAATTAATACCCCATTATTTCCAGCAAATTATTACTCTAATAAACAAACTTGAGTGATATCATTCATCATCTGTGTAAGGGAGGAACATATATCTATAGAGCTCTTTATTTCTGAAGTCAGTCTTTGTTTCATTGCAACGTTTTTTTAACAGTTTCTTTTTTTTAACCTTACGCTACTCTATGAAATGGATTTGACAGAGATTTTATAAGATACTTTCACAACTCTAAAAGATAAATTTAGAATATTCTGTTTCTGTTTATCAGGTGCATAGAGGAAAGTCAAACAGGGTGGTGGGGGACAGGGGATTGAGTCTTGCCTTCAAACTCTACAAACATTTCCCAAAGAAACATCAGTGACAAGTTCATTCAAAATGAAGTACCATGTGCTATTAAGTCACTGTTCTGTGCTGGTAATTGTTGTTTTTCGCTTCTGGAACTATTTCCCCATCGAAGGGAAATCCAGGTTAGCTTAAGACCAGAGGGAGTACAGAAATAGTTGTGTACTCTCCATGATTCCTGAAGGCAATAAAAGAGAAGTCTCTCTCATGTAGAGTTGCATAGAAGAGAATTTAAAAAGGGAGTTATGTGTAAATGACAATGTCCTTTAAACCAAGTGGATACTTGAAGAGGTCTACTCGATACCGATTCAAATATCACACTAAAACATATGTTTTTCCCAGACAAAAAAACATATGATTTCTCAGCTTGCTTTAATCAAAGTTTTTTTAAAAAATTGCTAACAAGACAAAATATCTTGATAGATTATTAATAGAGTGTAATCTTCATAATTCATTTTTTTGCTGAATGTCAATACAAATTTCGGTCAGGCTCAAGTGTATCAAAACATACAGCATTGGATAGTTGCAGCTATCATAAGCCTTCAGGTACTACAAAACAAATCTTCATTCTTGACCAAATACAGGACAATTTAATTATCAGAAGAGAGGCTAAATCAGTCATGCATTGATTAGAATAACATCCTAGGAGTGATGAAGTGTCAGTGAGTTTAATTGATCGACTGACTCTGCATAAATTAATTGCCTTCACAACATGAATACGTTAACCTAGTAACTTGCTATGGGAGACAGGCAGTAGCTAGGCAGATGGTTCCATGTGAAGATGCACAGTGCAGGTAATCGCATCTAGGTCACTTACTGCTTCTTAAAGAGTGCGTGACTTTTCATTTCAAGATTCTATCCATACATCATCTTAAACTGACAAATTTTCTCTCTATTCAGAGCTTTTAATTTCTTGTTCTCGAATTCTGTCAACTTCTCATCTGTTTTTCTTATTAGAGGTTATTTGAGGTTCAACCCCAAAAAGTATAAAATGTACCCAGTCAGTTTCCCTTGTCGCTTGTTACTTGATAAATATAAGGGTGTATGTATTTTATTCCCAAGAAGTTCAATACTCTGATTGTAAAATAGAAAAAGGTATCTGATATTACTACATAATTTATTCAAATTATACATATATTTTATATGGCTTAATATTTGTGGGGGGAGGGTACAATTTTGAAGTAACAAAAAGTGTGGTGTTAAAACAAAAACACAAGTAGAAATCTTGTGATTAGCAGAGAATTTGCTGTCTTAAATATTACTCTTCACATTGGAATACAAAAAACATTTGTTGAAACTTCTTTTGAACAAAAAATTGTATTTTTGTATTAGTTTTAATCACAGCTCAGTATTTGTTGTGTTCAAAAGATTATGTGAAGACTGTCGCGACCATGTGAGATCGGCCAAGTTTGTCCATGGATTTGTATGGGATTCTATTTATAGACTTGATGATAAACAATGTAATTAAAGAGGCAGGAAACGGATGACTGATATCCACAGGAAGATTGGTGGGAAATACTACAACTAGGTATCAACAACGAAACAGTAAACAAGTAAACAAGTAAACAAGTAAACAAGTCATTTTGTCATGATTTGTGTTACTATGGAGCAGTGATCAAACGTTGTTATTTCCTAATCAAAAATGTTCTTATTTATAAATATATCGTCAATGTTTCTAATAGTAATCACTATCCACTTCCCTAGTACATCCAACAACATAAACTTACTTAATACCTCAAGGAAAAACATATACTCAATATTGTCAAGAGAGGGCACCCTTCATTTCACAAGGTGGGTCCAAATATTACAATCATTGCATGCACAGTGAGTCACACATAGGGTAGCATACAGGTTAAGTTGACAGATGTCAAAGCACCTTCATTATGGATATAGACATCTTATTCTCCATTCAAACCCATGTAACCAAATCGAGGCTAGGAGGGCAAAATAGTCTGGCCCCATCTGGAATGAAGCATTCACAAATGTTGAATACAAGAAACATGACAAAGATAGTATTTAATATTACCTGCTCTATGAGCAGACTCGAGAACAGTCATCTGTTTAGAAATGTATTTGTTTGCTTTTCAATTTAAGAAACACTCTGATTGAATTTCAGAATTAACAAACCTCAAGACTAAAAAACAAAAACAAAACAGCAAACTGTGATTGTTAGCACAGAATGTTGCAATTATAAACTAGGCCCAGTATTGATTGATTGCAAGACCATACATGGTTTGAACATAATATCCGGCCAGCAAATGAGGAAGGCAACAGGGCGCCTTGCACTGTTCTCTTCAACACTCCAAAAGATCGGTGGATCTTCAATCACGCTCTTGATAATGATTAACTACTATCATTACACATCAGAGCTACTACTGTCTAAGCAAACAGAGTAGCAAACATACTCGCCAAGCTGACTCTGTTCTGTTTTGCAAGGGCCTTTAAAGACTCACCTGTTTGAACCTACATTTTTGTGACAAATTGCTTCATATATTTCATTGTTTATGCTTTGCGTTGCGCATGGAGACTCCTACATTATGCACTATATAAATGTCTCAACATTTTTATTATTATTAACTACTGCCACCATATTAGTCACATTCCTTGTACACAACAATAGTAAAGAATACAAATGTACCATCTAAAAAAAGGATTTGACTATTTCCCCCTTCCAACCTTAGTTTAGTTACATTGATTTGAGTGGGAGATCAAACAAAATGGCAGCACGGTAATTGTGAAATGTCATGCGAAAGTCAAAGGTTCTTGTCAAAGTGTAGCAGCTAAGGACTGTTCTCTCTCTCAACAAAGCTTCTCAAAAGAGCATCTCACTCAAGAATTTCCGAAGTAATTTCTCCATCAAGCAAAACCTCATCCGACAAATATAAACCGCTTGAAGAAGGTAAAATATCCCATTCCCAAAACCTCTCCCATTTACAATCCACTGCTCATGGAAACGTACTTCTCAACATATTTGATGGGATGTTTATCTTATCTGGTTTTGTTGTATCAAATTACAGTCTGAGACTCTGGTTGTACTCTCAGTAGAATAATCTACACTTAGTGGAACCCAATGTAGCTTCAGATCCACAGAGAAATGTTAATGGAAGGAAGGGACACCGTATATTCTGAGCAGGTGCAATATAAAAACAAACACCGACTCAGAACTCAGAGGCGACTTAGGTGAAGTTTTTTTTTAACAAGGCAAAAGTACTTATTTAAACCCTAATCATCACTTACCATACATTTTTATATGTTAATTTTAGGGGAACTGTGGTGGGCGGTGGAGTGGCTTTTTAAAAAAAAGGGCATTACAAAGGAAATCATTTCAGGAAGTTGATGTAACATGCCAACATTTTTGGTAGTAAGCCTCAAGAGCATTCCAGTAGTCGTAAAAATATGTTATGTATGGGAGCGTAGAGATGGGAGTCAGTTACAGGCACGGTATGAGTCCATACTCTCATCCACCCCCCCCCCCCCCCCCCTTCCGAATTGTAAATTCCAACTTATCTAAGCATGCATCCACATCCAGGGATAATAGGAGAGGTGGAAATATTTCATGTTTCATGCCAAAATAAAATGAAGGGAAATTATCAAATTATTGAGCGACAGCAGTTAATACAGTATCAACCAGTAAAGTGGGTTATGATTGCGTGGTGACATGCAGGGTGCAGTGTAAGGTCAGAAATGGGGAAGATAAATCACTCAGATGGAATGTGGGAAAATGGAGAACCAAGTTAAAGACAAAGCGCTGATTTGGTTATTTTCGAAAATATAAAAGAATTAACTTCAATTGGAAAGCTCACTGATAATAAAGTTTATACCAGAACAGAGAAATACATACATCTGATGTACTGTGAAAGTCCAAGAAATAGCATTTGAGAACTACACCAATCGGTATTGCTTATTTCAATTGCCACAATCAAAATAAGCTTGAAACAAATCTACAAAATTCTTGACAAAACTGTTTTGAATTTCTCATTAACAGCTAATGATACTTAAATGATACTTGGTCCTTGGAAAAAAAGCAGGAAAATCTACTTGAGCACAAGGTTGACATACTTGTTCATGGTGTAGGGTTTAATAGGCTTCTCATGCTATTTAATTACAGTTTTTCTGATTTTTCCCAAGGGCAAAGAAAAATAGGAATTTGAACTAGAGTAAGAAGAATATCACGCCTGCGTTAATGCATGACAGCGTCATCTGATGAACTTTACACAGGCTGTACAGTGTGTTTCTTGAACACTAGAGGGTGGGATTTCATTCACTCTTCCTTAAACAGTGAGGTACCTTACCTTTAAGTGCAGTGAACTTGAGTGATACTGGGAGTCTGTAACTTTCACATCAGTATTAAGTTACTGATGTTTCAACCCAGTAAAGTATAAACAAAAATGTCTAGACTAGTCACAATTTGTCCATACTTAAAGAAAACTCAACTTATGTTGACATGCACAAATTTCAAGACAAGATGGACATGTTGATAAGAAATGATTCAAAAAGACCAACCAAAACATCCGTGGATAAAGATAACGGGTCAACACAAACGGTGGACAGATTTTCATTATTTATAACTTTTACAGAAGTAATAGAAATGACTTCCTACAAGTAAATATATTAAATTATGCATGAAGTTAATATTCAATTGAGTGTTGCAGGCGTGCTATTTGGCCATGGGGAAAAAAGAAGGAAAATTATATTGAGTACACGGGCTGACCTGCGTAATTGTACATTATGGTATAGGCTTTAACAGACATTTCAGGCTATCAATAACAATTTTACTGATTTCTCTGAAAGCCCCAAAATCAGAAACTAGACTTAAGTAGGAAGAATATCCTGCCTGGTGTAGTAATAATGTATGCAAGGCCCAAATGGACACCAGTTTCAGCTGTTTGGGAATGGGGAAAGAAGTGTAATAAATGAATAAATAACTAAATAAATAAATAAACAATTTTAATTCATGCAAAGACAAGCTCTCATTTCAACCAGCAAAGGGAGGCAAAGCAAATCAACAGCACCACAATAAAGACATGAATTGACACAAGTAGTATATCCATAGAGTTGGGTTGGACTGCCTGGCGTCTGGACTCATTTATCACTTTCTGTGAGTCATAGACAGGGTTTAATTGTAATTATTGGATAGGAGTATGACCAGTCGTTGAAGTTGCGGAAATATTTCTGTGGCAACACAATATAATTAAACAATAGTAGATTAACCAGAAGTACACCAAGTTATAGTGTCAGCCAGTGTATTTTGGAAATGGATTTCAATGAATCTCGATCTCCTACTTTTTCATTTCTTAACCTAAAAAGAATGTAGCAAAATTTGCACATTCTATGTTTTTAACTTAACACAAAGTTGTGTAAACTCTGGCAACCACTGCGTATCTGGAGAAGGTTAGAGATTCCTGGAGAGTGTAGTCAGGAAAATCTCTTGGTGTGAGTCACAACGGTTTCAATTTAATTCTTGATTGGTGTATGACCGTTGTTGTCAAATCCTGAAAATATTTCTGGGCCAAACAGATGATTTGTCTCACAGGTGGTTTTATTGTTTTGGACTCCAGTGGATAAAAGTGACTCATAAATCCTCATAGCGATGGCACAAGCTTAGAATGAACAAATAGTTTCATTTGAAATGACCGTCATCCAAACAATGCAAAATACCAAGCTTGAAGTTTGGGGAATATTCAACTCTGGATGAGTTCTGTATACTTGAAGACTCTACGCTTGAAAATGTTTGTATTGTAGGGTTTTTGATTAATGCGTGGGTTATTGATTTCTGAATATGTCAGACTGCCTGTATTACTGCCTGTGCTAGTACTGTCAGGTGGCTTTATAAACTGTGCCTTGATGAAAGATGCCAAATATTGGCCTTTCCCTTTTAAGCACATTCACCTTCGACCTTCACTAGTCATGACTTTGGTTGAGGCATGGGTACCAGCATACACATCTCAAACTGGACCAATGAAATTCATTAAATTCACACTAGAAGCCTGTGCATCCAAGACAGGTTAGAGACAGGGGGGCAGTCTTTATTGCTATTTATGTCAAGTTACAGTTGGTCAATCTTGAGGAACATCCTCCTCCATCTTCTAAATAACCTTTCCTCTGCAGTAATGCTTAGCAGTTAAGGGCAATTCAAGACAAAATGTTTTAATAACCATGGGTAGTCTTTGGCTTAGCAGACAAACTCGCTAATCATAAATCAGCCTGACCTCAATATTGTTCCAGATTTTGTGCCTGATCATCCCAATTTCACAAACCATATTGATGTTAAAGAAGGTGACCTACTTCTAAGTACACGTTTCCATATTTGTCGTCCATTAAACATAATTATATTTATTAATACATGTATGCCCACATATGAAGGTAATATTTACCATACCATATTTTCAAATGGCCACATTTATAGCATTAATAAGCCTACATATTTACTATTACAGATTATCTCAATAATTACACCAGTGTGTTGTGGGTTTCTTTACTTATAACTGATGTTACATCATGTTTGCTTTTACCTACCGCATTTTGCCTGATCAGCAGATTCGTGTATTTTTTTCAGTTGTAATCATACTTGCATTTTCTAGATACTAATTGCTCTGTATTATTAGTTTACATAATCAGTTTGTTTGTATATGATATCATATACATGTAATTATATTAGCTTGTAATTACTCTATTGCCAATTTACATCATTGTTATTTTGTTGTATCCTACGGTGTAAATTATGTTGTTATTCCTGAAATTCTAGCCCTAGGGCTATTTGAATAGTTTCTTTATAAACTGTTGTATAATAATAATAATTATAATAATCATAATACTATTAATTACCCTTTTTGAAAATGCTATTTAGTCTTCCATGCAATTTAATGTTGTAAAATTGTTTTATGTTGACTATGTAAATAATGACTAGATGTAAATTAAGATGCAATTCACTCTGCTGACTATGATTTTCGCTTTAATTTGAAATAAATAAACAAACCATATATCATCATCACCACCATATCTATCCAAACACGTCAAGGACTCAATTTACTACAACTGTTAATCACTACTTAGTTAAATCTTACTTAGCAGGTTACTTAAACAGGTTACCAGCCAAAATATAACGTAATCTATCATACTTCTGAATGGTTCCCTGCAAAATGTTGCTTTTCACAAAAAATTTCCAGCAATATTATCAGCTAAAGCAGCCCTGTATAAATGGGTCATGTGGAAAGTTTTGTAGCAAACAAAACAGTTTTTTTTTAACACATCTTCATGGAGAATTTGATCTGTGAGTTATATTTGCTAGTTACAATCACACCATCAACATTGTGAATATCAATAAATGTTATTAACCTCCTAAGGGAAAAAGGAAATTAAATTTTTATGACAGATACATAAAAAAAGAGGGGAAAACTATGCAAGAGAAACAACCAAGAGATAAAAAGATTGACCCATCACTCAAAAGCCTGTATGCAATTACAGGTAGCAAATCTAAACGTTCATAATGCCGAACGTTTGAAAACGATGACAGTTACAAGTCCCTCTACACACCGTGGCATAGCTATGGATCGGCCTTAGATTTTCAAAGACAAAGTGAGTGTAAGGGTAACCTTGCCCCCAAGGCACCACGAACCCTAGCTACGCTATTGATGAAGTTAATGAAGTACCTTAGTAACCTCAACCTCAATCTATGGATATACTTTCTGCCTCAAGAGCTCAGGGGGAAGGAAGCAGGGTACAAACATTGGAAAAAAAACAAAAACAAGAAGCGGGCGAGACAATAAAACAAAAATCACTCAAAGCAGACTTGATACAAGACACAAGCATTTTGATCATCACCTTCTGGTGCTGCACCCTCTTCCTCTTTCTTCAATTCTTTCTTGGCTGCGCGACGTGAGCAGCATCCTCCCATCGTTCCAGAGGCTTTCCATTTTACAAAAAAACCCAATTGCGGCCATAAAGGAGAGCAAATTTTAACAGTTAAGCCAACGTAAAAGTTTTGTAGTAAATGAATGAAAGTAAAAGCAAGGATCGTTTTGGAGAGGGTGGCTTCGACACAAAAGGAGTATATTTCAAACAACCTCAGGATAAATTTTTTTATGTAAAAAACAGAATAAACATCCTTATTTTCACAGGAAAGTTTGAATGCAATAATTATTTTCATGATTAACTAAGCTGCATTTATCTCTAGCTTTGTTTAAAAAAAATACACCAGAGGAATGTTGGGGAATCAACCAGAAAGGTCTCAAATGTAACCAAAATTGACATCAACATATTGACGAAATCGTGTTACATGTATAAGGCAAAGGACACAAACAAAATTAGAATTTTTTATTTTTAGGACAAGATCTCAGACTAAATTTTTTGATCTTGAACTTGTAGGTCTATATCTTAGACCAAACCCAGCTTCAAAAGGTTGCAGGAATGGTGTTGTACACCCATTCTAAAAGACTAATTATCCATTGTGTTGCATCCCTTTCAATTGAATAGAGCATTGTGAACAACTGTTATCAAATAACACAGAGTAGACTCATAACACATTAAGCACATACCTCATATAGCATCTATAATGGAACACTTAGTGGGCGGACAAAAGCATAGCAACCACTCAACGAAGACCTCAGGTTAGCTACAAGAATGCTGACCAGACTCAATATGTATTTTATCTAAACTAAAACACCACTGTATGTAGAGCACATGGTGTAGATAGAAATCAACACACTCGGATTGTCTGACATGATACAGTGAGTATAGTCATGATAGTGGTATAACAATTGAATCGGTTGCAATCAATACAGAATGCAGAACTTGTCTGGGACGTTGTGGATTGGTGCAATGCGGCTGTGAATTGATTTGGGTCAATGGAATACAACAGAACCATAGCCCTGGTGAAGGGTTGGGCCTTGGGTGGATTTCACTCTGAAATTGTATACATTTCTAACAATAAAATGTCTCCCCCTCACATTTTGTGAAAGTCATTTTTTCTTGTAGCTCTTCAGAATCAACCTCTTTACTGAATAAACTACAAATTGAATATTAATTTTTCCGAAAGGGTACAATTGTTAAGTGCCAGTAAAATATACTGTGAGTTTTTTTCATCTTAACCAGTTCTAAAATGTGTTACCTTTTGAGAAATTGTGCTTGAGTCTACTCGTATTTCAATTACACACTATTTGATTGAAACAGTGCGTAACTTTTTTCAATGGAATTTTTGATCATCATGAAAAATAGTGGATTAAAATGAATGCCAGCTTTAAAAAAACAATGCATGCTATTCATTTGAGATGTTTTTCTAGACAAACTGGAAATTTTAAGGTCATTACCAGCAGAATGACAAATGATCACTTCAAAACAACAAGGCAGCAATATATTACTTGTTTTGAAAGTAAACTAATGGAAGGTGATTGATGCTTTTACAGTTTCAGTTTAATGATTAAGGTCTAGTTACAGCGCTTTGTTGTAAATCTCATCAAGATTTTGTGCATGACCTAAAACCTTTCAATATTCACATCAGTGGAACAAAGTGCTGGTAGTCTATGAAACAATGGTAGCTCGTTTGAAATAAAAATGATTAAAAGTCCTTGTTTATGATGCAGTCTTTGAGAAACAACACAGCACAAAAAAAAGAGAAAACAACGACAAAAACAACAAAACAACAATTCAAGAATAATGGACTCAAACTTACAAATCTACTTCTTGTTGCGTTTACTGTGTGTGAATAAACGTCTGATATTTCATACAGCCAGCACTTTTTCAAAGCACAGTGACATTTATGTCTGAAGTGACTAGTAACCTTAACTTTCCCGTTCATTGTACTTTATATTACAACTCACTTTCCCCATCACTTATTAACAAAGCATCTGCAAATGGGCTCGTCACAAAAAAAACCACAATGTCCTGTATTTTGGCTTCTGTCCCCATGGAAACAACCTTGTCGTTGATAACTAATGGGTTAAACTCATAGAATTAGATAAAAATTCTGCTAGATCAAGACAAATCCCGTTAAGCAGGTACAGGTTACCAGCCAAAATGTTATGTGATGTATCTCATTTATGACTGGTTCCCCGCTAATTTGCTAAACTTAATAAGCATTTTCTGCCGACCATTTTCATGTAAGTAGACCCGCGGGACCATATCGACAAAGGGTCTATAATTGACTAGGTTTTCTAATAGACTGATTGATCATCCCATCAGGGTAAATTATTCAGAAATCTAACGACCTTATTCCAATCAAGCTTAATGGCCTTTGTTATGCATGGTCATGAATTTTTCTTAAAATTAATCAAGGTTAATTATCCAACCTTGAAAGGTCATCAATTGTTGCTTATAAAATAGAAAAGGTCAAATGTATGATGCAGGAAAGCTTCAGTACCAAATGGCTGGCGAATATTTGTATTTTGCACACAAAAAAATATATTCACTTGGTTTTTTGTGTTTTGGTCTTCCTCTTTGGGTACATGAATAAAATTCTCCTCTAGATGAACTGTTACATCTATTTACCTTTGGTCTAGAATATCAAAAAACATTCGGCAGAATTTTAAAGATCTATACTGACTTGACAAATGGAGATTACTTGCAAATTAGAAACAGATTGAGCTGCATTTGAAAGCTATTCCATAAACTGAAATGCAGTTGATATCTCATTTCACATCTGAGTTATTTCAGAGTCATTCAATTGTCATAAAGACGTTTTTTTTTTTATTCTCATGAAACTTCCCATTACAGGAGCTGGAACATGAAGCTGAAATTTGACAATCTCCATATTTGTTTTCAACGTGTCTATTTTATACACACCTGTATGATAATGGACGATGCAAAACTAATCCGTGACAGGGAACCATGGATCAAATCAAATCCCAAGCTTTCCCCAAGATTACAACGGAAGCTAGCTTTGAATCATATATCCACTCCCATAAGTGGAAATTCATGAGTCATTTATTCTTACCATACATGAAATGACCTTTATTGACCTTCACAACATGACACGTGCATTATACAAGGTTTCAATCTATGCATGGTTGAACTCAAACAACATGACACTATAAAACAATACAGAGATAAATCACACACAGACAATCGAACACAGGAAGATCAGATAAATGAAATAACCCTACATGAGTGAAAACAAATTGGATGAATCAAGCGTGACAATCCCTTTAGCTTAGAAAACCCACCGGAGGTGTTACCCCGTCAAGACGCTTACTGTAGTCCCACGACTATGGACATCGTCAAGGCGTCCCAGATCAACACACAAGCAGCTCAGGTATTACAAGCGTTGTACGCCACACACACACACAACATCAAATTAGCATAACATGAGAGAGGTGTACCTCGCCGCACGCACGTGTCATAGCAACTTTCAGTTTATACCGACTAAAACATCCAACACACACATGGCTAGAATTCACAGCTATGGTCTACACTGTACATACAGCGCATTGAAATTCAACTCTACAATATGTAATACATTGTACAAGACCCCCATACACCTGTCAGGGACAATTTCTATACAACGGTGACCTCATCAGCTGCTGTGCATATTCACAGGGAGTAGGGGATACCAGGAATTACACCACACCCCTTTCTTCCACAATGGACTCCTCCGACCACAGGTTAAATATCACCTTCATTCAATATTCTCTACATATCATTATGCAAATGACTAAATTTGCATATGAATACAAATCATGACACATGGAATCTCTTAAGCTGCAGTAATGCTATGGATATATTTAGTTTCATTTGTCTGTTTTGTTTGTTTTGTTTCTATTAGACTAAGAACAGCTGGGTAATTCCCATCCTCTGTGGGTGGATAGGTTCAGGGTTTTATCTTGAATGAACAATGTCAGATTTAATGAGGGCGGTTGTAAAAACTGTCTCAATATCTGTGAATCAAGTTTGCAAGGCTGCCAAACAATTGCACCTTGCAATTACAGAGATTTTGTACAACAATCAGGGAGATGTTTAGAAAATATATTCAGCAGAATAGGAACAAAGTTTCCATAATCTGGGAGATTTACTAATTTATTCATCAGAACATGGAAAGATTGGTTTAGCTTCAGGGAACTTTCTGCAGAATCAGGGAGAGTTGGCAGTTTGTTGGGTGAAAGCAAACTGAAACAATTTACAAACTTCACATAACTCTTAATGGTTGGACCCAAAGTATTTTTTCCGACTGCTTACACCGATAATTGTTTAATGAACGAGATACAAGTAAAACCTTTTGTTACGTGAAAAAGAAATGCATGTTGTCTGTATAATTGGTGGATTGTTGGAATTTGAACTATTGTAAAGTAATGTTTCTGAATTCAATGGTACTTAAATGTATTTTTCCAAACACACCATCCTATAAATTTTGCAAACTGTTTTTGCTTTTACAGATTCATCCTAAATAAATTACTGATTAATTTTTATGTTAATTAGCTTGTAATTAAATTGGCACCTTCGTACGTGGATTATTGGACTATTGATTGTACAAATAGTGACACATTCACAGCTGTGTGAAAGACAGAGCACGGTGTTCCAGACAGACAGCAAACGTAGACGGGTCACATGCTAAATGGAACACTCCGCAGTGATAATTAGTTATTTAATTAATTCACATTTCCAACACAGCGCCATTTACAGAAAGACAAAACAAGATATTCTAACTGGGAATAAAACTGAAATTTGCAAGAAGAGAAGTTGAAAAAGCAGTGGCTAAATAAAGTAGTTTGGAGTAAAAACAAGCAAAGCATTTAAGGGGAAATAGTTGTTTTTATGGGGAAAAAATGAGCTGACAAAACGGTTTAAAACTAAGAACTGAATTTAAAAAGGTATCCTTTGGTAACCCTTAAAGTTATAAACTACAATGAGCTTATGGGAACAGTATCCTCAGTGCTAGAGAAGTAGATGAAACATTATCTCTTTACTTCTGAAGAAAATAACAGCTATTTGTTTACCATAAAAAGCCTGAACTAAGATAAAAGTCTGAAAATGCTAATCCATGAATGTGGGAACCGGAGATACTAAATGTGTGGGTAAATAATTAAGAACAGGGTAATGCTGCATACGGTGGGGTCAGGTCAGAGTGCAATATATTGTCAACTTTCCCTCTTTTTCAAATCACTCTCTTAGAAAAGCTGTCAGGAAAAGGAACTTAACCTTTTTTTTCTTCTTCAAAATTCGCCAATACTACAAACAAATCTTGATACAAATCAAAATTGTCTATTTAATTTCAGTGTATACCAAAGTAACGGGAAAAGAAATATACAAATATAGCAAAGCATTATTTACTTGAAATTGTTGTGCTGAGTATATTATTTGAGAAGAAAAAAATGTTTCATTTCTTTTTGGGTATGAAAAGAAAGCAGATTTTAAGACATCAAATTAATATTAATGAATAAGGGAGTGGGAGATGGTGGTAGAAAAACTGCAGAGATGTCCGTATCTTGGCTGGACTCGTCTAAGTCTTTCCACTTTTTGAATATCACAAATCACTTCTAGATGACAACTTTCCAAACAAAATGATGATGTTCTTCTAAACTTTTCTGGATCAATACAGAGCTGCCAACATTTGCATGTTCAATCAGGGAGATTTTTTGAATTACATTAAACATAATAGGGAACAAGTTTCCATAATCAAGGAGATTTTCAAATTGGTTTTTGAGAACAGAGATAGATTGGTTTATTTTCAAGGAACTTTCTGCAGACTCAGAGAATTGGCAGCTCTGCATTTCATCTAAATCAGTAATATTTTTCTAGGTCTGTATTTCTGGAATTTATTTAGCAGAGTGGAAATAAGATGTTTGATGAATCTCTGTTATCTTCCGTCCATCCTGAGGGAGATCTTCATCCGTTGTCAATCATCTTTGAAATCTTCACGTTGATATAACAATTTACTAAAAAAACTAAGATTCAACTGAAATTTCATTTTGAATCTCAGCTTCGTCCATCCCGAGTGAGATCTTCATCCGTAGCCATTCATCTTTGTAATCTTCATATGATATACCAATTTACTCAAAATGTAAAATTTTAATTGAAATTTTATTTTGAATCTCAATCTTGGCCCAATATCTAAGCTCCTTCAACACCAACAAAATAATTTAAGTACAAAAGAATTTCGCTAATCAGAAAAAGGTTACCAACCAAAATATAATATCATGATTACTGTTTATGACTGGTGTCCTGTTTATTTGTCCCAAGTATAAATTTATTTAGCAATTCTTCCTGCTGAAGCAGTTTAATGACATTGGGCCCAGTAGGCTAAGAAATCAGAATAAAGAAGTATGCCTTACCTAGTGATGACATCTGGCTGAGGATGTTGTCAGCTCCTTGTTGGTGAGTCTTGTTGACTGTCAAGTCATCAGCGAGGCCTCGGATGGTGGAGACATTGGAAGCATGATCATCGATGTCGCTGACGAACACCTGAAGGAAAATCAAGAACAATGAAATTCAGAATCTATTGAAATACGATTGGGTAAAAATACAACATCCTGGAAAACTGAAAATGTTTCCTCTTGGGGTAACATTTTCAAATCCCAAATTGTTACATTTTATAGCATTTACAGAGTCTCTACAGGAGAACTGGCACTAGAGGGCAATGCCTTTTGACCAAAACAGTTTGAAAGCAAAAGTTTGCCCCATTTCTGTCATGTTCCCAGTGTCCACAAGCAATAAAGCATACTGATCATACAAAACAGGGGTCTGACTATTTTTCCCTCCCGGCCTCAGTTTGGTTACATTGATTTTAAATGGAAGAGAATCAATGTGGCTGCATCATAATAAGTTTACAGTGTCATTAAACTTTGACACTTGACCTTTGATCTTTGACTTACCAGGTGTTCTTGAAGTTTTCTGCGTGCCTCCTTAGCAGTAGGTCCAGGAATGACCTCTTCCTTCAGCTGAGCCTCGGCCTTGTCCAACCAGGTCAAGAAACTTGTCACCTCGTCCCGGTAGGTTTGGGCCTTCTCCAAGGCGCCATCCAGATCAAACTTACGCTCAGCGAGTTTGTCACCGAGGTATTGGTAGCGTTCGTTGATGTCAGCCATCTGGCGCTGGACTTCACTCATACCTGAAGATGAGAAGTCAAAATGGAGTGGATTTTGTTAGATTATCAAAAATTTGATATTTCCTTCTTTTAGACAATTACACCATACAAAGAAAACCGAAAAGCAATTTTCAGCAACTGATTTTTGATGATGTTATGTGGCATCAGTTGATGATGCAAAGCCAGAAATGGCATCAAGTAGCATTGTTCCTAATAATTCGAATAAATATTGTTTCATTAAACACAAATTATGACATTAAACTCTGAATTTGACTCTAATTGGAAGGTCATTTTTATAGGTATAAATTTTTGAACGGATATATTGAGGTGAAATTTCTGCACATTCAAACATTGTCAGAAGTAGAATCTGAAGTCAATTTAGAGTGCAACACTTTTCAGTAAATTGATAAAAACAAAGTGACAAGAGCTCACCATCATCCAGCATGAAGGCGCTCTGATCCAGATCAGAGCCAATGGAGCTACGACGGGACGAGCTGAGACTGCGAGAATCAAAGCTGTGTGTGTCAGACCTCATGGTCAGGAACTGTTTGGAGCGCTTGATGGGGGAGCCCTTCAGGCCTGGAAGCTCTGGGTCTTGGCAGAGACTCTCCAGAGTGATGCCAAGGTGGTTGATGTCCTCAATACGGTTGTGGTAGTTGTCATAATCCGACTGGATTGGCTGAGGAGTGGATGGTAATCAGAAAAACACAATTTGAATTTCCTTTTATATGAAATAATAGACATTAAATCCATAGTTCTTGGACATATCGTCGTGTCAGTGCAAAAAAGTTGTTTCTCCTAAAATAGCACGAACGTTACACGCAAGTTTGAAATTGTCAAAGCACATCTTACTTAAAATTGCACAGACGTACACACAAAACAAGTACGTGCTGAGATACTCCATTTTTACAAGGAGCATTTTCAAGCAAGATACAATGTTTTTTACAAAATACAAGATACAAAGTGACAATATAATGATTAAACTAAGAGACATAACTGACCTGGTAGATGTCCTGCTGGTGTATGATGGCCTCTGGTTCGATGGCAACAGCAGGAAGGCGATCCACTTTGTCTTCAATCTTCTCCAGCCAGTCCAGGGTGGTCTTGAGCTGTGCTTGGAACTTGTCATGGGCATCCTGGCGCTCCTGCAACTGTCGGTTCCTGGTGAACACAAAAATGAAGTATAATGTATTATGATTATGTCATAAAAACAGGGAATTGTACAAAATAATTCTGTGTGGATGGAGTGACACCTCATAAATAGTTTAGTTAAGTTTTGGTGGAGTATTTGTTCCCAATTTTGAGAAACACGTTTAAATTATTACTTCTCCGTTAAAAAGGTTTATTCGAATCAAAATTTTCACAAAATTTCGACATGTTTCTTTTCAGTAATAAAAAGGGAAAAACATGACATTTTCAGAAATTGCTCATACATTCTCTAGGGGCATTGGAGTAAAAGCCCACAAAGGTAGAAATATTGACCTCTTCCAAAAGATATCTTGGTACTGAATTTAAAAATATTGACTAAACTTGTACTTAATTTTGCTGAGACTGAACAAATAAACTTTGAACTTTGAACTTTGAACTTACCTCTTCTGCATGAGTCCTTCGAGGGACTCCCAGTTCTTGTTGAGGTTGGCCAGAGTGTCCACAACTCGAACCTTGTCTGATACCTTGGGATCTCTCGTCACTTCACTGCCCAATACCTTGATGTCTTGGTATTGGTTGCGATGGACGTCAATGTCACGCTGCATCTCCTAGAAAAGGGAATGACAAATTTGGGGGTTTCTTTTAAGTTATGCTATGAGTTTGATCTAAAATAAATTCTATAATAGTTTACCAATGATGAGTTGTTAAGTGAATGGGACGTGAATTTCTGGTTAAAATGGGTTTTATAGAAGAAATAAGACACAACTGTTATGGAGTACCAAATGTGACATATGCCTAGTCTTATATCTTATTCATGGTTGCTAGTCTCCTTACCAGCAGTTTGGTGCCCATTTCTAGGATGTCCACACGTCCGAGTTCTTTAGAGGTGACCTTCTCAATGAATGGTAGAAGCCAGTCTTCAAACGCCTCCACATCATCCTCCAGCTGTGATAGCTTGGCAAACATCTTGTGCAGGTAGTCACCGTGGTTGCGTGTGCTGTTGCTGATCTTGTTAAAGCGTGCGTTGACGCCGTCCAGCTTGGCCTGGATGTTGCGTGCCAGGGTAGGGTCACTGGTCTTCATCAGCTTGCTGGCTGTTTCATTCAGAGTGTCCACCGTGGGTTTGTGACTGTCAATGTCTGTCATCACGTACTGTTCAGGAGGAAAAAAAGGGAAACAAATGTTTGAAAGTAGTTTGTATTTTTAGAGGGCGTGCTATAACCCTTCCCAAAAAACCACACCCTGATCTCCAGCCCCGCCCTGTAAAGTACAGTCTGTCTCAAGCCAATATGGCTCATCAGGCTGGTGTTTATATCCAGTTTCCTTGGCATTAAACAACTGAAAATATCTCTATTTCCCCCCGACAGGATGGCAGTTTGTGGCAGGTTAGTCCCCAGCTCTCACCGGTACCCATTTGCATCCTGGGTGGAGAGAAGCAATTATGATAAGTACCTTGCTCAAGGACGCAAGTGTCACAACTGACTAAGGCAGAGTTCGAACCCACATTCTGTTAATTACAGAACTAGAGTCCACCGCCCTAGACCACTCAGCCAAGACGCCCCACAGCCCCGCCCTGATCCGCCCCAAAACCAACCTTCTGGTCTTGCATCAACTCCAGCAGCACTTCTTTCTTGGCAGCAATGGGTGTGTTGACGACCCTGTTGGTATTCTTCTCTGCGACATCCAACCAGCGTAGGAGTCCATCTATACCTTCCTGGACGCTGTAGGACTGTGTGAGGGCGCTCTGTAGGTGATTGTTGCGCTCAGCCAGCTGTGATTCCATGAACGTGCATTTCTCAGAGACATCACCTGATGGGAGAAGATTTGATTAATTTGTTTAGCTGGTGACTGAAATGGAATTTTCTTAAACAAAGAAGTGCCTTGCTAGAACTGATAGATGCCAAAAGATTTGTATCCTTCTTTACAACTGGAATAACAATTTATATTTCTTGCCAAGCTTTAATTTATGATTACAGATTTCATAGTCCTTTGGCAAATCGATTCACAGGCATCTTCAGTGGGACCATGCAAAATCAAAGCCTATTTATATAAACTTTTATTTTTATCAATTAACATCAATGTTATGGAATCAAGCCGGAAACGAAAAAAAAATTGAACAAAAATATAGGCACCCGTATTCTTTATTGTCACTTTGAGTCAGGGAACAAGACAAAGTTATATCAAATATGATGACTCTGACACAATGAGAGAAAAACATCAATAAACAGAGGAGTGGTTTGTACTTACGGATTGTTGACAGGACGTCATCTTTGATGGTGTCTTGTAGCTCGGCAAGATCTTTGCCATGCTCCTTAAATTTGCCAACATCTTTGGTGTGCAACACAATGTCGTCATGCAATTTCTGGAAAAACAAAACACAGAGTTTTAAGCCTAAGTAAATGTCAATTAATGATTCTACCAAAAACTAATTCTTTCAAATATTTTCAAAATTATGTTCAGCATATTACTTTGCGGGTCTAACCTTGACTCTCTCCATCTGGTTGCGGACATTGTCAGGTTCAGCCGCCACTGGCTCCTGCAGCTCTTTGGTCAGTTTGGCATAAGCCTCATTAACCCATGGTAACACCACAGCGCAGGAGTTGCCGTACTTGGTGTGCTTGTCTGTCAGCTCCTTCAGATGCTTGTAGTAGTTGCGGCTGCCATTGCGCAGCTTTGTGTAGCGGTCATAGACATCGGCCAGCTCATCACGGATGACGTTGGAGTCTGGAGCCTCGGCAAAGGTGCGGTTGTACTCAGCAGGGAGGGTTGAAGTACGGAAGTCAGTCAGAGCTACTCTGTAGTTCTGTACACCATCATGAAATAAAATCAAATAGTTCATTTATTCAGAAAGGCACAGGCTCTCCAAATACTTGCTAAAAACGCTGCCAACCAAGAAAAAACAAAACAACAACAAAGCAAAAACCAAATCAACAACAAACAAAGTTGTGTCATAAGATTCTTTTAAAGTTTAGGGATTTGATCTGACTTACCCTGGCATTGTCCAGGAACTTGTGACCTGACCTCTGGATGAATTTGAGGTCACCCTTGTGGTCACTGACTTCTTCCATGATCCTCTTCTCCTCTACTACTTGTTTCTTCAGAGCCTGGAGGTCCCTCCCAGGAGCTCTCTGGATCGTCTCGTTGGTCTTCTCCGCTTCCTTCAACCATTCCTCAAACTCGTCAAACTCTTCGCGGTACTTCTCCAAGTCATCCAGAGCGGAGTCCAGCTTGTTCTGGCGGGTGATGGACTGCTTGTTGACCTCGTCATAGCGGGGTTTCAGATCATCTAGCCCCGTTCTCAGGAAGGACTCATCTTCTGGTTTGAGCTTGCCGCCGAACTCCCGCAGGAGAATGGCGATGTCGTTGACATTTTTGCTGATTGGTTGATCGTGGGCGACAATGTCTTCACGGAGCACCTTTTCGGGGGCAAAATTTTCACTAAATTAAATTTTTGAAAAAAAGCCTGCCTTGTAAAATCACAGATATAGATGCACTGTGAAGCTTAGAACCTATAAGGGAATGAAATATAGGGGCACGTTTATTTCCTTAATTTGTACCAGACCCAAGTGAAGATGATGTCTGGTGCCAGACTTACCCTGTGTCTGTCTAGCTGGCTACTGAGTGGCTTAGTCTGCTCATTGATGGGTTGTTGAGATCCAAGCTTCTGCTCTGTCTGTACCATCCAGTCAAGAAGTTCCTGGAGTGTACCTCCAACATCCCCAAAACGACGACTCATGGTGGACTGAAACAAAAACACCAGTCACTAAGATCAACTAGTCTGTTCTGATAGATACAAGTTAAAACATTCAACTTATGAAAAGTAAGTATTTAAATGAGAAGGCATACAACATTGACAACAATTCCTTGGTTGATGAACACCATGCCAGATCGTGACGGATCTTAAGCAAGGTAGAAGCTGAAAGGTCCAGCTTACCTGTTGCTCTTGCTCAGTGCGCATGAGGTTGATGTTACTCTCAAGGTCCTGCTTACGAGACTTGACTCGAGTTGACAGGTCATCGTAGCGGAACTTCAGGTCGTCATTCTTGCTCTGTAGCTGTTCTTGCTGCTCAGGACGTAGCTTCTTAGACTTCTCACTGATCAGGTTGCTGGCACCAGCGGAGGCTTCCACTACTGGGGCTTGGCTCATCACAACTTGCTCTTCCACAGCCTTAGGGTATGAACAAATAAAAAGCAGTTACAATCAGGGAGAAGTGAATGGAGGGGTGAGGGTCACTGCTGAAAAAAAAAGTCTGAAACAGATCTTAGGAGGTACATTGAAATGATGGCATTTCCACCTTTTGGTAAACCCTAGATTCAAAAGAGTTTATGGGAACAGTATTCTCAGCGCTAGAAAAGTAGATTAGAGAGCTTGACTTATTTTATTTGGAGAAAAATACCGTGTCTCTTCTAAGAGAGGTTTGCGATAACACCATGCGAAAATCTCTTTTGAGTAGTGTTGGTTCTGAAAAGAACCGGTGGTTAATGAGTCATTAACGAGTCGTTAACCACTGTTTTTTTTTTCAGAACCAACACTACTCAAAAGGGATTTTCAAATGGTGTTACCGCAAACCTCTCTTAGTTATACCATGCAAAGTTTCAAATCCTACCATGTCTTTTGTTTACCAGGCAGACTTTAAAGAAAGTCTGACTTCAGATAAAAGTCTAAAATTTCTTATCTCTGTGAGTGTTAAAATGGAGAGTGGATTTGAAATCCAAGTTTTGAAGTCTGAGACATCTTACCATGATGGTCTCAAGCTCCATCTCCATTTCCTCCAGAGGGTTGAGGCCAGGCATGGGCGGGGCCTGAGCCATCTGCATCTCAGTTGTAGTCACCCAGTCCAAGAGGTCATCCACTGGCTTGGTGCGGTCAGCGAGGGCCAGGGCAGTGTCCAACTCATCATCCCGGTCATCGATCTTGATGTCCAGGGCATTGTAGCGACGGTTGATGTCGGCCAGTTGGTGCTGGATCTCAGACTCCTCTGTAGAGTGGAAATAAGAGAAGTTGATTCAGCGAGACGCAATTATGAGGTCAAGTGAATTCACAAATCATCATATTAGTATGTTTGAATGAAGATAATGGCCGTCTTCTCATCCACTTATCCCCTTCATAAAACCCATCTTGGATTTCAACCCCGTTTAGGGGAGGCATCCTTCTCTTTCTTGAGCTCATTTGAGGTCAGTGGACGCAGCTGGGAGAACATTCAAGCTGCAAGGCAGAGTCAAGGGCAGACAAAGGGACCTTTTTAATTTCAGCTAATCCCCTCATAAAGTCTGGCCTGACAATGGGCACCCAGGTTGAGCTGTTTTAATCCCCTGATTATCCTTTACCATGACCAGAATTGTTCAGTAATACCGCGTTTACACTAGATCCAGAAGGTGGATTGAGATCCGGCATTTTTTTAACGACCGCAGATCAAGATCCTGTGTCGCGTTTACACCAGCGCTTGATCCGGCTCCGATCCCACTTTTGAACCGGATGTATATTTGTCATGACGTCACCGCTCCTCGCAAAGAGCTCAAAGGTCACGATTACAGCGCGCCACTTCTAGAAATAATCATTATCAAGGCGAAGGTAGAATGCAGAAAATACAGTACAGAAAATGATACGGATAACAACGACCATGCAGGTAGAAATATTTGGTAGATGGGAATTTAAAAAATACAGCAACAAGGCAAGCTCCGAACGTAACGATGTATGTATAAGGACGCTGAAAACAACAAAACGTTTCACACACGCACAGTCCATGTACACACAGCACACACACAAATATAAACAGCGACGGATGTCCCACCAAAGCACAAGCAAAAAGCGCGCCTTTCGTAGCGAAACCGGAAATGACCACATCGAATTGCGGTGTCTGATCCACCTTTGCGTTTACACTTGTATTTGGAATCCACTTTGCCGGATCTGATCCACCAATTGCCGGATTCAACCCTCCTCGAAAGGTGGATTAAAATTGCCGGATCTTGAACCGGGTCTGATCCGGCTTTTTTGCGTTTACACTAGCCGTTAATCAACATTGCCGGATCAGACCCGGGTCTGATCCACCTTTCTGGATCTAGTGTAAACGGGGTCTAAACCACCTTGGGAATTGGTGTCCTTAAACTGCTTACCCTATAATCCCTTAACAAAAGACAGGAATTAACTGCTGAACTCTTTTGCTTACTGCAATTGATACCTGTGGTTTGAGGCTCTGGTAAACAAGCTGGGTTGACCTCTTTTAATCTGGCGATTTCCTTTTGTAAGTGGTCATACAGTGGGAAACAGGTGGACAACTGGGGGTTGGGGAAGGATGTCTCCCCGTATCTCATCCAATAATCAACCCTCAACCATCCACTTATTCTATCAACTGCCCCAAACAGGGTACATCCACTACAAATGATCTCATTATCAATCCATTTATCCTATTGTACCTACTGCCCCAAACGGCATATCCCATCTACCCCAAAAAACATCTCATCTCATTCACTAATCAATCCAATAAATCAATCAATCAATCAAATGTGTGCTCTAAGGTGCTGAGGCATAGTTGAATGGTTAGTAAGCCTGCTGGAACAGGTGAGCTTTAAGGAGTGTCTTGAATGAGGTGAGTGAGCTGGCATTTCTGATAAGTACAGAAAGCTTATTCCACATTTTGGGGCCATATACAGAGAATGATTTCTCTGCAATCCACTCATCCTATCCAATAATCATTCACACATCCCACCTACTGCCCCAAATGGCGGAACTCATCCATTTAAAATGATGTCATCTCATTCACTAATCAATCCACTCATCATATCCATTCCAATCCTCACCTTCAATAAGTCCACTGATATCCGCCTCTTCAAACGGCCTCTTGGCCTTTGCTCGTTTGGCCGGGCCTTGATCAGCCTTGGGTGTGGATGTGATGATCTGAGATGAGCGACGGTGAGGCCTGCTTGGAGCGGTGGTTATCCCACGCATTAGGGTGTCTAGTCTGGTACCCTGATCGTTCAGATGATCCAGAGTGGGTCGGTACTCAACAACGTCACGCCTCAGTGGCTGTAGGGGATAATTGAAAACAGCATCTTCATGGATCAAGTTCATGTCAGATAAATATAATAAAAGATATAACTAGCATTATCTTTTTGTGCATGTAAGTGTGATCATAACCTTTGACCCATTCATGGCTGTTTCTATGAAAGCTATACAACACTTCAGACTTGTTCTCAGAGCTCATAATTCAAAGATCAAAAGTAAAAATACATACCAAGATTATTTCAAAATCTTCTGGAAACAAAAAAATTAAATGGAAGCCTCAGAAATAGTTTGTAGTAACACCTTATAATTATTTTCTAATAAGTTGTGGTTGTTCTGTGGTGTAATCACTGGACTTTGCATTGACCATGCTCTGATGGTCTTCAAGAGAAAATAAAGCTTAGACCAAGTCCAAATTGGTGGCTACAGCTATGGCTACAGCTAGATTTCCAAATCATCATGCACTGAAGTATAGTAACACCCTTAGCAACAGTCATAGCCGTAGCCGTATCTGCCAATTTGGATACAACCTTATTACATACCTTGAGCTCATCATACTGTGACTTGATGGTATCCAAGTCCTTGGCCACCGGTTGGAATTGATTGAAGCGACGCTCGGTAGATATCAACCAAGTGCTGACTTCTTTCAGATCGTCGTTGTACATCTTCTGGGCCTGGCGGCGTTCCTCAAGCATCTTTTGCCTGCCGACAAAGACAACAATTTATGATGAGTAAGAATCACTGGCATCGAAAGAAACTCATCAGTTATTTTATACCTTTTATAAATCGATAAAAAGTCACACAAACTCAATTTTGTTTATACAATCATGATGAATTTGTGACAATCTTAAAGCCTGGATCAAACACCATAAAAATTGTTGAAAAATCTAGGTTATGCAAAGCTTTAAAATTTGATAATTTTATACATGAGTCTCAAATTATTGAAACATTTTTATACATAGTGAAATTGAATCGTTTTTTTTGGCAGTCATGAACAACTGATGTTGAGAGTCTTAAGACGTGGAGATGAAAGAGACTTACCTGAACTGAAGGAGTTCAATCAGAGCGTTCCAGTTGTCATCCACGTTGCGGACAATGTGTTTGACTGAACCAGGCTCATTGACCCTCCTGTCACTGGTCAGCTCATTGGCAAGCTGATGGATCAACTGGTACTGTGGACGCTGCCTCTCCATCTGGTCTTGGATGTCCTGTAGAGGACCAGAATTAGAGATAAATATTTAATAAAACGTACATCGGAAAGGACACAGGGTTCATCTGAGAGAATTTTTAGCAGAGCAGATACATTTAGAAACCATGTATAGAGCATTTCTGCAATTATTAATAACTTGACTTTAAGACAATTTTGGGATGAAGAAAGAAAAATTGACTGCGACATCATCACCAAATAATAAGACGATTATTTTTCATTAGAGAATGCCTTTTGCAAACTTTGAGTATCAAGTTGACCTTCAAGATGCTGGCAAGCTCTGTGATGTCCTTCTTATTGATGTCAGGGGCTTCTAAGGAGTCCAGGGCTGGGATGAGCCAGTCTTCCAGCTTATCAACCTCATCCTGGAGACGGTTCAGTCGGTCCGTCAGCAGCTGGAGGAACTCACAGCCTTCTTTGGATGGCTTCTCTAGGCTGGAGAAGCGAGTGTTCAGGTTATCAAGCTTGGACTGGATGGCGCGGGCAACTGTTGGCTCACAGGTTTTGAGGAGTTTGCTGGCTGCCTTGTTGACAGTGTCCACGCTGGGTTTGTGGGCTTGCACGTCAGTCAAGAGTGTCTGTAAATATACAACGTAAAAATCACTGTTTTAAAAACAATTTCTATGCAAAAAAGTTCAGTCAATATTGTTGAAAATGAAAGTCAGTCAAGCTTAAACAAAATGTTTTTGCACCATAAGACAGCATGATCAAAGTCTAAAGCCATAGCAACCCAATGTCTCTCTCGGATCCTGTGTATCCCTCTATTGGCTTGCAACCATCTTGTTTTTGGTGTATGCAAATCAATATAGCCAAAGTGAGGCTAGAAGGGATGTAAAATAGGTTGGTGCCCGTTAATATGCTAGGCACCTTCTGACTGAATACACACGAGGAACAAGACAACACATACCTTGTACTGTTGCATGAGATCATTCAAGGGTTCCTTTCTGAGCGTGACGGGCGTCCTGTTCTGAAGACGATCCAATGTGGTCTCAGTTGTATCCAGCCAGGCTAGGAGACTCTCTAGACCTTCCTGGACACTGTGGGACTCGGTCAGTGCTGTCTGGAGTAGGTTACTCCGCTCAGCGATCATGGATTCCAGCTGGCTGTACCGGTCACTCACATCACCTAACACCATCAACAAAACATTTCAAGATTCATAAATCCATTCATATTTAAACTTTACCAATTGACAACTAAATGCAGCCAGTGGTGGAAATACATAACAGAAACGGGTGATATTTGAAAATTATTAAAAATCACAGCCCCATCCAGTAAGTGCATCATGATAAATGAATGATGTTTTTGTAAATACAGGCCTAAAAACATTGGACTCAATGAGATTGCAGAACTGGCTGTTGTGTTCTCAATGATACAATGGTGGCAATATTTTCCCTGCACATTGAGTTTATTGAGGGAGGGATCCACCAGGCAAAAACTGCAGAGGGTGTACCTAAGACATCACTCCCCACAGGATTCATGTCTCTGAATGCAGCTGTACTCATTTTCATTTGTCAGTAACTTACGGATCTGTTTGCTGACATCCTTCTTGACGTCTTCATGAATCTCACACAGGTCTCTACCAGTGTTCTTGACTCTCTCGACATCCTTGTTGTGGAGAAGAACGTCATCACTGAACACCTAAAAGATACACAGATAAAATGTTGTTGCTTAGTTACAATACGAATTAAAGCAATTCCTCATAGTTATCTTAACTGTTTCATGCTATGTTCCCTACTGACCATAATACCTGACCCAGAGATAGCATGAAACAGCAGTAGTGCACCCAGGAGACCACAGGGAACTTGTGAGTTCGCAATGTTTGTAATCTTCAAGTCATTTTGATGTATGACTGAAAGTGTGCAACACAAGCTATTCGTGAACAGCAACCAGCTCATTTGTTTCCCTGTTTCTAATTAGGAAAAAGTTTCCATATTCAGTGAGATTTTCATATTTGTTCATCAGAACATGGAAAGATTGGTTAATATTCAGGGAAGTTTCTGCAGAATCAGGGAGAGTTGGATTATTGCAAATACCTTGAGTTGTGCAATCTGTTCTTTGACAGCGCTTGGTTCAGCTGCAATCGGTTCCTGAATCATCTTGCCAAGAGTGACGTACGAGATGTCTAACCACGGTAGCACCGGGTTGACCTCATTGCGGTACCTCTGCTGCTTCTCCTGGATGTCAGCCAGACGGTTACGATGGTCCAAGCAACGAGTTTTCAGACGCTCATAGCGACTGTTCACATTGCCAAGTTTGTCACGGATGGTGTGGGAATCTGGTGCCTCGCTGAAGGTCTGGCTGAACTGGCGTGGCAGGACAGAGGTGCGGAAGTCTGCAAGATCTTCTCTGTAAGTCTGTCGTAAAACATAATCAAGTTGAGTTTTAATTCCCTTCAGAAGCTTATATCAAATCTCATACTTAACCTCCGTCAGTAGTTCTCTTGAAAGATTTTATGCCATGTTCCTCAGTCAAAAAAACCTTCTATTGTTTGAACATCTTTAAAGCAATGCTGATGAACATCTGAATAAATCTTTTAGAAAGTCTTTAATTGTGTATTCAAAAAGAAAACTTGCATAAATCAGTTAGTGGCCTGATGTTTCAACCCTATCAGAGTCTTCTTTCTCGAGAGAAAGGCCAGGCAACTAACACATTTTTGCATTTATACCACAGGTCCTTTTGCTTGGTAAGCAGTTTGCAACAGCTAATTTGTTGTTTACCTTGGCATTGTTGATGAATGTCTGACCAGTCATGTTGACAAACTTCAGGTCAGCACCGTGGGTCAATACATCCTCAGCCAAGTCACGCTGGACAGTGTACTGCTCCTGTAGGGCCTCTGGCTCCGACTCAATCTTCCGCGATGAAGACTCAAGTTTCTAGACAAGACAAGAAAACACAATCACATTTGAAATCTCTCTTCATATATTCGGGCTCCAATGCAAGGGTCACCAAAAGCAATGAGCTCATTCTTTTTCATCACGTTGAGGCCATTTTGTTTTTCATCCATTCAACTAAATGTAACCAAACGGAGGCTAAACCCAGTTATACTTATCGCCAAGAGCAGGGGCTTGCCCTTGTGTTTACGACAATGACTGCGGAATGCAGCACAGCACCTTGTAAAGGTGCAGCATAAATCAGTCTCATAATTCATAAACTTCAAAACCTGACTTAAAAAGTGTTTCTCTTTATTCAAGCGCCTTGGTTACCTTATTGGTGAATATAAGTCTCCAAAGTTAATGTTAACGTTAAAAGGGGGACAGTACTAAGGTCAAAATTACTGACTTTTATGAAATTATATAAAACATAAAAACATTCTTACAAAAGCTGGAGAGAAAAACTGTTACTTTAAACAACTGTTAATTTTTTAAAAAGCAAAGCACCAGTTGCATCAATGTCAATTACATGCCAATTTTGGCTGGTTACCCATTCAAGTGAGGCAATGTATTCTTGCTCTCAGCAATAATTTAGCTTGTGATTTTTATGAAATTGTGTCGTAATTTTTAATTGAATCATACCTGCTCAGCCATGCGTAGCCATTCCTCCAGGGTACCGACCTCGGGTTCCAATTTCATGAGGTCATCGCTGGCAAAGCGCAGTGCGCTCAGCCGCGTGTTGGATTGTACATTGACTGTCTCATAGCGTGCCTTCAGCGTGTCAGCGATGTATCGCAGAGAGCTACTGTCATCCTCGTTGAGTTTGTCTCCACGTTGTTTCAGGAGTTGGTTGGCCTCCTGGACTGTCTCCAAGACGGGGCCTTGGTGAGACACGATGTCCTCGTGGAGTGTCTGTCAAGAAATAAGAACAAGAAGTAGTGAATGAAGAAGAAGTGAATGAACAAATGAATGAATGAATCATGTTACAGCTTTTAAGGAACAACCAAGCAAAAAACCTTCTTAATATTTATATCAGGAAAAATGGCGTATATTCGGTAAATATTTGCCAGACGATGGCATACCTTGTGTTTGTTGTACTGGTCAGTCAGTGGTCTCGTCTGCTCGCTGAGTGGCTGTTCTGATCCCAGCTGGTGCTCTGCCTTGGTAACCCAATCTTGGAGCTCATTCAGCTGGATGGTCAGCTCATCAAAATCTGCTTTCAGTCTCGTCTGAATTGAGAAAGGAACCAAACATAAAATAAACAATTACACAAACAATTGAACCTATGCTCTTAAATCTTGAACCAGTCGAGCAGACACTTGTTCTGTTCAGAAGAAAACAAAACACAAAAATAATAGTAAAGTAAAACAAAAACCCTATCCACAATCTCAATCTTGGACTGCTTTGGAAAACATTTGATCTGCTTCCAAAACTTAAAAACACTAAACAAAGATACGAGATCCTTTTTCCTTCACCTCAAGTTTTCGTCGGTTCAGAAGAATCCTTACTTCCTTGCAGATGTCAAAAACAAACAAACAAGAAGATAAACAAACAAACAAACAATCTTACCTTCTCCTCCATTTCGATCTTGAGCTGGTTGAGGAGAATCTCAATAGTTTTGCAGATTTCTTCAGATCTCTTGGTCAGCTGATCGTATTGAGCCCTGAGCTCCTTGCTGCGTTGCTGTAGATCTTCTACCTGCTTAGGCGTGAGCTTGCCACGTTTGTCCTTCAGGAGTTGATCTGTGGTGTGGATGGCGTCCAGGATGGCTACTTTGTTGCTGTCGATTTCATCATGCAGGTTCTGAGTAATAAATCAATTCTATTATCAGACACTTTTTCAAAGTAAAAACAAAAACACCCCCCCAAAAAACCATCATAATAATAATAATAATAATAATAATACTTTTGCCTTATAAAAAATAACAGGCATTTTAATTTTCAGAATCTAAGGCAACAATTAACTGCAATCCTGCTAACAGTTTAACCCACTAAAGCTTGTAAAAAAAAAAAAAAATGATATTGCAATGTTTTTTGAGAAGTTGTTTGTCCATAGTTTCCTTTTTGGTACCATATTATTTTCAAGACGGGAGGGGATGGCTTAAAAAAAACTTAATCACTACAACCTCTACAAAACTAGGGTGGGGGTTTATTTGATTACACATCCAAGAGCACAATTAGCGCTGCTAACAGAATATAGGAAACGAGAAGAAATGTTCAGTTTTAGATGTGGAAGGAAAACCCCACTGGGAAAACCCACGCAATCAGGTTGGGACTGAAACCCCAAACCACATGTAAGGTTCCAGTCTGAGGGAACGGGGGTCCACAGAGGTGAAAGGCAGGGAAAGAAACCAACGAGCCACCCTCTGTTTTCCTTACCCTGGCAGCCTTGAGTTCATTGTGCAGTTGATCCGTATCAGTACTCGTTGGAGCGGATTGAACCACCCTGGCATCAGTCACTGTCACCCATTCCATCAGGCCTCCCATGTTGCCACTCTTCTCTAGGTAGGACTTGGCAAGATCCATCTCCTCGTCTCGATCTCCAAGCTTCACCTTGAGGCCGTCGTAACGCTTGTTGATATCCATCAGCTCACGTTGGATCTTTGTCTCTTCTACAGGAGAGTAAAGATCAAACTTGATTATTGACATGCCAAGACATTCCTGATTTAGTTATATGTTATGTCTTGTGTACATAAAACAAGTTTTATGAAGCTTGTTTCATTTTGGATGTTTTTGATGTGGATTTTTTCGTAAACTCTCCTTGACACTCACCATCACTAGTGAAGTCACTAGCGTCAGGGCTCTCATATGAGCGGCGTGACATTTGTTCCGATGAGGGTGATGAGCCGATCTGGAGTGACCGGTAGCGTGGCCGGATGGACATTGGTACATCTTCATCTCGCTGCAGTCGGTCAAGGTTGTGGCCATACTTGTTGACCTCAATGATCTTTGGTTTGTAGGCGATGACATCGGCCTTCAATGGCTGATAGTAGAAATATCAAAGAAAAGGTATGTTAACAGATTTAAATATTTTCAACTTCGTTTTAATACAGAGATCAATATTTGTAAGATCCTTTTCTGTTCCTGTGAAGAACTTGCCATGATAAACATTGCCTTCAAGATAAAACCCTGCTAGGTCTGTGTGATGTAAAGTCGTCACTATCTACTATTTTAACCCTTACTCAAACAGACTTCTACAACGGTAAGCAATTTGCTACTTGCTTCTTGGCAAATAAAAGCTAAACATTTTTAGAGACTGACCTTGACTTGTTCTATCTGTGTATTCAGCGTGATGATTTCATGAGATACTGGCTGGAGTTGGGTGACTTTGTGCTCCATGGTTTCCAGCCAGTTGGTGGTGTCCTTGTTGGCTTGTCCATAGCGTTTGGATGCTTTGAGTTTGGCATCCAACTGCTTGCTCCTAGAAGAGATAAAAAGAAGAATACTATGAATAACATAATGACTTCACTTTCATCAATGTCGCACTTTCAAGGCCCAACGTCAAGGCTAGAACTACATTATTCCAAGAGATATCAGAAAATGAAGATAACGAAGAACAACTTCAATGCTTTTTAATATAATAACTTACATTAGTCATCATTCAGCATTCTCATTTTCCCCATTTATATTAAGGTAACAAAAGTGATGCTGAATGGGGAAAATAGTTTGAGCTTAATATTCTGTCCAACACTAACCTCTTGACGAGAATCTCTTCCAGGGTACGCCAGTTAGCGTCGACGTTGGTCAGGACAGCCGTGACGTAGGATGTGTCGCTGGCTTTGGGGTCTCTGATAAGTTGCTCTCCTTGCTGATGAATGCGCTTGTGTGCCTGGCGGTGGTCACCCAGCTGCTGTTTGATTGCCTGGGAGATCAAAAAATAAACATTCAAATCAACCTCATGGACTGAATCTACAAATCTCATTCAATGAGAGATGTATTTTAAAGTAAACTTCTTTTGAGTTGAACAAAGACAAATTGACAAGAGTGGGACTTGAACCTGCGACCTCCAGATTAGCGTGCCGGCGCTCTACCAACTGAGCTATCCAGCCCTAATGGCGGTCTCCCTATTTTGTCAATATCTTTTGTTTGGGGGAGCCAGTCAGAAATGTCATTAAAATTTAGGAATTTGTTCAGTTTGGCAGAGTAAAATTTCAAGATAGTTTTTGAAATCCTGAACATAAATTGACAACTCACCTTGAGTCTCTTGTCACACTCGTTAAGGTCCAGGCGAGCGAGCTCACGCGACTCCAGAGAGTCGACGGTCGGCAGCACCCAATCCTCAAACTGGTCAACCTCGTTCTCAAAGTTGTTCAGCTGATCAAACATCCCTTGGAGCATTCCACCATGCGTAGTGGTGGTGTCACTGACTTTGTTGTAGCGTGAGTTGAGGGTGTCCAACTTGGTCTGTAGGGCCTTGGCAACCTTAGGCTCACTGGTTTGGATCAGATCAGAAGCTGATTCGTTGATTGTCTGGATGCTTGGTTGATGACTGATGATGTCATCCTCCACATTCTGTTACACAAAGGTCATGGAAATAAAACAGAATGATAAGATTGCTTTGAATTGGTTGAGTACATGTTCATAGTCTATCAGATACCATACAGACCCACTGCATTGGCCGCCATCTTTGATGACAAACAATGGAAACGTGTATGCGCTGCGCAAAACCCTCAGCCAATGACAGCCTTTCACAAGTGCACGTTTCATCAACGATGGCGGCCAACACAAGGGAACTATTCTTTGTGAATGATCTTTGAGTACATTTCTGCAAACCTATTTGTCTTGTTCCCTATGTACTATTGCAATCATGAATACCGATTATCATTCTATAAAAATGGTGCCAGACTATTTTACCTTTCAGCCAGAGGTTTTATTTCAGAGAGTGAATAACAAGATGGCTGCACAAGGACAGTTGATCTGCAGCCCCTTATTGAGGATTTAAACCCACCTTCTGCAGTTGCATGTTCTCAACCAACGGTTCTTTCTTGATGACTAAGACCGTTCCCTTCTCCATCTTGTGGACGTTCCTCTCAGCCTCATCCAGCCAGCGTAGGAGTAGGTCCAGACTGTCCTGAATGTCTTGGGATTGTGTCAGGGCATTCTGCAACAACTGACTGCGATTCTTGATCTGGCTGTCCAGTTCATTGTAGCGGCGTTGGAGCTCATCTGCAAAAGCCAACATCATAACATGAACCCATATGAAAAGAATCACTGCTTGTATTCGTTAAGACAACCCTATTTCATCAGTTAGTCCAGAATGCAACTTGAGTACTCCCTGATTACATAGCTACAATTTCTGTCTTAAAAATTCACCTGTGAAAGTTTCAGCTTAATACAGTGTCTACTTATTGAGAAAACAGCAAAAAATGTCACAGCATTTTTATCAAGAACGCTGGATCCATCCACTCTTAATGAGGTGACTGTGAATATCAGCCGCATCTCTGGCCGTATTGAGAGCGGTATTCAAACGGACACCATGGAAATTGAAAAAGTTGCATTCAGGCGATCTCCAGAAATTCAAATTTTTCTACATACTTTTATTGAATTATAATCATCAGGGGTACTTCAGACAAAATAATTGTGCAGGATGTTTACTTCCATTACCACCTTTATATCAAGTAGGCCTTCGGATAAAAATACATAATTTCTTTTCAGGGTCAAAGTATGACCGTACCTTTAAGCAAAGATTGCTGTGGTCAAAAATTCTGACCTAGTTCCTCTTTACAGATTTGTTTTTTTCTGCAATTTGTTTATTAATCTTAAAGAAATTCCTGCCAAATTGGAAGACAATGTATCTTCAAACACTAAGCAAGATGTTTGTGACTTACCAATGTTTTTAGTGATGTCTGGTTGCAGTGCTGGTTTAACATCAGCCAAGTCTCGTCCCGATTCCTTGGTCTTCTCGATGTCTTTCAGATGAAGAACCACTTCGTCGTGGATGACCTACACAGAGAAACACATCAAAAATCTCAATACGGTCATAGTCTCCTAAACACTAGAAAAATGAGATGGCTCCAACCCAATCTACCTGACTTACAGAGTAGAATAAAAAGTAGTGTATGGTACACAAGGACCATCCCAGGATGGACATACTCAATGCCCACTTTCAAAATGGCTGACATTCGCCACAAAGGTAAAACCACTTTGATTCTTGTAAACCTACTGTACACATGTACAATAGCACGAAGTTGAGTATTTTGCATTCATTGTTGCATAATTAAATAATAATCTCCTCTTGGTGGGACAGCATTAAAGTACAAACAGCAAAACGAGTAATCCTTTTTGTTTAAATGAGTTGACCGTACCTTGAGTCTGTCGATCTGTTTCTGTACAACCTTCGGCTCAGCCCCGATGGGTTCCCTGAGGTAGGACTTGAGAGTTCCTTCCTTGTCCTGGAGCCAGTTACCAAAGTTATCCGTCATGTCGCCGAACTTCTGTTGCTTCTCAACGACGTCACGGAGCTGGTTGGTATGCTCAGTTGTGCGTGCCTTCAGGCGCTCGTAGCGTGTTGCGATGTCTGACAGCTTGCTGGGGATGACATTGGTTTCTGTGTTCTCCTGGAAGGAGCGATTGAATTGGCGCGGGAGTGCTGCATCGCGGAACACAGCAAGATCTTGGCGGTACACCTGAGAAATGATGCATTTATAACATTTTACTACAACGTAAAAACAAATTTTTAAATACCAACATTTCTCTATACATCATACATGACAAAAGTTATGATTTCTTGAAATGGCATTATTACCTTTGCTGCATCAAGCACCTTCTGTCCACCCTTCACAACGAACTTCAAGTCAGCGGCATGAGCAATTACATCCTCTGTGAAGGCCCTCTGTTGACCTAACTCCTTCTTCAGAACCTCAGGGGCCTTGGACTTGCTGGCGAGAGATGTTTCCAGGTTCTGCTCAGCCGTCTGAAGCCAGTTCTCGATGTCAGACACCTCCTCCTCGTGTTTCGGGAGGTCTTCCACAGCAAAGCGCAGTTTGTTGTTGCGGTTGATGGAATCAGTGGCCAGACTGTCGTAGCGGCTGCGAAGCTCAGACTGTAGCTCAGTGAGCTTAGTCTGGTCCTCTGGGCGAAGATTCTGGGTGTGTTGGCGAAGGAGGGACTGGCATTCTTGGATAGACTGAAGGACAGGGTTCTGATGCACCTGGATATCCTCATGAATTGTCTGACAAGGAGATAGAGTCATAGGTTTATTTGTATTTTATTTTTATTTATTTATTCAATATCAACAGCGGATATCCGCCATTTACAGGTACCATTTGAAAACAAATAAATACTCTCAGCTTGATTTTATAGAGTTGATTTAACAAATTTCTGGCATAAAAAATGTGTGTGGGCCCAGTAGCAAACACAATATTTTGGCTGGTAACGTTTTAATTTGCAAATTGCCAAGTTTTCTGCTAAGCAGCTCTATGAAATTGGGCCTTGGCCCATCAAATCACTTATGTATAATTTGGCTTGGTATTTGCTCATGTGAAAAATCCTTTGGTTTTCCCAGTGTAAGAGGATTGATTAATTAACTCTCTAATTTGGATTTGTGAAGAATGTTGATGTTAGTTGATTGAAGGATTAAATGATTGATTGATTGCTTATTGATTGAGTGATCAATTTATTTAGGTAGACGTCTTGGGACTCACCTTGTGCTCTTGTTGTTGTGAGATGAGCGGCTGAGATTCCTGGCTCATTGGCTGTTGTGATCCCAGACGTTTCTCGGCCTGGGTCAACCATTCCAGCTGATCAGTCAAGGATTTCACAGTGTCATTCAGCTTGTCATCAATCTCAACCTACAAGAAAAAGATGAGACAAAGTTATCATTAAATATTGATTTACACTAAATGGATTAGGAGAAGTCTACAATAGCAATGGAGGAATATCTCTCAAAAGTTGTGGAGCTCTGAAAAGAGCTTGTGGTGAGCCAAGTCAATTTTTTTCTACAAGTAGGCTCTGATCCTCTTCCATCTACATTAATTGAAACATTGACAGTTTGAAATACAATATGTACATGTATATATATTGTGAAAACATCTCTCATAAGCTGTGGTGATTTTTAGTAAGGCTGATGGTGCATTAACAGTATCAATTCAGCGGCCAAGTGCTATTATAAGGTCATTTATTGCAATTTCATCTCCGTAATGATCAAAAAGGCATGACGTAAACAAATATTAATTTGAAAAATACATCAAAATCCACAAATAAATGTTTTACTTAAAAAAAAAAAGTTTTCTTTTTGAAAATTACTTTGGAGACCACTTTTGATCAATAAACTCCATTTACCAGGAGCTCCAAAATATGCAAAATCAATTGATGAAATCCATACAGAGTATACTAACAACCTTATAGTCCTCAACTGACAAATTCAATCATTACACTTCTCCTAAGAAGAAAGCTCATGCAGTTTCGATGTTTTGAGTTCGTCTTTAAGTGCTACCACTATCATCCTTGTTTTACTTCTCTTATGCTCAGTTTACAATTGAATTTTAAACTTGGCAGTCACTAAAGTTCACTATGAAGAGAAACGATGGAATCAATCCGTACTGTCCGGTTGCCTTTAATTTCCCTATCAAATCCAATTTGAAACACCGGTGTAATTTCACTATTAGCATTTGTACCTGTTGTTCCTCCTGAGATTTGAGTGTATCCATCAGCACCTGGGCATCCTTCAACCAATCATTACTCTTGACTGAGACTTGCTCGTAGTTCCCGCGTAGATCATTGGTCATCACCTTCAGCTTGTTCTGCTGGTCTGGTGAGAGTCTATCACGGTGGTCTCGCAGGAACTGCTCGGCATTGTGGACTACCTCCAGGATGATTGGGCGATGGTCGGCCACCTCGGTTTGCACCGGCTACAAGAGAGAGAGACAGAATAATAAGAGCTGTGCATCAAGAATCAGTTTGATTTAATTTAAGGTTGAGCAACGACAAATTGTCAGTTGAACCTGCAACCTTTATAATGTTCTTCCAACTGAGCTATCTACCCCTAATGTTGGCAGTCTCTCTATTTTATCAATATCTTTGTCCGAGGGTGTCAATGAAGAATAAGTTTTGGTTACTACAGTGTGGCCAGTCTATAGTAAAAGGTTTCCATTTGGCCAGTGTAGCCTCTCAACCCAAAACCCTAAAACAAAAGTCAAATTTACATAAATAAAACAAACCGATACCTCTCTCATTCATTCAGGTGTACAAATCAAAAGCAACTGTGGCATTCCAAGCAATTTGGACACAACTTTATAAAGGCTTGCCTACCATAAGGGACAGGGATGAAAAGTTTTGAACATATTTGAAAATGCTGGACAAGTAATGCCAACAGAAAATCAAGAGAAGGGTAATTTGGAGGATAGCCTTCTCTACCACCAGTGTCTTTACATCTGAACAGACTGTTTCCATGCAGGGAGCCGTACACACTCCTTACATTTCTGGTGTGCAAAGTTTACCCTCTACCTTGTGGGTGGGGTTGGGGGTATATCAGAAGGCTTCTTCTTCCTACCTGGTATTTCTCCAGTTCTCTACCAAGAGGCATGAGTTCCTTGCTCATCGGTCTTGACTCGGTCAATCTGACGTCCACAGATGCCACCCATTCTTGCATGCTCTGTACTGACTCCACCTTGTCGGCCCAGAGCCGGACGATACGCAGATCCTCCAAGACGTCAGTCAGGCGGCGCTCAAGATCGTCATAGCGACGGTTGACGACTTCCAGCTCTTTCTCAACTTCAGTGTCCTCTGCAGACACAAGAAAAAAAGGATATCAGTTACCTTTATGATCTGGATAAACGTAGCATTAGAAGTCAATTTATTCGTTTAAACAGAACATCTTTAAAATATTTTCTATTAAGTGGAGACATTTGAAAGCTTGTATCATCGACCACAATATTTTGATAGTCTAACTTTGTTCCTAAAAGCAAGCGATATACATGTACTATCTGCATATGATGTCTGTCACACTAGTACAGCACCGATGCTTAGTTTTTAAAAGAGCAAGGGCATCAAGGCGTTTTCTCCTTGGTCAAGGGCATCTCTATGAGGAAATTGTATATTTCTATTGGAAAATTTCAAAGGGGCACCAAGGCAACAACCAGGGGCAATGGAGGCAATTGCCTCTGTTGCCTCCGTGAAGTATCAGGCCAGCTAATAGGAAAAATATGATGCATGCTAACAAAGTTGCATTTAATCTTTGTTTAAGGATTTTCTGAATTGATGGATGGAGAGTCATACCTTCCAGGAAGCCCCTGTCTGGTTGATCTGTTGGTTCTCTTGCTTTAGCTTTCTGTGGTTGCCAGTCAGTCTGGAGAGTAGCTCCAATCTGTGATGACCAGTAATGACGTCTGGCATCCAGTGCAGCCATGACCTCCCTGATCAAGCTGTCTAGGGCTGATCCTACCTTGTTGACTTCCACAATCTTGGGGCGGTAGTCGGTGATCTCACGCTGGAGTGGCTATATTTACAAGAGAGTCAAATTACTGTTTGTTTCTACAACAACATCTTTACCAAGACCAGAAAATACTTGCTTTACAAATACTCCTGCTAAGTAAAAAATAAGCCGGGAACCAGTCAAAACTGTACAAATGATATGGTTTTTGAATGGTTACCTGTTTTCTGGTAAGCAACAATTTTTGTGCTTACAAAGTGTTTCAAACAGTGATGTTTTTCAGCTAAGCTTGAAATTTTGTGGGCTTGAAAGGAAAGTGTAGTCATGTACCCTGTATGCAACAGCAACTGAGTTCTTGTTCTCATTATACAAATAAGGGACCAGACTCTTTTACATTCCAGCCTCAGTTTGGTTACAGTCATTTAAATAAAGAGAAAAATAGCATGGTTGTATGAAACTCACCCTGAGTTGTTGGATTTGTAGATCCACAGCCTTTGCTTCTTGGACAGTCAAGTCCAGCATGCCCAGTTTGGTCTCCATGTTGTCCAACCAGAAGTTTACTTCCTTGGATCTGCTCTGGTAGCGTTTGGTGGCCAGCTGACGATCCTCAAGCTGTTGGAGTCTGTAAGGTTTCAGGGTAGAAACATTGTCATCAATTTTGTCGAATAAATTTGTCAATTTAACTTCATTTATGACTTCCACAATTCCATGAGAGTAAACAAGCCTTCCATTACAGAATCTTTCAAGAGGCAGATAATGAAAACATTGCAATTGAAAAATGTCAACTTGCAGCAAAATTTTGAACTTAATGGGCATCTCAAAAGTCGGAACAAAAGTCATTCCACTTACCGTTTGGCGAGTACATCATCCAGCGACTGCCAGTTCTGATCCAGGTTGGTCAAGACGGCAGTGACGAATGAAGTATCTCCGGCCTTGGGGTGTTTCATCAACTGCTCACCGAGTTCATGGATAGTGTGATACTCTGGACGATGACTCTCAACGTCTTGGGAAATCATCTACAATCACCATGAACAATTACATTAAAGAATGGTCACCCATTGACTATTATTATTTGGGTTTTTATATTTAATTTGAAGGGCACTATCTTTCCAAATGGCCAGCATCTTTATGTTTTTTCCAAACTAACATAGAGGCGAGTAGTCCTGGATCTCCCTTTGGTCTAGAGCACCCAGCCCCCTGAACATCCTTCCTGTTACAGTTCAAAATATCTACAGTCCCTTCATAAACCCGCAAACTAAAGAATAAATTAATAGATTCAGAATTTATTGAAATTACTTTTGGCTACTCCTTTGATTCTTATTAGACAAGTCTACCAACCTGCAAGATTTCTTCCAACTCAGGGATCTCCTTGCGATTGAAGTCAGCTGATTCCAGTTCCTCCAACAGCGGTACCAGCCACTCCTCCAGGTTGTCCAGTAGTTTCTCTAGGTCCACAAGGTCACCAGAGAGAGACTGCAGCACCTCACCTGAAAAAAACAAGCAATAAATAAATAAATAACTGGTTTATACTAGTTTTTATTCATCATAGAGATTTTGACAGTTGTTATTGTCTATTTGCTCCTTTCAATTGATGTTTTTATTTCGCATGCTATTTTGTCTTTCTTTTTCTTTACTCTTAGGGCCCTGTAGGAGACCACATTGTTTGTGAACAGGTTACCCTGATAAAAAAAGAAATAAATGAATCATACCATGAGTCTTGAGCGAGGAGGTCATGTCTCCAAACCGGTCTTGGAAGTTGTCTACTTTGTCTTGGTAGATGCGACGTTCCTCTGGCTTGAGCTGACGGATCACGTCAGCCGTGGAGCGCATGACACGGTCGATGGTTGGCCGATGGTTCTCAATGTCTTTCTCAAGAAGCTGGAGAACAAAAGTTTAACATTAAAAGTAAACAGACATTATGTGGAACCAAGAATCTTAAAGCTTTCAAGCTGTCCAGAGAGCTAGAACTAATTCTTCCAAATTGCCAAACCAAAATTTAAGAAATGTTTACAAAAATAAGGTCTCTTTTCAGAACCTACACTAATCAAAAGAGATTTCCACATGGTGTTACCGCAAACCTTACTTAGTTATGGTCTCTTATTGTTTAAAAAAACAAACATCCCCAATGCCAACTCACTCTGTATTCCTGCAAGTTCTCCACCAGAGGCTCTTTCTTGACCACGATGACCGTCCCCTTCTCCATCCTAAGGAGTGCCTTCTCCTTGTCTTCAAGCCACTTCAGGAGTCCGTCTAGGCTTTCTTGGACTGACTGGCAGTCAGCGAGAGCTTTCTGGAGTCTCATCATGCGCTCTGCAATGTCACCCTCTAGTTCATCATACTTCCTCTGTACCTCAGCTATGATGGTGAAATGTGAAGAAACAAACAGACAAGTGAAAATATTATGGTTGCTAATTTTTACATCACGCAAGATTTCAAACTTTGCAACAGAAATGAATCTCTAGAAATCAATGTTTTATTTATTTATTCATGTTTTAACTTTGGGTGGGAATATTTTTACCAAAAGCTTGTTTCCAATGTAGCCTTTTTTGTGTGCGTAAAAAATTAGGAAAAAACAAGAAATTGAACAGAATTTGAGTCAGGATTGTAAAAAATTGTATGTTTTGGTCCAAAACTTGCTCAACTTCCTTCTTTTTAATTCCAGTAAAATTTACCAATAAAAGCACTCTGAGCACCATAGAGTAAATGATGTTGCAAAACACTAAACTTTTGCTCTTTCTAGTTTTGTGTCAATCCCGTACCTAATAAATGAAAAGACAACAGACATCCTAAGTCAATCCTACCTTTAGTGGCGTCCACTGCTGGTTTGGTTTCTGGCTGAGCTTCAGTCACCTCAGTGCCTGTGTCTTTGACTGCCTCGACATCTTTCCCATGAAGGACGACATCATCGTGCAGGGTCTGTCAACAAACAAGATTTCAAAACTTGCAAAATCTCTCAAAGGATTGGCGTTTGGTAGTTGGGAACTATACATTATAAAATAGGATTTCCACAGAACTGCCAACATTTGCATCTTGAAATCAGGGAGATTTTGTCCGACAATCAGGGAGATATTTAGAATTACATTCAACATAATAGGGACAAAGTTTCTATAATCAGGGAGATTTCCAAATTGGTTCAACAAAACATGGAAAAATTTGATATTATTTTCAAGGAACTTTCTACAGAATCAAAGAGAAATGGCAGCTCAGCTCCCAATAAGCATAAATGTAAGAACAGAATGTAATGTTGTGAAGCTCAAAATGAAGCATGATTGAGTGAAACTGCCTACCTTGAGATCATTGATCTGCCTCTGAATGTTGACCTGATCAGCGGCAATTGGTTCTTCAAGGAGTTTATCCAAATCAACACGGGTCTCATCACACCAGTTAGTTGTACCCTTCACGTTGGTGTTGAACCGACGGTGTTTCTCCAACAGTGAGTTCAGGCGGTTGGTGTGGTCATTGGTCGCCATCTTCAGCTCGTTGTAGTAATCGTTGATGACGGCTACCTTGTCGCGGATCTCACTGGTCTCTGGGTTCTCACGGAAGGCACGTTGCTGCTCACGGGTCAGGACTGAAGAACGGAAGTCACTCAAATCTTCACGGTAGCTCTGTTAGCGACAAAAAGAAAATTAAATTTAGCCATGTTTAGAAAACCTTTGACTGTTTAGGATGCAAGATTATCTACTTCCCTTCTTTGCTCAGCAGTGCTTTAGATTGGCTAGAGAGGAGAGAAGCCATCTTGCTTTCCTTGTATATAAAAGCATGTGGCCAAAGTGAGGCTTGATGGTCACAATAGTCTGGTCTCTTACTATGTAGGCTTTGGACTTGACCACTTTGGACAATAACCAAAGAGGCTAGAGCTACTCAATCTAAGACTAACCTTAGAGCTGTCCAAGAATTTCTCCCCGGTCTTATTGAGGTACTTCAGGTCAGCGCCATGATCGACCACATCGTCAGCAAAGTCTCTCTGGTTGTTGTACTGCTCCTCCAACTCTTCAGGTGAGGTTCCCACGTTGTTCTGAGCTTCTTGGATGGTCTCCTGGGCAGCGCTCAGCCATGTCTCCATCTCATCCTTGTCATCCTCTAAACGCTTCAACTCCTCCGTCTGTGAGGACAGGCGGTTGTGACGCCCGTAGGACTGGCCTAGGACGCTGTCATAACGTGTCTTGAGGTCATTGACGAAGTTGCGGAGTTTGAACATGTCCTGGTCCTTGAGGCGGTTGTTGTATTGGTCTAGGAGCTGCGTGGCTGTGTGGATGTTCTCCATGACTGGCTGTTGACGGGAGAGGATGTCTGTATGCAGAGACTGGTAAAGGTGAAAACAAAAATATTAATGAGTAATGAAATCAAATTAAACCAAAGAAAAAAAATTCAAAGAGGACCGAGGAAGGGGGAGGTGGATGAATTTGACAAAGGTCCAAAGTTGGCATCTTCAGATTACTCTCCACTCTTCCTCTGGAACACTCTGCAAGAAAGCTTCATCTTCAGAATGAGGCAGCCTCTCTTCCTATCTTTCTCAGCATATGTTGTCTATTCCTCACGGTAGACTTTGGTTTGCATCCACCCTTTGAAGATAATTCTATTCCTCTCTGTAGACTTCTGCTAACTGAATTTTACTTTCCATCACGTTCTTGATTACATGCCCCTCCCCAAACCCCTTCAACTTTCTTTCCATAGCTGCTTTCTCTTCACAATGATCATCAGGCATACAATACTAACAATGTCTTGAATACAATAAACACCTTGTTTGGCCGTTCATAGAAACGTTGACCATTCAGTTTTGCATACCTTGTGTTCTTCAGTCTGTTTCTTGAGCACTGGGACTTCTTCACTCTGTGGTTGCTCTTCAGCCAGACGGTTTTGGGCCTCAGTCACCCAGTCAATCAGAGTCACTACACCATTGCAAGAGTCATTGTACATCTTACGCAGACGGATCTGACGAAGGAAAATAGAAGTATTCTCAAGATAAACTTTCTTAACATCACATAATCAAACTTAAGTTTTCCACAATAAACTTCTTGTTACAACCGTTTAAACTCTTTTAACATTTGTATCTCTGTAATATAAACATTTTCTGGCCAAACTTGAGACAAGGCATTTTTAAGGAGAACATTTAATTTTCTGTCTGCTCCAGCTTTTATGACTCAAGAGGGTGCATCTTAAAGTTGATTGTGTCCTTTTTACCTCTTCTTCCAGTTCCTTCTCCAGTCTGTCAATGGTCTGCTGTGTGTCTGTGTTGATCTTGACGCTACGGTGATCCACCTGGTCAAAGTAGCTTCTCAACTCGTCTATCTTCCTCTGCATCTCTTCTTGCTGCTCTGGGGAGAGACGGTTACGGTTCTCCTGGAGGAACTGCTCTCCCATCACGATCGTCTCCAGCACGGCTGGCTTGTTGGATGCTATGCTCTCATGGACATCCTGGGACGAAGAGAGAAGAACCACAACAATGCATTACTTCTATGGTGTTACCCCAAATTTTATTTGATCATCACAACCCATAAATGAGGTTATTTGTGTAGTTTTACCACATTTCCCATTTGAGTGGTGCCTTATCTCCAGTTTCTCTTCAGTTCATATAAAACCATTCGTGTGATTTTACTGCAAACTTTACCCAATAACCACAATTACCTTCAGAACCATCGGAACTCAAAAGTGAGATTATTGCTGTGGTAATACCGCAAAGTTCACTTGACTATAACCATATCTTACTGAAATTTCTTTAGTGATTTTTTTGTTATCTGACATAGTTTGATCTCAATATGGTTCAAATCTGCAAATGTTCTCTTTTTTAAAAACAATATTACACTTAAATTGTTATTATCTTTTACGATTTCAGACTTTGTTCAACCTGTCTGTCCGTACGTTCTTGTTCCTGTTTATATTCTGTCTGTCCATCAGGAATCTCACCACAGGCCTTCGATTCTAGAAGATGCCTCTGAACTTATTTTGATTTCTGTCTGGTAAAACTGGATTTATGGTCGCTTCTTAAATTAGTTGTTTGGTTATGTATTGTCAAGGAATGTTCATAAAGTATGAAAATATATGTGAGTTTCAATTGTAATTTAATTGAAGGGTTCCTACCTGGAACTGAGAGTACTCCTTCTTGAGTGGTTCCAGTTCCCTGCTTGTTGGTTTCTTCTTCATCAAGCGGTTGTCCACAGTGGCACACCAGTCCAGGCGGTTGTTGACAAAGCCCAGTCTATCCAGGAACAGACGAGCCAGGTCGATATCGTCATTGCGATCAGTGATCTTGATCTTGAGAGCGTCGTAGCGACGGTTGACGTCAAACAACTGGCGCTGAATGTCTGAATCCTCTGTGAAATCAAATAATCCAGAAATTTAGACAAAAAGGTTCTCCTATTAACACAAATCTTTTTTGTTCTCATCATGTGTTGATGTCACATTCCAGCTAAACCAGTTAATGAATTTTGAAAAATTTGGGGATTGTTAGAGTTGTAGATGTTGAAAGGAAAAATAATGAATGAACGAACCTGGTGCTTCAGGTTGGATGATGCTCTTGTCCATCCTGTCTTGAATCTCACGGCGTTCCATCTCCTCTTTAGTCATGGTAGAGCTCAGCTGGTTCGAGCGGTAGTGAGGTTTGGTTGAGAGGGGAGCCTGAAGCTCACGGAGAAGGACGTCTAAGCCGTTACCAACTTTGTTCAGATCCTCGATGGTGGGCTGGTAGGTGCCTACCTCCAGCTGGAATGGCTGTGAGATGGTAGATTTAAACAAACAGTCAAATACAGAGTTACTTGAAGTTGAACAACATTTATAAACATTTAAAACATAAGGTCTTGTACAAGAGTTGTTTCTAGAAAGGTCATCTAAAATTTCAGTTCTGTTTTGAGAAAAAGTGAAATGAATAACAACATATTACTTCGATGTAGGCTTTTTCAATCATTTAGTGTGAAAAAGAGGCACCATATTTTGAATCGATTAAGTTGGGAGAAACAAGAACATAAAGAAATGTCTTGAGCTATACCTTGAGTTCTTTCTCCTGTCTGTCCAGAGTATTGTTGTCCATTGCAACGGGCTGTAGCTGGCTGAGTTTACGCTCCATCCCTGTGAGCCAGCCGGTAGTGTCATGGTAACCCTCGTTGTATTTAGCAGTAGCCTTCTGCTTCTGGTCAAGCTGTCTCTTCCTGTAATAGTGAGGGTCAATTTGATTCATTAACACAAGTTTTGATTGCAATATGAGATAGGGTACCATACTCTCTCCCTTCTAGCCTCAGTTTGGTAACATGTATTTGCACAGAAGTTTAAGTTACCTGAGCTCCAAGAGATCCGAGGTTGTCTTCCAGTTGGTGTCTACATTGCTGAGGACAGCGTTGACATGGCTGGTGTCCTTGGCTTTGGTTCTCTTGACGATGTCTTCACCAAGTTGATGGATCAGCTTGTATTGTGGACGATGTTCCTCAAGCTGGTTGGTGTAGTCCTACAAATGCGATAAAATATCAATATGCAGCATATTATTTTGTCACTGTGGATTTCTGGGCAAAATTTGGTAAAACTGTTCAGAAGGAAATAAAGCTATCGAAGTAATAAGCAACAATAGGGTTCTGGTTCTAGAGTTCCTATGACTGTACACCTTTCTGGTTCTAGTTCTTACATTGAGTTTGCGGTTGAGTTGATTCATATCCATCTTCATGACATCCCGTCTCTCCAGGGCCTCAATGACCGGCATCTCCCAATCCTCCAGCTGGTCCACCTCCCGGTCAAAGTCATTCAGCTTGCTTTGCAGCAGTCGCAGCTGGTCACCGTGCTGGTCGGTCACATCGCTGATGTTGGCGAAGCGGCTGTTGATGCTGTCCAGCTTGGACATGACAATCTTGGCCTCGCTGGGTTTGGATGTCTCTAGGTATGTCGCGGCTACTTGTTGGACTGATTCCACAGCTGGCCTGTGAGCTTCGATGTCAGTGTGGATCACCTACACAGCAGATAATCAAAAATGAAACATGACAAGACATCTAAACAAGAAGTCTTTCACCTCCATATCAGTTTCAAATCTTTACTCCTCCCCATAAAATCATTCACTTAAGGCAGGTTGGAAAAAGATCCATGAAATTGCTTTAGGGATTTGGGGAAATAGAATGGAACCTATGAATTAACTTCATGGAAAGTTCCTTTGAATCCTTTATTCTCTTTTAGATTCAAGACCGAACTGCAAACAACCAAAACATATAAAATACAGTAACTTGTGTGTTCAGCTAATGACAAACCCAAGAAACCCATCTACAGATTTGACTTGAAGATAAACCATCTTACCATGTGCTCCTCAATGCTCTCAAGCAGTGGTTCCTTCTTAGCAACAATGATGGAGCCCTTGTCCATCTTGTGGACGTTCCTCTCTGCCTCGTCCAGCCAGCGCAGGAGCAAGTCCAGCCTGTCCTGAAGGCTCTGGGACTCGGCCAAGGCCGACTGAAGATGAGTGAGGTGAGTCTTGAGGTGGGCCACAAGATCATCGTAGCGATCCTGGAGGTCAACTGATGTTCCAAGAATCAAACAAAGGTATTATTTAGTTCAACTCTTTATAAAGCTTTTAGCGGAAAGTATTGGCAGGGAACCAGTCACAAGCAATGTAAATTACTTGGTATTTTGGCTGGTAACCCAAGGGTAGGTACAAACCTTCATTATGGAGTAGCTATGTTGTTTATCAAATTAAAATCAGTATAACAATATTGAGTTAAATATTTTCAGCGATGGGTACTTACCTGCTGTTTCGGTGACCTCTGGTTTGATGACAGGTTGGGCATCAGTCAAGTCTGTGCCTGTGTATTTCACCTTCTCAAGATCACTGGCATGACCTACAACTTCATCATTGAAGTCCTGCAGAAAATAAAATTACAAAATGGTTACAAAACCATCTCCTTTGTAAATACAAACACTTAGTTGAAATGAATGCAAATGTATTATAAACAAAATTTATATACAATATCAAAGAAAAAACTACTGCCAAAGAAATTATTGCACCTCTAATCCACACGAATTGAAACTAAAACCTCTATGAAGAATCTTCTTTTGGGTATATCAACTCACCTTGATTCTGTCGATTTGTTTCTGGATGGCTAGAGGGGAGGCACTAATGGGCTCTTGCTCCAGGAGGGCCTGCTTGCTCTCTGTCTCTGGCAGCCATGTAGAGAAGACATTGACAGCATCATTGTAGACGCGGTGCTTCTCCACTAGATCTCGCAACAGCGCGCCATGAGTGTTGGCTTTGGTCTTGATAGCGTCAACGCTGGCGTTGATGGTGTTGGTGCGCTCACGGATGATGTTGGGTTCAGGGTTCTCCTGGTAGTTGCGGTTGAATTGACGGGAGAGGGCCTCGTTGCGGAAGTCAGCGAGCATCTTCCTGTAGTTCTGTGATTTAATTTGACAATTGAAAGCATTGTTTTAGTGAAGGTTCATTTAAACTTGTAAAATGTGTACAAAACTGCAAAGGATGGAAAACTTCAAGATGCATCCCAAGACATTTCACTCAACATCTCGTTTAAGTTATAACTTTTTGCTCTCAGAGTCTTTTGTTTTCTAAATCTACACTAATGTGCGTCCCTTTAACCCTACTTAAGTCTCATACTCATCAGCGGTCCAGCATTTTCCTGAAGACGAGCAAAGTATACTGTTTGAAACGTCAAGACCACATCGGCTCTTTTCAGAGCCAATCCTCCTCCCAAAAGAGATTTACATATGGTCATACCCACAAGTTTTCAAGTATAAGTTACTTCTTATTTTCCACACCATGCAAAGCTTCAAACCTCACTTATGGTCATTGAGAGTTTTATTCTTTTTATAAGAAGGAGCCTGAAGAGAACAACGTACCTTGGCTTGATCCAAGTACTTCCCTCCACTCATGTTGATGTACTTCAGGTCACCCTTCTGGTCGTTCAAGTCATCCACGAATGTTCGGTGCTCATCAAGCTGTCCCTTCAGCTCTTCGTACTCTGTCCCGACATTGTTCACCAAGTCGTCCAGAGTGGTCTCGGCCTCCTGAACCCAGTCTTCAAACCCTGTCACGTCCGTCTCGAACTTGTTGATGTCTTCGAGGGCTGGAGTGAGCTGGTTCTGGCGGTTGTAAGATTGAGTCAGGACCACGTCGTAGCGGGTCTTGAGGTTCTCCCGGCCATCACCGAGCTTGGTGGCATTCTCTGGACTGATGCGGTCACTGTATTGCTTGAGGAAGCTCTCAATGTCCTGGACACTTTGAGCTACTGGCTGCTGGTGAGCAGTGATGTCTTTGTGAATGACCTGTTTGCAACAAGAACAGAAAACAAATCTAATCAATTCAAAAGCCACTTTCAAAATATTAAAGTTGGCCACAGCCAAAAATTAATAGTTTTTGATATAAGACTTTAGGATTTTGAAATTTTCAAAATGTCATTAAGGGATCGAGGCAGGGACTACTCTTTACACAATGGGGTTTGGATTCGAGGATGAATGTTTTATACCGTATGGGTCTCCAGTTGATCTGAGACAGGAGAGGATTGTTCAGCTTCTGGTTGCTCCGAGCCCAAGGCTTCCTCTGCCTGAGTGATCCAGTCGAGTAGTTCCAGTAAGGCGATGAGTTTGTCCTTCATCATAGCCTCAATGCGTCTCTGTAATACAACAATCAAATCAAAATTCAACGTGCTTAACTTTGGAAAGTTTTCCGATAAGAAAAGTTTCCACCATGGAGAAAGAAAACCCCCAAACTGACAGCTCAAAGTCACTGTTCCGAGATTCAAACCTTCATCCTCCTATCAATATGAAAATTCATTGACAACACATTTCATTCCCTTCCAATCTCCTTCACCCCACCCCCTAAGGAATGCAACCGACATCTTCAAGAAATAATCCATCTCCCTAGCGATTATCTCGCATCAATCCTTACCCTCTCCTCTTCCTCTCGTTTGAGTTTATCCAGCTTGGCTTCATCTTCCTTCAGCCAATCCTTGGCATTCTGTGCAGCATTCTCAAAGTTGACGCGCATCATGCCCACTTTCTCGTTCAGGACGTCTCGCTGCTCTGGGTTGAGTCGGTCAGCATACTCACGCTCAAAGTGACCTGCCTTGCTGAGAGTGTCGCTGATGTTGGGCTGTTTGCTCTCAACATCATCAACAATTTGCTGAGGTTTAAATAATAACAAGAATAAATAGCAATTTCTTACTTTGAAGCTTGAAATAAACTCTTCCTACTTTAGACTTGGGTCAAACTTTACAAGAATTGCAATACCAAAACAAGATTTCTTGCATCACAATTGGAAAACACAAAAATTCACTTTACATTCATGTTTATTTCTTTAAGCAATTGCCTTTAACCACAGAGTTTCCATGCAGTCCGAAATACATTGACCTACACTTTTAAATATCTCTAAAATCCAACACTAAAGGTACAGCAAATTTGTGGCAGAAATGTACAACAAAAGAACAGGCACATTGTCATGCCCACACAGCATGGTAAACAGAAGAGTATTTTAAAATGTGCACTTGGCAGCCAAAGGGTGCAGCCCTCTTTAGCCCAAAGCCCAATTGTTCTCCAAGGAATCTATTGATAATACCTTGAATATCTCCAGCTCGTCTTCCAGAGGTTGAATCTCCATGGCACGTGGCCTGCTGCGTTCCAGTTTGACCTGAGTCGCTGTGATCCAGTCTAGGTTGTCTTGGACATTCGTGGTCTCATCAACGCAGCGGTCAGCGATCTCGAGGTCATCCAGGGACAGTCTGAGGCGTTTACGGAGGGCCTCGTAGCGGCGGTTCACCTCATCCAGCTCAGACTGGATAGGGGTTGTCCCTGATACGGAGAAATCAACAACTGAGTAACAAGAGAACAGCAACAAACTGCAAGACAGACTCTAGCTATACTACTGCATTTACCCACCAGGGTTCTCCAAATATACAAGCTAGAATATTGGTCCGATACATTCGAAATGCGGGCCAATATGCGAGAATTGCAACCGATACGCAAAAGAATACCTATTTTCTATTTATTAATTTTTTTCAGTTCAGATCAAGTTCACAAGAAAAACCATAAAGACTAAACCATGTAGAATGCCCCAGATTGCTAAGTAGGGCTTTTAAAACCAAAGATAAACACCAAGTAAAAAGTATTCTGAGGACCTTGTTTCAATCCAGCGTGCTTAGGCCAAACTTCCCAAATTTGGGTTATATCACACCAAACTAACAGGTATACTTCAGATATTTTGTACATCAAAAAACATTGCTATGTAAATATTCCTAAGGATATACTATTTATTGACTTGCAAACCAAGACGACTCTATTGTGATAAATGTGTACCTGTGAACTCTGCATCAAACTCCTCAGAGATCCCTGGTACTGCCGGCTCTCCCTGACCAAGCCGAGTGGAGAAGTAGTGAGGGTTCCTTGAGACTGGAGCTGCTACATCCTTGATGAGGCGGTCCAGATCGTTACCAACGGTGTTGGTTTCTCGGATGCTTGGCTCATAGTCATCTACTTCCTCAAGAAGTGGCTGTTCAGGAGAGAAGTCACAGGGATTGGGGGGGTCATTATTTGGAGTAAAGTTCAGAATGTCTCTTTGAGCTATGATAGGCACAGATTGTTTGGCTGTTGATTCTGTTAATATTGAAAAGGGAACTTGGAAGGGATTTCAACTGTCCAGGAATGCAGCCTGAATTTAAACACACAGCCATAACAATGAAAAATGAGTTTGCTATGAGTTTGTGAAAGCATTTCTTTGGAGCTCAAAAATAGGACAAATGTCAGCTCTGGGGGAAAAAAGAGGTTTGGGAAGAATTAAAAAAAAAACCAGTTTCGGACCTTGTTCCTACATATCAAAAAATGAAAATGTAAATTCATGACCAAAAACAAAATTTTCATATGGATTAGGTGAGTTAATAAATTATCAAAACTTGATTGACTGTTAGATAAAGTTAATGGTGCCATTTCATTGGGCTTCTTATAAATGAGCTCCAAATCAGATCATGCAAACTCAGCTCAAAGGCCTGCACCCATTCCCAGTTTCTGGCTTTGATAATTTGACTTACAAGCTGATTGATTTGTGGAGCATTAAAACCATCTTTTTTTTATTTCAAAATATATTCATATTAGAAATTCCCAGTTTGAAGCTTTTGTATTTTGACTGACAAGCAGATTTGAAAGCTAGAATGAACTCATGGAGCATTAAAACCATTTTATTCAAAATGTATTTATATTCAGAATTCCCAGCTTGTGGCCTTGACATGAGCAACAAGCCGAACAAAGATTAAAATGTATTGCCTTGAATCACTCAAGGAAATTGCACTGAAATAGCACCTCAAAAGTTACACCTCAATCCAAATAAATCATAATATATGAAATGTTATAAAAACAGAAATATTAAACACCCTCGTTGAAAAATGTACTTCTGAATCCCAAAAAGCATTCCAAAACCACCTTCCTGCAAATGCTACTTGGTTCTTGGTTCTTGGATTTGGGTTTTTCCTTTGTAATAACCAGGAATTTTCTACCACAAATAAAACGCTTAAATGCCTTGAAAGTGGGCCCTGCACAGTCTAAGGGACAATCAAAGGTTATGAACAATTCCGCCCATCACAAATTTTTCCAAGGAAGGGTTGGTATTGGTAGCATTTGCATATGACATGAAGTCATCGTGTCAGTGCAAAAACGTTGTATCTTGATTTTGCAAAAGCGTTGTAAATAAAAATGCAGTGCGCACTTATTTTTTACATACATCTGAGCTGTTTTGAGTGAGATATGACGTCTTGACAATTTCAAACTCAGGCATAACTTAAGTGCTAGTCTAGGAGAAACAACGTTTTTAACTGACACAATGAAATGTTTTAGTATCAATGGGTCATTCAAATATTTTTTATTACAATCAATGAAATATGATGTTTTTTTAGTCATGTGATCAAATCATGAATTGGTAAAAGTATTAGATGATAATGATTCAAATCTGGTTAAAACAATGTTGATGTAATTATATATAAAAATAAATGAGTATCAGTTAGTAACGTGCTATTAGTTCATGATGAATACATAATGCTGACAAAATCCTGTAAAAATGAAAACTGTTAACACTGTAATGACAAAATGAAAGTGGTATTGGTAAATTATGAATCAACTACCACCAACATAGAATCTGTCGAGATAAAACCCAAAATGCACCCTAACACAAACCCAGTCACCTGATAAATAAACTGACAAACGACTAGTCACTGACATTGAGAACAAATAGATGATCCCAAACCACAAACTATAAACTACAGCATGGGATACATAATGTTATGAAGGGAAACATGAACCTCAACCATCCTCAGACTACTACCTTGGTGACTGATTCTGGAAGTCTTTGCTCGTCGTCTTCGTTATCTACCTCCCTCGGTTCTTCTGGCGAGCCAGACTAGTAAAGTGCGGAGGGAGGGGGGTTTGGTGAGAAAATATATATTACTTACGCAGGGGTTAGTTGTGTCATAAACTCTGTGTTTAATGATTAGGTGCAACATATATAAGGGAATCAATTATTGTCCGTTCTGTTTTATCATATGGATTTGGTCAAATTTCAAGAAAAACAAAATTGCCATCCTGAATTGAGAACTGAAGTTTAAAAAAATGTCCCATCAGAAAGTAAACAACTGATCTCAATGCATTTTTAAGACATTGAATAGTGCAATAAAGATTGCGAAAACAAGTTTTGAGTAAAAATTGTATAATAAGAATATGGGTCTTCACAGCACAATCTTTCTTCATTTTAACAGCCGAGTTTTTATTTTTTTAATTTTTTTTTTTTTTTACAGATTTTTGGTTAATCAGAATAATTTGATTACATTTATGATTCAAAGAAAACAAATTAAAACGATCTTCTTTTAGTTGTGCAGATTTCCGTAAATAAAAATGTAGAAACATTAAACCTCACAACAACCAGGTGTTGAATTCCTTAAGTCACATCACATGGATTAGTCAAAGTGGATGACGATTGGTCAGAAGTTAATTGTGAAGGACGGACATGTTTAACAAACCTGGGATATTCTGGCCCTGCGTAACTGTCTGGCGAAATACTCAGGCTATAACAATGCAACGTGTGGGAAGTTGACAAGGGAAATTTTTAATGAAAAACTGCTTCAAATTAAAGACGATTTCTTTGAAGTGTTTGGGGAGTAGGGGGACGCTGAAACATTTCCGATGGTACTGTTGGTGTACGGCCCTAGCTAACAATACACTGTGAGTCTTGCACCCATTCAAACGTTAAAGTATGTGATGTATGTGGAAACCCACAAAATAATTGAATCCGTACAAGACTTGCACGGTCAGCATATGTCAATATATGTTCTTCTGAAGTACTAAGAATTTAAGGATTAAGAAATAAACAATGACTCAAAGATAAATTAATAAACACAATGGAATTCTACCCAACTGAGAAGACATCTTACTCTTAAACAATAAAATCTGACTGGACAACTGGATTGTAACTGGATTGAACATACTGCATACACTATGGTATGGTGGACTAATCTGATGATGACAGCCCATCAGACGTAGTCTGAAGCCGTTGTAAGGAACTGGGCTTAATTTCATAAAGCTGCTTAAGCAAAACATTATTGCTTAACAGTTTTCTGCTAAGCAAAACATTACAGGATACCAGTCACAGATTGAATTGAATGTGAGAAAGGGCATTTTAGCTGGTGACCTTTTTCTGGTAAGCATAATTTTGCTGTGCTTAGCTACTTTTGGTGCTTAAGCAGCTCTACGAAATTGGACCCTGATCAGCATTGATATGACATTGATAGACATCATGGTATGGTAAGCAAAATTGTAAGCAAGAATGTAGCTCAGTGTTTGGGTTGTTATGATCACTGGATTCAGTGCCAAGTTCAGTAGGCTTCTGGTAATTACTGGAGCCAGTTTGAACTAGAACGTCACATTTATGAACAGGATCAAAAAAGCATAAGTCTTAAACCAAGTGACTGATTTCTTACCTTGAGCTCCTTGATCTTAGCCTTGATGGCCCCAGAGTCTCTGGCTGTTGTCTGGGCTTGCTGGAGACGTCGTTCCATCCCTTCCAACCAGAAGTTGGTGTCCTTGTGGATACCGTTGTACTTCTTGGTTGAGGCGTTGAGGTCATCCAGCTGCTTGCCTCTGAAAAATTTAAAAATAAATAAAATAATATGAGATGACAAATACAATGGCTTTCAAGCTGCTGACGTCTGCCTCAAGTTGCACCTTTTCTCATTTTGCTCACCAAACCTGGAATGCACTCACTATATCCATCAGAGAATTTGACTTTTACACAAATTCAAGAAGTGAATCAAAAACTATTTACTCCAATCTAATGCGCTGCATTCTTGATGTAGTGGCGCTTTATAAATGCATTATATGTATGTCTGGTAAAAAAGTAAATTTTCTGATATATCAGTTTTGATATTAATGGTTTTTAGGAAGTCAGGGTTAAGTTAAAACAGCAGAATTTAAAACTTTACATGGTCAAAATGCAATCTCATCAAGTTTGCTGTAATACCATCAAAATAATCTCCTTAAATTTTTACAACAATCTCTACTTGAATCACAAAAAGTAACTTTATAGGACACAGTGACTTACCTCTTAGCAAGAATGTCATCCAGACCGGCCCAGTTGACGTCTACGTTAGCCAAGATTGCCTTTACATGAGACGTATCATTGGCTTTGGGTTCACTGATCAACTGCTCACCGAGCTGGTGGACACGTTTGTTGACAGGGCGTTGATTGTCAACTTGCTGTCTCAAGTTCTGTGGAATCAACAATTATCAAATAGTATTAGTTCAGTTTCCTTCTTTGTGGTTTTTGATTTATATACAAAGAGAGGTCCGAGAAAGAACAAAATATAAATATTGAAAAATACCTTCAAAAGATTAAAACCAGTTTCAGTGTCTTTACATTGTTTATAATTGTGGTGTCGTGGGCGAGCGTTTTACTGCATTGGACTCAAGTTTTGATGACTGTATCATCGTAGTGTGAGTTCGATTCCTGGTCATGACACTTAACCATAAGTGCTTCTCTAGACCCAGGTGTATAAATGGGAACCTAAGCGGGCAGAGACAAGATTGATTAACCCCTTAGCGCTACTTCAAGCTGCTTGGAGTTTGAGGGCTGGTTTAACTATGCCTGATGAACAGGGATAATAATGTTGTAAAGCGCCTTTATCCAGCTAGTAGGTTATGTGGGATATGTAAGAATCCAGCATTAGTAGTAATATTATAATGATAAGAGTAACTATAAATATAAATAGTAAACTTGCGGGTACAACCATGTGTAAAATCTCTTTTGAGGGAGTGTTGGCTCTGAAAAGAGCCGGTTTGGTCTCGACGTTTCGAACAGTATACTCTGCTCGTCTTCATTCTCTTCATTCTCCTGAAGACAAGCAGAGTATACTGTTCGAAACGTCGAGACCAAACCGGCTCTTTTCAGAGCCAACACTCCCTCAAAAGAGATTTTACACATGGTTGTACCCGCAAGTTTACTATTTTTATTTATAGTTACTCTTATCCTCCACACCATGCAAAGCTTCAAACACCATTTATTATAATGATACATTGGTAAATAGAAACTTCCTCTTTACCTTCAGGTTGCTGGTGATCTGTGGGATATCCTTCCTCATGAACTCCTTGGATCCAAGCGTCTTCAGACTCGGCATGACATTCTCCTCCATCTCATCCACCTGCCTCTCAAAGTCATTCAGCCTGTCAGTCAGTGAGCGGAGAGTGTCGCCGTGGTTGACTGTACCCTCTCGGACCTTGCCGTAGCGCTTGTTGATGTTGTCTAGTTTGGTCTTGATCTCCTTGGCTTCTTGGGCTCCCTTGGTCTGCATGTGAGTGGTGGCCACACGGTTGACGGTGTCCACAGTGGGCTTGTGGTCCTCAATGTCTTGGAAGACCACCTGATGAGAAAGGAAACATGAGCAATCAAAGTGATTTTCTTTTAAACTTTATTCTTTTTGGGAAGATCAAATTTGTTTTGGGAAGCTTGAACAGCTGAAAATGGTTAGATGCTTGAATTATAATCATAACATCATAAGGGTCTGGTGCAGATTTATGATCCAAGTGAATCAAGACCAACCTGTTGTGCCTCTGAGTTCTCAATCAGAGGTTCTTTCTGAACCACCAAGAGGGTTCCTTTCTCCATCTTGTGAACGTCATTCTCAGCCTGGTCGAGCCACTTCAGAAGCATGTCCAGTTGGTCTTGGAGGTCGAGGGCTGCAGTCATGGCATCACGGAGCACCTCCAGACGATCCTCAAGGGTAGCCTGCAGAGCCTGGTATCGCTTCACGATCTCATCTGTCGGGGTAAGGCGACAAACATTTAGAAAATTCAAAATTTAGTTTGATTGCAGTTAAACCCCGTCTTATTTGGAGGTTTTCCTTTTGGAAAGGAAGGCTACTTTATGATAGGAGGGCTCAATAATATTTTCTAATCATACCAATTATTGTGTTGGCATATTAGCAACAAACAATTGTCCTTAATATTTGTTTAATTATTATCATCATTTGGATATCTAAAAACTGCAAAAGGGAAGTCCTATCTTATAACCCAAGGGAGGACTGATAATATACAATAAACTTGACAAAACATCGACCAAAGTATTTTGTCAACAGCAAAATCACAAATGGAATTACATGAGATGGCTTCAGAGAGACTTACCAACTCTGTAGTCCACGTCACGTTTGACAGCAGTGTGAGCACTACCGAGATCATCACCAGTGTCTCGGACTTTCTCTACGTCACTGTAATGCTGGATGATATCATTTCTCACAGCCTATAGGAACAAAAATAGTAAGTTAGCAGAACTCTGCAAAACCAAATTCTTCAACGAAATCGTCATTTATTGTCAAACCATTCCAAATTGAAAAAACTTCCCTTTTTAAAAAACAAGACTGTGACTTTTTTCATGTCTTATGGGAAAAAAACAAACTGAAAGGTGAAGCTGTGAAAACATCCTGACAGCAGGATTAAATTCTAACCTTGAGGTTGTCGATCTGTTGCTTGATACCTTCTGGCTCAGCGTTGATGGCTTCCCGTACGATCACCTCAAGCTTCTTCTCTGTGGTGTCCATCCAGGGTCCCATGGGAGTACAGGCATCTTCAAACTTCTGGTGTTTGTCAACGAGGTCACGCAGTGTTGCGGTGAACTGGTTGGCGTCACCCTTGATGGCGCCGTAGCGGAAGTTGATGTCCATCAAGTTTTCCCGAAGCCAGGATGGTTCTGGGTTCTCCTGGAAGGTCTTGGAGAACTTGGCAGGGAGGGTGTTGGTACGGAAGGTCTCAAGGTCTTTGCGGTAGGTCTGATGAGAAAATGAGTCAGTTGGCAATTTAATTTTTGGAGATGGCAAAATTGAATGTCAAACTCAATAACAGGATTTCAGGACAGGAAAGGAGAGTATGAATGTCTTGAAGGTGTACAAGAGAATCAATGACATCTAGAGCTTACTGGTCAAAATTTGGAGAAAATGATCACCTCTTTTCAAAGCCACTACTTAGTTTAAAACAGGTTACTACATGGTTTACCCTAAAGAATTAGCAGTTGAAAAATGATCTCCTAAAAGATTCTCTTTATACCTTGGCAACATCTGTGATCCTCTGTCCACTCATGTTCAAGTATCTGACGTCAGCTCCTTCAGCCACCATGCTCTCATTGAAGTCACTCTGCTTCTGCAGCTGCTCCTTTAGGGTCACCAAGTCTGTAGCAATGTTCCTCTTGGCGTCAGACAGCGTCTTGGTGCCATCCTTGATCCATTGGTCTGTGTCATCCCGCTCGAAGGTGAACTTGTGTAGGTCAGGTACTACCCCCTGGATCTTGTTCTGACGGGTCTGGGACTCCACGTAGACGTTGTCATAACGGTCTTTGAGCTCCTTGCTGATGTCTTCGAGCTTGCTGCAGTCCTCAGGGCGGAGGCGAGAAGCACACTCATCAAGGAGCTGCTTGGCTCCATGGATGCTCTGTGCGACTGGTTGCTGATGAGCTAGAATGTCATCATGTAACTCCTGGTAACACCAACAAAGTTTACAAATGTTATTAATATTTTGGGGTTGTTGTGTTTTCTTACAGAAATTTATCTCACCTTTGTTGTTTTATTTTATTTATTTTTTTACTTGCTGTTATCTTCTTGATACGAAGAAAACTTTTACAAATACAATATTTTTGACTGACCTGGTGTTCCTTGGACTGAGACACGAGTAGTTTGAGCTCATCACTGAGTGGTTGCTCAGAACCAAGACGTCTCTCTGCCTCTGATATCCAATCAATCAGGTTCAGCAACATGGCAAGCTGCTTGCGTAGACGCTCCTCAAGAGCAAGCTGTGATTCAAGAGGAAGGGGAAGACAATTCCTTACAGTTAATCTTACGTTTGTTTAAGAGAAATGAAATTTGCTCCCTGCCTAGTTCACTGCTGGTCTTGGTGTCATAATTGGTAGTTATACGAAAGCACAGCAGCATCGCAACACTCTATAGCTCTCATAGATTACTAGGCAGCCACGGGGATCAGGTTTGCTTGGTGGTTTCTTTTCCTGCCTTTCACTGCTGTGGACCACGGTTCGAATCCCACCTTAGACCGGAGCCTTGCATGTGGATTGGGGTTTCAGTTCCCGTTTTCAGTATCATTCAAATCATTGTAACCACACTGTGGCCCAAAATGAAAACAGTCTAGTTCTTTTTTATGTCAGGAGAACTACTACTATCATTGTCAATGGGGATCCAGGGCTTCAGACTGCTACTTACCCTCTCAGCTCGCTCTCTCTTGAGTCTTTCCAGCTCATCCTGAGACTCCTTCAGCCAGTCTTGGGAGCGGACATCCAGTCGGTCGTAGGTCTCCCTCAGATTGCCTGTCTTGTTGTTCAGATCCTCTTGCTGTTCATAGTCCAGTTTCTCCCTGTTGTCCTGCAAGAACTGGGTACTCTTCAAGTACGACTCATTGACAGGAGACTTCTTGGATGTAATCTCAGAGCAGATTTCCTTTTTAGAGAGAAGGGCAAAGGTTCAAGAAAACAGCATTAATCACTCAGATACTTCACAAAGGGGTTTGATTTCACAAAGCACTAAAATCCATCTTAAAATCTCAGTTGTCAATGTTACCATAATCATTTGTATTGTGACATCACACTTTGCTAAGTGATTAAGATTGGTTCGCAGTTAAGATCAATCTTAAATCTTAGTAAAATCGAACCCAGGTCATTTGAATACGGGCAGGTTCAAACAAATCTTTTGCAAAACACATTCTGTATACACTACTATACAGAACAACTGTTAAAAACTTTATCCCAGATCTCTAAGTTTTCAAATTAAAAGATGCCACTTTTCTTTTCTTTCAAGAAATAAACCACACAGGAAATCAATCTGGAGGTTCCATTCCCCACTCAATTCAATTTGTCTTTGTTAACCCATACTACACTGTTTGTCTAACCTTCAATTTACTTCAACTACAAATAAACGTCTTCCAATACCTGGAACTGATTGATTTCTTGTTCAAGAGGCTCAATGTCTCTGCTTGCTGGTTTCATGTTCTGTATATTGGACTCTGTCTTGGTTGCCCAGGTCAGCTGTTCGTTGACGGTAACATCACGGTCAATGTACTGCTCGGCAAGTTTCAGGTCATCCAAGCGGAAGTTGAGTTTGATCTTCAGGTCTTCGTAGCGTTTGTTGGCATTGTCCAGCTGGCGCTGTGTCTCTGTTTCTGTTGAAATAAAGAAAACATGAAATTTAAACAGTAGCTCACAAGCCTGAGGAAACCTGTAAACAAGGATTCTTGCCATGTGAACCAGAAACATTGGGGTCAACCCTTACTCTCCCACGGTAAGTGTTCTGAGTTTTTAAACGTGCACTACCAATCCTAGCCCACAGGACCAACAGCTTAATGTCCCATCCGAAGGACAAAGCATTTTCAGTAAAGAATCTTGCTCAAGGACACAAGTGCCACGACCGGGACTCAAACCCACACCCTGCTGATCAGAAACACAAGTGTTGGAGCCTGGAGCTCTTAACGACACACCACTATTTTCTACGTTATAAAAACTTGCCCTATAAGTGAAGGATCTTACCATCAGTCATGATGCCACTTCGGTCCAGATCCTGCCTCTGCCTGGAGACATCTCTCCCTGTGTCCTTCTTCTTGTCACCCACCTGAGTAGAGCGACTGTGAGGCTGCTTGTAGGCAGACTGCTCAACCTCTCGGACCACTGCGTCAAAGTTGTGTCCAAGTTTGTTCAGGTTGTCCATGTTGGGTTTGTAGTCAATCACGTCCTTCTGGAAGGGCTGTTGATAGGCGGAGATAAAACATGAATTATAAAGATAAATATTGCAATAGGATTTGTAAAGTTGGATACTCAATCTTATAAAATATGGCATTTTTAAAAATACTTTCTTTTTATCGAAGGTAATACCAACAGCTAATGTTCCAAATGAAGTCACAGACCCCTTACAAGGTCAACCATTTATTGATGTGCAATTTGGGGACCCTGTCTGGGGCACAGCACCACAATGCTGCAAGTTGTAGTAGCCATAGTGCCAAGATAAAAAAGCATGCACAATTTAAAAAAATATATAATTTCAGCTAAAACTGAAATTACAGTTACACACTTTGACATTTTGCATAAAGACTACCACAACTGTAGATTTATGAATCTGACAATTCTTAAATGGGCGAATCTGCAATAATCTTGTACCTTGACTTCCTTCAGTTGCGCTTGTACAGTCTTTAGGTCCCTGCCTGCTGGATGCAATTGGGCAAGTCTACGCTCAGTGTCTGTCAGCCAACCTGTGACATCACGGTTGCTGTTGCCGTACTTCTTGGCAGCCTCTTGCTTCTGTTCCAGCTGCTTGATCCTGTTTTTATTAAAAAATATTTTCTTTTTAGTCAAAGTTGAGCTCATGTAACACCAGCTTTCTATTTTGAAAATCCACCGATCAAAAATTTAGTCAGTGACTGATAAATGCACAACCAATTTGAAGTATTTGTAACTGTGTGAGGGCATGTGTGAACCAAATTTATGTGATGCAAAACAAGTAAAACTGTTGCCATTATTAGTGTTATTTATTTGGCCATTAACAAAAGAAAATAGCATAAAGACAGTCAAAATGTGATGCAAGGAAATTAGCCTTTGAAAGTGATACTGAGGCCAAAATGCGGTCAATTGAATGATATAAGAGACAATCTCACCTCTTGATGAAGACCTCATCAAAGTCAGCCCAGTTGAGGTCAGTGTTCTTCAAGACTTCAGAGATGTATGAAGTATCGTTAGCCTTGGGGTGATTCAAGAGTGCATCTCCCAGCTGGTGGATCTTCTTGTGCTGGGGTTTGTGGCTCTCGTACTTGCGGGAAATCTCCTGAAGAATCAAGACAGGATAGAAAGTTTGCTCAAATTACTGCTGGTAAAGAATTGTTGTTGCTGTAAGCACTTTTATTCCTCTTTTAAAAGGAAATAAGGAAAAATAATGAAGTATTACAAACGTAGATTTCAACAGTTGAGGGTAGAATGAGTGTAAAACAGTTATACTTTGTGGCCTTTGGAAAAAAGTAGGAAAACATTATTGACTAAAAGAGCTGACCTATACTTGTACTTGATATACTTTTCAGACTAATTGATAAAATGTTTGATTTTTCTGAGGGCAAAGAAATTGGAAATCAGATTAATATCATGCCTGGTGAAAGGAAGATCATTTATTTATTTAGCTTTCAGATGGAGTTGATGGATATTAAAAACAGAGATATGGCATATAAATCATGCAATAAAGGAATAGAGTTGTTTTTAAGTACTGGTTTGTGAAGTTGACTTACCCTGAGTACAGTCTCTGACACATCCTGGGTCATCACTTCTCTGGACTCCAGGGTCTCCAGGTCCGGTAGGAGCCAGTCCTCAAAGTCATCCACCTCCCGCTCAAACTCAGCTAGCTTCTCTGATAGCCCGTTCAGCCCCTCGCCGTGCTTCTTGGTGGCAGCGTCCACCACACCGTAGCGAGAGTTGACCTTGTCGAGCTTGGTCTGGATCAGCTGGGCATCCTTCACGTCTTTGGTTTGCATGAACTGTTTGGCTGCTACGTTGACGGCATTGATGGCTGGGCGGTGGTTGGTGATGTCATCCTCAAGGATCTAATGAGGAAGTCGAGAAAAGTCTCAGCTTAAATACTTATCCACTACTGACTGTAAGTCAATTTGAAGAAAGAGCAGTACACTCAGAAATTACTGAATCATGTGGAAAACAAATCCACAGTCACATCAGGTTGGATTCGAACCCAAGACCTTCAAATGCTTATCAGACATCGGTTAAATGTAAAACGAAATCGTATTATTGTTTAATCTAAAAAAAATCATTTCAATATTTTTAAGTTCTGTTGGCTAAGATGGATGTTTTAGTGTGAAGGATCATCATTGTTCTCAACTTGTCCAACTCAAAGGCAATACTTCAACCGCTTCCCCGGTATTTTTAAATATCATCTATGACTACCTTGGTGTTTTCGATCTGCTCTAGCACCGGTTCCCGTCGAGCCTGGATGATGGTTCCCTTCTCCAAGCTGTGTTCTTTCTTCTCAGCTTCATCCAACCATCGGAGGAGCATGTCCAGGTTTTCATCAACGCTTTGGGCGTGGCTCAGAGCCTGTTGGAGCTTCTCAAGTAGATCATTGACGAGAGCTTCCAGGGCCCTGTAGCGCTCAACGATTACACCTTTGGAGGGAAGAATTTAAGACAAGTTGTTCAACTCATCCTCATGGAGATATATTAAATAACTACAATATAAGCCTCTTGTATCAAGTATTGACTTTAAACATTGAAAGCTTACTGTCTGGCACTGTGATATTACTGCTGCAATGGCAGCTTGCAAATTGAATGATTGAATGATTAGGTAACTATAAATATTGGATAAACCAGTCCAAAATGTGCATCCCTCCATCTCTACTTCAGCCTAAGCAGGCAACAGCAGTTCAGCATTCTCCTGAAGACAAGCAGAGTATACCGTTCCAAATTCATGACCACAACGGTTCTTCTCAGAACCAACACTTCTTCCAAAAAAGATTTTAAACACCGATGTACCCACAAGTTTACTATTTGTAGTTACCCTACCATTGATCCATTGATTGATTGATTGATTGATTAGTATTTAAAGTTACCTGTTGTCCTCTGTACCACTGGTTTGACTTCTGGCTGGACATTGACCACATCCTCACCCTTGTCTTTCACATTCTCAACATCACTGGCGTGGTTGGCCACATCTTCATGGAAGGTCTGATTGCAGGAAAATTAGATGAAAATGGACAAGTTTCAGGGCGGTGCTAATGCTCATTTTCCAACACTCTGCCAATCACAGGCTCTCAAAAGTAAAAGTCACTTGTATCTTATGCATTAATCTTGAAATAATCTTCAAAGATTCAGCCGTTTCAAACAAAACGTTCTGTTCTAATTTTGTGCTGTGTCTCTATATTCCTACATTTACAAAATGAACATCCTTCCTCCTTCCTAGGCGTTTTGTCTGAACTCAGTGAAAAGTAGAAATTTTTTAATAAACCTGAGCATGCCACTTTTGCTACCAAATGTGCATTTACTATTTTCTATGCTGAGGAAAATGGCTGAAATTCGTAAAACAAAAAGCGATTCAAAGTCATGAAATAATGACAGAAGTGAAATATAAATTACCTTGACTTTCTCGATTTGTCTGATGATGGAATCGGCTGCGACTCCAATGGGCTCCTTCTGCAAGGTGTCCAGAGTCTTCTCAGCCTGAGACAGCCATGTGGATGTCCCAGTCACCTTGTCATGGTAGGCCTGGTGTTTCTCCACCAGCTCCTGGAGTGTCTTGCCATGTTTGCCAGAGCGGAGCTTCAGCTTCTCAAAGCGTCCGTTCAGATCATTCAGAAGGTTGCGGATGATGTTGCTCTCTGGGGTCTCCTGGAAGGAGCGGGTGACTTGGCGAGGAAGGGTGTTGTTGCGGAAGTCACCTAGCTCTTGGCGGTACACCTTTTAGTGAAATTCAAGCAGAAAGATAAATATAAAGAGCAAGGCTCAAAATTGTAAAGTTTAAAGTCTTCAGTAATCATCTATTGGTCAACTAAGCTTTTGGAAAAAAAAACATCTGGAATCCTGAAAAATTGTTCAGCAATCAGAGTAAGTAGCCAGAAACAGGGTACCTGTCAAATACCCACGTTGTATTTACTGTTTTTCACTGGTTCCTAGTAAATTTTAATGTAGCAAATGAATTTACTCAGCAAAACTTTTGTTAAGCAGCCAAGTCACTGTTTGCATTTTTACTTTACGGTTATTAAATCAAAAGATTCTCGTTAAGAAACAACAAATACATCCTAAGAAACCCTGCAGCTTCACCCACCTTAGAGAAATCTAAGAATGTCTGCCCAGCCTTGTTCAGGAACTTCAAGTCTCCCTTCTGGTCATTGATGTCATCGACGAACTGCACGTGATCAGTTGACTGCTTCTTCAGCACCGGCAGCTCCTGGCCAACGTTCTTCTCAGCTTGGTCAATCTGTTGCTCAGCCGCCTTCAGCCAGTCGATAAACTCAGTGAAGTCCACTTCCAGCTTGTGTACATCCTCGATGCCGGAGTTGAGCTTCTTGATGCGGTTGTGTGTGGCAGTGTGGACGTTGTCGTAACGGGTCTTGAGCTGTGTCTGGCCATCACGGAGTCGGGATTGATCTGGGGATGGGATGTTGTCACCAAAGACACTGAAGAGCTGCTCGATGTCTTCGATGCATTGAAGTGTCGGCTGCTGATGTGCTTGGATGTCATCATGCAGTGGCTGAGATGGACAAACATAATACCAATCAAAATACAAAATATTGCAACCGACACTTTTTAGTAAGTTTATAGAGTTTTATAACATCACGAACACATTTGATTGCCGAAACCAATGGCAGTAATAGTGACAGCTGAAGTTGTGGTTATCCTGTTACCTTGTGCTGGCTGTACTGTTTAGCCAGTGGCTGTGATTGTTCATTCATCGGCTGCTCTGCTCCTAGAGCTTGTTCTGCCTTGGTCAGCCAGTCTAGCAGCTCCTGAAGGCGTAGGCTCTTGTCTCTGATCTGCCCTTCAAGACGCATCTGTGTCAAGAAGACAGAAAAAAATATGAAGTCTGTTTATTGGAAAGTTCCACAATAAGTATTACAATGCTTCCCTTTCTCAACAACATTCCTAAAACCACCTAAACTCCTTAGGAATTTGCAGCCCCAAGACTCAAAGACAGAAGTTGCAAGATGCATCACACATCCTTATCTCCACATCAAAAGAAAAGGCAAATAATTGTGTTAAGGATGAAGACACTCAGACGATCGGTAGAAACACTAAGTCACTAAACCACTTCTTTTTTCTCAGAACCACCACAGCTCATGAAGAGATTTATTACATGGTGTCTCGGAAAACGTTCCTTGAGTCTTGATTCTTGATTCTTGATTAACATGAACCCCAAAGCACTCACCCTGTAGTCATACTCCTTCTGCAGTTGATTGAGACGATCAACAGATTCCTTCAGCCAGTCATCTACCTTGTTGTAATCCCCGTCATAGTTCACTCGCAGCTCCTCAATGCGCCGTTCCATCTCATCCCGTTGCTTGGGGGACAGACGGTCACGATTCTTACGCAGGAACTGCTCTGAGCTGGTGACGACGTCGGCAATGTTGGGCTGTCTGCTACGCACATCAGAGTGGACGCCCTGTACAATATAAAGCACAATTAGAATTACAAATTTACCAAAAGTTGAAGCAGTCTACAACACCGAATTTATTTTATTCGTCATTTATCAGTTCCAGAGAATTTCATACATGCACATACTTCCTTTTTCCCCCCTTAGACCAGCTTCATTTTTTTTTTTTTGCTTCTTTATAAATTAAAACTTTTAGCTACAAACAGAACAAAAATTATCCATGGAAATCGCCTCAAATTTGTATATATTTTTAAACCATAACAAAAGGGGAAAGAGAGTTGAAATCTGATCAAACATCTTACAAAAAAAGAAAGATTTGTATTCTGTTTTGTTCTCTTACCTTGAAGACTTCAATCTCTTTGGTGAGTGGTTGGATTTCATTGCTCGTGGGTCTAGTCTTCTCCATCTTGGCCTCTGAGCTAGTCACCCAGTCCTTGGAGCTCTTGAGGTTGGAGTTCTGCTCAACCCACTGCTCTGACAGCATCAGGTCATCCAGAGAGATCTGCATGCGACGTAGCAGATCCTCATAGCGATGGACAACATCGGTGACCTCACGCTGGATCTCTGTCTCACCTGAAGACACGGTCAAGTAAAAACAAAACAGTTTTAATTGTATCCTCAAGACTACCTAATTTTTCCTTTAAAAATAAATGACAACTACTATTTCGGAAAGACCTGATTTTATTTGATAACATAAATAACAACAGCTTTAAATCATGTTGACTGTAAAAAAATAATTATTTCCTGTCAGGTTTGAGACTTTCATACTGACCAACTCCTTTCTTCATGTAAAATTTGTGTTCTGTATTATTGGGTGTACCAAATTGGTGCCCTAACTTCTTTCTTAGGTGCCAATGTTGAGCCGAACAACTAACAGTATTTTCACTTTGAGTTGTACTTTGAAAACATTGCAAGTTGGTGGCTGAAATATCTACACAAGACACAAACGTGTTTCTTACCTAAGAACTGCACGGGTTCGTCAATCTTCCTGGGTGTCTTGTCTTTAGTGATATCAGAGAGCTCTGTAGAGCGATAGTGAGGAGTAGACTGAACCGGTTGGACTACCTCCTTCTTCAGGGTGTCCACGGTGGTACCTGTCTTGGTGTTGTCATCCACTCTGGGTTTGTAGTCAATGATCTCCTTCTGCAACGGCTGATGAATTAAGTGAGAGAAGAACAATCTTTTTACAAAATGACTACACATTTTCAGTTGCGGAGACCTCATCAAGAGGAGAGAGCAGGGAAAGTTTCAACAATGGTACCATCCAAGATAGAAAGAAGAAAAATGTTATCAGGGGCTGAGGAGCTTACCTTGAGTTCCTTGAGTTGGACCTGGATGGTGTTGAGATCCAGGGCTTCTGGTTGTACCTGATCCAGGCGACGCTCAGTGGTGTCCAGCCAGTAGGTTACATCCTTGCGTGTGGTGCCGTAGCGTTTGCTTGCTGCTGTCAGCTCATCAAATTGTTTGTTCCTGCAGAAAATGAAGATGTTTTATAAAATGTAAAGGGTACAGTCGGCAATCCATCAACAGCGGGCCAAGTCCTTTAATACATTGAGAATATTAGTATTAATCACTTGCTGTTTCCAAATATTGTTTATTGTTGATCCCTAAAGAAACATCATTCCACTTTAGTCCTTTTGAAGACCAGAATTAGGAGACTAACTGCATCTATTTTTAGTACTCTATTCTTGATTTGTATATTTTTTACCTCTTGGCCAGGATGTCTTCGAATGCCTTCCAGTTGAAGTCAACATTGGTGAGGATAGCCGTGACATGAGATGTATCTTTGGCTTTGGTGTCTTTGATCAGCTCGTCTCCCATCTGCTTGATCTTCTTGAGAGGAGGACGATGGTTGTCCATCTGTCGACGGAGATCCTGAGGGAGAAAACAAAAAAGAAGACATCGTGAAAGGAAAGTTGTATTTTAGAATTAAAGAGGGGTAACAAGCTAGTTTTGTTATTTTGGCAATCTTTTGTCCTCATTTAAATCAATGTAATCACATCAAGGCTGGAAGGGAAAAAAGTCTGATCCCTTTTTGGTTGATGGAGATTAAGTACCTATGGCTGAGACTGTACTTAGGGAATATGACCACTACATTTGGAGCATGAGAAAGATCCACAGATCCCTTGCATTGACGTCAAACATTGCTACTGTCTACCCACGACCTTGGGCGTCATTTTGCTGGAGGACATGTTCTGTGTCTCACTGCAGTTCTGTCGCCTTGCACAGCGCCACAGGAAATCTAACTCTCAAAATAGCACAACCAAAAATGTTTACAAACCTGAAGTCTGCTGCCAAATTCTGGCAGGTCTTGCTGGGCGACCTCATTGCTCTCCAGCGTGTCAAGCGAGGGCAGTAGCCAATCCTCAAATTGTTCTACCTCATTCTCAAACTCGGACAGCTTGTAGGTGAGTGTGTCAAGGTAATCACCGTGGTTGGTGGTGACGTTGGCAATGCGGGAGTAGCGGTCGTTGATGTCGTCCAGTTTGCCCTGGAGCTGGCGTGCCTCATTGGGCTCGCTGCTCTGGATGAGGTCCCTGGCGCTGACGTTAACCGTCTCAATCGGGGGCCGGTGATTCTCAATGTCGGAGTGGTTCACCTGGATTACAAAGATCATAGGAGTCAAAGCTTACACAGGGCTAAAACTTGTTGTTTTGCTAAAATGTTATGGGAATCAAACCCCAAAATTAAACGAACCAAGCTTTATACATCTTCCAAATCCAATGTTTCCAAATAACAAATAGGTACCCTTGTATTCTAAAGGTAGAGTCCGTTGAACCTCCTAAAACACAACATTGTAATCAAAAATAGTTTGGCTTTCTTATTCCTACACAAAGTGCTTACATTTACTGCTTTCCAAAACAGTTGAAGGCAAATGAGAAACCCCAAATCCTGTTAGGCAAGACAAATCTTGGATAATTTCCATAGAAATCCAAATTGCTAAAAATTGCCTGTGAACAAACCTTTTGCTCTTGCATGTTCTGTAGCAATGGCTCCTTCTTGATGGCGATGAGAGTTCCCTTCTCCATCTTGTGAGTATTTCTCTCTGCCTCATCCAGCCATCTTAGCAGCATGTCAAGCTGATCTTTCACATCTACACACTGAGCCAGGGCTCGCTGCAAGTCATTTAGTCGCTTGCCAATCTGGGCTTGGAGAGCTTCATAGCGGCGTACAATGTCATCTACAAAAACAATTCATTCATTTGGTTATTACTAGTGCTTACATTTTCTATTCTGGTTTTGCAAAAAATTGTTTCTTGTAATTCTTGCAGCAGTGGATTCTGCAGTAGACAGGAGGTTTAGGGTAACACCATAAACACTGGGATATAGGTCTGAATGGAAAGTTGATCAAACTTCACCTGTGTTCCTTGAGATCTCTGGTCGCAGCTCTTCTTGCACTTCAATCACTTCACTTCCTGATTCCTTGACATTCTCAACATCTCGGAGATGGAAGACAACATCATCACGAAGTGCCTAAGGAGACAGAAACAATTGATGTTTAAAACAATACATTAACAATGGAGTGATTGTACACTCAAATTGGGGTGGAAGAATAGTTTGGCAGACATTTAGAACAAATAATTGAAGTGTGACAGGCCTAAACAATTTTGTGCATAACTGGAATTTTTATTTTTATTTTTTGGTTCACCTCCACTTTGTCGATCTGCTTCTGTACACTGATAGGATCAGCTCCGATGGGCTCTTTAGTCAAGTTGTCAACCACCTTCTCTGCTCCAGGTAGCCAGTCCAGCATGGTGTCGCTGGCTTTCTTGTAGGTCTGGTGACGCTGTACAAGGTCCTGCAGGAACTCAGTGTGCTTGGCTGAGGTGCGTTTGAGCTCATTGAAGCGGTCGCTGAAGTCCTTGAGCTTCTTGTTGATGGTCTGGGTCTCTGGGCTCTCTGTGAAGGAGCGGATGAACTCACGGGGCAGCACGGTGGCACGGAACTCAGAGAGATCCTGGCGGTACACCTGGGTATTGACAAACAAATACAAATAGTTTCGTTTTAGGATCCTTGTTTCATCACTCAACATGTGTGCCATATTCTAAGATTCTTTGGAAGATTTAAAACATAGTTCAGGCATTTTACCTTGGCTGCATCAAGGAACTTCAACCCTGTCACGTTCATGAATCTCAGGTCAGCAGCCTCACCGAGGACTTCCTCATTGAATGCCCTCTGTTGACCACTCTGTTGCTTCAGCGTGGTCAGGTCGCGGCCGATGGTCTTCAGAGCAGTCTGTTGGGTCTGCTCAGCCTGAGCAATCCAGGGCTCAAACTCCTGCTGGTCATCACTGAACTTGACAAGTTCATCGACAGCTGTTGTCAGCTACAAAATAAACCCAATTTACAATTTTATTTATGGATTACTGACAGAAGGACATTAAAATATCATATAAATTTAAGTAAATGAAAATTCTGGTAAAGCAAATGGTACTTTGATGCTGAAATGACAATCTGCAATACTGTATTACTGGAATAACTCCTTGTTAATGAGGAAAAATCAATTAAAGTTCAACATTTGTTTTTCAGTATAAATTTTTGTTTTACTTCAACAGTTTTCAGATGGAAACATTTCTAAAAAGCTACATTTTTACAAGTGTCATACAATAATCAGATGGATATTTGATTACCTTAGTCTGTCTGTTGGTTGATTGGTAGTTGACGACACCATAACGAGTCTTGAGCTCTGTCTGAAGATTACGCAGTCTGGATTGGTTCGATTGATCAACCCTGTTACCATACTGCTTCAAGAAGCTCTCGACGTCTTGCACCACTTCAAGGATTGGCTGCTGATGCTCCTGGATGTCCTTGTTCAGGGCCTGGAGGAGGAAATGAGGAGAGAAGATCAGAAACTGTCGTGGCAAGATAACTGCAAGATGAAGACATTGACTGAACTTGAATCATGGTTGGGTGGAAATGAACAAAGCTAAACATCAAGAGGTAAATTCTGTCAAGTACAGAGGAAGAACTTTTATATTGAGCTAGAAACTTATCAAGAAATTACTTGATTTCACTTTTGCCTTCTTATTTTGCCGAGTAAGAAAATATTGAGGAGGAATGATACAAATACTTTACAACAAATCTGGTTAAACCTCATAGTGTTTGGAGGCAGCTGGATTCAGTAAAAAACTGTTTTCTTCTTATTACTTCACTTTTTTACCCCGCTATCTAAATCCTCTACCAATTTGACAAATGCTTGTTCATTTCTTATTTGTGAAATCCACCATGCAGGATGTTTTCTGCAACAAAATGAAGCGTCATGTATAACTGCAGAGCCATGTGTGGTCATTCAATCACAACACCATGCTATGGTACTCAGACAAGATGATTTGAACATCCATACTCCTTCAGCAAATTGATTTTGGCTTACATACTTTTCTTTAACTATTTATATCTCGCTCTATAAACAACTGATTTGATCCTAATAACTTGAGAAACTTGGTTATCTGGTTATCTATAAACAATTTGACAGATTGCAACACAAGATTTTTGTGGTTTATGTCTTGTGAGAATTGCATAACATTTGTAGTAACATGACAGCTTACTAAAGTCTGTCAATTTGTAAACAAATTGTTTAGATGAGGCAACAGGTATTATATAAGGAACGTAGGTGATTTTGACTGGTATAAAATGAACCACACAAATTTGTTTTGTATAATTCAATCAGCAGCTCAAGTTTACATTAAAATTAACAGAGAATGAAACTTTACATAAAAAAATTGACGCTAACAAAAAATGTACAACACAGATCTTTGAATCCCACACGAGTAATATGCCTGTGAATTTTTTCACAGTACTCAGGAAAGTACTGAGTACACAGTGTTTTACACACATCTGTGTATGGGTAAAACACAAATAATATTCTTTGTTCCCGATGCAAATTTGACATCAATTAAAACAAATCTTGTTCTGCAAAAAGAAAATGTACATTTAAATGTCCGTAGCATAAAAGCACATTCTGACGCTTGAGACTCTCTATAGAGTGAGTTTTCATGCAGAAAGCTTAATTCTGGTTCTTAAACAGCCAAAATAAAAACAATGATCGCAGCATCAATGATTCTCAAGGAGTAAAATGACAAACGTGCCACCAAGAACTTTCACATTTACATTCAATACACAAAAACACACTATTTTATCAAATATTTGATCAAAATAAAAACTTCACCACTAAACACATTTACCACAAAAAATCAATCAACTTTTGACTTCAGTTATCAGTGTGCACAATGTTAACAATAACCAACATAACTGAATTTATTCATGCAACTTCATGGCAAAAAGCAGGGAATAGTCCCCCAAATAATCTTACTAGAAGTTGCTCGTATGTTGTCTGCATGGGCTGGTAGGTAGAGAGAGGTGTCAACAACATATGAATACAGCGTTAATGTCAATACAAATAGATTAAGCCTTGACCCTAATCAACATAAATCTAGAATCCAACACTAGGTCTGGCGTGAATTAAGTAGATTCAGTACGGCAGAGAAAATCCACAGAAACCAAACATGCTTAGCTCAAGATTAGGGTCCAATTTCATTAAGCTGTTCAGCAGAAAATTTCTGCTCAGCAAAAAATAACAAGGAACCAGTCATAAACAATACATATTTTGTGCAGGTAACCTGTTTCTACTAAGCAAGTTTGTTTGTGCTAAGCATTTTTTGTGCTTAATTGTATCAATTTTTCCTGCTTATAGAATTAGAGTTGAGTTTCCACACAAGCGCTGGAAGCAAAGACATTTAATTTATTTAAGAAAACTTTATATATATTGATTGTGTTTAAGATGAAATAAATCTTTTTTTTCCACTGGATTCGAACCAAAACTTGTTTTTTGAAATAATCGTTCGAGACTCTAGCTCGATTCAGGGGGGGGGGGGAAGAAAGAAATGAAATGAGAAAGATGACTACATACTGTGTGCTCAGTGACTTGACGAGTCAGTGGTTTGACCGTCTCTTCTTGAGGTTGCTCTGATCCAAGACGTTTCTCTGCGTCTGATACCCACTCCAAGAGAGCCTGGAGGGATCTCAGAAGGTCACGGATACGCTCCTCAAGAGTCATCTGTAAGATACAAGACAAGATTTAAGTTCAAACAGGAAAGTAGATCATCTTTGCCCAGGGGACGTATCTCCTTGGGTGAGGAAATAAGGTGAGAGCAAAAAAAGTTAGCATGTTTTTTTATCTTGTAACAGTCATCATGGTGAGAATCAAATTTATAAATTGTGCCTCTGAAATGATTTGAAATTGTAAATATTCATGCAGCATGCGCGGTTAAACAATTTTGTTAGATTTCACTTTTATTGAGCTAGCTCATCAATAAACAGACCGAGGCCAAAAAACACAGATCAAGTAAACACTGCAACTTGATGAAACAATCAGTGAGTTTTATGTCTTGATAAATCTAAGAGATTCTTACGTTTTCATCTCTGTCTTTCTTGAGTGCTGCCAAGAGGTCCTCAGCTTGCTTGAGCCAATCCATGGAGTAACCCTGGAGTCTCTCATAGGTTGTACGCAGCTCTCGTACGATGTTGGTCAGCTCGTCCTGGAGTTCAGGGGTCAGCTTGTCCTTGGTAGTCCGTAGGAACTGTTCTGCATGGACAGTCACATCAGAGACCGGTCCCTGTAGTAACAGACAAACAATGTACAATGAGAATGGTGTCCTGATGAGTGGAGCGATTGACAACGAGTCCTACTCAAAACCAGTTGACCTCATAAACCAGTTGACCTCATAAACCAGTTGACCTCATAAACCAGTTGACCTCATAGCCCATTGACCTCATTGAGTTTCCCTTTAAACCTATCCTAAGCATTATTTTTCTGTTTCAAACAAATCAAGTCATTACCTTCTTGGAAGCGATGTCGCTGCAGATGACTTTGAATTCACGGATCTCATCTTCAAGAGGTTCAATGTTCTGGCTGACCGGCTTCAAACGCTTGAGTTGAGTCTCGGTGTTGTTGGCCCATTCCAGGAGTCCAAACACCCCACCACATCTCTCCATGAACTGCAGCATGAGCTCTAGGTCTTCAAGACGTTCAGAGACGAGCCACAGAAGATGTTCATAGCTGCGGTTGGTATCATCAACCATGCGGTCTGCTTCAGTGTCTCCTACAATGTGAAAAGAGAAAAACCAAGAACATACGACTATTCCTTGACCTTAGGCAATGTTCAAACCAGCCAGCAGATATTTATTTGGGAGTTGGTTTTTTGTAAATGGTACAAAAAGATAAGATTCCTGTAAACATTCCTTGATTCTGGAAGAACATGGATGAGATTAGAGACTTTTGACTAAAATATGTCATTCCTTGTCTTAATCTTCGACTTGAATACTCACGGTCTTCAATGAACTTGGGTTCCTCAAAGACTCTCCTGTCAATGGGTTGGGTCAGGTCTAGCTCAGTGGAGCGGTAGTGAGGACGAGTCGCAATGCTGATCTCAGTCTCATAGATGAGTTTGTCATAGATAGCACCCAGGCGAGCGTTCTCTGTTACCTTGGGCTTGTAGTCTTTGACTTCCTTCTGGAAGGGCTGGAGGTCAGAGAGTGAATAAATAAATTTGTGGTAAAATGTAGAAAATAATTTGAGTAATAAATGAAAAATTATTTTTCCCTTCACTGCTGAGAAAAAAATCACAAGCAACTTTGGTTTAAAATGCTTTTCATACTCTAGTGATTTCAGTCTCTCTTTGAACTAATCCAAGACATTTCCCTGCCAGGGGTTTGTAATATAAAGGACAATACACACAGCCCATTGTAAACAAGGTTGTGTGATAGCAGAGAGAGATTTGGGAAACATTAACGTACCACAACTTCCTGTATCTGTGACTGTAGCAGTGGGATGTCCCTGGCAACCTTGGACATCTGACCAACTCTACGCTCTTGGCCGCCGATCCAGTTGTTTACATCCTTCATGAAGGTGAAGAAGGTCTTCTGGGCTGCTGAGCGCTCCTCGTATTGTTTGGTCCTTAACACGAAGAGAACAAACCAAGATATAAAATGTGTTTTTGAGCAAGATTCTTCGTTAACACAAAAAAAAAACAGATCAAGAAAGCACATGTCAGAGATTTAGGTATTAGCTTTTTATTTTGTTCTCCTTGTGGAACTGATCTTGAAAATTTAGAAATCTTTGACATTTTTCTAAGAATGGGTTTTTAGTTTGGTTTACCTTCGAGCGAGGGAGGTATCCAAGCAGTCCCAGTTGAGCTCAATGTTGGTCAGCATTGTCTTGATCTCAGAGACATCAGTTGCCTTGGGATGTTTCATCAACTCTTCTGCTACAACATGGATCTTCTTGTACAGAGGACGATGATCGTCAACCTGCATCTTGTACGTCTGAAAGGAAATACGATTCTGCACGTTTCTCAACCCGTTCTGATAATTGTTGTATTTTGTTTTAGAGGACATTTAAATTCTCATAACTTTTAATCAACTAAACAGCTGTGCTGTGCATTATGTGCACTGGCTTGATGATTGAGGAACAGATCATTTACATGTCATTACCATATGATTACCATATGAGTGCCATTCTTAGACTATGTCCAAATTGGTGGCTACAGCTACGGCTATGGCTGGATCGCTACGTCATCATGCCTTGAAGTATAGGATATTCTTAGTAACACCCTTAGCAACAGTCGTAGCCGTAGCTATAGCAGCCAATTGGGATACAGCCTTCGGCAGTTGTTATGTCTTGATTGACCAGTCATATCTAGGCATATTGATGGCAGAATGACTAACCTTGAGTTGGTCACCAACAACTGGAAGGTCTTGTTCCATGAACTTCTTGCTCTCAGTGTGCTCCAGCACTGGAAGGAGCCAGTCTTCTAGCTCATCCACCAGCTTGTCAAAGTCAACCAGACGGTCTTTCAAGCTAGCCATCTGGCGCCCGTGCTCCTGGGTGGTGTCTTTCACCTATGTGAAACAAAACGATAAACAACACTTAAACTTTTGCTGGATTTTTTAGCCTTAATTTAGCAGCATTTTGAAATTGGCTTTAAAGTGGTTGCAACTTCAAAGGTGTGAAGTGTTGAAGAAGTCCTACCTTATTGAAGCGAGAGTGGAGAGTCTCCAGTTTGGACTGGATGATCTGTGCTTCCATGGGTTCACACTGCTGTACGAAGCTGTTTGCCTTCATCACACACTCTTCAATCATGTTCTGCTTGGCTGTGATGTCTTCGTGGATCACCTGAGTAGATGATGGAGAAAATCAAACAGGAAGTTTTGTTACAATGTACTTATCTCATTCTATTTCATTTCTTTGAAGTGGATTAGATCGGAGAAAGGCTAAATACAATTTAAATTTTCTTTAAAAATTACATTATGTGTTATAGATTGTAGTGCTTATTTCTAACAGCTAGAATGGCACTACTAAGTCTTATCAATAAGGTAAATCTCACTTAATCCAACTTTATGGCTAAATCCAATCTTAACCCTAAGTATCAGTCACAAATGGTTAACTTCTTGATTACAATTTAATCCTACTCTTATCACTTTTTAAATCCACTTACAGCTCCCTGCTGTATCTACTCCCACATGAAGTCCATCCTTATCACAATCCCTTAATCCTATTCATGTTTAAACTTAATCCCATCTTAATCCCAATCTACTTACATCTCCCTGCTGCATCTGCTCCTGCATGGGTGCCTTCTTGACTACAACCACAGTACCCTTGTCCATCTTGTGGACATCCTTCTCAGTACCGTCCAGCCAGCTCATCAGGTCATTCAGATTGTCATGCATGGACTGTGACTGAGCGAGGGCGTCCTGCAGGAGACGAGAGCGGTTGTTCAGCTGCCCGTCTAGGTTGTCATACTTGTCAACAATGTCCTCTGTAAACAAAAACAAACAACAAGAAACTGAGACAACGGGTTCATAACAAAAAACACACACAGTATTTTAGAATCAACAAATATTACCTGCAACTTTGTTGCTGTCTATTGCATCATGATATAAATCAAAAAGACGCGGCTCATTGTCAAAACAAAAAGAGTCTAAAGACAGGCCCAAGATGGAAGACAGTATTTTTTTTCTCATTTTTTTTCTTCATTGTTTCATGTTTTGTGTTGCGCATAGAGGCTCCTGCATTATGCGCCATATAAATGTCTCGTATTATTATTATTATAAGTATGCTTTGCACTTCAATCTCCAAACCCAAGGAGTCCCAAAGTTACATTCCCGTAACCCAGACTATACCACCAGCCAACAGACTCACCAGTGTTTCTCTGGACAGGCACCTGTACATTAGGCTGAATGTTGACCAAGTCGTCTCCGTACTCTCGCACCTTATCCACATCCGTCCTGTGCTTCTTCACATCCTTCCTGAAGTTGTCAAACTCATCAATCTGCCTCTTGATGGTGTCGGTCTCGGCACCGATGGGCTTGTGAAGGAGTGTTTGCAGAGTCTCACCAGCATCCTGGAGCCAAACGTTGGTGTCGTCAGACTTGTCCCAGTAGCGCTTGTGTTTGTCCATCAGGCGATGGAGGTGACGGGCATGGTTGAAGCAGTCTGTTTTGAGCTTCTCATAGCGGGTGTTGTAGTCCTCCAGGGTCTTCCTCAGGAATTCCGAGTCAGGCTGTTCCTGGAAGCTACGCAGGAATTGCTTGGACATCACGCGCTGACGGAAGTCAGCGAGGAACTCCTTGAAAGTCTGAAAGAGAAAGGAAAAGAAATAACTACCAATTTAATTCCTCTGTCAATAACCCTTATTAATCTATAAATAACATGAATTTTTTTAAGAGGTCTAATACAGAAAAGGCAATTAGTTTTCAAGCGAACTCAAGAAAATCACAGTGGAAACATGTTGGTCAAAATTTATAAATCATTTCAGTATCTCCAATGAGTCAGCTGAAACTTTGATTGAGCAATCTCATGATTAGCACAACACAGCTCTAAATTGCCGAGGACTAAACAAGAGTGTTTCAAGATTCAGTAAAACACATTTGTTAATGTTTTTTCAAATTTGCTGCGAGGAAGAGGAGACTAGGACAGCTGGGTTGAAGGTGAGTTTGAATACAATGGTTGTCAAGTTACCTTGGCTGAAGACAGGAATTTCTGAGTAGCTTTGTTCATGTATTTCAGATCGGCTGAGTGTGTGACAACATCATCAGTGAAGTTTTGGTGCTCTTCAGTCTGACGAGTCAGTGTGTCGTAGTCGCTACTGACGTTCCTTAAGATGGAGGTGATCTCTTGTTCAGCACTTCTCAGCCAGGTGTCAAACTCACCACATCCCTCTTCAATCTTGTCAAGATCCTGAAACCCGAAGGTGATCTTGTTGGTACGGTCAGTGGAGTTGCGGTTGATGACATCATAGCGTGACTTCAGCTGATCCACAGCCTCCTCCAGGTCACGCTTGTTGTCGTCGGTCATCTTCTTGCCCTTGGCCTTGATGAGAGCCAAGGCGTCTTGAGCCACCTGTTGGATGGGCTCGTTGTGGTCCTGAATGTCTTCATTGATCTCCTAGTAAGGAATGAAAGTAGAGAAGTACATAAGAGCCAAGAGGGTTAACTTACAAGAAGACTTTCCACAATTTAAAAGATTAAGGATCCAAACAAATATAGATGGCCGAGTGGTCAAGCGCACTAGACTCAAGTTCTGTTTCTGATCAGCAGAGTGTGGGTTCGAGTCCCGGTCTTGACACTTCTATCCTTAAGCGATACACTTCATCATTATTGCTTTGTCTTTCAGATGGGACGTAAAGCTATAGGTCCTGTGTATTGTGTAATGTACGTAATAGAACCCAGCACAGTTGTCATTAAGAGAAGGGGTTTGCCCCAGTGTTTTCTGGTATGGTTTGCTGCACTTTTTGCCACAGCACCGATAAATGGCGCTACGTAAATAAATGGGTTGTGGAAAAAAAATTAAAGAAAAGACTGGAATCTTTGAGACGCACTGGGTGTGATAAAGCCCTATATAAAGACTGCACATAATATTATTATCTTGATCATTTCTTAATAGGACAGAGGAGATAACTCCAAGGTGTCACTTCAAACCTTGCAAGAAAACCCTACGAGTGATTTACCTTTTGTAGAGAGACATGTTTGTTGAGAGTCTGGGTCTGCTCAGTCATGGGTTGCTGAGAGGAAAGTTGCTCCTCTTTAACCCGTACCCACTCAAGAAGATCTCTAATAGCTTGCATGACTGACTCCAACTCAAATCCAAGATTGGACTGAATAACAAGAAAAAATACAGTACAAAAGAAATATGTCAGTCTTCCCCGAAGGAAAAAAATACTTCAGCAGATTCTTTGGAGTGTAAAAATCCTTTAGCTTTGTTTCTGCATAATTTCCATGAGAGCACCTTAAAGAAAACCAAAGTCATGGTTAATATACTTATAAGAGTCTTTTATATTCAATTTTTTTCTCAAATTTGCTTGGTGTACATGTTATGTAGTTTGGGTTTATCTGTTGACTTTAACTGGGATCCACAGTTGACCCATTTTTGTTAGTTAATAGGTTTGAATAAAGCCTACTTCTTACTTCAATCGAATTGCGAAGCGAAAGTCACTGCTTTTACAATTTAACCCATCCATGATTTTTTGCCTCTTGTAATTGGCTTCGCATTCGTTTTTGCGTGAAGTATGAACCAGGCTTAACAAATAAATAAATAAAAGAAAACAATTTTCTTGTGGATTGTTGAGTTTCTTGACCCACCGTTTCCTCCTGCTGCAGATTGATGCTGTGGATCTCAGTCTCTGTCTCCTTGATGATTTGCTCAGAGATGACCCAGATCTGATCTAAGAAGGTCCTGAGTTCATTGATGCGTTTCTGTAAGGTCTCAATCTGCTCAGGCGACAGCTTGTCTTTGTTGACACGGAGGTAGGCCTCGGCTTCACTGATCACCTCCTGGATCGGGACTCGTTTGTTGCGGATGCTGTCCTGGATACTCTGTAGGAAGGATGGGTTCAAGGTAATGGGGTCAAAGCATTGTAAGAACATCCAAAAGGCAACTGAATTGATTAATTCAAAAATAAATGTGGATGATACATTTATCTGATTGCTCTTTGCCACAGACAAAGGTACACCGTAACCGCAAGTTCACATGTGGCAATTTACAGACAAATCCAGGCAATAAGAAAATTTATTTGTATTTCAATTTTCTTATTATTCTCCTGGAGATGGTGAGTAACAGCTAGAAGAATGTCTCTTGTGCTGCCGAAGTGTTCTTTGCCTCCAAGTTGCCTGACAAGGCCTTAAGAGTCAAAGACGGCAAAAAAGCCTCTTACCTTGATATCGTCCATGCCTTGGGTCAGCGATCCCAGATCTTTGTTTCCTGCCTTCATCTGGTTGATCTCAGAATCCATGGTGATTGCCCACTCCTGTGTGTCCTTCAGACGGTTGTTGATGCTGTTGTACTCACTCAGGAGCTCCAAGAGGTCTTGTCGACCAGTCAAACGTCTCAGGAGTTCATCATAGCGGTGGCGAGTCTGTTGGGTCTCGTCAAGGATTGGCGATTGCTCTGTCATAAGTAAGAAAATTGTATTCATTGGCACTACCAAGCTCTACAAGTTTCACTTTACAGTTTGTTTAGTTTAAATAAAAAATTGCATTTGAAAACAGTCAAATATCCTTAAAAACTCTTAAGAGCAATATATAATATTTAACAGCCTTTCTGCTAAGCGAAAAAGAAAGGGAACCAACCACAAGTACTACGTAGTCAGAACATAACTATACTGGTAAACTGCTAAAACTAAACAGTTTTTATTATGCTAAGCAAAAATTAATTCTATGATTTGAATATTTACAGTCTCTTTAAAAATAACTTCTTCACCTTCCATGAAGCTTTGATCGAGGTGTTCTTCAAAGACCTTAGGTCTTAGCCTCTCTCCAGGACGTCTGATCTGACCAACAGATGTGGACTTCTGATGTGGCATGACAGCCAGTGGCAACTCGGTCTCCTTGACCAGTCTGTCCAGGGTTGTTCCCAGATTGCAAACGTTGACGATCTGAGGTTCATAGGCGACCACCTCCTGACGGACTGGTCGTACCTCCTTCAGCTGGATGTCAATGGTGTCCGAGTCCCTGGAGACTGGTTGGAGTTGGTGGACACGGCGCTCAGTGTTGTCCAGCCAGTAGCTGGTGTCTTTGTTTGCTGCACCGTACTTCTTAGCAGCTGCCTGGCGATTCTCAAACTGAGAATTCCTGTGACACAAAATTTCCCCATTAGGTTGTGTTTTACCAATGTTGAAACAAACTTCTGCCCCTTTTTGTAATGTTGTCAAACTTGTAAAAGAGGAAGATCTTACTTTACTTTATGCTTTATTTATTACACATTCAACAGCACAATTAGTGCCAATAAGAGGATGAATAGGAAACGAGAAGAAATGATCAGTTTTAGATGTGGGAGGAAAAACCCAAATGGGGAAAACCCACACATACAGGTAGGGACTGATAACCCAATGCAAGGCTCCAGTCTGAAGTGGGATTCGAACTGGGGTTCACAGAAGTGAAAGGCAGGGAAAGGAAACCACTGAGCCAACCTGATCCCCTGGTTTGAATTCCTACCCAACACACCTGAGGACTATTTCCTCAGATCTCATACAGTCCAAACAACCCTACCTCTTCTCCAGTACGTCCTCCAGAGTCTCCCAGTTGCTATCCACGCTGTCCAGGACCTTCTGGACGAAGGTGGTGTCATTGCCTCTAGGATGACTCAGTAACTCCTCACCAAGCTTGTGTACCTTGCTCAGCTGTGGCTTGTGGTTCTCAACTTGACGTGTTGCATCCTAAGTGAGGAGAGAGAGAGTAGACAAGCAGGTTAATAGAGAAATATCAATAACTCAACTAGCAGTATTTTTGACTGTGTGCGGGCGTGTGTGAATTGAAATTACATGGTGCAAATCATGTAAAAAGAAAGGTTTTTTACATTGTCAGTATAATAATTATTACTTATTTTTATTGTTTGTATGTTGTAACTTGCACCTTCCAACATCCTCGGATGGAGAGGGTGCACTAGAAATGTAATACATTATTAACTATTATTTTCATTATTGTTACTTTATATGGCCTTTGATACAAGATGAAAACATACAGGCAGTCAAAATAAGATTTTGTCATGCAAGGAAATTCGTCATTGAAAGCAACCCCTTGGTGGCAAAAAAATACCATCAATTGTACAATTATTGTAAATGAACACAAATAACTGGACAATAAGTATGTATGTTAAGATAAAAGTTTCCTCTGGAACTTATAGGGCTACACTTACAGTGAGTTTACTGTAGACAGCTGGCAGCTCATCCTTCATGAAGCGTCTAGACTCCAGAGTCTCCAGCAGCGGTAGCTCCCAGTTCTCCAACAAGTCTACCTCCTTCTCAAACTCATTCAGCTTGCTGGTCAGATCGGTCAGCTGGCCACCGTGTCTCTTGGCAGTGTGGTCCACGCCGGCAAAGCGGCTGTTCACCTCTTCCATGCGGTGCTTCAACACCTCAGCGACTTTGGGTTCGCTCATGCGGATCACCTTGCTGACGGCATCATTCATGGATTGCACCACTGGTGCGTGGTTGTCAACGTCGGTCTGGAAGACCTGTAGCAAGAAAATTCAAGTTGGTTCAAATCCCAATCTAGTCAATTTTAATTTGTTCAACCCCAAATCAAGAAAATTAACAGGTTGTCTACGAAATAAATATGAAGAAAAGTTCCTGTTCATTATTCTCTCAAAATGAATTTCCTTAGGGGATCAAACACTCGTTGTAAAATTTACTTTCAATGCTTGAATTCTTCAATTGACCATTTAAAGACCAATCATTTCTATATAAATACCCCCATATATGCCCAGACACAGTTTTACATTGATTTTTTGAAACAATTATTTCTTGTAAAGGTGGCCGAAAAAAAATTGTAAAACAGAAATTCTGTTCAGTTTTAGAAACATAGACTAGTGTCTATTAGTGTTAACATGGAATACATTGGTAAATGTCACATCAGGTTATGACCTTTACTTTAACCTTTTTGGTTGAGTGGAAGTAGGTCAGATGGGAATTTTGGTACAAGCTGTTTGCGGCTGCTATGGTCTCTAAAGGGTAAGATAAAGAAGCATTGATTCTTGTCTCCACAAAACAAATAACAATTTCTGCTTGACAGTTTCATGAAGATAGGCAGAGGAAAAGATAAACGAACAACTACAGTCTGTGGAGAAATCAGCATGGCAATGGAAAGGCAATGCCCATCAGGGTACCAGACTTACCCGACAAGTCTGTGAGCATTCTTGCAGGGGTTCTTTCTCCACCTTGATGACTGTTCCTTTATCCATGATATGAGCTTCCTTCTCGGCCTGGTCCAGCCACCTCAAGAGTCCATCCAGGCTGTCCTGAACGCTACGGGAGCGGCCCAGGGCATCCTGAAGGGCATTCAGGCGCTCATTGATTTGTCCATGGAGGGAGTTGTAGCGATGGTTCACATCCTCCGTAGTACGGCCAACACTTGTGCCCAGCTGAGGTTGAACTGCACAGAGCTTGTCACCGAAGGTCTTCACAGTGTCAATCTCATCAGAGAAGTGGATGACATCGTCCATGAATGTCTGAGCAATGGATGAAAAAAAAATTGGACTTCAATCTCAACATATAAACTTGAAATTTATTTCACTTATTTATTTATTTCTTGTTTATCCTGGGGAAACCTTACAGTGAAACACTGTTTTTCGAAAGTGCCCAGCAATTACAAACATTCCTTAATATAAAAGTAGAAAATTGCATAAAACATCTAAAATATATGACAGTGTTTTCTTTTAAAGAGAATCAATTTCATGGAAATTTTATACCCACAAAACATAAGTAGGAACTTCTTGCAGAAGATGAAAATCAACTACATGTACTTTCTTGCTGTTTTAAAGACCGACATTGTCTTATTAACTCACTTAAAATACACATCTTAAGATGTTTAATATCATCACTTTCTTTCATCAATTTGAGAAACTAATGAGTCATTTCAAAAGATATTTTTATTTGAAGCCTACCTTCAGGTCATCAATCTGTTTCTGGATCTCAGAAGTCTCAGCTGGCACGGGTTTGCCGAGCATGTTGTCCAACGTGCTCCGTGAATTCCCTAACCACCGATCAGCGACGTTGACTGAGTTCTGGTAGCGCTGGAGCCGGTCGGCGATGTCGGCCAGGCTGTTGGTAAAGTGGATACTGCTGGTCTTCAGGTTGGCGTAGCGGTCATTCAGGTCGGTTGTCTGGTCACGGATGATGTTGGTGTCCTGGTTCTCTTGGAAGGAGCGGATGAAATCCCTAGGCATGGTGGTGGCGCGGAACTCTGACAGATCAGCCTTGTAATTCTGTTATCAAAATAAACATAACAAATGACACCTTATACCATACATCCAACAATTGTTACAACAGACAAGCTTTTATTGCAAATGAAATTTTGTGATTTAAACACAGTCATATTTTGTTTATAACTTTATTATATTTTGTTTTTAGCCTTTGAGAAAGACTCTGCTAGGGTCGAAACATCAGGCCATTAACTTATTTTTGAAATTTATTATACATTCAGAAAATTGCGTTTCATATTGCTATCTCATCAAAACACAAGCCCACCTTAGCATCATTGATGAACTTCTGGCCTGTCATATTGATGAACTTCAGGTCTCCCTTCTGATCATTAACATCCTCAGTGAAAGCCTTCTGGTCCTCAATCTGCTTCCTCAGTGTGTCCAGATCCTGTGGGACATTCTTCTGAGCCTGCTGCAGCTGTCTCTCAGCAGTGTCGATCCAGGTGGAGAAGGAGTCCTTCTCCTGCTCGTACTTGTTCAGGTCATTCAAGCCGTAGTTCTGCTTAGTCTGGCGCTGATGGGACTGGTTGCTCACAACATCATAGCGAGGCTGCAGGTTGTTTACAACGTTGTGGAGCTTAGTGCGGTCAGCATCACGGAGACGAGAGCCGTACTGATCCAGGAAGCGGGTGGCTTCTTCCACATTCTTGACTACTGGGGTCTGGTACCTGACAATGTCCTCATGGATAGCCTGGGTAAATTCAGATAGCAAAGCAAACAGTTTACTTCAATGATAAAGATGTTCATAGCAACCTCATTTTTGTGTGTTTTTTTTTTATCTGAAAATAAATAAAACTTTACTGCTTTCTATAACAATCTCAGAAATGAAACATTACAAGTAATTCTGACAAATGAGAGGCATGTATGACAACATACGAGTTTGCACATCTTACCGTGTGTTGGTTGACCTGTTGGGTGAGTGGTCGAGTCTCTTCACTCAGTGGTTGTTCAGATCCTAGACCCTTCTCAGCGGTATCTATCCAGTTACTGATCTGAACCACATCCTCAAGAATCTTCTGGCTTCGTCGATTCAGGGTGGACTATCAATAAAGAATGGATCAATCTTAGCTTTATCTTTAAGACTAGCTCTCTTGGTGTTTTATCTAAAATCTAACGAAATACTTGATCTTGAAATATCAACACTAAAAAATGTTGTATACCATGTTAAGATCGGCGGCTTGTGCAGTACCACATACATCAAATTAAGGCAAAATCGTAAGATTTTTATTGGAACACTGGGATGGTGTGGTTTTCAGTATTGGGTTTCCCATTTAAACTGATACTTGTTTTACTGAAGATAATGCTATTATTTTTGTGACAAATGGGAAGCCATTTTCATGAAATCAACATAAAGATGAACATAATGAAACCGAGACAGTCACTTTAAAATATGAACCAAGCTTTCCACTTTCCAAATTGACAAAATCACAGCATAACAGCAAACCCAGAAATCTTGTTAGCAAAATGCAGTACATACAATTGACACTTTAGGAGCTACATACAATAAAAACAGATTCTAACTTTGCATTCTGTGCTAATTAATAATGTAAGTACGAAATGACTAACAACTTTTTGCCTTTGCCTTCTCCTGTTTATATGTGTTGTGTTGTCGTGTGATACATCAGACCACTGACTATTTTTAGCATTTATACCATCGGTCCTTTTGGTTGGTAAGCAGTTTGCAACAGCTAATTATATTTTCCCCGAATAAATAATCTTGATAATTATGTTTTTCTCTTCAAACTGAGTACATACCGACTCCTCTTGCTCATTTCTCAGCTGATTGAGACGATTCTCAGAGTTCATGAGTCCCTGACGATACTTCCTAAGTAGCTCATCATAGCGATTGCGTAGATCATTGCTGAGTCGCTGCAGGGCATCTTTCTGCTCAGGAGACAGTCGGTCAATGTTCTGATTGTAGAAGGTGTCGATACGATGGATCATGTCATTGATTGGATGCTCATGGTTGTCGATGTCCTTCACCAGTAACTATCAAGAAAGCAAAATTCAATTACAAGAAATTACAAGAAATCACAAGAAATCGCCTCAAATTTCTTCCACAGCACCCACCTTCAATGTTGCTTTTAGACAAATGCCCTTTCAAATTTCCTGACAAAAACTTCTCTATTTTAAAGAAGTGTCCTCATACAAAGAAAACCTTGTTATGTTCCTTTCAAAAAAAAAAATTGTAAGGCCTCCTACTGAAGGTCAATAATATAGCTGGACAATGTAACAAAATCGCAAAAATTTCTAACAGTGTTTTAGGTTCTCCCTTAAAAATGGTCCACTGGTCAAAAGCCAGTTAAAACACCTGAGGACCAGTCAAAATTCACTCCAAGTGGTCCAGCTGACTAGTTCAGTTTGAAAAGCTTCCCTATTTCATTTGAAATATGGACCAGTGAAAAAGGTGATGGACTCGTGAAATGCCTAACTAATTGGTCTTTCTGGCCAGTCACTAAAAAAGTTCAGGGCAAACCCTGCGCTTGCTATAATGTAAAATCCAGACATTGATATCAAACAATTCAGGAAAAGCCTTCTGCCATCACCAAAATGATGACAAACCAACATAATTGATTGAAGATATCAACCTTACCTTATAGTTGTCGATCTCCTGTGACAGCGTATCGATATCGTTACTGGTTGGTACCTGACGGTCAAGCTTAGCATCAGTAGTCATAGTCCAAGACAAGAGGTCATTGGCATTGTCGGAATGATCCACAAAGTTCTGCATCAGTTCCAAGTCCTCCAGTCGGTAATTGATGTTCTTGTTCAACGTGTCAAATCGCTTGTTGGAGGTGGTGTAGGTACGACTGACGTCAGACTCTGTTTACAAAAAAATAACGGACTTGGTAATCATCAAAAATATTGCCTAGTTTCAATCTTAATGCCTACTGATTATAAGTTTTACATAACGCAGCATAACAGCTTAAAATTTTAAGGTGTTATTCCATCAAGATCATAGCGCATATAATAAAAGTTGAAATGGATAGAGGCGAGTCTCAAGAGCTTAATGAAATAGAGATAAACTGACAGATTCCCTAATGACAGGAGGGAGATTGTCCCAAAACATTGGCCCAACTACACTGAATGCTTTTAGACCCAGAACTTTGTTTGCATGGGGAACATTCAAGTGAGTGATGTCAAGTGTAGACCAAAGAAAAAAAAGGAGTGTAATATGACGGTAATTTTGAGTGATATCTAGGAAAAGTTTATACCAGTGTTAATCATCCAGAGGAATATTTGCCATACCTTGTGGTAGGAAAGCACTCTTGGTCAGTTCCTCAAAGGTCCTCTTTGTCTTTTTGATCTGTGGCTGCTCAGAGGTGACGGTACCCAGCTGTGTGGTGCGGTGTACTGGCGCTGACTGGACAGGCATAATCACCTCACGTTGGAGGTTATCCAAGGTCTTGCAGATGTTGGACATCTCCTCCAGTTTAGGCTTCAGTTGGACTGTCTCCTTCTGCAATGGCTGTAAAGGCAAAAAAGATTGACATTATTCCCAGTTGGTCCTTCGTATGGTGGAGAGGTTTGTCAGATAAGACTGATGGATATATCTCTTAAAGAGGTGTGATTTCTCTGCAAAGAACCAGTGAAGTGAGACATGAACCTATGCATGATTACTGTATTTTCCTACATACCAGAAGCGGCTTATCTGACTTTCAAAGGTCCACAAAAATCTCTGCGTCTTTTCACTTGAAATCATTGTGAGGATCACTGAGTGAAATTTTACATTTATACTGTAAAACAATTCTTTTCTTTCATCCAGGGTAATCCTACTTGTTGTAATTGTTCTTAAAATAAAACCTTTGACGAAACAGTTTTTGTTTTACCTTGACAGTGTTGAGCTGACTTGAGATGACCTTTGTGTCTCTAGTAACTGAGGGTAGTTGATCAAACTTCCTCTCGATGGTACCAACCATGCGATTGATGTCTTCATTACAGGTATTGTAACGTCTGTTCATGTCTTCTAACTCCTCGAGTTGCTGAGTCCTGTGGGTTTGGGAAAATTAAGGAAAAAACATTGACAAAGTTTTCATAACAGCCGAGTCACAACTATGCAAGTTCCACAGCAACCACAAACAGCTTTCATTAAGGTGCTCAGCAGACAATACTGCTTGACAAGTTAATTTGCGACGCAAAAATAAGCAGGGGACTAGTCACAAGCAATATACATCACACAGTACTTTGGCTGGTGACCCATTTCTTCTAAGCAAACTTTTCTGTGCTTAGCAATGTTTGTGCTTAACAGCTTGATGAAATTGGGTCAAGGGGCTTGCATGTGGGTTAAGTTTTCAGTCCTAATGTTCACCTTATTTCAAAATACTGCTAACCTGAAGTAAACAATCTACGCTAATGGTAGCAGAAAACATCTGCGCCACTCCAGTATTTTCACTGGTTAAAGAGGAATTCTTCTTGTAACTATCAAGCATTCTTTGCTTACACAGCTAGCAGAAATTTTGCACTAATATTCAAGTGTAGAATGATGACAGTAAGCGTAAAGAGTTACGGTAAGCATGAAATCCTGTCCAAGTCTGCACCCAATGTCATTGAGCTGCTTAAGCAGGATATATTGTTTAACAATTTTCTGCTAACCAAAAATAAGCAGGATACCAGTCAGAGATTGTACATGTGACATTACATTTTGGCTGGTAATCTTCATCTGGTAAGCATGATTTTGTTGTGCTTAGCTACTTTTTGTGCTTCAGCAGCTCTATGAAACTGGCGCCTGGTTTCCACCCACAATGAAAGCTTCAACATGCCTTTGTTGTCTTCTATTTATTTATGCTTTCAGGCCTAAAGTTGTAAGAGGGAATTCCTAATGCTGTCTGCGATTACTACGCACCTTGTGTTGAGGACGTCCTCCAGCGTGTTCCAGTTACGATCAGTGTTGTTCATCATCGTGGTCACGTTGGTCGTATCACGAATCGTCTTGTTCTTCACTAGGTCTTCCATCATCTTCTTGGTCTTATTGTACTGAGGACGCTGTCTATCCACCTGTTGTGTGATTTCCTGTATAAAGAAGAAGAAGAATAAGACTAGTTATTTTAATTCAAGTATGATAAAGAAAAGTTGCACAACTTACTAACACGGAAAGTAAAATTACACACAACGGTGTGCCAGACTTTACAAACCCAAGTGTGGAGCACTTTCTACTCAGACCTTTCTACTCACTATTCAAGTTTCTTGCTGGTTTTTACTCGGATATTTCAATGTTGCTACTCACCTTGAGTTTCTTGCTGAGCTGAGGAGTGTCCAACTTCATGAGTTCCTCTGACTGCAGTTGCTCAACCACCGGGAGGACAAAGTCCTCCAGAGTATCCACTGTATCCTCCGTTGTTACAACTTGGTCCAGAGTGTCATTCCAATTGTCACCCAGAGTCTGTTAAGAATAACATAACAATAGTAAAACGCAACTCCCTAATGCGCCGTTTTGGTCTTGGACATGAACATCTTGCCTAAAATGACTTGGATTTGAACCCACACTCTGACAACTCAAACTCTGGGCCCAATTTCATAGAGCTGCTTAAGCAGAAAATAATGCTTAACAATTTCCTGCTAAGCAGAAATGAGCAGGATACCAGTCACAAATTGTACACGTGACATGGTAGTTTGGCTGGTAACCTTATTCTGGTAAGCAACATTTTATTTTGCTTAGGAAATTTTTGTGCTTAAGCAGCTCTATGAAATTGGGCCCAGATCTCTACTCTCAATTATTACGCACATTGACTAAACTGCTAGCAGGAAATATATTCAACTGCACAGACCTTTTCAAATCTTTTCATTGAAACTTGATTCGAGCAAACAGTGTAATTTTTTCATTCTATATTATTTTATCCCACTCATATTTCCTCATTAGCATCACAGAGAGGGTTGAACAACTTGCATGCCCTTAGAAACCAACAACTCAAGCAATTGGTTTGATACAACAAGAGAAACCCTGTTCTACAAATCCCATGAATGTTTTGTGCTTTGACAACCACAATGGTTCTTCATTGCTAAGTTTTTGTTCACCATTATCCAGGGGAGTACTGTTGTGCCAATAGACCGTGCAATTCTTGCATGCATTTGAACAACTTTTGGGACCACATTGGTCCCGCGTCATTGCTTAAACAAACTCACACACTTAAACAAGTCACAATGTTCGAATAAGTGCGAGACTCGCACTCCGTTGTCTACTTGATTGTAGCTGTAGTCACTTACCTTGGTGCGGTCATTGACATTGGTGTAAGTCTTGTTGATCTTATCCAGCTTGGTCTGGATTGTACGAGCCATCTCCGGTGTACTCTCACGGATCAGTGGGGCTGCATTCATGTTGATGGCCTCAATGGTTGGACGATAGCTTTCAAGCTCATTCACAAAGGTCTGTTGAGAATACCAACAATATTTCAAGCTCTTGCTACTTCTGGATTTATCATTAAACTCATACTTCACTGAAATGTTAGTCTGTTTCTAAGATGTTTCCCGACTGTTTAAGCATCTTGCCACAAATTCAGTCTTAAAGGTTTTATACAGGATTGGTAAGGATAAACACATCATTGTTTCATTCTTGTCTGAAAGCTTACTTATTTTGAAGTTCATACTTGAACCATTTTCTTCTGTGAAATATTTCCTTCTGAAATGAAGGCAACTTTCAAGAAAACTGTATCTGAAAACCTATGAAAAAAACCAACAGCTTAGCTCAGTTGTTACAACCAAAACTAAGGACAATGTGGCTACATGCTGAAAGTTGTGAAAGATTTTTCACTATTTTCTTCTGACTCACACAACAGATTAAGCCCAAATTTTCACAGGTTTGTTATTATAATTTCATGTGCATGGTTGATCACACAAAACATGAACACTGTCTGCAACTATTTGGTCAGCTCTACCATACCAATCCGGGATAAAACCTTTTAACCTTCTACTTTCCTAAACACACCTCACCCTGTTATCATCAATTCCCACTCAACTTACCTTCTGTACATTACAGCTCTCTTGTAGAGGTTGTTTCTTGGCCTGGATCACAGTGCCTTCCTCAAGCTGTGTAGTGTTCCTGTCTACAGTGTTCAGCCACTTCAAGATCCTGTCCATGTTATCTTGGATGTCTGTGGTCTTGGTGTAGGTGGTGTGGAGCTGGTTGACACGATCAGTGTACTGGACGTTCAGACCGTTGTACTTGTCGATGATGGTTCCTACAAATAAAAAATAAAAAATCACAACATTAACAATGATAAATATGAAATCAAAGAAACAATTCACTTTTCCAAAAATTGGCAGATGAATATTCATAAAATATCAAGTCGTTGCAAATCCTGATCAACACGTTTCAACTTGAAAATGATGCCATTCTTTGAAGTTCCACCAACGTATAAATTACCGGTGATTATAACCATTAGGGTATAATCTTACCGACGGTCTTCTCCACATCGTTCTTGAGTTCAGGGTGGGCATCCACCAGTTCCTGACCAGTCTCACGGCAACGCTCTACATCTTTGGAATGAGCATTCACGTCGGTGTTAAACATCTGGCAATAAAAGTGAGAATTAATCAAATGAAGAATAAGTAGGATTTGAAACTTTGCATGTTGGGAATACAATCAAGTGAGGTTTGTGGTGAAGAATCGGTGATCGTTTGACAACTCTCAGTTGTCAAACCACCGGTTGTTCTCACAACTCATAAAGCGAGATTATGAACGTGGTGTCTCAGCAAACCTCACTTGATCAAATGAAGAATGGAATGCTATTCCATGACCTCATATGAGTACTTATCTGTCAACAACTAGACCTAATTACATAGAAGTGTTGAGTAGAAAATAATGTTTAATCAATGGTGTTTGAAGCTTTGCATGGTGTGGAGGATAAGAGTAACTATAAATATAAATATAAATAGTAAACTTGCGGGTACAACCATGTGTAAAAACTCTTTGAGGGAGTGTTGGCTCTGAAAAGAGCCGGTTTGGTCTCGACGTTTCGAACAGTATACTCTGCTCGTCTTCAGGAGAAGACGAGCAGAGTATACTCCTGAAGTATACTCAGAGTATTCTCCTGAAGACGAGCAGAGTATACTGTTCGAAACGTCGAGACCAAACCGGCTCTTTTCAGAGCCAACACTCCCTCAAAGAGTTTTTACACATGGTTGTACCCGCAAGTTTACTATTTATATTTATATTTATAGTTACTCTAATGTTTAATCAAGTTAGGAACTTTAAACTTATAAAATGTCTTTCAAAGTGGAGCGTCATTGCTCTACTAAATGTCAAAAGTCAACTCCAACATAAAGCCAGCGGAGATGAGGAAGAATCATCTGAAAAGGTTGCCCTACCTTGATCCGATCAATCTGCTTCTGAACAAACTCAGGCTCTACGCCAAGAGGCTCCTTTGTCAGCCTGTTCAGTGTCTCATAGGCATCCTGTAGCCAGCTTGTAACCACTTCAATGGAGTCCTTGTAGCGGGTCAGCTTATCCAGAAGGTCGCTGAGGACTGAGAAGTGAGTGCTGCTGGCATTCTGAAGCCGGTCGTAGCGGGCAGTCAGGTTGTTCAGGTTGTCACGGATCAAGTTGGTCTCTGGTTGCTCCCGGAACTTCTGGTTGAATTGGCGCGGGAGGTTGTTTGCGCGGAAGTCAGCGAGATTCTTGCGGTAGATATCAGCTCCCTTGACGAACTTCTGCCCTGCGACAGTGGTCATTTTCAGGTCACCTTTGTGGCTGAAGACATCCTCGTTGAAGTCCTTGAGCTGCTTGACCTGGCGGCGGATGGTGTCAGCATCGCCGCCCATCTCACTGTGGAACTTCTCCATGGAGCGTTCGGCTCCCTTCAACCACTCTTCAAAGCTGGCAGCATCTGGTTCCAGACGCTCCAAGATGTCCTCATTGCCATTGAGTTGTCGCATTCGACTTTCCGAGTCCTTGGCCACTGTGTTGTAGCGGGTCTGCAGGGCAGTCTTGCCTTCTTGTAGCTTGTTGCGGACATCAGGGCCAAGCTGGTTACCACGGTTCTCCAGGAAGGTCTCTGTGGTGTGAACTGCTAGTAAGACTGGTTGCTGGTGAGCCAGAATGTCATCATTGGTGCTCTGCAACAAAAATAATAAATAGACAAATAAACTACAATCAATCTTATTTGAAACTCAAAACTTCTATATTAGCAATTGCCTTTGTTCTCTTGAGAGCACTTCCGTTAGGACCATCCTTATAAACAAAATTCTTGATAAATATGATATTCCAATGGATGGGTCATAAGAGGGTTAGTAAACTGAGGTATTTAGCGTGGTGTACCTTGTGGTCTCTGACTTGTTGCATTAGGGGTGGATGTTGCTCTTGGAGAGGCTGCTCATTGCCAAGAGATTGTTCAGCCTTTGTCACCCAGTCCAGAAGATCCACTAGGTTGTCTACCTTCAGCTTGGTCTCACGCTCAAGGGCAACCTGAAACACACAAGAAAAATATACAAATATGTAACACCATCAATAGACTGGGGAAGTCCTGCGTGCATTGAACAATGGACAAATTCACAATAATAATAACATTTCAATTTTATCAAGTACACTTTCTAACATAATATTACTCAAGGCACTACAGAAAGAGATTGGACAAAGTATCAAAACTCTCTACAAAAAATACACTCAATACCATGAATGTTAACAACTTGCACTTAACACGAGTTTCTTAATATGAGTCTGAAATGTGTTGAGAAAGTGAATGTTTCTGATGTCACTGGGTAGACTGTTCCACAAGTCCCATGCAATGTCAGAGAGGGCACGATCGTCATAGTGTGTAGAGATTTAAGGACTACGAGCCAGGTTGACGCAACAGAACGGACAGAATAATGACAGTGCCTTATTTCAAGAAGATCTTTGCAATTTTTTTTCCATCACATATTGAAGCAAGGTATGTAGAAACCTAAGGTTCAAAACAAATGTTAGAATATGCATGAAATTTGATTGGTTTAAAGTTTACAACGCTAGTAAGGGATGAATGCAAAATTAAACAGGCCATAATTCAAGTTTAGTTTCTAGGTTTTTGAGCTTTTCCAGGATTATCTGGGTTTAACCTCTAGTTACCTCCCAAAGTGAAGTGTACTCTAACCCTACCTTGTCACGTTGTTCAGAGTCCAGCAAGGCCATCATGTCACGCAGAGCGTTCAGTCTCTCCAGAGAGAAACCAACCATGTTCTCATAGTACTCTCTGAGCTCACTGATACGTTGCTGCATCTCCTGGACCTGCGGCTGGGTCAGCTTGTCTCGGCGGTCATGAAGGAGGTGTTCAGCATTCTGGATAGCCTCCAACATGACGGGACGACGGGAGAGAAGCTCACTGTGCAGGGCCTGTTGGATTCAATCACAAATCAAAATGTTATTTAAATGTCAATAAATATATCTGTAGAATGAAAGTAAAGCTAATATTGAAAATGATTTCTCTTGTAATCATTTATGCAGAAGCATTTCAATGAGTTGAACAACAAGTCTTGCTTTTCACACCAATAGTTGTAAATTTTCTAGGAATACTGAAAGTAGGGTTTTTCTTTCTTCTTTATAAGTGCATTCTGTTTATGTCACTTGCCCTGTTTTTTTTTTAAGTGTGTTTGTTGAAGTAGTTGAGGCTTTTTAATAACTTTATATGAGTCCCATTTTTTGCTTCTAGTATAAAGTCTTGTATGTAGAAACACTGTTCAACTGAACCTTGTGATTGTACAGAGCGTTTATAATAAACCAATATAATTATAAGTAATTTTGTTGTTGATGCTGTCATGATCGCATAATCTCAACATTGGTCAGGATTACAAAAAGCAACACAAACCAATTGTGACAATAAGAAGAGCCCTACCTTGTGGTCAGTGATGATAGCCTGTAGTGATGAGATATCTCTGATGTCAGGAATAGGTTCCTTGAGTTGAGTCTTGATTGGACGACTCCATTCCAGCAGATCCTGAAGGTCTCTGTTTCTCTCGTTGTACTGACGGATTATCTCGTACATCTCTTGGATTGAGTCCTCACGAAGGTTCACGTTCTTGTCAAGGTTCTCGTAGTCGTTACGGAGCCCTTTGACCTCACGCATCACCTCAGTGTCTGCAGAAACAAATAATTTGACAATAATTAAAATAAATCCTTTGAGTTCTTGTCAGTAACTGAGCTTAAGAATGCTGGGTGGTGCAGAATGAGATTTTGTAGTAGTTGGCATCTTCAAGCCAGACTACGGCTCTTGATGATCTTAGCAATTTAAAATCCTGATTTTTTTTTGTGTATTTGTTGTATTCAAAAGGAACTTACAACCTAAAAGTCACTTGGTTGTATACCAAATCTTTACATACACTTTACATCAATGGGCAGGAATTAAAATATAAATGATTTGTTACCTTCAGAAACCTGGAAGTTCTGCTGCAATTCAACCACACGGCGTTCCATCTGGGGCACATCACCGCTAGCGACTTTGGTCGAGCGACGGCGGTTGGTCACGACAGTCTCTGCAGCTTGGATCAACTGATCCAAAGTCTTACCAAGCTCATAGGTCTCATTGATCTTGGGTTTGAATCCAGAGACTTCACGCTTCAGTGGCTGATTGCAAATCAAAGAAGATGACAGTTATCTTTAGCTCCAAGCTTGTCAAAAGTCACTGGATTTTCAAGACTTTGGTATAATAAGAACAATCACAACCTGAATGAACTTTCTAAACAACTTCATGGCTCTGCTTACTGTAAGAAAAAAATCGGCGCTTACGAAGCAGGGGATTCCGCACTTATGCCAAGTGTCCTTCACAGGTTAGCAAGGAATTTTTGTTTGTGCGCATACGTACTCAACATTACTAAGCATTCTTCGCATCCACAGCTAGCGCATAAATTCGGCGCTTGCCCTGCAAGCGAAGAATGGTGGTCGCAAGAGCAGAATTCGGCTGTGGGCAGAGCCATGAAATTGGGCACAGCTTATGTTAAGATCTCTCACCTTCATTTGTTCCAGTTGGTTCTTGAGGGATTCTAGCTCTCTTGCAATGTCAGGTAGCTGGTCAAACTTCATGTTGGTACTCTCCAGCCACATACTGACCACCTTGACAGAGTTACGATACTTGTTGTAGATCTGCTTCCTCTCCTGAAGGTAATCATTCCTGAACAACAAAAACATTCCTCCAAATTTATTTTGAAGTTTGGCAAGTTGTATCTTGAGTTTTACACATGCGATTGAAACGCTTCAAACAGCCTTAGATAGAGTGGGATCACAATATTACAATGGTTTTAAAAATAACACATGGGAAAGAATGTTGTTTTCCACCTCCAAAGGTTCATGGAATAAATGACTTGATGTTTACTTTTGCGTGATTGCTAAGGGGTTAAGCAGAATACGACTGAAAACAATTGATAGCTTAATCACTGTCTCTCACTCCTGGCGACAGTCCCTGCCCGATACTTACAGTCTAGTGAGAGCTTCCTCCATGGTTTGCCAGTTCCTGTCCAATCCCTTCATGAGGTCAGACACAAAGGTAGAGTCCCTGGCTCTGGGATGTTTAATCAGGTCTTCAGCTACCTTGGTGATACGCTTGTACTCAGGAGTGTGGGTGTCAACCTCTCTGGTGATTTTCTGCAACAATTATTATTCCACAGTGATTTATCAATCAAATAAAAACAAGACTTCTTATATCTCATGGCAAATATCAAGTCATACTGCAGGATCACTATTCTTCTTTATCAGACCAATAAAGTTAATCAATAATGATAACAATATCTACCCCAACACGTTCCCATTCACTACAAAAAGTTATTCATTATCACACAAGCATTAGTGGATTACGGAAAACTCTAGCGCCTCTGCATCCCATGCTCATATTATATGAGTGTGTGTGATAACAAATTTATCTTCAAGCAAACTTGACTGCCGCAAAAAATGGCACATTACGCGGAGTTAGAACAGAACGTAAGAATAGGGTTTGATATCGGCTGTGCAATATAGATTAATATCAAACTCTTGCTGCCATGGATTGACCAATCAGAATCGAGGATTCAAGTTTGCTTGAAGATTCAATTAATTAATTTGCTCATACTGCAGGACTTTTTCATTTCCAATGATCACAAAAACATTGATCATATTATAGATGTGTTTGTTTTTCACATTATTTCCACGCAATTAAATGAGTTTAGTAGGGGCCCATTAACAGCATCATTAGTTTAATCAGACAGCATACAAGGAACCAGACCAAGATGGTGGATTAATTGTCTTACCTGGATGACCCTCTCAATCTCAGGAATATCTTGCTTCTTCAAGTCCCTAGACTCCACGGTATCCAAGACTGGGAACAACCAATCCTCCAAGGCATCGACATCATCTAGCAGCTTGCCAAGCTTGTCCAACATGCCCCGTAGGTCGTCATCGTACAGACCTACAGCACTACAAAGCTTGTTGTAGCGCTGGTTGATGCCATCCATCTGTGACTGCAGGTTGCGTGCCACGATGGGGTTGGAGGTCTGGCTGACCTTACTGACGCGCTCAGTCAGTGTGTCAATGGTAGAGCGGTGTTGTTTCAGGTCTTGCTCAACACCCTGATTTTACAAACACAGTCATAAGAATTCTAAATCAGTTACACAAGTCTGAATTTGATTTTCTTCTGAACACACTGGTACTTCATCATTTGTAGGGGAAACTGCTGAAAATCATACTTTTAAAACCCTAAAGTCTTCCAAAATAAAAAAAAATAAAAAATTAATTCCCATATCATTTAAATTCTAAGCTATCAGTGTAGAAAGTAGAACTTAATTGTTTGTTCCACCTTCATTTCTCTAACCTTTCTACTCACTAATGGTTTTCCAAAGAACAGTTACAGAAATACCTGTAGCCCCTCCAGTTACAAACCCAAGAGACTCTTTCAGTACATTATCTTAAAACATAGCCAAAAACAAGAAACAAATAAAGGGTGTTTGATTTGACCTCTGACCCTTTGCTCTTTGATAGTCAGAGAAAACCTACGTCCCCTCCAGGTCCAACCCTTTACTGGTACAAACTTTAGTATATGACTTTCAAACACAGTCAACAACAAGACACACAAAGACATACATGAAGGGTGCTTGATTTGTCTCCTCTGAACCTTTGCCCTTTGACCCACCTTGAGGTTCTGAATCTCTTCCAGGACTGGCTCCCGCTTGACGGTGACCTTTGTCCCTTCCATGCGCATGAGTTTCCTCTCCACCTCATCCAGCCAGCTTTGACTCAGATCCAGGCCTTCTTCTAAGCCATGCATGTCCCTCATGGCAGTGTGAAGGTCATTAGAGCGAGAGCTCATGCACACCTCCATATTGTTGTACTTGGTGACGACCTCATCTGATAATCAAAAATAAGGTGCTGGTGAGTGAGATAAGTTACTTAACCATAATTTGCTTCTCTTCACCCGAGTGTTTTAATTGGGGCCATGACTATTCTATGATAGGTTCAAATCATAACAATTTAGTGGTTATTAGTATTAAGTTTAAGAAAAATACACACTGCTTGAAAGTTGAAGTCAGCAATTTAACTTGCTTTCAGGGGCACAATGTCACAAAAAGTAGTTAAACACAAAACACTTTTGCTTACCAGGATAAGGTAACCAGCCAAAATACCATGCCACATGTTTGTGATTGGTTTCTGCTTCTTTCCGCTTAGCAGAAAATGAACAAGCAATATTTTCTGCTTAGGCAGCTCTATGAAATTGGGCGCTGGTGTACAGACTTTGTGTGATAAAGATACCTGAATGAATTTCTTTTTCCAATCTCATACTTAGTAGCAGAAAGCGGTTGTACTTACTGACAGTCTTGTCAATGCTAGGCTGGAGGTCTGGTTGCTCCTCAGCAAGCTCACTACCAGCTGCCTTGACCTTCTCCACATCCTTCAGATGGCGAGACACATCATCTTGGACTCCCTAATTGAATTTTTAAAAGTGGTTGTGAGAGACTAGTCAACATGTCTTTACTTAACAAACAGATTGCAAAGAATGACAATAAGTTCCATTTGGACAAGGTAGAAGATGTGGATTTTAAATCAATATAATAATAATAATAATAATATATAGTCTTGTATAGCGCACATATCCATCAATAAGCTACTGCACTTGAACAAACATTTTTGAAATTTGTTAAACTACAAGACCGATTTATTTTGCACCTTATAAAGGTTTATAACTTGATGCGGCACATTCAGCAGCCACTGCCAGATACACTGAATAAGCAAATCATGGCTAGGGGAGGGGGGGGGGCTGGTCCTTTTTTGGTTGCAATATTATCCAGTATTAATAGTTGCTTTAACACAAAGAACATGACAAAGCTATTTGCAACTTTACGATTCTCAGACACTATTCCCTGAGAGAAGAGGGAGGGACTTGGAGTGCAAGTGAGGGGGCCATCAATCTTTTGCTGCCGAGACATTGAGAGTGACCTCCTTGGTAGTATATGAGGAGGTGTAAAGAGGGTTGAGGGTCTCACCTTGATGCGATCAATCTGTTGCTGTACCACCTCTTGGGTTTCACCGAGAGGCTCTCGTACAATCTCATCAATCTCCCAGGTAGTGTTCTCAATCCAGGTCATGGCGTTGTCAACAGCTGAACGATACTTCTCATGGAGTCCTGTTGCATCAAGAGAACAAAAGAGTTACAACAAGGCATCGCACAAAAAACAGGTCAAGAAGCAAGTATGTTTTATAACTGAGTAAGTTCCCATAAAACCCATTGCACATGACGTCACAAGCCCTCAAATAGTCCCCCCACTGAAAGCAATGAAGAGCCATCATTGGCTGAGAGCTGTGCGCAGCGCGTACACACATGCACGCTTCCATTGTTTGTCATCAATAATGACAGCCAATGCAAGGAGGTGTATAAAGTCAACATGACTTGATTATCAATAAAATCACACTGGGGAAATCTCAGATGAGCAGAATAAGATTTTACCGAGCAGGTAGAGGATGCGTTGAGTGTGCTCATTGCATTTGAGCTTCAGCCTGTCGTAACGCTCATTGGCATCGGTCAGCTTGTTGCGGATGATTTGAGACTCTGGTTCCTCCCGGAAGTTGCGCAGGAATTGGTTGTCCATGACGGCCTCACGGAACTGTGCCAGCTTATGACGGAAGTCCTGCGGGAAAATAATTTTAAAAACATGAAAATCATGGTTGCAGAAATTATTTATGACATTGACATTTACATTTGTGGAGGTTCTTTTAGAAGTAGCAACACATTTTCAGCTTGAAAGTTCTTGGATTCTAGTACAGGTGTTAAGCTCTAAAATGGTTCATCCCCTGTTGGCTGTAGATCAAATTAACTCTCGTCAAGTCTTTGAAAAACTACGACAAGTTATACCTGATTCTCATCCAGGAATTTCTGGCCAGAAATGTTCATGAAGCGCAGGTCTGCAGAGTGTGACACCACCTCCTCGTTGAATGGTTGGATCTTGGCAACTTGTTTGCGCAGAGATTCACGGTCTCGCGCTACATCCATCAGGTAAGCGTCTAGAGTACGCTCTGCAGAGCGCAGCCAGGTCTCAAAGGATGAGAACTCTCGGTCAAACTTCTGCAACTCATTGTTGCCGGAGGTCATGTGTTGGTTGCGGCTGTCAGAGTCAGTGTTGACACGGTCATAGTGGATCTATCAAACCACAACGAGAGAAGACAAAATGCAGTTAACATGTTTGGTTTGGGGTTGTTTTTTTTGGGGGGGGGTTTGGGGGGGTAAACAAGGGTAAAAGCAACTCTTGGTAAGGGTCTACAAGAAGAAAACATAACTTGGGGGAGCTGAAGGTAGGAATTGATATTCCTCTGAAAACAGTCTAGATTGTAGGATGAAGGGAAACATGCACTAGGCAAGGAATTCCAAAGAGATGTTGTACATGGAATAAAGCTGTTGGAATGGCTCTTTGTTCTACATCTCAGCAAAGCAAGAGTGTATGGGTGAGAACAAGCTGAAAGCCTGGTTTCACACTCAACTTTTGGTGTTATATTACAGGTTGGCACAGTGTCTGTCATTCAAACCCATATGAAAGATATTAAATGGTCAGACAGTAAGAGGGTTGACAACAAGAATATTGGATTTTGAGTGACCAACAGTCAAGTGCCAAAGACGTACCTTGAGATCGTTTGAGTAGTCCTTGAGTTGTTTCTGGTTGCTGTCACTCAGCTTGTCTGGTTGAGTTTCCAGCAAGAATTGAGCATTGTGTACAGCCAGCATGACTGGCTCGTGATGCACACGCACGTCCTCATGGATATTCTAGGTAGAATGAAAGTACAAATTACAATGTCGCCAAAAGCTGTTTCATTCAGTAACTTGATTAGTTGTCTTACCATGGCTGGATGATCCATTCAGTAGAAACCAAAGCGTTCAAATTCACATAAAATGACAATCCTTTAGAATAACACCCACCATTTTATTCATTCAAATGAACAAATTAAGCTCTTGATTTAAACAAAAACATCCAAGAAAAAGTTAGACATTGTGTTAAGAGACCACAACAGTATTTGACTTTGGTTCCATTTAACCCCCAGAATGTAGCATTCATCTAGGTCACATCCAGAAATGATAACCTTCCACTGTTCATATATTGAATAATTTTAGGTTGAACACTGAAAAAAGGAAAATTGACTGGAGCGGGACTTGAACCAGTGGCCTCCAGATTAATGTGCCCGCATTCTGCTAACTGAGCTATTCAGCCCTAATATTGGCAGTCTCCCCATTCTGTCAATATCTCTGTTTGAGGTTGTTCATATACTAGCATACAATTTATTTCTGAAGTTGCTGACGGGTTGAGACATTTTCACTACAAACAAATGTTTCACAAAGTATTTCTGAGCATAATGAGTAATCCTAACAGCAATAGATTCAAATAAGTAAGACTTGTTTGTCACTGGGCACCTTTTGTTCACGGTGTTGTTCACTCAGTTGACGTAGCTCCTCATTCATTGGTTGTTGGCTTCCCATCTGTCTCTCAATGTCATTGATCCACTCAACCAGCTTCATCAAGGTGCTGATCTTCTCCTGAACTTCTCGCAAGAGGTTCAGCTGTTGGCAACAAAATCAGGTCAATCATGAATTGGTCAACTTCTTCCAGGATCGTCATTTGCCAGATTGTTAGTTCAATGGAAGATCCAGTGACATCAATGCCCAAATAAAGCAAATAATCTAGGGGCAAGTATTTTTTTCTCAAGACGATCAGAGCAAACGGACTCAAACTTTGAGTTTGTTAAACCACAGGTTCTTCTCAGAACCACCACAGCTCATGAGAGAGATTTACTCAAGGTGTCTGCAAACCTCACTTGATTGAGAAGTATTTTTATGATATCTGAGATTCTCAAATCGTGTTTTGTGACTGTTCAAGAGAAGCCACTTGACTGGCATAGTTATATATTCCATGCCTTTGACCTCTATTGTGGACCGGATTCAAATCCCACCTTGGACCAAAGACTTGCATGTGGATTAGGTTTTCAGTCCCTCTCTGGGTTCAATTTCATAGAGATTCTTTAGCAGAATAAAATGCTTAATAATTGTCTGCTTAGCAGAAATGAGCAGGACACCAGTCAACAATTGTACACATGACGTGGTAGCTTGGGTGGTAACCTTATTCTGGTAAGCAAAGTTTTGTTGTGCTTAGCAACTTTCTGTGCTTAAGCAGCGCTATGAAATTGGGCCCTTATTATGGAGGTATTCCTCCCATTAACTGAACTTTTTTTCATGATTCTTGACAGGTTTCTTTGCATTATATTGCACAGGACTTTTAAGGATCTCTGAGTTTCATATTCATATCAGAGTGCTTTACCTTGTCCTTCATTTGTCTGACCCAGTCTTGGGCCTTGTGGTTAGCTTTGTCTGTATGAGAGCGCAAGTCATAGACACCACGTTGTAAGACGTCTTGCTGGTCATGTCCAAGTCGGTCCTTATGCTCTCTCATGAAGCCCTCTGTTGATGTCATGACCTCCTCGACCTGAGGTCGGCTGTCATTCAACTCTCGCTGGAGATCCTGGATTGAAAAACAAAGAGTAGATAATAAGGCTAGCCTCCTATGGCCTTAACTACTAAATCCTTTTTGTTTTAATACGATATAGGTTTGGCAAGTTTTCAAATGGCAAAGTATAGGCATTTATAGATTATTTTAACAGTGTAGGAAAAAAAATACATGGGAAATTTCTCACTGTCCGAGAACCCCACAAGCTCTTTTGAGAGGTTTAAAACTCAAAAACAGATACATACATAGTCCTATTGCACACTTATCAAGACTGTATTTCCATCGTACAATACTTCATCTTCTTCATCTTCTAGATGTCCCAGCGTGGATTAAATCTCAAATTCTCACTCACCTTCATTTTGTTGTATTGATCTTCCAGCACGCCTACGTCGTTACTAAGCGGCCCTTGACTGTCCAGTTGCTGCTCCACGCTGGTCACATAGTCATATTGATCATTCATGACACGGACACGGTCAGCATAGAGTTTAGCCAAGTTGAGGTAGGCATCTAGCTCCTCCTGACGGAAGGTCAGCTTGTTGCCAAGGTGATTGTAACGATCGATGACACGGTTGACGGTGCGTTGAGTGTCTGATGGCTCTGTTGATCAATTGGATTGGTAAAGAATTCTTAACATTGTCTAACAAAAATTTCAAGTAAAAGGTGCTCTGTAAACCAATCTTAGATTGGATCGAGTTTGCAGTTACACCAGAAGTTTGGGAGGTCTTTTTACACCTTTTTTTCCCTTCATATTGAATGATTGATTAAAAGGTCTGACCAGGAGATTTCATACATACATCTCGGGGTTAACTACACTTTTCAAAAGTGGCAGCATTTCAGATGGAATTGTTTCTCAAGATGAATGGAACCGAAACAGAGGTAAAAATCAGAACCAGGTCCTACAATTAAACAATCATTTTTAGTTCTGATATATAGAAGGCTTTCTTAAAGAAATAACAGCCATTCTTGGTAGTTTCTACATTTGCTTCTTTTGATATATTACTAGGCAATATTCACTCAAGGTTCTCACTGTATCTTCTGCTATTGTCAATGATCCTTACCGTCTTCAAAGAAGCTCATGCGAGGGCGATCTTGATCCTCAGGCGCATAACGCTGCATCCTGGGTGCTCTATCAACCTGGTACCTGCCATCCTTTGATGTAATGCCAAGGCTTGGACGTCTAGGAGCCACGGTCAGTGGAAGCATGGCTTCACGGGTGACAGTATCCAGAGTACGTCCAAACTTGCGAACATCTTCAATGTTGGGACGATAGCCTGTGTATTCCTTCTGCAACGGCTGTTAGGAGTTGACAGAAAAAGATTTGGATCAATGCAAAATATTACAAGCAATCCTATAAGAAAGTATTTTTCTCCATTGGCTTGGATTCAATTTCAAAAGAGATGCTACATGTGGTAAGTAGAAATTCTACACTAAGCAAAATGAAGTGTCAAAATCATCACTGATGGTATAAATCACACGGCATTTCCAATGTAACTTTTATGCTAAGCAAAAATTTATCATCTTCAAATACTCTTAGCAACTTGTTAAGTGGCTTAAGACGATACAACTTTGGAATAAATTTCTACAATGTTGATCTAGGTTGTTAGTTACCTGTAGTTGTTGCATCTGTACATTGATGGTCTCTTTATCAGAAGCGATGGGTTGGAGTTGACTGACTCTATCCTCCATGCTTCCCAACCACACATTCCCACTCTTCACTTTACCATCAAAGTCCTTGAAGGCCTTGTTACGCTCTTCCCACTGTTGCATTCTGAAGTAGGTCAAACAAGTATCACGTTCATCAGTTTGGAATAACATAGAACAAATATAATTTACTATCTTTTTACTTTATTATTGCAAAAACAATTAATGCTTCAACTGTCTATAGAGTGTGTAGAGTAGCAGACATGCAGTAAACTGAACCGTTTTAAAGCCGTCTGACACCAAATTCCCCCCCCCCCCCGAGATTACATTTATTCAGTATGCAGTTATTCCAAGAATTGCAATCAGGTATCTCAGAAAGGTATCTCAGAAAGGTATCTCAGAAAGGTATCTCAGAAAGGTATCTCAGAAAGGTATCTCAGAAAGGTATCTCAGAAAGGTCTTGTATTTCGTTAACAAGGGAGAAAAAACATAGTTCACTTTTCAAAGGTGAAAATAAACAGAAAATGGACTTCTTTTTTATGATTATGCATTTAAATAAATTGTATTCTGTATTTAATTAAACAAATATATATTTAAATAAAATTTGAAATCTATTTGTTTACCTTCGGCCAAAGGCAGTCTCCAGAGACTTCCAGTTGAGGCCGACATTGTCCAGAATCTCAGAGATGTAGCTGGTGTCAACGTTCTTGGTTCCTCGCTGGAGCTCCTGACCAATCTTCTGAATCTTCTCAAACACGGGACGATGATTGTCCACTTGGCGCTGGTAGTCCTGTCAACATAAGTGAAAATGTCAGTTTAGAATGTCAGGTATCAGTTTTGGGGTTCTCTTTCTGAGCAAACTTTCGGTTACGAAATCAGGGCACAGGAAAAGTAAAAAGTTGTAATTGATTAGAATAAAAATCTATATTATGAGTTTCCTCTATGTCAATTTAAAAAACAAGGGAATCAGCTTAATATCAATTGAGGAGTTTCATGAGAAAGTGGTGATCTTTTAGCAGTTTGAACAAGATTTGAAATCCAGATTCAATTCTTGGGCTGATCGAGGATGTGAAGCGGTCACAAGTGAAAAAAAACAGTCACTAAAAAAAAACGGGTGAGGATTGCAGGACACAAGGTTCCTTCGAATTGACAAAGAATTGGATTTAAGGATGTGAGAGTGTTTTCACATACCTGGAGTCTACTTCCCATATCTGGCAAGTCAAGACGCACCAGCTCTCTAGACTCCAAGGAGTCAATCACCGGCAGCATCCAATCTTCCAGATCTCCAACCTCTTCAAGAAGTTGAACCAGACGGTCCAGGAGGGACTGTAGGTTCTCCTTGCGATCACGGGCACGGACAATGACCTTCTCAAAGCGGGAGTTGAGGTCATCCAGACGGGACTGGATGTTCCTGGCCATCTTAGGGTCACACTCTTTGATCAGCTCAGAGGAGGATTCATTGGCTGAGGCCACGCTGGGCTTGTGGCTGTCAATGTCAGTTTGCAGAAGCTGAAAAAGTACAAGTCAAATTCATTCCTAAATAAATCACATTAACAATCCCTACCCTCTAAATTATCCACTTACTTTCAAATGATAACAAAACAAAATTCCATGACTGGGATTTCAATCAACGCACTCTATTAACTCGCCAAAACAGAATTTATAAAAATTATAAAAATTTACTTTAAAATGCCAAAGATCACTCTAAACATTCTTCCTTCAATCCTTCCTTAGAAAATCAAAATCAGAGCCAACATTCCTGCTAAAAGAGATTTACACACGGATGTACCCTCAATTTTACTAAATGCAGTTACTTCTTAAACAAAATCACTGTGGAACCCTCTTCTTATAAATCGTTTATAATAAAAATGTTGATTGTGTCGCTATACTTAAAACTGAGCACCTTGTTAGAGAGTCCATTTTTCATGGAGTCCACCAACCTTATGTTGCTGCAGTTGTTCCATAACAGCGTTGCGCTTCACCATGATCTTAGTAGAATCCAGTTTGTTGAAGGTGTTCTCCTTCTCCTCCAGCCAGATCAGCAGGCTGTGGAGACTGTCCTGTAGACTCAGGCACTGCATGCGAGTCATCTGAAGGGTGTTGCTTCGCTCAGCTATCTGCCTCTCCAGGCGACTGTAACGATCCTGGACATCACCTACAAGTGGGAAACAACAAGGTCAACTCTTGGTCAAACCTTCTCCAAAATAAAGATTCAAATTATTTTTATTTTTTGTTGAGAAAAAACAAAGATGCTTTTTGGCTTCCATGCCAGATATCACACTTTTTAGTATAAAAAAACAAAACTACAACAAAATTAATTTGTTTAAATATATTTAAGGGTTTTTTTTTTAGCCGCAACCTTCACAAGAAATAAAAATGTCAGGATATTTCTTAGCATGATGAAAGAATCTTTAGAACAGTTTGGAGGTAAGAACCTACCGATGGCTTGTTGTACATCATTCTTGATTTCATCTTGTGCATCAGCGAGATCCTTGCCAGCTTCCTTAGCTTGCTCTACGTGTCTGGAATGCTCAATCACCTCATCGTTGAAAGTCTGAACAACATAAAGCAAATTGAAATCCTCATAATCCATATCCTAGTTTGCCTAAGTTTGATGGATACAGTAACGCAAAGCTAACCCGTCTATCCTTACACAAGGCAAGACAATCTGATCAGAGTAAATCTTTCAAAATCTACACCCTTGATAGATTCAACTAATCCAACCACACTGAACATGAGACCAGAAAGACAACTTTTCAAATACTCAGCAAGTTTTACATTTTAAAGAACCTAATGTTATTGATCTATACCATCAAGCATTCAAACTTTACATCTTTAAGGTGAATAATAATAAACAATCAAAAGCATATTCACTATAAGAAACACTTACTTTATGACATGCCTTCTTAAAAATGCAACTGTTAACAGTTGACAACAGAAGTTTGAATCAAGATATGATTTCATGAGTTTCTGATGTAAGACTAATCCCACTTCATAACATGTTAAACTGATCTGATTCAGAACTAAGTAGTCTCCCAAACTCCAAAATCTACTCCGCTGTAGTAGAATAAATAGCAAGAAAACTTCTCAAAGAACAAATCTAAACAGCAAAGTAGATCTATACACATGGTGTTACTGCAAACTGAATATACATTGATAGCTCACCACGCCATGCCGCAAAACTCATAAGCCACAGACTTGGTGTGTAATAAGTTCTATTTGAAACTTGGCCTTACCCTGAGCTTGTCAATCTGTTGTTGTACAGCAAGTGGCTCAGCAGCGATGGGTTCCTGTAGGAGTTTGACCAGGGTCTGTTCAGCACTCTGCAGCCAGGTACGGACCTTACCCAAGTTTTCATTGAATGTCTGGTGCTTGGTGATCAACTCATGTAGATGGTCATTGGTTTGCTCATACTTGGTCTGTTAGCAGAAAGGAAAAGAGTGAAATGTGACCATAATACGTTATTCATGTACATCGTTCATCTTTCATCAAGGAGAAAGAACAGTGTAATATTAGCTTTTGACCTTCATCAATGAATGACGAAGCACTGCCTACACAATATTTACAGAGCTGCAAACATCTGCACCTTGCAATCAGGACAATTTTGTACAACAATCAGGGAGATGTTTAGACTGACATTCAATATAATAGGAAAAATGTTTCCATAATCAGGTAGACCCCGAATTTGTTCAGTTGGTAGCTCTGTATTTATTGAAAAATGTTCTTATTCTGGCTATAACTTTGGGCTAAATTTAATGTATCAAATCATTTAGCTCAGTCTTGTATTTTTTGTTTATCAGGGAGTTACTCCATCTGTAGAGACACCCTAGGTACACCAGGCATGACATCTGACCCTTAACCCTAGGTACACCAGGCATGACATCTGACCCTTAACCCTAGGTACACCAGGCATGACATCTGACCCTTAGAAAAAAGGAGGGAAGTTTCATTGAGTACAAGGGCAGACCTACATGTACATTAGGTATACAAGGTTTTGTAGAAATTTCAAACTATTTAATAACATTTTTGCTGATTTTCTGAGGGACAAAAAAACGGAAATCAGATTAAAGTAGGAAGAATATCAAGCCTTACTGGTAAACATGGGAAGTACTTATTTTATTTTCCTACCTGAAGTTTGTCAAAGTGGCTGTTGAGACGCATCAGCCTCTCTTGGATTATGTTAGACTCTGGTGCCTCACTGAACGTCTTGTTGAACTGACGAGTCAGGGCATTGGAACGGAACTCTGACATCATCTGCTTGTAGGCCTGGAAATGAGATAGAGAATTATACACAATATTTATTTATTATTAATAATAAACAAATCAATGTATATCTTTATTACCTTTCCCATACGGATAATTTACACTGCGATGTTTTTAAATGACAGTTGAGATGGAGTCTGGCTTTAGCCTTATAAGCAAGTTTAAAGTCTAATACCAAGAACTCAGTCACCAAAACAGGGTATAAACACAAGGGCAGAAACTTTAGCCAATGACTTGGTTCCGAGAATGCTTCAAGTTCTTGAACTCACTCCCCAAATACTTTCATAATATTTGAGAATCTTACCTTAGCATTGTTGAGGAATCCCTGCCCATTCAGGTTAGTCTTATTCAGTTGATCTTTGTTGGATCTGATCTCAGCATTAAGTGATTGAAGCTGAGAAGACTGCTTCTTCAAGACGTTGATGTCGCGTCCAGCGTCGCGTCCGAATCCCTCCACGGTGTCCTTGGTCTTGTTCAGCCAATGCTCAAAGGTCACCACATCCTTGTCAAAGTTGCGGAGGTAGTCCAGAGCGGAGGCGAGTTGTTGGACGCGGGAGTCAGCCTCGTTGTTGAGGCGCTCGTAGCGCATACGCAGCTCTGAAACATAGTCCTGGAGGCGGGCGGCGTTCTCACGAGTCAGCTTGTCACCTTGTTTCTTCAAGAACTGCATCACGCTGTCAATATTCTGCTTGACGGGCTTGTCATGGGTAACTACATCGTCACGTAGGGCCTAGAAGTGAAGACAGAAATGATATGAATTCTTAAGCAGGATTTGAAACTTTGTATGGTGGGAGAACAATCAGGTGAGGCTTGCGGTAGCACCATGTGTAAATCTCTTTGAGTAGTGGTGGTTCTGAGAACCGGTGGTTGACAAGTCAGCTTCGATCAGTATGCTCTGATCATCTTTAGCATCCTCACCTGATATGAATTCTTCTTTCTTTTGTGAGTATTTTCAAGTGTGATGGGAAACGGACACAAAAAATTGAGAAATGGATGATTTCTGCTTACCTTCATCTTGTTGAGCTGTTCACTGAGTGGCTGCACCTGTTCTGCCTGTGGTTGGGAAGAACCCATGGCATGCTCAGCCTCAGACACCCACTGCATCAGATCCTGCAGCTGACTAACATGGGTATGGTACAACTTCTCAAGGGAAGTCTGTAAGGGTATGAAGACAAAACAAACATTGAAACTATGTCACATTTTCTGCCTACAAGAGCAATGATGGATACTGTTACACTAAAAGGAACCCGACTGTTTTCCTCCCAGTCTCGGTTTGGTTACATTGATTTGATTGGAAGACATGAGTGCACCATAATTGCAATCTATAACAATAACTGTTTTCAATTAAGAAGGACAAATTATTTTTCCTTCCCAACCAGGGTGTGAGTCGTTCCAAATTTAAGGAGGGCACGTTGTTGAAATGATGGCATTTTTCATCTTTTGGTAACCCCTGGAGTTATAGATTTCATGAAGCTTCTTAGAACAGTAACCTCTGCACAAGAGAAGTAGATCAAAGAGCAGGATTTCTATAAATCTGAAGAAAATAACAGCAACTTGTTTTCACCAGGCAGATAAATAGTCTAATTTGTCCCAACCTTGTTTCCAGCCTTGGTTTGACATTTGAGGGGAAAGCACATGATTTATACAATGATCAAATCAAGAATAATTTGCTTACGATTTCTTCCTTCTCCCGATGGCGTTGAGACAGCATTGACTTGAGGCTCTGAAGACGGTCCTCAGCCAGGCTAACGACGTTGTCATAACCACGGCGCAGGTCTCCCATCTTCCCATTGATCTCATGTTGCTGCTCAACCTTCAGGTAGTCATCCTTGTTGTTGTGGATGAAACGGTCTGCTTTGTTCAGAGAATCCAAGATGGGCTCTTTGTGGTGGATGATCTCCTCCAAGAAATGCTGCAAAGTGATTAAGATGGTAAAGGGATACTCAATAAGGCTTCCTGAATCTATGTGAAGAGTCTCAAATTGAAGGGCTAGGCTTACAATGTAGCAAACTCTGGAATGTTGACTCAGTCAGTATTTACATTGACTCTTTCTGGGTCTATATTTACATTGACTCTTTCTGGGTCAATATTTACCTTGTGTTTCTCCAGCTGGAAGGTCAATGTTGGAATGTCCTTGCTGACTGACTCCATGTTGGTCAGCTTCTGTTGGGTCATGTTGACCCAGTACACCAGGTCACTCACAATCTGGAAGATGTTGCGGTACTCCTTGTCCAGGTCAGCCTAGGGGGCAGAAGTTAAAGGTCAATACAGGGTCAAAGGTGAAACATGAGGATGTAGAACATTGACTTTTATCTGTCTGTAGGAAGTACTTTAACTTTGTGTTGAGTTTTGTCAGGAAAGTATTGTTTGAAATTGATATTTGCATGAAGTGTATGGATTGTTATGTGAAAATGTCATAATGCATCCAGTGTAACCAGACCAGGAATTACCAAACTCATAGAAGGGGGAAAAGCAAAAAATTCAAACAAAAATCAGGAAAAAAATATCAGTTAGTCATGAAGATCAATGAATAAGAGCCTTGAATAATTAGGGAAAACAAAAGCCCAAAGTGGATAACAAAATATAAAATTTTTACCAAAAAGTAATAACAACTATCATATACCCTCTCCCTAAAAAAAAAACCCCAATAACAATTTCACAAGAAAAACTTTTAAAAAATTGTGGCTTTTTAAATTATTCATTAGTACAAGTTTGTTGCATTGGTAAACGACCAATGGGAAGTTGAATAATCTTGCAAATATAGAATTTAATCTAGGAGAGTATGGTTTCTGTATTTTGCTTTGATAGTTTACTGACAACTCTTTCATAGACAGATGAAATTTGATTCAAATGCTTGTCAAGTTCACTAAGCTCACAACACACATGAACAACTGCTGCGCAATAATGCGTAATGATTGTATAGGAGGGAAAAACAGTTTATACTTTTCAAATGTCTTTGTTCTTAATGAACGTTACAATTCAAAACCCCACCCCACCTCCCGAAAAAGGGGGAAAGGGGGAAATGGATACTGCATGCAAGGACTAAAAAGGGGAGATTTTTAATTGAAGTAAAACAAAATTTAAAAGCAACTTACAAGTATAGAATTGTGTATTAATAAATGACAGCATACAGTGATTATGAATTGATAACCATGTAGGACACCTTGCAGATATGAATATTCATGATTACGGGTTAAAGGTCATTCAACTTGTGAACAAGATGGTGGTTTTAGAGAAACATACAGAATGAAGACTCTGACAACACAGATGGGTTAAAACAACTGTTTTATTAGTCATACAAACAAAACCACAAACAAGAAAACAATATGGGACGGGAGAACAACAATAACAAAGGAACAATCCACAGAATTCGGTTTGTAGTACAAACGAAACCATTTTAATATTAAGTGGTTGGGAAATGAGGGAGATTTACTCAAAGTCTACAAAATTGTTGAAAACTCATTCAAAAGATTCTTTTACTCTGAGCGAGGCTAAGGACAGTTAGAGAAACTTCATCAGGACAGTTTTTAATAACAAGTTATTTTCAAGACAGATCAAGGTGGGGGTAGTTGGGAAAGAAAACATACCAATCTGGGCAGGACAAAGCAGACTGGGTTTATAAAGGGTTTGTATCTGGGTTGAAGAGTAGGTTTATACATTCATACTCATAGAGGCTACATCAGAACACGGAATTTCTATAAGTATTGAAAACCAAAGTTTCTCCATACTTAACTCTAAGAGAATTCTATGTAAGAATCTGGGGCAAATTTCATGGCTCTGCTTACCGCAGATTTCTGTGCTTACTGCCTATAGAACTGTGCGCTTTACCAGGCATTGTAAGCGCAGAATTCTGCGGTAAGCAGAGACATTACACTGTGCCCAGGTCACACATAGAGATTAGACTAGCTACAAGTCTGGTACATGCTTTTTATAAATGGAAGGGGTATCTGCACATGCAATCAAGTTGGGTTTGTCTTGTACATCGGACAACTGGGACATGAAGAAACTCTACTTGTAACAGCATTTGGTTATTTACATAAACAAATACTACAGGATTTTTTCTACGAGAATCTTGGAGAGTGGATTTTTTTTTCTCTGTCACAATCCCACTGAACATGCTTCTGAGTCAATTAAAAATATTTTATTGGAAAATGGTTAACACACACGCACACGCACACGAGAGAGTAAAATGGGAACAAAAGTATTGAAGGACAATGAAAATATGAAAATACAAACACAAGATTAAGGTAAAAGTAAGACAGTCACATGCAAATGAAATCAAATAGAAAAGAAGTTACTAACCTCTTCATAATACTAGAATTGCAATGTCAAGATGCACAGACAGAAAGAAAAACATGATAAGTCCAGAGTTACATGGTATGGCCTCAAAAGAAAATCACATTTCTACTCTACGATAACAACAAACGATAATGAAATTACACCCAAATGACCCCAAAATGAAACAATGAACAAATGATTATCACACTCTGGTAAGAAATGGAAAGACAACGTTCAGACATGGTCATGGCCAGAACTTTTATTGCAAAAATGAATGGTACATTTAATGTTAATAATCTAAAACTACTTTCTAAACAATGACGAGGAAGTATAACAAGAATTTGTTTTGAAATTTCATCAATTGGCAGTTGAATCCATAGCTTTACAGATGCAGATTCTTGAGTTGCAATAACATGACACTTTTCAAGTTAATTGAGAATAATGTTTGGTACAACAGGTGAATGCTTAATTTTAAATTCCAATGACGCGAGACAGTGTTGCTTTGACGATCTGAACCATGCTATGCAATAGACTTATATCAGGGTGCAGCCATCTTGATTCTCTCCCATTCAAATCAATGAAACCAAACCGAGGCTGGAAGGCCAAATAGTCTGGTTCCTTTTTGTACAATCAATGTTAGCATCCATTACTGCTGTTGGATACTGGGAACATGACCAAGATGGTGGCAGACTGACAAATGTCTAGACAAATTTTAAATAGATTCGGTTATTTGTCAGTTGCACCATGAACCCACATATTGTGCTCCACTGCCAAAGTTTAGTGTTTAGAGAAAATCACTGTTGAAGTTGAACTATTTTTTAAGCTGCTGTTTTAGAAACTGCTTTCTATTTTTACTTCTTTATTCTGACAGAACTGTCAAAGGGTTCACAATCATGCAACTGTTTTGATGAGTTATTAATTCCACGTTTGTCACTTCGCAAAAAAAAAAAAAACGAGAAGTAATTGTAGAGTGCTGTGGACAAACTAATTCATATTGAGATATGTCGCTTTGTGAAAATGCTAAACTTGACCAGGTCAACAGATACATCACTTTATGACAGGCAGAGGCCGTACCACTCATGTTTTTATATTTCAATGAATAAAGTGGCATATTGTGATACGTGACTTCGCAGAAAAGCAAACTGGCTAATCTAGTGAGACAACGGTCACGCTAATTAATGTCATTACAAAACTGTTATATGTTAGGTCCTGAAACTTGCTGAAATTGTGAACAGTAATGATTATGTCAATAATATGTAAAAAAAAAAACGATTTGCAAAATGTTGTGCGTTTGATCGATCCGTCAGCTCAAGGTGTGACTGATGAATTCATTGTACCAGGCATTACTCCAATTATCTCAAAGAGGACTGCCAGCTCAAAATATTGCAGAAATTAAAATTGCTATTAAGAATTTTTATTTTGATTATACCAGTCACAGACAACACAAATGAAATGTTTGGACTGGTAATAATTTTTTCTGCTATACGCTAACAAATCACACTCACAGTGCTTCGCAGAGTTGCATGTTTAGTAAAGATTGATAAGCTAAGCATAACTGGTAGCTGAAAACCAAAACACTAATTGCAAGTCTAATAGCCATGCAGAAATGTCAATCAATGCTTCTTTTCTCTGAGATTTGTATAATTCATATTTCAAGAATATTGCACGTTCACCTTTTCTTTTCTTTTTTTACAAGTTACATTTAGTCATGGTCTAGTGGTACAATTTTGATCAAAATATAATATTTTTATTTTTGTTAGAATTTTTTTTTAAATATCTTTAAAGCATTGCATAGAGATGGATGAGGTATTAGTCATAGAGTCGTTGGCGAGGGCAGTCAGTACAGCAATTATATACTAGTAACTCAAGTAACTAGGTAATCTGTCTCAAATATTCAGCCCTAAAATAGATTCCTTCCTGTGAGATTAGCATCATTTGATGGAGGACGAAACAGAGACATGCAAGAGCTAAAAGACAGCTGCAACATCTGAAAGATCGAAATGTACATTGTGTAGCAAATAACTGCTGGCAGGGTGAGTATGGAAATCGGGTGGGTATGGAAATCGGAGGGGGGGGTGCAAATTAAATGCTAAGCAATGGGTTGAAACTCTCTGTTTCTATACGTCAGAATTGAAGAAAGCAGAGTGCTATCTTGCAAGATGACAGGCATTCTGGGATGAAATAGATGTGTAAGTTGTGTCAAGAGAGGGCAGCTGTTGGTGGATGGTGAAAAAGGTTGATTGAGGGAGAGCAGCAAAAACTTATCAATGAAGAGGTAGCTGAATGAGATGAGATGTCGCATCTGATGGTCCATGCTCTACTTAGGGCGGAGCTGCTCAGGTGTTGACTGAGATGCATTAGTAGCTAAGAGTCTAGCTTACCCATGTTAGTACAGTTTCAGAGGGTTGTTGTAAGGGCATGTCCGGCGGGGAAAGGTAAGATCTGAAACGCTTTACGCTTGCCGACATATGGCTCACCGGTGCTTCGGTACTAAGGAGGCGCTCCACACGATGCATCACGACCTCCCGACTCGCGATCGGGGGCGACTCGTAAGTAACCGGGAGGGATTCTTCAGGCGGAGGTGTAAACTTGTATCTTTCAGTTGATGATACGGGCTTCCTACTATACTCAGGAGCAGCTTTGGAGGCTGCAAATACCTCATCTGGCAGCACCTCTGCCTCAGGAACATTTTGAAAAGAGACTAACTTTCTTGATGTTGAAGTCACTTTATATCCCTTCCTGGTGGTGACTGGCTCTCCAAAGACAGAGTCATCCTCTTCTTCCTCATCTCCTTTGGGATTGCCAGGTTTAGGATTGGAAGGATTTAGGGGATTAGGATTTCCAGATTTAGGGTTGGGATTACCAGGATGGGGATTACCAGGCTTCGGATGTGGATTACCAGGCTTTGAGTGGGGATTTCCACTTTTTGGATTAGGATTTCCAGGATTTTCATGTGGATTTCCCTCAACAGGGTGAGGATTACCAGGCTTTGGGTGAGGATTTCCTGTAGTTTTTGGATTGTCTTGTCGCAGGCTCGATTGACGACCAATGGGATCAGTAAGCACATCATCCGGATTAGGATTTCCCTGGATGGGATTAGCAAACACAACTTCAATTTGATCTTTTTCCAGTGGAATCTGCTCATCACTCTGCTCAGGGTCTCCAAGTTTCTGCACCAAATCTGACGATACCTGTGACCTTGGAACTTTTTCTCCTTCCACAACCATTTTTTTTTCTGTATCCTAAAATAAACAAAAGACAGACAGGGTCACTCTCTGTTTTAAACGTCTTCCTTAAAAAACATAAATTAAATAGCATTTAAATTTTGTTGTTATTTCATTTTGTTACTTTGATAATGAGACCAAAAAAATCATGTTTCAAGGTAGGTTAAACTAATTAAGCCTACTTAGACACTGTAGGTTGCTTATCTAATGTACCATGCAACATCATGCACTAATTGATGTAACATTTTAAATGAAGCATGCACTTTAATTAAATACATCAAATGAAAGGACAAAATGCATCAATGGGAAAATGTTTTTCGTGCAAATGTAACGATACTAGCGTGCAAAGAATCTACAGTGAACATTCTTGGACTCCAAGAGATTTTTTTTTTTAAATCCAAGCGCTGTACACAACAAGTGGTATGATAATACACTTGTGGTCCTCAATAATCAAGTCATGACATGGTTAGATTTTAAGAAGAGAGACATTTTTGGCACAAATCCAAAAACCCATTATCTACGATGAATCATTCGGTGTTAGTTTGAGTTACTAAAATCAGGTACCAACCTTTTAAATCATTTTTGAGGAAACTCCATCTTGAAATATCAAACTTATTGATAAATCAAATTTCTGGTTACCACTAGCCAAGAATAACCACAGGACTTCAGTACAAAAAACAAAAACACTCGAAGCAAAACACAGAAATATTTTATTACAGATATCTTCCAGAGTATAGTAACAGTTATAATAAAAGAAAACAATTGTTTTAAGATTTCTGTTTGTATGACTGTATCCTTAAGTTTGAAAGGCAGGGACAAAACTTGTTGTAAAACTGAAGGATAACCATTTTATGAATTTTGTCAAACAAGTGGTTCCAGAATTTTAACAGACTGGTTCCAAAGTTTTAGCAGACTGGTTCCAGTTTTTTTTTAAACAAACTATTTAGTGACAAATTTGGGCAGTGAATAACATTTCTTAGATCTGTCTTTTTACACTGGCTCTGTCCTGGAGACTCAGTGAACAACTCCTTGAAATAAATTCTTAAATTTTTTTCCCTGTCGTAATTTTTTTTTTAAATGGCAAAAACAGGAGATGTGAATTTCCCAGACAGCTCCAACCCATCCTGCATTTATGCTGTGCTAAACAATTACAAAGTTTTGATTGTTTTTTATCTTAAGGAAACAAACTTGATCTCAATATTGAAGAAAAAAAAAAGACAACTTAAAATCTTTAAACCAGCTGAAAGCAAAAACATGACAATAACAGACACAGCAAAACTGATTGGCATGAAATGTTGCACTCATATGATGGATGGACAATATTGAAAATGTTTACTTAAAAAAAATGATAAAAGAGAAAGCGGTAAGATGGGTGTGTTGAGAGACACCCATCAAAGATTTGAAAAGTTACATCAGTTAGAAGGAAAACACAGAAACAACTTGTTGGATTAGTTCCAGAAATTATTTGAGTTTTAGGAAAGACAACTTTGAAATTTATAAACGTGCATTCACAGCAAAGAAAGGTCAAGCTGTGCAAAGAAAGTGTAAAATTTATTTATTTTACTGACTTCTCCTCAGCTAAGATAAAGACCATAGCGCAGTGATGCATTCAATCCACAACAAATACGTCAAAACAAGATCCATAAATAGAGAAAAGAAACCCACTTTAGCTCATACCAAATTCATTGGATCCAAATGTATTACTTCAAAATTGCAATGATTCATCGCAGCAAATAAAACTGTGTCACAACTTTTTTATGTCTTGTGCTCAAAAGATTTTTCTTAAAAATGTCACTTGGCATCCAAGTATCGATATCAACTTATACAAGAGCTAAGGAATGGGTTTCTTGGGGAAGGTTACGAAACTGTGAACATACAAACACAATCCCAGTGAAAGCACTCACCTAGCTAGCAGAGGGAATTGACTGTGAAGATTCTGGTGTTTAGGACCAGACATTATCATAGTACCGCAAAAGAGTTGAGGGTGAATTCTTAGATAAAAGTAATGAACAGCAGAGCTGCCAACGTTTGCATCTTTCAATCACGAAGATTTCGTACAACAATCAGGAGATATTTAGAATTACATTCATCAATTGGGAGAAAGTTTCCATAGTCAGGGAGTTTTTTGCAATTTGTTCATCAGAACATGGAAAGATTGGTTTACTTTCAGGGGACTTTCTGCAGAATCAGGGAGAGTTGGCAGCTCTTGGTTTGATTTCATATCTCTGGCTGGAAACACTCTGCAAGGTGTGTTGTTATTTATGTTTGTGTTTGTGAGTGATTAAAGGGATTATAACATCTGGAAACAATGGATGGGGATATGGTCACATCCAACAAGGTTTGTATTTATTTGAAATGTAGGCTATGCTCTGAAATGTGAAGGCTGTTGCTGAAAATGTACATGTTGTTTGAGCTGAAATGGAAACCGATTTAGAAGTTGTAATACTTCAATTCTGCTGTTATTCTTGTAGAGTGATATAATTGATGCTTGTGTATGAAATATTGTGGTACATTTTTAATATATAATGTAATCATTTATCAATAAGCAAAGGACGAGTTCCAAAATGTGAAAAGGAAATTCAAGTTGAAGTTGCACTCTGCTGTAGTGTTGCTAAATTTAACACCAAACGTATCATTTCAAACAATCTTTGAGGATTTTTTTTTAAATAAGGCCCCTGGGTATTCCAAAGAGTCAGAAATAATTCTGAAGATTTTGCACTTCGATTCTATTAATTTTGAGTTAAATATTGTGGGTTATTGCCTTCTATTAGAAGGTTTAGAGCAACTACTTGCAGCAGGAGAAAATTGAAACAGAAATTGATCTTAAGTGCATTTTGTTTAGAGTTATCAAAGGATGGTGCTTACCAAAAAGCCATTTGCTGAGGGAGCGTAATGCCACATGGGGGAGGATGGGGGAAAGTGGGGGCCAGTGGGCTTGGGGGAATAGGACCAGAGGGGTTGAGGTGGGATAGGGTGGGATTTGCAGGGTAGGAGCTGGGTTTGCTGAAGCCAACCTGAAGTACACGGTCTTTAAACACTGACATTGCGACACATTGCAAGAATGCACTTTGCAATAATAACTCATCAATTCTTTCTCGTTTCAGATTTTTTTAAGTAAAATCTAAATTTAAGTGCTTGGGAAGTTTACCCATCCCAACCACTTCAGTCATCCGATGAAGATGTATCACTTGCAATAACACAATGTCCATTTTACCATCTTCATAAGTAAATATTTGAAAACTTGAAATTCCTTCAAAAATTATGAGAGTCTGAAAATAATGGCTGGGTGACTGTGAGAATAAAACGCAAACTCTTAACTCCCTCTCAGTGAAAAATCAAAATGATCAACATGAATGCAATACTAGTATTAGTAGTAAAACAACTGCTTCGCTACTGAAGATTGGAAAACTAGTAAATCTAGAACAATTTAACAGTGAAAAATGCTGAAAGACAGAATGAGTTAAAAATATGGAATGTCAAAAGCATTCATCTGCAAAACACAATTGCTGTGCGCAAAATGCACAAGTATATCATCTGAAATATTTGATACTACGTGAAACGCTACCTGAGACTAAGGTGTGTAGATTTGTTCTGGATTGATTTGATACAAATGTCAATCCCCACATGACAAACTTATACACAAAGTAAAAGAAACATCTTACATTTGCCACATTTCCAGCAGAATTGATGGTGTCCACTCGTAGATTGACACGTGCCACTAGGTCACGGTAACGCTTGTTCAGCTGATCCATGTCCTCTTGGACTATGTCCGTACCTGGTCTGTGATTCTCTTTACTCTTTATGGTACCATGGGGGTGGATACCTTTGAGTTTGGTCAGGTAACTACCCACCATGGAATCATAAGACTGTAGAGAAATCAAGAAAACACAAGTCTATTTATTTCAATTCATTTAGGTTTATTATTCCACTCAAATTACACGACTGTAGTTGAAAGGACTAATATTGATGTTTTTACATTATGTAAATTTTTTTAACTAAAAAAAAAAATAATAATTTTTACATAAAATTGTAAAGTGATAAAATCCATAAATACTCAACAAATAAAATAATAGTCAGAAACTGTGGAACTAGAGACCACAAAAAGCTTTGTTCAATAAAGTTGCTGACGACAAGGCAAACTTTAGGCACACAAAAGAATGGAATGAAATTGACCTTCTAAAAAGTTAGACATGAAAAGCATTGCCCCATTCTTTAGGAAAACAGTTTCTCTGAATCATGCCTGATTAGACAAATTTTATTAAATATTCTTCAGCCTCACCTGAGCTTGTCCAATGAAAGCTCCAGCCCGCCCATTCACTGTCATCATGTTATGTTGGCGACGAGCCACATTGGTGTTAAAATCACGCGCAGCGCTTATCTGCTGCTCGATGTTGAGGGCACCCCTCGCTATATGGTCAAATTCCATGAGGGTGACCTCGGCCTGAGAGATCCAGTTACTCTCTCGTGTAAGTAGATCAGTGAAGTCTTGCAGGACATCACTTGAACCATTCAGCCTCTTTAAACTGATCAAAGGAAGAGAAATAAAGAGATATTACTTTAACAAGAACCGGACTGGTGGTCTCAATGTTCCACCAAATCGATATGTGGCATGTTGTACCCACCCCCCTTATTGGGTCTTCATTGTTTTCTGGGAATCTCATTCATTCTTCAGAGAATTTTAGGGGAGGGGGTGCTTCTGTACAAGAGGAAAAGAGTGTGTTAAAGTATGGGAATATTTGGGGGGGGGAAGAGACATCCTCTGCCACATATCGGGCATGGGTTTCTACTTGGCCTACTCTAGTCTTCATTAGCAATGATTTATTATGTATGGTTTCTGGTAGCATCATGTGACAATCTCTCTTGAGTAGAGGAGTGTAGTTGTTTTGAACAGTGTCCTCTGATCATCTTGCAAAGGATACAAGAACTATTACAAGCCTATTATATTGACTGCAGTGTTTGTCCGTCTACTCACCGTTCATGAGTCTGATTGCAAACGTCCTCCCACCTCTCTGCAATATTATGCACCTCTCCTTCCAGCCTTTGTATATCTTGATGGGTGGGAGTAGTCTCAGACAGACTACGCACACGTACCATCTCATCATTGAGTTTATCAATGACTGGTTGGAATGGTGGAAGCGTTCGCTGTAAACCCTGGATGGAAAAAGAGGCGAAACACACAATGTTGAAGGAAGCTTGGAAGCTATTTTGAGACAGTTTGGAGTTCGGATTATGTCAAGGATGAAATGCAGAAAAACTGTTCTAATATTAAATCCCAAATCATGGCAGAGTTACAGAAAAAAAGTTGATCTGCTGATTTCATTTTAACATGCATGCCTAATGGCCAGGGCCCTTCCATACAGCTGCTCAAGCAAAACAAATTGCTTAACAGTTTCCTGCTAAGCAGAAATGAGCAGGATACCAGTCAACACTTGTACACGTGACATGGTAGCTTGGGTGGTAACCTTATTCTGGTAAGTTTGTGCTTGGCAGCTCTATGGAATTGGACCCAGTACACATCAGATCTTCTCTCAGATTTACAAGAACATTATTGGCTATGAAGTATTTCCATTTGAGTGTGTGTGCCCCTGACGATGAATAAAAACTGCTTACCTGTAGTTTGTCCAGGTGATTCTGATGTTTATCCATATCACCTGGCATTTTGCCGTGTAAGGTCAGAACCTTCTCACAGCTTGTTACAACCTCGCGTGCTCTGTGCAGTGTGTGTACAATATCAGTCACTAAGGAAACTCTGTGTATCAACAACAAAAAGAAAGACTTACATTACGCAACAGTAGTAGTGATTTTTTTCCAAACTACCGCTAACAGACCAGCGCATAAGAGTCCCACATACATTGCTTTAACAGAAACAAACTCACACACTTTACAGGGACCCAATGTTCCAATAGCACAAGATTTCCACAATCTATGGTAAATTTACTCTCTTTGCATCCAGACAGGGACTTAGTGTAAGAAATAACTATAAATAGTCAACTTGTGGGTATAACCATGTGTAAAATCTCTTTAGAGGAGTGTTGGCTCTGAAAAGAGCTAGTGTGGTCTCGACGTTTCGAACAGTACACTCTGCTTGTCTTCAGGAGACAGCATTGGCACGTTAGTAAATTTTCTCTTTTGATAATGACAGTACATGTAGTAAGGTACAGCATTTGTAATGCTACAGGTGCACTTACTGTCTTTGAATCAATAAAGAGTACAGTATTGGACAAACTTCTGCTGTTGGTATATACTAACGTCACAAGCAGTAGTCTGCTAGGAGTTTTATTTCATTGGCCACTGACCTTTCAGAGCAAGCGTTGGAATGTCTAACAATGCCGTCCCATTTCTCGTTGAGAATGTGGAATTTGTCAGCGAGTTGTGGAAAGTCAGCCTCTCGCTGGTGGAGTATTTGGGTCACGGCATCGCTGATACGGTCATAGATTGGCTGAAGCTCAGCCAAATTGTAGTGGAATGTCTGTGTAGAAAGTCAAATAAAACTTGCATTAATTAAACACAAAAGTTTTTGTGAAACAAGGTCATTTCATCACAAAAGCATAATGAGGAAGTACAAATCCTTCCAGAAAATTTGCAACAATTAAGCTCCATGTCTGGTCCCGTTCTAGCTTATTCAATAGACACAGGAGTGAGGTCAAAGTTGAAAATATTGAATAAAGTTACTGTGAAATATGGACATACCTGAAAGTCATCATGGAGTGTTCTGGACTCCTCCATTGTGTGAGGCAGGGGTGTTTCAACCCTTGATTCTAGCCGTTCTTGGTCTTCGTACAACCTCTTTATAAAGGCATCCATATCCAACATCAAAGTCTCAATCAAACGACGATCTACTCGGCAGACAAAGTTTGACAAACCACACAAAGAAAAACCATTTCATATTATCGCAAAACTTATCTTGAAATTCAGATATTCAAATTTGATTGACATAAATTGTCCAAATGATTAAATTAATGATTTATTGTACCATACATTGAATATATATCATAAAAATCAATGAAATATTGAAGGATTGCTCCTGATTGTTAAATAATTTATTGATAAGTAAACAAATCAATTTATGAAAACATCATTAACTTGGTTTTTGTTATTTAAATAGTGTCCATCATGTCAATTTAGCCAATAAAAAGAATTGCTTAAATTTTGTGAATAAATGGAGAGGTTTAAGAATGTTTGACGTTACACAGTACACACCTTCATCAGAGAGATTTGTTACTTGGTTGTCAACCTCTGTGTTGAACTGCTTAGTTGAATAAACCCGTTCCACATTATCAGACGTTATGTAGCTGTCTTGAGAATCCACGTCTGATCGTCTGCGAGATGTACGGAGCTGATCTGTCAGATCATCTATCTCCTGGAGCTGAGTCTGAATTCTTTGTGTTGAGGAGCGTACTTTTTGTGCGGTGATGTTCTCCGAGACATCTTGTTGTCTGATGTGTTCTTGACGTCGCTGCTGAGCTGTAACGGCAGCTTGCTGTGACATCATCTGCTCGTACTGCAACTCTTCCTCAGCCAATTGCTCCCCAAGACGCTGCCTGGCAACCAATCGAGCCTCTTCATCCATTCTGCGACGTTTAGATGCAATATGCTCAGCACTTTCTCTCTCTGACTGCTCTGCTTGTTGGGCAACAATCATCTCAAATTCTAATCGCTCTAAAGCCATCTTTTCAGCAAGTTGTCTTTCCTCATCTTGTCTTCGTTCCATGGCTAGCTGTTCTACTCTCCTCTGCTCATAAGCCATCCTCTCAGCATGTTGCCGGTCAGCTTGTTCTTGCTGTTGGTGTCTTTCAAGACGTGCTCGGTCAGCAGCTTGTCTCTCCATCTCCATCTGCTCCTGCATCATTGTGATCTCAGCTCTACGCTCAATCTCCAGACGTTCCTGGCGACGATGCTCTTCTTGAATCATCCTTCGTTCAACTTCCTTCTCTTCCGCCAGTTCTCGTTCTCTCTTCAATCGTTCCTCCTCCAACCTCATCTGCTCCGTGTTCTCCTGGAATTGTTGAAGCATGACCTGTCGTTTGGACATCTGGGGGAATGTCCCACTCCTGTCTTGCGTTAGCTCAGGGCTCATAATATGCTTCTTCAGAGTGACCGTCCGATGGGTCTGAATCTCAGGAGTAGCCATTCTCTCCAGCGAAGTCCTCTTTGTCACTTCACCAGGGACAACTTCTTCCGTTCGGATTTTCCTTGTGGTCACCGTCCGATGTGTTTCACCATCTGGCAACTGTTCGGTGACCTCTTCTATTATGACCGTCTGACCGTCTTCCGTGGTTTCTCTTCTGGATGTGACAGAGCGATGTGATGAAGAGGATCTTGTTTGTGTCTCATGCCCATTTTGTGATCTCTGGACAACTTGCTGATGTACAGGCGCAGCTTCAGTCTGCTGAACAGTCTTTCTCCGGACTGAGTCCACGCTTTGCATTGAGTGGATTTGAGCTGATTGATCCTGAATCCATTGCTTGAGTTTAGTTTGTGTTGCATTCCATAAATCAACAAGATGCTTAAACTGTATCTCAATTCTGCAAAGATATATCAAAGGAATTGTCAGTTAGCTTGTATGATTTACAAAGTTAATACAGTATTAGATGAATTGTTCAGAATTATCGCATCATATTACAATTCTTATCAGTTTAATAACGTGGTCCAATTTCACGGCACTGTTTACTGCAGAATTCTGTGTTGTAAGCATAAAATTCCGCAGCAGACTTATCATTTACAATGCAGGTGGTTGAAACATTCACTCAAGATAACGGAAGTCATGCATGGCAGTTTTATTTGGTAAGCAATTATTAGCAGAGAGTTGACTATAAGCATGATCAGTCTAAGGATAATTTACCTAAAAACCCTTTTCTCAGCAGCTGTATAAACTTGGCCAGATGGTTGGATTTGCTATTTTAAGAAACTGAATACCCCTTTCAGGAAATACTAAACCACATTGCCATCATCCTAGTCTGGTTCCCAATCAGTCAAATGTAAAAAGTGAACACTAATCTTTTGCAAACAGGACCTGACTTGATTCCCCTCCCAGCCTCATTTTGGTTACATTGAATATCATGGGAGAGCACACAAGATGGCTGCATCTAATGCGAGTAAATACTGCACTTACTGTGCGATGTAATCCAATGCTTCAACATTAGGGGGTGGTACGAGGAAGCAGACACCAGGAGCATGTCCTTCCATTCCTGCCCGGTTCACCACCCTCCACTTTGTCCGATTGGAGTTATCAAGTAGCATATACTCCTCACCTTTCACTATATTCAACTGAAATAGAACAAGATGGTAGAAATCAAGGTAACGGCAACCAGTCTGACTAAGCATTGCTTGGCTGATACTAGGGCCCAATGTCATGGAGGTGTTTAAGCACTGAACAATTTTCTGCTTAGCAAAAATGAGCAGGATACCAGTCACAAATTGTACTTGTTACATGGTATTTTGGATGTTGACGTTATTCTGAAAAGCATATTTTGTTATGCTTAGCTACTTTTTGTGCTTAAGCAACTCTATAAAATTGGGCTTGGAACAATTTGAAGCTGTTGTACAAAGTGGGAGATAAGTGGAAGCTGGTTTACATGGTGACCAGTATGTCATCATCTCATTTTGGACAAAACTGTCAGGACTGGGATTTCATCTTTGGGAGAGCAAGGTCATTTTGTTTTGCAAAGGTTATGGCCATTGCAAAATCTTTAAGTCTATGGGAAACTTCTGAAGGCACACCAAGGCCAAGACCAGGGTAAAAGAGGCCATCTGTGACCTCCCTGTAATTTCAGGCCTGAGGACCCATTGTTTGAAAAGTCAAAATTTGTCTCAACTCCATTCTTACTAGAAGATTTTATGACATGGCTGGAACCTTTTTACTAGCCTTCTGTTTGAATTTGTAACTACTAATACTTGACAATTGTTTCTCATAAGAAATACTTTGATGAGGATGAGCAAAGTAAATACTAGTACACTGTATATATTGGTAGTCATCAGAAGAGGAAGACAATATAAAGTAATAAACCACATCGGAAACTTACTGGGCAAATTTTATAAAATTTTGGGTTGAACAAAGAAAAATTGACAAGAACAGATTTTAAGCCCAACCTGTGATTAACATGCTGGTACTCTACCAACTGAGTTATCTAGCCCTTGGTAAAGGACCAGCATGTTAATTCAGAAGTGGCATTTTCAAATCATGTTCTAGTTTGTTTTTCTTTCTTCACCCCAAAAATATAAAGATAAAGAGAATGAGCAATTACATTGAGTTGTTACTTACATCAATCCCTGGAAAGTCACACACAGCAATAATTGGGATTGGTTCGTTAAGACGTTGACGGCGTTTCTTAAGAGGCACAATATGTTGACTTCTCTGGCCGAAGTCTCGAAGCACCACCCGGTACTCCTCAATTCTGTTTTTCATGGTCTGAGGACAAATTAGATGAAGGAAGGTTGTAATAAAATATGGTTAGAAGAAAGTACTTTTACAGGGGGAAAAAATCAGTTACCACATTATTCCTTTTTTCTTCTATTTCTTTTTAATGGGGTGAGAAGAGGGCGGGATGGGTTGAATCTTGTCAAGTAGGGTTGGGGTGTGACCATGGACAGGTGGAATTGGGGAAGGTTTGTTAGGAGAGTAAGGTTTGACTGGGTTGGGTTGGGTTGTGTTGAGGTTAGGCTGGATTTGAATGAAGTGGGGTTGGGTAAGGTTTTTGGATTGGCATTATGATTAGACAGGAATTTTGAGACTGGCTCCAATTTATGTCTACCAAGTGTTATTTCTGTTTTAACGTACCTACTCAACATGTTCCTACGAAGTAATTAATTAATTTCAACCTACCATTAGTTCTTGGAGAAGTTGTTTGGCCTCAGATGCTGACATGTCTTTTTTGTCATATTTGGAGGCAAGGACTTCCTGATTCCTGGCCATCCATTGCTCAAATTCCCTGGCATCGTAGAAAAACTGCAAGAGAAGAAAAACCAAGTTCTGCAAGATACCCTCTGACTAGTATTTCTATGATATGCATTTTTAAAACTTAGTCATAAAGTAATTTGTTATGAAATTAACTTTTTTAGTTTTAGAAGAGTCTCATTTTGGATGTGTTTTCATAAGAATGAAGCAATAAGTGAAGCATTTTGTGTTAATCAACTGACTACATCTCCAGTTTGTATTAGTTTTTGCAAAACAAACCACTTTCGATTGTTGAAAATCCATTTTTTTCCCACATGGATTTATTGCCCATTTCATTATTAACATAAAATAATTTGGAGATTGTTTCTAAACTACTACTACTTTTAAATGCAAAAACTGGCACTAAAAGCAAACTAGTGGGGGAAGAATATCAAAAAATCAGCAGCTGTAAAAACGTCAACTACCAAACAGAAAACTTAACTCATCTTGAAAAAAATCTTTGTAACACAAGCCCAAATTGTCAAGTCACGATACACATTTGAGTTTACAATGATTTACAAACACTTCAATGAAAACACACCCAAGATAAGTAAACAATAAGATACTCAATCTCACATCTAAATGTTGCCACTTTTTAAATTTTACATAAACCCTGTTTTACTTTGCGCAAATTGACAGAGAAATTTAGTTTTAGAAAATGTCTTAAAATAGAGGAAAACACTTCTTTGGGACTTAAGTTGACAAAATCTCAAATTTATTTTAATAAATATCTGCTGTTTTTGTGTTTTAGTGGGTTCTGTTGGGGGGGGGGGGGCATGGCATCATTTAAATCAAGATGAATTAATGGTTTATGTATTAGTGGGTATTTAAAGAGATGTGAAATGGTCTTGTATAAAAATCATATCAACAAATGCATGCCGTCACCAATCTGAAAGGACCACCGTTAACAATTACTGGAGAATGAATAAATATGTAGAGGAAGACAAAGAAAAAAAATGGAGCTAGGGTATAAAAAAAAAATGATATAACATTTAGCATATTACGTGAACCACTTACCATGCAGAACAACACAGGTTACTGGGCACCGCACAAAGATTGATGGGGTGAGATTGTGATCGGTCCACGGACAAGGAATTTTGTATGAAACGTACCGTAACGTAGAAGAATGCATAAGGGACATTGACATCACAATTTGACATGCTGGAGTGTTTTGAACAAACTAAACTGGTGGACACGCTCAACGCACTGACACCACGAAACACCACGGAGTGGGTACACGCATGCACGTATTCGATTTCTCCTTTACCGGTACATCAAAATCATGCGCGAAAATGAATAATACTGAAAGACATGCGTTCAGTAGGAACTGTACGAATACTTAATCATGCATTCACATTGACATCAAGTCATGCAACAAACTGAAAAGTAACCGTCATGCAACAATCAATTCATTCAACCCTGAAATACTTTTTATGTTCCGTTTAGGGGAAAGGATTTGTCTACAGGGGAACTTTTCATGCAGCTGTTTGTACAGTTAGTTTTTATTATTTTTTTTAACTCAAGCAAAAACACTGAAGCAAGTCGCTTCATTCAAAGCCACAAATGGTGAATTTGTTGAAATCTTATTTGAAACATTGTCATATTGAACTGATGACCAAGGGAAACAATATTTGGACTTACTACTAGGTCCAGTAACCCAGTAAGTGAAGCACTTGTACAGTAACCCAAATTTGCTGGTCGAATCCCATCCAATTCTCTTTAAACTTACACTATCATATTATCAGAGCATAAATTCCATATTTTTGCTCCTCTACCAATTTTTCTTCCAGAAACACTTAAAATATGCTATAATTAATTTCTAGAATAAAGCAATTTATTAAGAAGCATAAATTCTCAAATTTAAAAAGAAAAATTTCTCTGTGGGGGAGAAACAAATTTGATCCCACGCAAAATTGATAAAATCACTAGATAATCTTTCTTTTAGACCAAGCAACGAGTTGAGTCTTTTGATAGAATCTTTTGGCAACTTGTTTTTGTCTGAGGTGGGTGAAGAGAAAGTGTTGAAGTTTGTTCAGGTGAAAGGGGTAAACTAGTATTGTGTTTACGTTTTAAGATGTGTGGGTGTGGGTAATGAAGTGGTTGTTAATTCACTAGTTTAACACCTATGATTGATAACAAATCAACCCTCTGATTCATGTATTAATACAGCTTGTGCAATATTTGCGTTATATGTCATTCAATTGGAATTAAAAAAACAAACAACTTTGAAAGCCTGTTTTTAAACATCATTAGTTTTTAAGTATTTTCCACAAGCTTTCGGTTGTTAAGTTATTCAGTTGCATATGTATGGGCAACTGAGCAGAACTACTTCAATTGCTTGTGATGTTAGTTTTTACATATCGGTTACATTATTACATTTTCATGCAAAACAAACATTATTGAAATATGCAATGAATTTGCATTTCATTAGCATAAATGAATAAATAATTGCATGGATAGTCAGCTTTTGTGTGGAAGAGTGTAAAGCTATATATCATGTGTTTGGTGTGTAATATAACAAAGGTTATGATAAGTTAAGAATAAACCACAACCTAATGATGGGTTTGTTTTCTTAATCTTAATTGAGTAAACCATAAAAAATTATAACATGTATGGTGACTTAACAATTCAATGAATGCTACAAACAAAGGTTTTTTTTTTTATCCCAAATTATTTTGACTTCATGGTTTCTCTAGACGAAGAAATGACAAATTGTGTGAATGAAACGAGTGAAATAATCATTCAAATGATACAAACTAATAAAACGTGACCATGTAAATGATTCCCCCAAAAAAAAAAATTAATAATAATAATACAAAAATTGAATAAAAGTAAATAAATATACTTTTTTTTTTTCAATGAATAAAAAATAAAAAAAATAAATAAATAAATAAAATAAGTTTAAAAAACCCAAGTAAAACAATTTTAAAACTGCTTAGCGCATTTGGGGAAAAGCGGATATTAACTAGCTGTAATGGTGGGGCTATCTGTAGCATTAGTAAGCCAATCTGTATAATGTGTCAATGTCAATGATGTGAAATGTATGCACTGATTTCTATCTACATGGTTTGTCTTCTCTCCTACTGAAGTCTAATTAAACAAAATCTTCATTGAATGACGCAGCAATCTCATCAGGGCCAACACGTTTGGGAGTCAATTCCGGCTTGACTGGGAGACTCCGAATGGTTACTGGGATATAGCCCCATATGAGGATGTTAGTAAATTATCACTAATGGCCCTGTAGTGAGGGCATTATTGGGGTGGGGGCATTATAACTACCCATGGTATAAAATACACCAATGTATAGCTCTGAAAATGAGGCCAGGGTGAGAACCATTAACTTCCCACGATTGGGGTCCTTACTGGGGGGAGGGACGTCAAAGTAAAATCGAGTCGCAAACAAGCTTATAATGACTCCAAAGATTTTATAAGGGGCATTATAACATAGTCATGATGTTTTAAGGACACGCTATACATGTAAATTGGGACATAATAAATAAAGACTGCCCAGGTCATAATACAGGGCAATATAACTAGACCAATGACCTCATAATGCCCTGTGAGGCCATCAATTGCACAAATGCTGCATTAAATCATAAAACATCACATTTAGAGCATATAGAGATCTCAGCCCTTGGGATTTAGGCTATGAATATGTAAAACATGGATGTTTCTGTGGATGTTTATGTGGGTATGTGCCAATTCCCCCCTGGGGTGGGGAGAGGTATGTTGATTTACCTGGTGGTACTCTGCAGCATACTTCAAGTGCGTCTCCAGGGAGTGGGCAAGTTGTGTCAGGGTGTTCCACTGAGACTGCATAGCTGACAGATGGTCCTGGTGGTGGCAGAAGCGGGATCAAAAAAATGGAGGAAAAAGAATACCGCGGTTCACGACAGTGTCAAATCAAAGTCAACCCACCATCGCCTCGGGAACTAGTTCGTCAACTTCCGATACCTGCAGTCTTTTTTACAATACTTTTTGAACTTTTTAATTTCTTTAAAACCAATTTACAAGTACTTCCATCAAGAACGTGAGTTTTGAAATAAATTGAATTAAACTTCCTAACTCTAGTAAGAACCTCCATTTTAAACTTTATGCTTTCTCGTTGGTAGATTTGAGATGGCACTTCTTTGCTTCCAAACAAAACCCTGAACAACTACTATTCTGAACTTTCTATGTTTCAGTAACAAACTTTCAGTTGGTAAGGTCCATAGTAAGGTGGGAACTTTGTCACATGTGTCAGATATATTTCAGACCTATATATAGTTATACCACATTTTCTGTAGTGTTAATGTATCATCATTTGGGTTTGAGTTGTGGCAGATTTTTAAAGAAACTTTCAATGTTTTAAAGTGAAAATCACTGGATCCTCCACTTTCTTGCCCCTTCAAAATTGTCCTATTGGCTTTAAGATTTTCTAACAGAAGTGCCCTTTGCAAAATGAAAATTGCCTTGCTCTCTTAAAGATGAAAATCCAGGCCTGGGACATGCGTCTCAATAAGTACAAGACATTTACAGAACTTTTATAAGAGGTTTGACAGATGTGATATCCTATGGAACTAGCCATCTATGCTTACGACAATGCACGGCTTGGCCGGATGGTTGTCATTATGGAGTCTCTCTCCATGGTTCTGCACAGATGTCACCTGTCTCTCACGTCCCTGGATTTCACGCATCAAATTCTGAGGAAGGAATATAAAAATATGGATTGCACTTTAACTGTTTCCAAATATGTCCGACAGACCTTGTAACTGGGGATGGCGGGGTTCAGATCAATCTCAATGCAATATGACTATTCTCTCTAAATAAGGTTAGGGTACGAGACTTCAAATTCTGAGGAACGAACTGTCAGGATATTTCTCAGATTTTACTGAAGAGCGTTGCCTAATACCACGGACTGTTTAGTGTCTCTTAATAGGCACTGCTTAATGTAACAACGAAAGGAAATAATACGTACAATTCAATTGATTTCACAGTACAGTATTCTCATTTACAAACTTCTTCAGTGCATATTAAATTTACATTCAATTATTCACTTGCTCGCAGCGTGCTTTTAATTATTTACAAACTTTCATTATATTCAATTCATTGGATCATTCATTTCAAGTCGTCACAGTTTTATGTACAATCACAATAACTATTAATGGAAGACTTTCATGCAATTCATTGGCTAAACATATCATATTTAGGCCATCATCGTTTCTATTTACAATCTCTAAGTCCACCAAGTCTCGGGTGATGGTTGTGGACTGGTTGGCCTAGGTGTAACTGAGCGCGGTCGTTGGCATCATTGACATTGCCCTTGGCCTTCAGAGCCTCACATTCAGTTTGATACTTGGAAGTGGCCTCCTCGTCCGGACCAGAACTCGGTTTAGGGAAAATTCCTAAGCTCGGAACCATGGTTGTTAAATTCTGGCATGTCTCTTATATAGTGACAACACTGGCCCTGGAGATCATCGCAAATACTACTAGACAATTACAAATAGTAACGTCTTCAAGAACAATTCGCTGCATGACTCTGTCTGCAATAGCTCTGTGTTCGCTATGCCTGGTGACAATATTTTGAGGCATGATCACTCCCCACACCATCTAACTCAAACTTGATTCGAAAATCATCTGATCACTTTCTCTCTCTCTCTCTCTTGCTATACTCAAACTTAATTCACCTGTTCGCGACTGTTGTCAATGCTGGTCCCTAGCAACTATTGTGAATTTGAATTGTTTCTTTATGATGCAAAGTACAGTTCTCTTCAAGCATGACAACCATGGTTTAAGCAATTGCAGGCTAAAAGTAAAGTTAGATCATCTTAAGTAAAAAGCTGCATGCATCGCTAAATGCTGCTACTGTGATTTTCTGGGAAACACAATGGAGGGATTAAGGTTTCAGAGAACTGCAGGATTACATAATAGGATTACACAGCTACTGGGAACTACTGGGTCACCCAATGGAAGTACACACTGGTTTACACAGTGGAAATAATGCTTCACAGACTCTTCTATTAGTCCAATAGGGGTGTTCAGATAATATTCTGACACGAACAAACAGCTTGAAGAAGCATGAATTATGGCCAAAACATCAACAAATTAGCTCTATAGACAGGTTCAGCTGTAGTCGTTGTAGGATCAGTCTCTACCTTGTAATGTTTCTCCAGTTCAGCAATGTTGAGATTCTTGGCACTCCAGTCACGGTTGGCATGCTCCTCTTCCTTCTGGTTCATCCAGATCATCTCTTTGGTTGACATCTGGACAAACTCCAGGAGCAGCTCAATGTCACGAACTCGCTTGACGGCCATGTCCTAAAAGGAAGAAACATTCAAGGAAACCACTCATAAGAAAAACAGTACTGACTTGGAACCACACTTTGTAAAAATACTTAGCACACAAATTTGCTTAGCGCTGAAAAAATCTAAGCCAAAACTGGATTTCAGTTAAATGGTAATGCCAGTAATGTAAAAATACTTAGCACACAAACTTGCTTAGCGCTGAAAAAATCTAAGCCGAAACTGGATTTCAGTTTAATGGTAATGCCAGTAATGTAAAAATACTTAGCACACAAACTTGCTTAGCGCTGAAAAAATCTAAGCCGAAACTGGATTTCAGTTTAATGGTAGTGCCAGTAATGTAAAAATACTTAGCACACAAATTTGCTTAGCGCTGAAAAAATCTAAGCCGAAACTGGTTTTCAGTTAATTGGTAGTGCCAGTAATCCACAAAACCTTGTGACTGGTTCTCCTCCTGTTATGTGCTTCAAGATATTAGGTCCAATTTTGGGCTGATTTGAATCAAAAATTAAGATTTTAATTTTAAAAAGCTGTTTTTATAGATTAAAGAAAGTAAGAAACTTTTATTTCAAGTATTGCATGGAAAAATCAGCTAATGATAGGTGGCCGTTAGTTAAAAACTATAACAAAAATACTTGTCAGGATCCCAACATTATCTCAGATCCATCAGCCATGTACAAACAAATTTATATGTTACATGTATTTCTTGCATTGTCCCTGGTGTATGAGAAAGTTCTTCTTTGCCTTTTCTTTTGAATCAGTTCATCTGCCAAAATTCGTTCAGAGAAAAAAAAAATTGTAACAAATTTCCTTCAGCCAACATCGGGCCAAGCAACTTTAATGGATAAGTTCAATTAGCAAAGTCACTCAACCAATATGATCCCCAAGCTTCCCCACGCCTACATTTCTGACATTAACTGATAAACTTACCAGGAGTGATTTGTAAACCTCTTCCAGTATGGCCACCTGGTCAGAGTTCCTCTGAAGCTCCTCTCCGGTCATGTTAGACTGTTTCAAGGAAAAAGAAGGAATAAATCTTAACTATTAACGACATCGAAACCCTTTGAATGTCAGACTTTAAATGGTTTTAATTCATTTTATTTTCTGTGTGCCTCTCTCTCTTCTTATCTCTTTTCACTAAACTGCTTCTGTTATACCAGAGTTCATGTGTGTTGTGTTGTTAATCAGCCTTCGAGAAAGACTCTGCTAGGGTCGAAACAACAGGCCACTAACTTTTTTTTTTCCTTTCTTTTTTTTACTTCAAACAGCAGTATTTCTACTTACCAGAACATTGCGACACCTGGCGATGTTTCGTTCATATTCTCGGATGGCATGTAGGTCCGCCTTGCTCAGCTGCAAAGCTTTCTGAACCTTCTCCAGGTCATCTCCGTAGCTTGCAACTTTCAGAGATGACTGTACAAAAAAAATTACAAAAGATTTGAATAAGAAACTATAAGCAATGTTCAGCCATCTTGAGTTGTCCTCCATACAAAGCAATGAATAACCAAGTTGAGGCTGGAAGGGAAAAAGGTCTGGACCCTTTATGTCAAACTAGAATCAGTATTCACAATTTGTATTGCATACAGGGGAAAAGACCCAAAAAGTGAACATGGATAAACTCACACACAAATATTTGGCTTCATAATATTATTATTGATGATTTAAATATAAAAAATTACTCACTTCTTTGTTCTTGACCCACTTGTAGCACTCCATGACAAATTGGTCCACGTTGCCCTCAACAAAGCGACGCTCTGTGCGCATCTCCACACGGCGTTCTAGCTTGATGGCGTCACCCTGTACCATAGTGCGGCTCGTCACCTTCTGAGTGGTCCCAGCAATCTGGAAGTTACGCAGTGTGGACAGACGTTGCTGCAGCTGGTCAAGTCTGGAAAAAACATAACAAAAGTTTAAATAATACATAAAATTCTCACTTATAAACACTTTGACACTTTGGCATCTTACCCATTTTCTTAGAATTTTTGATAACTTGTTGGGGGTTTCGGCCTGGTAGCCCAACAACCGAAACCCCCAGTGTTTGTTACGTTACAAATACATGTCTAGTTTTACAGTTTATTTGTTATAACGTTTGCTATTATTATCTATGACAGATCAAACAATTTCAACTCTAGTGCTCATCCAAATTCTGGGGGCAGATCTTGAGAATCATTGCCCAGGGAGTATGGACCACTGTTTATACTGATGATGCACACCTCATCCCCTGCCTTAGATTTGATGCTTATGGCTTCCTGGGTGAAGAAGGCTCCAGTAGCATCAAGGTATTTTCAGATGCTTTGTTTCTTGAATGAACATGTATTGTAATTACTCCATCAAAGATTGAGGAAGGTTTCAACAGTAATAACTATAGAAATAGACCATCCCGAGGTCAGACAATGGAAACATGCAAGTGATTGAAAGGTCCTCATTGACCTCAGTGGGGGTGCTGTTTGGGCCTTGTGACATCATATGCAAAACAGTCTATTAAATCTGAATATTCAACTTAGAAAATTGGACTTACTTCCTAGACAGCTCTGGTCCATTTGGGTGATTGTTCTGTCTCAATTGAGCCACTTCTCGCATCAGAATGGCTATATTTTTGTCACAAGTCTGTTAGACGAAAAGAAGGGAATGCATGAGTTAATAATTAAATGAACAAACGCATTTTGCAGCCATATACTCCAATAAAAATCAAGACAATTGAAAAACAAACCTTTCTAACAAATGGAAGAGTTCAAGACACTGACTGGAGACTTACTGGATCAAACCATTGAAAAGTGAACATGCTTAGAGTTATAGAAAATAAGAAATTTGATTCATTGTGTCAAGTGTCAACTAGTGTTTCAAAGCCTCACATTGAACCAAGCGTTAAGGATTATTATAAGCTAAATCCCTTCTGCAACACTAATCTCAAGAAGCTAATCTGAACATCTTAACTATTTCCTTATAGACATTGCTAATCCCCTCACCTTGGAAGCTGATTCAATGTCATCAATCATTGCACGGACATCAGCCGCAGTCAGTTTATCCGCTTTGCCTTCAGCATCATGGATCCGAGATTGGATTGTATCTAGATCAGCTGACACCATGGGGATCTGTCGACTCACTTTGTCGGCAAGGGCGTCTTGCTGTTCCATTCTGTTGGTTGGGGATCACAAACCAGAGGAAGGGCGTTATGTAAAGTATACAAGTAAGTATCAAGTAATAAACAACAAGGGAATCTGACTGGATACATTTTTTGATAATTTGGGGTTGGACAAAACAATTTTTTTACTAGAACGGGACTTGAATTTTAAGTGTAAGTGTAATATGCAGCCTTATTCCATATAAACACAAGTATTTTTTTCTCCATTTAAACTGACTAAGTACACCACAGTATGAGAAAAGAGCCAGATGTGTTTGTGTTTCATTCAAAACTAAATCACTTTTGCTTATCTGTATATGTTTTTCAGATCAGTCATTTCTAGATGATCCTGCTCATTTCAAAGTGACTTAACACGATTAAAGATGATGACTAAACTTAAACATGGAGCAGTAGACTCCATTATTTTCCGATACACAGAGAGATATTCATATGATCCAGGAAAGGTTTGACAGCTTTACCTGTGAAGCTCAGAGTTGAGGACGTGTTCCCGCTGCTGAACGGACAGCATACAGCGGTCAAACTGAGACTCAACATCATTGACGTGAAGGCCAGGTGGGGGACGAAACTGGCCAGAGGACTTGGAACTCCTCTGTAGGGTCAAAGGTTAAGGGGTCAGAGTCAAAATCAGTGTGTACGGTCAAAGTTTAACATGCAAGGGTCAACCGTTAATACGTAATGATATTAATGATCAAGGCATTTTGAGCCAAAGGAAGCTACTCATTGGACAACGGTGATGACGACAGGGGAAAAGTCAACTCATGTAGGTCAAAGGGCAATACATTTAGGGGTCAAAGATTAAGCTGAATCCGATTCTCACCTCCACTTCTCTGAATTTACTGACGATGCGTTGCTTCTCAGCCTGCTTGGCGGGGACTTCCTCAGACTTGAAGCGATTCAACTCAGCTAGGGCTCTCTGTACACAGAACAAACACAACAGACATGTTTATAACTTAGGCATTATACAACCCAGTGGTATACTTTCATCACATCATGAAATTATTACAATAACAAACCAACATAAGGCACACATCATATCATCATGTCAGCTCAACTAGGTTGTCAATTTATAAACATGATCTTGGAAACGTAAAACAGTTGTGACATTACCTTGATCTCAGACGTAGTTTGGGGAACACTACGATCTTCGAACCTTGTATTGGTACGCTTGACCCACTCAACCATCTGACGTGCTGGTTGTGAGTACACCTCCCATTGGGGACTAGTGCCCTGTTAGTAAACAAAACAAACAATAAAACATCAATCTCGTACAATCAAAAAAGTTGTTACTACTGGTTTTCCACTGATTTAGATGGTCAAGATCAAGGTCTAAGAATTAATTTAGATGGTCTTGGTCAAGATCTAAGAATTGATTTAGATAATCAAGATCGAGGTCTAAGAATTGATTCAGATAATCAAGATCAAGGTCTAAGAATTTATTTAGATGGTCTTGGTCAAGATCTAAGAACTGATTTAGATAATCAAGATCAAGGTCTAACAATTGATATAGATAGTCACGATCAAGGATTAAGATTGGATTAGATGATCGTGATCATGGCCTAAGAATGAAAAGATATAAATCTCACTTATACATTATCTTCTAGGTTCAACACTACATTCTTCTACAACGGTAGTGAAGGAAAGTTTAGTTTATTGCTCATAACCATTTAACCCTTGTACACGCACGAGACTTTGTTACTGTGAGGGCAGCAAACTTACATTGGTGACACTATTGGAAGATGCAGAACCGGGAGAACTGGAGACTTGTTCGCTGCGTGTGGATGTGATGTAAGAAGACGAGGCCGCAGCGGGGACAGACTGCGAGGACGTCTTGAGCGTGGTGGTCATGGTGGATGTCTTCGTGCGCTTTGGGGGGACCGCAGGGAAGACTTCGTACAGTTGTGAAACGTACGTCATGATGATTTTCTCATCAGGATCTGCTACATCTACATCTGTAACACGAACAACATCAAGGAAAAACATTTCAAAATTCTGAACAAATTTTGGGAAACGTAAAGGAATAATACGTTGTTTCGGAATAGAAAATAACTATCTAGTCTTTAACAATCCATCTAGTTTTTAATATACACACCATACAATGAAACTGAAACAATTTCATAAAACTAGAATATAACAAAATATTTTGTCAAGATTTTTGCGCAGGTTAATAGCAGGCAAAGTCTTATTGAGCCCAGCAAATACTTTTTTAATACTAATTTTGAAGACAGAAATGTGTCTCTAAAGGATTGTCACTGGTATTAACTTTACAATCAGTGAGCTCCTAAATCTTCCATAGAAGGTCAGATGGTTTCAGGAATACTTCGAACTATTGGAATGGCTGTTGCTTTGATAATGGCTTAAAACGCTTCATCAATGACTATTCTTCCACATTCACCCATAAATTAGGTCTGCTGGCAAAATGCCAGTTGTAACAGAGGACCAGTCACATTTCGGTCCAAGTAGTCCTGCTGGCTAGTTCATTGTTTCCCGAAGCTATATGTACAACCACTGCCTGCTCGGAATGTTTATGATTTCAAACTCAAGTCCCGTACAATGATAGTGTTACAAGAAAACCTGAAAACGCGGACCAGTGAAAAGCTGGTGGACCAGTGAAATGACAAGCTAACTGGTCCTGCTGGCTAGTTACTGAAAAGGTTTAGAGTGAACCATGTTCTTCTTCTCCTCTTCTTCTTATAATTATTATTTATTATTGTTTACAAACCTTCTGGTTCCAGCAATCTAGGAACTCCTAGATCTCTCTCAGCTGTCTGGAAGGCTGTCTTCAGATTCTTCTTGTGTTCAGAGGGTCTAAGGCTATCAAAGTCCACCAGATCAGGCCTGTTGCGGTAGATGACGGCATTGAAGGCAAGTCCATCTCTCCAGCTACGACCGAAGTTTGTGACGTTGACACCTGGTACCCCATCGACGGTCTGTTTAGCCCACTGGAGAAGTGCCTCCCTGGGCTGAAGGTGTTGCCCATCGATCATGATATCGGAAATCTAAAAGTCAATACAAACAATACTTTTTCATCAGCATGGTCTTAATTTTAATGTATATTTTGAATATTGAAAACCTGACTTAACTCTTCTGGATGCTCAATATTGCCACTTTAATGACAATCTCATCATAAAACAGGAGCAAACGATTGTTTTATGAGAGTATTAACCAAGAAGTAAAAAAAAAAAAAAAAAATTAAGTTTGTTTGGTGTATTTACTGATCCAATTCTGTCTGCCTAATTTCCACAGCTGAAATATTATGTCTGTGAAGCTTTAAAAAAGTAATAGATGACAAAGGCAACTGACTAGGTAAATTTACCCAGTCTGTTTCCATTGTGGTTTATTACTTGATATTTGAAACATGAAGTTGCATCCCCCTAAGGTGATCCCTCTCCTGCAGCTTCTCAGGTTGTATCGTAAACTTGGGTGTGATCCTTGGTTATACCGCAGTTCCAGGTTGACTGGCTTCTGACTGGCGCACCCCCAAACAAAGTTATTGACAAAATAGGGAAACCGCCAACATTAGGGCTAGATAACTCAGTTGGTAGAGCCCAGGCACATTAATCTGCAGGTCACAGGATCAAATCCTGCTCTAGTTAAATTTCTTTTTTGTTCAACCCAGATTAAGTTTACACAAGGTTAAATTCAACGAAAAAAAAATTCAAAGAAAAGGTTTCTGAAAATAACAGCAATTCAGATGCAAATATGTCTACGGATGATTTGAGTCGGAACTAACTTTACACAAAGTAAATATCCTTATTTCAATACTCTAAGTTCTAAGACTGAATACAAGCCAGGCAGCAATCAACATCAAGGCAAACAATTATCAGACCTTTAGAGTGCCAAGACAGGTTGTCAACACCCTCAGGGGATCCTAAATAAACACAGTCTAGACTTATCTTGACCTGATTAGTAGAGGCCATGTATGTACATACAGTGAGAGCTGTATTGTATTGTGGGCTTATGGAGGCAAGAAACCAGACTGTAGATGTACAGTACAGAGTTGTTTTAAGCAAATGTGTGATTAAGAGTTCAATTTGGGGGTGAACAAAAAAAGTTGACTAGAACAAGATTTAAATATGAGACCTCCGGATCAAAGTGCTGGAGCTCTACCAACTGAGCTATCTAGCCCAAATGTTGATGGTCTCCTTATTTTGTCAATATTTTTTGTTCAAGGTTGCCAGCTACCCAGACAGTTAATTACTTCATTATGAGTTTTAAGAAACACACTATGAGTATAACCACTGAACTGTCATCAAATGTGCTCTGAGCTTTGTAGATGTAATTTTTAATAACTAACTGTCGTCTTCAAGGGCAATAGGCAATAACATGGCATTTCATGGTATCTTGGCTGGAAAATTTTGTTTCTGACAAGTAAAATTGTTTTGTGAGCTGCTTTTTTTCCTAAGTTAGTTGGCCTTTATCTCTACCAGGCAGAACCAGGCGATAGTTTCTTGTGATTTTATAAATTTTGCTTGTAGTTTGTTGCGATCCAACACCTATTATCCCCCTACTCCTTCCCAGCCCACACTCCAATTATGTGGACATAAAAATCATTGAAAACACACAGTTTAACCATCCACACACTTGGAACAAAAAATATCACAACAAACTTATAAATAATTTATGATAAATGTTATGACATTTCTACGCCCTAATTCCTGTGTCACTGTCAGGGTTTCCCAAACACCATTACTGATGACTACACCTCACAGTGTTTAGCCAAGCAATGACCAGGTGCATAAACATACAGTGTGTTTTGAGAGGCCTGGGATGATGTTACATGTTTAGGGAATAGAGCACTGATCTCTGGAATGTCTTGTGTGAGTCACAAGAAAGATTTGGGGGTTTGTCCCAAATTGTAGAAGCTGACAACTAGCATAGCTTCCTACTCATGAGTCACTACTAAACATAATACTTCATGGTAAATATCTGAGCAGTGACCAATCAATACAAAATCACTAATTAGTTATACATTTTCCTTATTGTATTTTATGACCTCCTAAACTCCCACACTTTAATTCTTCAAGTTTTAAACAAACATTGACAGCAATCTGCCAAGGACCCTAAGAATTACACAACAATTACTATTAATTGTTTTGGACTTACTCCCACATTCCAATTCCTCTGGCTCCCAAAACATCAACAAAAACATGCTATTGGAAACTCCAAGAAGCTATAGGAGTAATATAGGAGTGCCAGTACTAATATTGATTTTGTTTTGTCATGGTTCTACTCCCACACTCGAATTCTTCTACCTTGCAAACAAGAAAACTAGAAGACGGTTTTGATTCCAGGGTACAAAAGAGATGTCAAAATCAGTCAGTGAATAGGACTTTCTTTAAAGTGCATTACACACTACACAGAACCCTCGTTCTTCACATGCAAACCCTTAACCAAATCTTTAGAGAGCACTGAAACAAAAAGTGCATACAAAAGGGAAGTGGTCCCAAAATTGATCCCTGGGGAACATCTCTCTATGCCTTACTTATTCAAACAAAATACACAGACTTATTCACTGCATGAAATTTTAAGAGCGGGGAATGTTAGATGCAGGTGAACAGTTGAACAAACATAACAAGGGGATTTCTGAGATGGGTCAGGGCATCTTGGGACTATTGCCTTGATGATAAATGACCGGCATGCCTTGTGTGAGTCATTAAACACTCAGGATGACTGTCTGGATCAAGGCACTTTACACATTCATTTAAAAGTTTGCACTTTAAACATTTATGCATCCATACTTTACAGAAATCATTACATCCTTGAATACAGAAACCACTACTAGAAGAGAGTTCAAATTATTGGCAAAAACAAAATGAACAACATATGACCACAGGATTAGGGTTCAGGGGTTTCTGCTCAGAGCAGACAGATGTTTAACAACAGAAGTAATAAATGATGTTTGAAGCTGAGGCAACAGCCTTTGTGTACTTTATGGTAGTCCATTTCTTTGTATCAAAAAAACTCATCAAATAAACAATCTAAAAGTGATCATTCTGCTGCTGTATCATAAACTTAGGTGTGACCCCTAGTTATACAGCAGTTACAGGTTAAATGGCTTCTGACTGGCACCCCTACCCAACAAAGATATTGACATAATAGGGAGACCGCCAACATTAGGGCTAGATAGTTCAGTTAGTAATTTTTCAGCATGTTAATCCGGAGGTCACAGGTTCAAGTCCCGCTCTTGTCAAATTTTCTTTGTTCAACGCCAAAACAATCTTTGCATAAGTTTTTATGAGATGTCAAGAATTGTATGCCCAACTTCTCCAGAGCTTTGACCTCCTGAGTTTAATTAATTGAGGAACCATCTGACCCCCTGTACCCAGTTCCATGACCACTTCATCTCTGGTTACAAACCCTCAAGATACTGTCATTGACCCGAATGCTTTGTTTGCAGTGGTTTCTTTCTCTATGGTTCGTGTTGTACACAACTTTAGAAGGCAGTAAATTGATAGTGGTTAAATTGCTTGGATAGTTATTCAGCAGAGAGATTAGTTCCTGTAATTAAATCAGTGTTTTATTACAACTTATTAGTGTGGATACAGTAATTCAAGAAGGCTAACTGCAAGATAATCACTGGTATAATGTATGAAGGACAAAGGTTAAATTTCATCCAACTAAAACATCCTTAAAAATATCAACTAAAATCAATGTTGCACAACTTCCTCTCCATCAAAATATGATTCTTGAAAACTAGACTAGTGGATCGTAATCCTCCAATAACCAATGATGTACCATCTCTTTGTGATATGTTTCTTGAAAACTATAAAAAAAAATACTGGAGAATTTGAATGAATGTAATCTTCCGATAACCAGTGATGTACCATCCCTTTATGATAAGGTCCTTGAAAACTAGAGGATTGGAATGATTGCACTGTTCCTATCCAATGATGTACCAACCTTCAATGAATTTTTTCCTCAATAATTAGAGGTCTGGGATGACTATCCTCTACCAGTTATTTGCAATCCCTTTATGGTGTTTCTTGAAAATTACAAAATTTGAATGAGTGTACTCTACAACATTGAATTATCGACAATTCACTCTATTTTATATTTTCTTAAAAATTTTAGGATTGGGATGACTAGTAAAAACCTTGGATGAATCACCTGTATGTGATATGTTTCTAGAAGACAAGAGGATTGGAAAAAAATGGACTCTTGAGAAATTATGATGTACCCTAGAGCATGTTCCAACCCTGTAGTTTTCAAGGAAAATGTTGTAAAGGGATATACGTAGAGCAAGGTCTGATTGGTGCTCTCGGCTCTATGGTTGGAACAAACAAATTTATCGAAAAAAATCAATGTTAAATCGGCATTTTAAAAACAATCACACAGCCCCTTCCAACCAACACAAGTATGCAAGCTATTGAGATATTCATTATTGGGCTACCTGCCCATATTATTCATGATACGTTAAACTTGACATTCAGTAGACATACACACATTCAAAAGAGCTTGTGCCCTTATCAATTTTACTCTGGTTCACATAAATTGTCCATACATTAAGGCGGTGAAGCCTACTTTACTTTGCAAATCACTGTGGGCACCTGTAGGGGATTTACACACTGTGGGCACATGGCATAATATACATTAAGTATGCACGTCTTATATCTGTATCAGACATGTTGAATGCTCTCTTCATCTACTTATTGTTCATATACGTTTGTCATGCATGCCTTTTGTCTTCTACATGGCATTCATAATGTCTGATGTCATTATTCATCATTCACTATGAATCAATCAAAATATCAAGGAACTTGGGATATTTAGGAGATATTAGTTACTTTTGCTTTCTACCTGACAATTAAATTATAATTTCATAATGATCTCTTTTATTTGATTTTTTATTAATTCATATAAGTTGTTGAATGGCTTAGTATCATATCTAAAGGAAATAATTCGCTCTTCAAGAAAGTTTGAAAGATAAACATTGCTAAGGATAGAAACAGGATTGGGGCGGGGCATTCTTGACAATTTGATTTGCTGTAGAAATACATGTAGCTTACCAGCCAATGTACACTTCTTAGGTCAGGTTCCCTGCTAATTTGTGCTAAGCAGATATAAATAATCTGATTAAGCATTATTCTATGCTTAGCAGCTTCATGAAATTGAACCCATACATGAAGGTTATCATCTTAAATGTAGTAATTACTTCCTACTTCGCCTGATTCTCATTTGGTTAGATATTTCGGCCGACACAGAAACTCTCAATTTTCATGCATGCACAAGTAGGCCTTAATTCGGGGGAAATTATTAACGATGAAACCGTCCATGACAGCAATCTTGATACATTTTTTTAATTAATATTCAGCTTGTCGCAGCCCTTTTATCTTCATCCATTCAATGCAACCAAACTGAGGCTAGAAGATCAACACAGTCTGATCCCTTCTTCAAACTGATAAACCAGTATATATAACTGCTTTTGAACACAGGGTGCATGACAAAGAATATGGCAGCACGATAAAGGTCGATTCTAAAACAACAAATACAGAATTGAAATATCCAACACCTCTTACTTCTAGCTATGTTCTCATGACTTGGCAACAAGCCTTGGCGACCCACGGTTATCAAAACACAAAAAAGCTGTTATTATTTTGACACAAAGTATTTCTCATCATTGTTATTCCATGTCACACAATAAAGGGACTTTTAAAGCTTGGACCATTATTTACTCTGAACAAGACTGGTGTTTACTCTTCGCTGACTAAAAAACATGACGGACCTTTAGCTGAATGGAACACAAAGGACTTTGTCAATATGCTGATTCTTCGGGTTTAGATTTGTATTTTTAGTTGATTAATCACCAGAGTTAGATTTTCTCATGTGAAATCATCTGAGAAATATAAGCTTGCTACTTTTTTTTTCTTTCTTTTTTTCTCTAACTTTAAAAGTTGGCATGTATGATGAGAAACTATGTCTGCATGCATCTAGTATAGAGTACATAATTTGTTCCTACGGGGAGACGACATCGAATGATATACTATTAATTATAAAAATACTGCAAATACTATAGCCACTAATTAAAAGTTCATGCATTGTAACTCTGATGGTAAAATGGTAAGCCAATTAACAGGCTTAGAATGAGCATTTGTGTTCTGCATACATTAGTGTCAAAGTCTATCTATTCAAAGTACGTTTTCATTGCACATGTACGTTATTGTTACGGCTGATCATTAGACACGCTTCAACCAGTCCTTTTTCCCCAACACCCTGGGGAGCATACAACCTCAAGCAACTAATGAGGACTGAGGGCTTGATCCAACACTGCTTCACATCAGCCCTTATTGATACCCATTTATACACCTAGGTGAAGAGAAGCAGATTATGGTGAGGAGTTTCCCCAACACCCTGGGGAGCATACAACCTCAAGCAACTAATGATGACTTAGGGCTTGATCAAACACTGCTTCACGTCAGCCCTTACTGATACCCATTTATACACCTAGGTGAAGAGAAGCAAATTATGGTGAGGAGTTTCCCCAACACCCTGAGGAGCATACAACCTCAAGCAACTAATGAGCACTAAGGGCTTGATCCAACACTGCTTCACATCAGCCCTTATTGATACCCATTTATACACCTAGGTGAAGAGAAGCAAATTATGGTGAGGTATTTCCCCAACACCCTGGGGAGCATACAACCTCAAGCAACTAATGAGGACTAAGGGCTTGATCCAACACTGCTTCACATCAGCCCTTATTGATACCCATTTATACACCTAGGTGAAGAGAAGCAAATTATGGTGAGGTATTTCCCCAACACCCTGGGGAGCATACAACCTCAAGCAACTAATGAGGACTAAGGGCTTGATCCAACACTGCTTCACATCAGCCCTTATTGATACCCATTTATACACCTAGGTGAAGAGAAGCAAATTATGGTGAGGTATTTCCCCAACACCCTGGGGAGCATACAACCTCAAGCAACTAATGAGGACTAAGGGCTTGATCCAACACTGCTTCACATCAGCCCTTATTGATACCCATTTATACACCTAGGTGAAGAGAAGCAAATTATGGTGAGGTATTTCCCCAACACCCTGGGGAGCATACAACCTCAAGCAACTAATGAGGACTAAGGGCTTGATCCAACACTGCTTCACATCAGCCCTTATTGATACCCATTTATACACCTAGGTGAAGAGAAGCAGATTATGGTGAGGTATTTCCCCAACACCCTGGGGAGCATACAACCTCAAGCAACTAATGAGCACTAAGGGCTTGATCCAACACTGCTTCACATCAGCCCTTATTGATACCCATTTATACACCTAGGTGAAGAGAAGCAAATTATGGTGAGGTATTTCCCCAACACCCTGGGGAGCATACAACCTCAAGCAACTAATGAGGACTAAGGGCTTGATCCAACACTGCTTCACATCAGCCCTTATTGATACCCATTTATACACCTAGGTGAAGAGAAGCAGATTATGGTGAGGAGTTTCCCCAACACCCTGAGGAGCATACAACCTCAAGCAACTAATGAGGACTAAGGGCTTGATCCAACACTGCTTCACATCAGCCCTTATTGATACCCATTTATACACCTAGGTGAAGAGAAGCAGATTATGGTGAGGAGTTTCCCCAACACCCTGAGGAGCATACAACCTCAAGCAACTAATGAGGACTAAGGGCTTGATCCAACACTGCTTCACATCAGCCCTTACTGATACCCATTTATACACCTAGGTGAAGAGAAGCAAATTATGGTGAGGTGTTTCCGCCATCGACACCAACAACATCATCCTCAATGACTAAGACTTAAACCACACATAAAAACTCAGTCCCAAGAACACAAGTCCAGTGAACTAAAATACTGATTGACAGATACTGCAAGAAAGAGTAAAGGTGATCAAAATAAGGAAGAGCTTCAACACTGTGTGCTACTGAAAACAAGACTAGTTTGACATGCAATAACAGCATGCACGTTCAAGATACAAGATAAATAAGACTACGTTGCCGCTATAACAAATCACAGAAGCAACAAGGGTTTATCTCTTAATATGACCTAGTTACATTGCGCGGAAAACATAATCAGTTTGTAATCAGTTGATTCCAAACAGCGTTAATTTAAACCGAGCTAGAGAACGCTTCTTCATGTTGACATTGGCGCAGACTGTTTAAAGTCAATATCAGCCTCATGAATGAAGAACCAATTGACTGGTACTTTAATGCCAGACACCAGTCAATACAACCAATCATCAATCTTGTCAAGAACCTTCCTTGATATTTCGCTACCAGACACAATGTTTAAACAAACCGTCACCTCATAACTAAGGCAGTATCGGAATCGTATCTGAATTGTCGGCTACAGCTACGGCTACGACTGTTGGTAAGAGTGTTGCTAGGGATATCCTATCCTTCGGGAATCTACCCGTAGCTGTAGCTGTTGCTGCCAATTAGGACACGGCCTCAAAAATCTGAGGCAAACAGATATACATGTATGCTGAAAGCTCTAATAGCTTTTTATCTCTGAATGAGCATTGTGTGTAAAAAAACAAACACTTAAACTGCACTGACAGAAACAAAAGAGCCTTTGAATCTCTTGCAAAAATTTTTGAGATACCTGGGGCAGTTTGCAAGACAAAAGAAAACAACTGAAAAATTTCCAAAATAAATTCAAACAAATTTTAAAAGACTACTACATGAATGAAGCATGTGTCACTGTTGTGGTATAAATATTCATAACCTCAATGACATGAATATTCATTTCAGGACAGGGACTGCATTAATGGACCAGATAATAGGTACATTAAAAAACAAGCATCCAACCCTACCTCAAAATCTGCGCTATCTTGGTCCGGAATTTTAGAATATTGCACTCGTAGTCCCTGGGTAAGGCTCTCCCTCTTGGAGCCATTCTTTGGTTTCTTTTTTGCCCCTGCATCCTTATTGCTCCTCCTCTTTAAGAACTTAGGACGGTGAAACTTGGATTTCTTTGGCTCTTTGGGTCTAGCTGCGCGTGGCGGGTCACGGTAGAACGGCTGTGACAGCGACGATGGGATGTCGTCTTTAGAGTCACGCAGACAACCACAGCAGTTAAGCTTGCAGGCTTTTCCACCCATTTTGCACCACTATTTCTACTCATAGGAGTTTAACGTGATGCAAAAAGAGTTAAATCTTAGAAATATTGTATCCGTATGAAATCGTCATTCCAGGAAAGTGTAGCAACCCTCCTATGGAATAAATAGCCAACAAGGACCGAATTAGCTCATTGTCTTCCCATCTGGAAACATCCAACTGTAAGGAATAACAATTCTTATAATATGAAGACATCCAGCGCAGATGGTCAGTACACAGATGGTATCCCTCTTAAGTCGGATGGTTTTTCAATTGATTGAAACAGGAAACGTGTTGCTACAATAGCTTCACAAGACTGACGAATATCCCAACACAAATCTACTCTAGCAGATGGATGGCTCGATCCTCGGAAACAATTTCTCAAAAGGCTTGGTTATTCCTACTTAGTGAGTCTGCGCTACTGATGAGTATGCAAGGCGTGGAATATCAGAAGCAACAATCAAGTAGGTGCTCCTGGTTCCTAGAGGACAGATTCCAACATCTTACAGCTGGACTGAGGAGGCCACGTTGCAGCTTGAATATAGGTGTGTACTCTCCGCATAAGATGAAGACGTCTGGATGCAATTGGTTATAAGAGACTAGATGAGTCTATCCATCAATTAGAATCTCGAAGAGCTGACAAAGAAAAATCTCTACAATCTTTCCAAGAGCTGTTGTTAATCCCGGCAATAAATCTAACGATTTGTTACGTGAGCATTTTGGCAGACTAAACATCCGATAATGTACCTACACATGTTGTCATCGATGCTGCGATGATGTCATCAACATTGAAGATGGGGCTGGTCTGTCAGACTGACGATGACAGAGGCAACGAGATCTCCCCCAGTGGAATGCACAACATCTGACTTGCACAACATCAGGGTTCACGCTCCGAGATGGATGACACCAAAACACAAATCAGATGTTCACCGGAGAGAGAAATATCTACAGATTCTTCACACCGGATGGTTTAGAATAATTCTATGCTCTCATCTTTTACGCATGGCGGCTGCCATCTTAAGCTATGACTCAGTCCCCCACACTTTGATGGCTGGCACAGTTTTTTCCCTCGCTCCTCTTTTGCTCCATGTGATAGAGCGAGAGATGTAACTCCAGACAGAGGGGGCCTCCTCTTTCATGAGCATAATTTATGCCCTCTGAATATTATCTTAGCAATCCTGCCTCACTGACTGGCTGGCTGGCTGGCTGGATATTAATAAGAGCTGGAATCCCCCTTTCAGGGTTATACCACGATGCTCCGGTTGACTTGGCCTATATTCCTCCTAGGCATTCAGCCATTGTAGGCATCATTTAACATGGATGTATACACAATACCTCCAGATGATTTTTCAGTTCCCATACACAATGCAGACAAATAAATTCCCAGTGGTCCATTCTGTGATGTATTACTTATGGTTCATTGGATATTTGGGTAAATAAATTACGGTGTGAATTATCAATAATCTGGCCTTTGTTTATTTCCAGACAGCAGACAAAACATTTATAATCGACCGGTTTACTGGGACATTGTTTTCATGTGACAATCAAGAACATTTGAGCATTAACGATTATTTTTTTTCTCAAGGGAAAAACACAAATGTTTTGACGGTTGTTGTTTTAAGTTTAAAAACTGCAGACAATTTATATGAAAGAGAAAAAATGATATCCACAGTCTACTCTCATTTGATTAATTATTTGTGTTGTCTCAGTAAATGATATGAAAATTACTGGGGGAACACTTTGGGAAATTTATGAGTCGTAAGAAATCTAATCAAATCTAAAATTGTAAATATAAAATAACGCTAAATTTTTCTTTGTTAAACCCCAAGTTAACCACATCAGTTTCCCTTGTGCTTTATTACTTGACATTCAAAAAATATTAATCGGGCAATTTTTTAAAATGGTCCACAATTTTCTTAAAATTACTAGAGGTACCAAAACCTGAGGGTGTAACTAGGTCATAGTCAGACACAATTACAGCAATCCTGAAGACCGCTGGGCTGCAAGGGCTACATCTCCAACAGAAAGGCACAAAGCACCCTGAACTCAGTGGGTGTTACATTACAGAAAACCGACTGACTTTTTACTTCACAATGAACAATCTAAGGTGGTTGGGATGGACCTGGGATGGCCGGAATGGGCCTAGATGGTGGAGCACCCCTGATCTGAGCCCCAGGGTAGTCAATTATTTCAGATAAGTGACAAAATTTACATTTAAGAACATTCCCGCTCCAGTCAATTTGTCTTTGTTCAGACCCAAATCATTGAAAAATGTACCCAGTCAGTTTCCCTTGTGGTTTATTACTTGATATTCAAGAAAAATAATAGTTTGTTTTGGGTTTTTTTTCCTTCCTTCTTTTCCCCTTTTTTTTTTGGGGGGGGGGGGTCCCCTTATAGCAACTTCATCTTTTATAAGAAACAAGAAGGGTAAGAGCCTTAAAGAAGGTAAGCAGAACAACCTAATAAAAAAATACATAATCAAATCATCCAATTAGCTCCCAAATAAATGATGCAATCGTATTTATATTTTCACTTTTCTATGGATAAATATCCTGCAGTGCCATGTTTAATTTAATCTGTTTCTTTATATCTATACTGTTAAGTTGTATTCTTTACACCGATCGCTCTTGAGTGAGTGATAATGTCTTTTTACAAGTTGATACTGTGGAAAATAAATGAACCTTGAACCTTGAAGGTCCACTTGAACCACACATCTGTGAATAACATGTCGAAACCTCTAAAGATCCTGCCAATTTAATGGCATACTGTCCTAAGAAAATATCAAGGTATATTATAGAAGCCTTGGGCTGCCATTCCAGAAGTATGAATAAGTAGTTTTAGAAGGTAGGGGAGTCCCTAAAGTGGATTAGTTCATAGGAGGAAGAATCTGTACTCAGAATGTCACCCTAGAGGGCAGGGTGTCCCCTGACCGTTCAACTCAGTAAGGTGCTAATAGTAAAATCAGTGACTGAACCAAACTGTATGTATGCAGCAAGCAGAGGTGGTTCACAACACATTGCACATTGATCTCAATGACAAGATATCAGAGTAACACCTCATGCTAGGTATAAACGAGATGGATTTATTTGGATGGTAAACTTAGCTGAGAGCAAAACAAGTTGAGCAAGGTGTCCACTGAACAAAGTTATTTCAAGAAGATCATATCTACCAAAAAATTGTGTTTTGGAATACAAGTCAGACAGAGAGAAATCTTGGGGTTATTGGCACTAGTACTCCCTTGCTACCAAGTGCAAGCTTCTTGGACTGGTTATTTGAATTTCAGGGTGCTAAAATTCCCCCACCATCTCTTTAATAAATGTTTATCACCGTTAACATCGAACCAGGCTTGGTTACATTATCTGCCGTGTGAAACAAACGTGTGAAATCCCTTCGATTAAAATTGTCCCTCTCGGCAGTGACACTACATAGTAAGCATGGTGTGGACCACGTGACTCCAACAGACCTCACATGGTCCTGTGAAGCAGGTGACACTCTAATTACATGGTGTGCTTGATTGTGGTGTAGTCTACACTCACACGCACACGTCAGTCTGTGAAATCTCATTACCCGGTACTACACAGCTGGGGAGACCAGGGATACAACTTAAAGCATGGAGACCCTGTTCCATGTACAGTCTGATGATTAGTATCCCTCTATTGGCCAATAATTGTAAGTCTTGTCAATGTTTGAACTCCAAAATGGCAGTCAAGAGTTCGCAAACATTGATCACAAAGGCTTCGTAAACCATAATCATCATTGACCTTGTCTCTGCCTCGAGTCTTTTTTAAAAGTTCTCCTGAAAGTTTTGAAGTCGTGGGAGTATGTGTACTCTTCTGATTGTACCTAATCAAAATGAAACTCAAACACTGAAGTGTATCGGGGCATAAGGGGGCAAAGGTGCTGACGACAGGGCAATTCTAGACAAACATAATGTCAAGTGATTACATGCATCAACTCATTCAACTGATGCTCAAATTATTGTCTGCTTCAAAACATCTGGGTATTTTTTGCGTCAAACCAAAATTTGAATGAGTTTCTTCTAGTTTTTGGCTACTCATTCTTAACCATTCATACCTAACATATCCAAATCCTCCATTTACCAATTTTAATCTTTCGTTTGCTACAATTTCACTCTGACTCATCCATCACATGTAATAAATCTTACACCAGACCAAGGCTGTATTTATCTTAGAAATGTCAATTACATAGGAAGTAAAAGGCTAGGGTTGAATAACGACTGTCAAAGCAATTACATACAAGGAATGGAACAAGCTGGATCCAAACAGTCACTGGTTCTTCATCTTATTCTAAATGTTTCTGATTTCAATATTTTGAATCTTTCTTTGTTTTATGGCAATGGTTCTTATGGTTTATTTTTGTCATTTAAAATATTTCCAGCTGAAATATTTGAGAGAAAAAGGTATTACTAAACTGAGGTAAATAATGTTTGTGATGAAAAAACTATAAAATGGTTCATTTCTTCATCTACCTTAAAAACAAATCCACAAAATGATTTCATAACAGTTCTAGAACATGGGAAATACAAAACTAAACTAATCTAAACACCAAGTAACTACAGATTCATTAACATTTTCCTTAAAACGTAAACAAACTGTCAGTAACTACTTTAGTAAAGATGAACTCACTTAGAGTCTTGAAAGAAAATGCAAAACTAAATCTCAAAAACTGGAAATGTTTTGAAGTGCCCAACTGTTTGTATTTTTCTCAAGCTTCCACAAAATAAAAAAAACTCTCATAGTTGACATGATGATAAAGCAACAAGCTCTTGTTCTTGACAGCTCCCTTGATCGTACGTACGCATGAGTGAAATGCAACAACTAAACCATTGTAAATCAAAGAACGGCTGAAATGATTACTGTACATACCAAGGTTTTCTCTTTGAAAGTCCAGCATGTTCCCCAATCCATTACAATAATTCCGTTGATAAACAGTCAACCTCCCAACGTGGAATAAATTTCCTGAAGGAGCAACACAACGGATGCAACCGTATATTCAGCACCATTGATGTCATACTCCGACACGGTATTGGTATCACAAGTGACCTTGGTTGTTAAGATGGAGTTTATATCCACCATCAGCTCGTATCAAGTTTCATTATTCCACTCTGACTTAAGCGGATAGTTCTAGCTTAGCATGAAAGGAAAAGATTGGCTGGCAACCCTTTGGGGTTACATGTATAAAGTGGGTTGAGTTTAGCTGGTGGTGGATGGTTTTGTAGTTGGTGCTTAGAACTATGATTGGAATGATGGATCAAAGAGTGATGGGTCGGATGTGAGAGAGGGGAAGGAGATTGGTGTTTGGTGGAGATGTTTGGTATGTGTACAACTGCAGACTTAAAGAGGAAATGGGTCAAGTCTGTCAGCCAAAACATTACCAAGTAGTCTGGACATTGGAAATCTCATTATTGTTGTTGAGTGGGATTAAGATTTCGCTATTACTGGACAGGGTTGGGAAGTTTACTGTTTATACAGTTTATATACACTTCCATCAAGGGGGAATTAAGTTTTTAGTAACAGCAATATTTCTCTTTCAACTTTTAATCTCTTGTTGGAAACAGAAAATCCAAGTCTGTTAAATCTCTAACATTCACTATAAGAAATTATTGGAGTTAATTAACTTAATGGTATTAGAATGGTATTAGAATGATAGCGTCAAAACATCATTTAAATATTCAAGTTTGATGACAAATCCCTGAGCAGAGTTCACCTTTAAGTTGCCTTGTTGCCAGGATGTTTGAGATGCTGTGGAGTTGCTAGCAGGGGGTTGACAACTGCACTGTCTGAAAGTCTTGGGTTATGTTTAGTTAGAGGATGTTGATTTCATTAACACACTGCATCTAAGATTACCAATTACTCAAACTCTTTATGTATGAACAAGATTTTCCGTGGTCATTTGAGTACGAATTGTATAATCAAATGTACTTGTTCAAATTTCATCTCTGGTCAAAAACATCCCATAATCAAGTATCTCATTAGTTACATTCACTTCTCCTAAATTTTATCGAGGGATGATCAGAAATGCTATATTTCTAAAATAACAACAGGTCCACACCCCCATCTTAAATGCCACAGAATCCTTTGTACCACAGGTCACTTACCCTAGGTGTCTTCAACAATTAATCCCTTGCATAATAGGTTACATAAGTGGGTCTTTGCTCTATGGTATAATGGAACACCAATTCACTGAATTGCCTAGATGTATTGATTGTTGGGAGTTACCAGACTGTAACTGTCTATTGATTGACTAGTAGTCTATACCCATATTGCCTATTTATTGATTACATCTGAGGATTTCCTTTTCCTTGGCTCCAGTCTAAACCACAGTTACTTGAATTATTTCTCTAACTCATTGTCCACTTATTTGATTGTCCTGTCCATTAATACTTTTCTACCTAATAAAGCACTGCTTACCAAGAACTGCCTCTTGGTTTTTATTGCTAGTGATCTTTCCCATATTCTTCCCATCATGTCTTTATCTCTGACATGTACATCTCAAGTAATCAATGTTGCATTTCCATTAGGGTTGTCGGGTTGGCTTAGTTTATTTCTTCATCTTCCACCTCTACGGCCCCGGTTCGAATCCCACTATGTGGATTGGGTTTTCAGCCCCTGCCTGATTGCATGGGTTTTCTCCTGAATAATTTTCTGGGGTTTTCCTCCCATATCTACAACTGAAACATTCTTATTTGTCTTCTCTCCATGGGCGACTTGGCTAGTATACGTGGCTAGTGATTAAGCTTGCTTTTCTGAGAATCCTTGGCTTCACAACAAGAATTAATAAATACCAAAATAAATCAAAAGAAATTAAAAGAGTAAATGGTACTAGAATGAACTTTGTATGCTGAAGGGTTTGCCCCTCTTAATATTATTAAATCTTTTATTCTTTAAGGATTTCAGTTTTGCAAAAATTTGCAGTTTTTTCAACATGCTTTGGAGGAGCATGTTCACACTACAGACCTATAAATAGATGCTACAGCAGTCTTTATAAACAGGATCTATTTCTCATAGCTGTATTGCAATCAGATCAATAAGCAAGCTGGCTGCCATACTCAAATAATTAAAAAATATAGTTTTGCACTCCACACAAGTCTTACTTTCATTGGACATTCTGCACATAAAAGAAAATTCACAAGCTGCATTAAACCTACAAAACATCAGCCCTACCGTGACGGTTTAGCAAGCTAAAGCAGGAACAATAGAATTTCCAGAACCCATACGCCCACTCTGAGTGGATAGTTTTCACCCTTGACTGACCACTGTGACTGACTCAAACACTCCACCGAGACGTGAAACTTTTGTGATTGGAGGAAAAAAGTAGGTAATGGCTGTGCATAGTTTTATGTACAGTGTTTTTCAGTTTTCTATGCAGTGCTTTATAACTTAACAATAATCTGATCAGCTGAAGAATGTATGCACATATATGTTGGTATGGACTTTTGTTACTTTACTCATTAAAAGCATGAAATAGAGCAGTTAAGGTTAATCCCAATGAATAGGATATATAATGGTCTCTTAAAAAAAATTGTTCTGTAAAAAAAAACCTGAGATCTTGGCTAACTGTGTGAAATAAAGTTTTTGAAGTTCTTCTTTGAATTGAATACAGAATATGTTGATAAACTGTTTTGGTTTTTAGATCTTAACTTAAACAGCATGAAGGCCCTAGCAGTTTTGGTAAAACTACCAACGCTTTACCTTATCTTGATTCAAAGACAGTCAGAAAATCAGAAGCAGGAGTTTTGTCAGCACATCAACCAACAATGGTATCAAACTTGGAAAGGGTAAGCTTCATAATCAGTGGCTTTTACAACTTATTAGCACCAAAACCGAAAAACCCAAAATGTTTTCAACCACCTTGAGTTACAGTCCAACAGCCCCCAAATGCCACTCCCACTTTGTCCCTGAAAGCTGACCTCCTAATTTCTTCCAGTGGATTTACTCAGTGTGCCCCTCCAACAGCCCGGAATGACCCTCTCTAAATTAGAACACCCTCATGAAAGACTAGCCCACAAAAAAAAGCAACAAAGTATTGATTCAAAATATTTACCAAGTTTAGTATTCACGCCACCACCTTGCAGAGCCAACAATGTTAAAAAAAAGCACACATACCTAGCACCGTTGGCTGCAGACATTTCAAAGAAGGGACTAAGCTTGCAGACTTAGCCTACTTAACCCTGCCTTGCAAACAAGGCCTGGCTTCTTTGAGAAAAGACAAATTCTCAGAGTTCTCAGTTCACCTTTTAGGTAACTTGACCGCGCACAGTGATAAGCATCATGTTTCATGCACATGAATGCGCAAGTACATACTCTCATAATGTCCTGGAATTATTTGCACAAACCTCTCCCAGCCCAGTCTAGACATGAAACATTCAAACACAAACCATGAGTTTAAGAAAAAAACAGCTTAAAGAAAACCCACACCTTGTTATAAAGAACCAAACCCTGGAATGCCAATGGTTTTTTTTACCGCAATTCAGCTATGTGTCCAACCAAGTTCACACCAGTTCTAACTGGTATAATAACAATAGCAAAGGTGTCTTTTTTCCCGATATATATTCTAAAGGGTGTGCTGGAGTTTTGAAGAATAGTGAGATTATCCAGGTTCCATGATGACTAGCTGAACCATGGGAAGAAAAGAAGTGTGTCTGCAGGGGTTGGATTATTATTATTTCACACCTGTAAGGTGTTAGGACTAATGGTACATTGCAACCTGGTTAGTGCTGTGTCTGGTGAAGCACCAAGCACAACTTGTGGCGGCCCTTCCTCTAATGGTATATTGCAAACTGAGCCAAATTTCATAGAGCTGCTTAAACACAACATGTAGCTAAGCACAACAGAATTATGCTTACCAGAATAAGGTTACCAGCCAAAATACCATGTCGTGTGTACCATGGGTGACTGGTATCCTGCTCATTTCTGCTTAGCAGAAAATTGTTAAGCAATGATTTCTGCTATGAAATTGGACGCTGATTAGCACTGTGTCTAGATGAAGCACCAAGCTTGAACAGAGCCTTAACTTCTGATGGCCCTTCCTCTTTGGCTATACAATGCAAACTGGGCAAATTGTATTTCATGATGCAGCATTAAAACTTGCTTAGCACAGAACTAACTATACTATGCTCAAATGGTTTTCCAACCAAAATACCAAGCAATGCAAATTGCTTGTGACATTGTGTTTGATGTTAATAATGTAAAACATAATTATGCTTTTTCTTCTTCTTTTTTCCTCAAGCATGCAATCAAAAGCAAAAACTTTCATAGTTTGTTTTCTCAATGCTTAACAAAGTGAATGACTTTGGAATAGCTGGGGTTGGTAACAAAATTTGTCAAAGAAACTTTCAACCCCAAAACTTGCCAAAGGTGGTGTTATTAATCTGGATGTAAGTATGTAATAGTAAGCCGTGCAGTTTAATCCTCGCTCCATGGTTTAATTAATACCAAAATTAGTTCATGAGAGCAAAGTGACCAGTAGCCTTCTCTCTATATAACCTCTGGGTTTGGCTTTAGTTGTGTGAACACACCAGACCATTGCCACTTTGTGTTTGTCTCAAATGATTTCAGAGAAAATCAGCGTGCACAAATACAACCAAGGTGAACACCAATTGTGTCAACATCAATCCTAAGGCTTTACTGAACACAACTTGATGAATACACAAGAGAGGGGAGGCTGATAGAACCCAGTTTAGGTTTTGTTTCATTTAACACACCCATACCATAGGACACAACGAGGTCAGTCATACTGTAGAATTATCATTTGTTTAGTGATTGAGATTTAAATGGCAAACAGTTGAGGTTAAAGCTTTTATTATAGCCTCTCAAGGTACTTTAAATATCTGCAACCTTGAATGACCTCTGAGCTGGTGCGGCTTAGAATGAGTGGAGTTAATTGGAAGTGTTTTTTTTAAAGACCAGAGTCACGTTTGAAGACCAGACCACTTACCAGTACCAAAGGTCTCTAGGCTGGATCCAGTTTCAATTTAGACCTTACCATAGTGATGACCATTGGGAAGTCTGGGCATACAGACCTGTCACAACCCTCCTTCATCTTTCATTTTCAACATGAACGTGAAAAGTGTAGACACTTCATTTAAGCATTCCCACTATCTGTAGTTCTATCCTGGCCAAAACTTTAAGCTTTTGTTAATCTTACCTTTTACAAAATGAATTTCACTCTGGAGTGGAGAACATGTTTTTTTCTTCGGATTTCAATAAACAAGTACATCCAAAAGTTGACTTGTCAAACAACAACTTCACAAACCTGACGAGTGGAAGATCCTGATAAACACAGCTGGAACGGAACTGAATGTTCACAGTAAAATAACAACTCAGTTGCTCCACAGGCTGGTTCTGGAGGGCAGACATTCTCCTAGGGAGGTCTAGCAACCATTCTGGGCACCCAGGAGGATCCCAGATCAATACCTCAACACATATCAAGTGCAGATTGTTTCTCACAGTGGCCATCTTGTTTATTCTCCCATTCAATTCAATATAACCAAACTGAGGCTAGAAGGGCTAAATAGTCTGGATCCATAATGATGAATGAGAATCAGTGTTCATTTTTGCACTTGAACACAGGGAGCAAGACAAAAACCAGCTAATATGAAAGAGGTATGTTGACTAAGGTTATAGATATCCTTTAACCTATATTTGGACAACCCATATTCGATTTGAAAAAATACAATAAAGAAGAGACCAATACTAACAGTTATCTCAGTTGAATCCACTTAGGCACATATATTAATGTTGATCTAAATTACACTTTGACGGGATACCAGACAGGATACCGGTCGGGCTATTAACTAGAGGTTATATATCTAGCTGACGGGATACCAGTCGGGCTAATAAGTCAAGGTTATACATCTAGCTGACGAAGATGAATTTGATTCCAAATCTGGAGTCAGGGAGGTAAATGCATAATTTCAAAATCACTGTATGGTTTTAAAATGGGGGCAGTTAGGCCAAATGTCCTGTGAACATTTGTGTGTGGGTGTAAACTAACTCCAGCAACTCGTTGAGATGAGAGTAGGGGGTATTAAGACGCTGTGGTTTAGATCTCCTAGTGAGCTATTCGACTAGATTCTGGTAAATATAAATGTTATCAGCTCCTAATCTAGATCACCACATGGAAAAGGATGAACTGCTGTGGCAGTCGTCTCCAGTTTTTACAGAAATATTCTCAGTTTTCTTATCTATGGCCCTTTCCCAAACCACAGCTTGGGCTTTGGCTCTGTCAGTTATTTAGAAGATGTGTGCTTTTCTTATGGGGCTTTAATCAGGTGGACAGATCCCAAGCTGAAACAATGGAAAAGGGCATGGATGTTTAGAGTTTTTATATAGTTTCAGATTTGACTGGAATATGTTCAGCACTTGTACAAGTTTTTGTAGCAATAACTTTTCTTGGGAAAGTAAAAGCGTTAACACTTGTATTTTATAAGCCAAGCACATACTTTGGTACAATAATTTACAAATGTACAAACAGACACACTATAACTTGCACAAAAGTGAAATGATTTGCATCAGTCGTCACGCAGGGCTCAACACGTAGACATTACCCAATGTTCCATTCAGGTACAGCCAGTCAAACGTGACACACCCCCACTTTTTTGAAAAAGTTCATTATACCAGAATATATCCCTCAAGGTTAACTGGCTGACAGTAGAACCCTACACAGAAATATAACACAAAAGCCTGCATGAGTCACCAGTGAAAATGCTTCTAGACCCGGCAGGGAACTGTCTGAACTCCTAATGAATCTCACAATGAGCTAACCATGAGGTTACAAAGTTGTCATTTCTTTGCTCTTAAATCAACATTACCAGGAACAACATTTCAACAATTGCTAATATTCACAACAAAAACATCATCAGCATGATAGACAGACAAAAATGATTCAGAGCATTATGTTTAAGGAACAGGTTGTACCCCCAGCAATGCTCTGTATTAAATCAATATAATACCAAGCATTCTGAAATATAACCTACTACTTTGTTAGAAATTGCAAATAAGCATTCCAGAAACAATGACTGCAGTCAATGCATTTAAAAGTTGACTTCATAAATTATACAACTTGAGCTTTCAAAAAGGTAATTTTTAACATCATGAGGGGTGTTCAAACCAACACAAAAGTGTTGAAATTTTACAAAACTTTCAAAAAATTGGGCTGATTTCATCGGTCCAAAACTGCTAATGTTGAGATCACACAAAACAAAGAAACAACAAAAGGCAGAGGTCAACAGCACAGAGGTCAAGAAAAACTTAGCAATTAATCATCTTTTATATCGAATTTCATCCCCAGCCATTATTGAGGGTAAGTCATGCAAGCAAATATTAAGCCTTATTTGCTTAGAATACTTGTGCAGATGGTTTTCACCCATCCATCACTCTCAACTAATAATTTTATACAATCAAAACAGGTTGACCTAATAGTGTTTTTCATAGAAACTAGGCGTGCATACATCAAGGATACACAACTGGCTATAAAAAGAAGCAAATTTCAACCAAACTCAGTCTAGTCCCCAGCAGAACTTGATGATAATTATATGTTGTAACTATGGATAAATGTAAATATTGTTCATTCAATTGCCACTAATCAAGATCTGTGAGTAAGCGTTACAAACACATGTACAACCAAGAAGATAGTTACAGGTACGATTCCTTCCCAAGTCCCCTATACATTTTATTATTGTCAATTGACCCAATCGCAAAACGCGGAACACAACTCCACACAATGTGTGTCTTTCATTTCCACCATTTTGGGTGTCAATTCCTTTGCCTACATTTTTACTTCTTACATAGCAATAAGTGCCTAACACACAGATTTTCTCAGGCTGCAGTAAAGAAATCACACTTTCATTCCAGAAGCAGTGATTGGTTCACATTCTACCTAAATCTTATGTTGAACTTCAACTGTTAGTTGACATCAATCAAGTTTTAATTAAAACAATTGCTGAGCCAAATAAGTAGTAATATTGTTGAAACACTTCAGACACTCTGGAGGTGCTTATGGGTTCGAAACCAGGCCATAAACCTCAATGATTCTCTTTATTCACACTTAAGACACTCTGGAGGTAGTTAAGAGTTCGAAACCAGGCCATAAACCTCAATGATTCTCTGTGTACACACTTAAGACACTCCGGAGGTGGTTATGGGTTCGAAACCAGGCCATAAACTTCAATGATTCTCTTTGTACACACTTAAGACACTCCGGAGGTGGTTATGGGTTCGAAACCAGGCCATAAACTTCAATGATTCTCTTTGTACACACTTAAGACACTCTGGAGGTGTTTAAGGGTTCGAAACAAGGCCATAAACCTCAATGATTCTCTTTATACACACTTAAGACACTCCGGAGGCGGTTATGGGTTCGAAACCAGGCCATAAACCCTCCACAATTCTCTTCGAAGACACTTAAGACATTCTGGAGGTGGTTATGGGTTCGAATCCAGGCCTTAAAATCTAAAAAAAAATCTCTCTGTAGACAAGCACTGATGAGAGTGTTTGCCGAGCCAAAATAAGACGGGATGAAACTTATGTGAGGTACTTACCCGTTTGACTGGTCCACCAGTACGAGTGATGGTCGTAGGCCCGCGAGTAGTCCTAGTCGTGACGGTTCTCTTCGTCGTCTGATTGCTTGATCGCTGAGACGACATATTGTTTGATCTTTGGTTGTTATACATGGTTGCTATCGATTGCAACACTCACAACCCAAAAATCAAATCTGCTGTCTAAAACAGCAGTAAAACTCTCCACAATCTTCAGAGGGAAAGTTTGCGGGAATTTAAAAACTCCCCAAAACTTCTCTCAAGAAAATAAAAAGTCTCTGGACTGGTGTCTGAATCCAGTCAGAGTCACTCTGCCCTAAATGTAACCATTTTGTTGAATGGGAGAGAAAAGAAAAAAAAGTCCAGGTACCAGACAGGGCTCGAGACAAGTTGAAGTTGAGCTCCTGCCCGACTGGTCGGCAGACATAGAGTGGTTCAACCAACGACAGACTGGCATTTAAAAATGTCAACACATTGTTGCCAGTTTGCGTGAGAAAGAATGAAAAGGTGTGTTTCAAGGCCCAGTGCGGTGGGCGATAACATAAAAGAAAACCTACCTGAGGTAGGAGACACTCTTCTACGGTTGGATGCTTCCCAGGTTCTGGTCTCAACTCAACCTCCACATCACATCAAGGATCATACCATCAACTCACTGCAACCCCCAAAGGCGTTACAAAATTCTAAGTCCACTTAAACACAGAGAGAAAAAGCCAGGGCTCCGCTTGTGTTTTCATTCACAGTTTGGGGTTGACCTTCACAATTGTTGACTTGACCTAAGCCTTTGTAATGTTAAACACCTTTCTTTGATTGCCTCTCAGACATTTCCATGGTAGTTTCAGCCCCGAACAAACAGAATTCATGGGAAATTCTTGTTTGCAATCTGCCCTTCCCATGGTACTTAAACATACCTCTCCAGTTTAACGATTCTTATTGTAGTCCTTTGGTCGATAAATCTAGATTTTTGTTGTGCAACCAAAAATATGAAGTATTCATAATATTTGAGATATTTCTACCGTTGTTATGAAATTGATTTCTTTTATAAAAACATCTTTCTTCCGTTACAAAATTTTTCACAAGATGTTTCATCAAAAATAAAAAAATAAAAAAACATTTAGTTAAAAAAATGTTTAAGAATAAAATAAGTGCTCTGCTTATCTCTAGATAATTTCTGCGATAAAACGTCAAAAACAAAAGAGATAAACAAAGAAAGCCTCATCACAGTTTTATTAGGATTAAAAGCAGAATTAAACTGCAATACAAGTATGAAGTAAACAGGTGCAAAGAATTGTTTTAAAGATCCAGACATTCAAGTCAACATGGAGAGCAATTAATTGATTAACAGATGAACAGCCAAGCACAATGATTCAAAACTGTCTTTCCACAAATTTCTAACTAATACTTTTGCAATAACTTCTTCTGACAGCTTAAAGATAATGGGTCCTAAAGTTGGGAAGTTAGCTGAAACTGCACTGATTATTGGGATATTGGTAACATTGCGACAATGCCCCCTACAAAGCTTCAGATATCACTATACATTATTTATTATCACAGACAACCTTATTTGCTTTACATGAATTGAGGAACTCAAAAGTCACCAAGTTTATCAGATCAGTTCTTTGTGTTCATATTTTCCAGCCATGGTTTAGAAAAATGACTGGTAACATAGATACTATCTTTAGTTGAATCAATGTTTTTTTAAAGCAACTATTTGAGTAGACAGCAAGTAGGCCTGGACATTTTGTAGGTAGCAAACTTTGACACGTGCTTGATTCATTATCTGGGTAATTTACATGCAATCTCGCTCAAATCCGTTCTATGCACAGGCATATGAGGGCGCTTTTAACAGATAAGAATAGATAGCTCGGTGGTTTGTGAACTTTTTATGCAAGTTTGCCCCAAACAAGGCTAAAAGCCACTCTTGGTAAGTGGCTACGAGAAGAAAAATTATAAAGATGGAAATAACTCAGAGGAGCTGAAGGTAGGAATTGATGTTCCTCTTAAAACAGTCTAGATTGTAGGATGGAGGGAAACATGCGCCAGGCAGAGAGTTTCAAAGAGATGCTGGCACCTAAAAAATTCTCATTGTTTATTTGACTTTACACTAATATTATAAATTATGCTGTTACTTAAAAATGATTCTAATTTGAATAATTTGGGACAGGGTACGTATTTTTCCAGGGCAATGATTGCATAAGTAGATAATTATGACATAATTAATCATAACTTGATCTCTAGTGAATGATTGCTACATCCAAACCTTGAGTGTTTATGTTCATGCCACCTCTATATAACACATTATATTCAAAATGAATTTGAACAGCCACTAATGACTCCTATTTAAACTTTGTCCGTCTGACCGAAGGTAGAGATTGGCAGACCAGTAAGGGAGGTTGTATAAATACACTGTGATGCTTCGTGTTTGACTGTTTGCCTAGATTACAAAGACTCCTATTGTTCTCTGCAGCTCCGTTTATTGCATAGGATGAACTTGGGTCAATGGTGGACATCCGGTAAAGGTATTTTCACAGCATTGTTTAATTTTCAACACAAATAAAATCTGGTTGCTTTTTGCTCAGGATGTTTTATCTGTCCTTTTTGTTTAGATACGGTCAACAATTGGTAACAATCAAGAAAAGTTAACTGACAATTATTTGCCAGACAGCATACTTGGTTATGCCCCCCCCCCCAAGAAAAAATTCTAAAACATATGAACAAAATTTAAATAAGATTTTTCTTACCTGTGCTGAATTTTTTTTTAAACATGAACCTAATAAGTAAGCTGTGGTACAAAACTAAAACTTTGGAATTTTTTCAGTTCGGGTACTGATGTGTTACATATTTGCTTCATGAAATGTATGTCATCAAAGTAGAGGTCAAATAATACAAGGTAATAAGCACAAAGCTCAACTGTGGTCCAATAGTATGCAGTCTTTAACCTGTTTTTTTTCCTTCTTTTTTTGCAAGGTACGCGCTAATTAATACCTATATACACAACAGTTCCATTTGATCAGTTGGGAGGAGTGAGTTAAAATATTGTTGCAGATGTTCAACTATTGAAATGATTCTCAGCAAACATTTAACAATAAACTGGTATCAACTAAAAATGAGCCAGTTAAGAGTCTGTCTATCAGTCATAAACCTGACAGTATAATGTACTGGTATTATTCAATCTGACAACCAGTGTAACTTTCAAAGTATTATTCCAAACATGAACAAACAGATGCCGTGGGTGTTTTCTACATGATTTCATACATTTCTTTATAACAGCTGTAAAAAAAAAAGAGGAAAGTTTTCTTTTTGGTTCCTTATTTTTTCCTTCTTGTCAATTAGAGACTGCAGCCTTAGGGTTTGTCCAGGACACTTTGAAAGAGCTTGTTTTCTTAGCAGTTGTGTCAATACTGAAAATACAAAACGTCTAACAATGCCCAGGTCTTATTGTGAGGAAAATCAAGATGAAAGGTACAACTGAAATGTTACTTTCAATATTTTTCTTGTTAGCATTTACTTCTCAGTCTTTGTATAACCTTCAACCTTTGTAGGTGCAGACACCTCAGTTCAATCAAGTTCATGGGGTTGGGTTTGAATTGCAAAACTCTATTGAGTGATAATCCATGGAGTGTTGAGATAGAGTAGTCTAATGGCAGTTATTTAAGATCTGAATGTTGTTTCGAGTCTCACCCTGGCCCATCAGGCCTTCTTTTTCCTTGTACCCAGTCAAACATTTTAATGGGTAGCTTTTTTGAATGCTGGTTAGTTGGAGCAGAGAAACCTTCAAGTTATAAAACTTACTTTTGACTCGCCCTTTTCTCTTTCTTATTTAAATATCTACATGTAAAAGCAATGAATTTCCAGGTAAAAAAAAAGCTCATAAAATTCTCCATTGCCCAATTCCACCTTGAAAGACACTGTTTCACAATCAACACATAGCTGGAATCATGGCAATGGTTGCCATGCCAATACCTCATTCAGATATTCAATCATTATCATCCGTTGCCATAGTATCCTTCATGAGTAATCACAGTGAGTTTAGGAATGTCACATAAGAGAGATAAAACATCAGTCACTGCTAAAAACCTATACTCCTAATCACCAAAACAGCCCAGAGAGATGACTGTACACAAATGAATCAATCCGAAAAAAATGGGAAGTGGAAAATCTGCTTGGAGATGCAACACCCAGGGTGTAACATTTCAAATAGTTAATCTACAAAGACTCTCCAAATCACCCACGTTGAAAACTAGAGTTTTGGACACTAGAGAGCTATTGTCTTTTCAACCTTGATTAGAAGTACACCTTTTAACCTTAACAATAATTTTTTCGATGAAGAAAATTCTGGCAAATTAAGAAATTAAATCCAGCCATGTCTGGGCTGGGGTGAAAATAAGGCCATGGTTATAAAGGTTCAGCATCAATTCTGCAGTGGACTCGTATTAAGTTGAATCAATGCAATTTCATCTACAAATGCATTTCTCATTTGTTACTTATAATACTATTAAGAAAAGACTTGGTTTCCGCTTGGAAAGACTGCATAAAAATAAACAAAACAAGTTGAATTTTCCAGACGACTCAAGTTTTTCCTCTCAACACTTAACGTCATCATGCATGGAAAGACACCATGAATGGATCTGGTGTTATGTTTTTTATTGTTTCGCTGAATTTCTCTCTCTCTCTTTTTGTGAGGGCACGGCCAAGCAATGTTGTGTAGAGAGAAAACAGTGTCTAGCTTGGTGTCCTATTGGACAGATTGTTGAGTGACTCTTTATGAGCCAGTAGCAAGCTACCGTAGCGTGGGAATGAGGTGGGTAGTGTGTGTGGGGTTAAGAGCCAACCGCAGACCCAGCAGTGTCAGATGAGAAATATCAGCTTGGTGACCCCGGGCTGCGGCCAGACTAAAGTTACTACAACAATATCATAACTTTCAGTTAGCCCTTAAAGGTCCGACCTTGGTTTGCTTAGTTACAATCAAAATTTCAAAGGAGCTTTTTCAGATTGTAGATATTTTGTAGGGTTTTTGGTTGTAATCTTTCTTGCACTGGAGCATGTTTGTCTGTCTGCTTTACTTCATCGAATAAAGCTGTCTTAATAAGTTATAATGATTGGTATCCAACTCTCGTTTCTTTTAACACAAATTTCACAAGCTATGTCTGGTTCCCATCCTTACAAAGGAAAAGAATAACACAGTATTATTACATTTTGTACAGAGACACAGTCATTACTGCAGAGGTACCACCTTTGTGTAGTTCTCTGCAAAATTATGGCATTTCTGAAAATGCCGACAAATTACTGGTTGAGGAAGTTGTAAGGTGGTCGATTAATATGACTACTTCATTTCTCTTCAGAATATTTGGAGGCAAAAGGAGCTCTAACAAAATCCTCAAAATCAGGGAAAGTCCTGACAAAGCCACAGGTCTAAGAACACCAGAGCTCGAGTCCGTTACTCTTAACCACTCGGCCACGACACACTACAATCAAGGCCCAATTTCATGGCTCTGCTTACCGCAGAATTATGTGCTTGCTGATCACAGAGCCATGTGCTTTACAGGGAGCTGTAAGCACAGAACTCCTCGGTAAGCAGAGCCTGGAATTCTAGAGAGTGTGACTTACCTGGAAGTGGAGGATGATTGTCCAGATAAGTCCGAGGGTAAGCTTGACGTTCCCATCAACGATATCCACATTTCCAATGTTGACTGAGTACACCTGCAATTGATCCAAAATGTAGTGTTTTATTTGATTTGGCAATAAATTACTGAAATTACATTACAAGAACGATGTGATACTCCAGTTGATTCAATTTGATATCCCCACGGAGTTGAGAAAGTTTAAGGGATAAATTCAACTTGCTGAAGGTGTACTCACTTCACTTTGCTCATGCATACAGAAAACCAATTTAGTCTAACTTCAGTTTAGTCTAACTTTGACAGAACCAAAATCAGGACAAATTATCTTCAGATTATGGGTCATTTTTTTTACAACTATTTTTCAGATTTACAACTTTATTCTGCTTTAAACTGCTCCTTACACAGAAATGTGTTTTTCAAGGAAAAGAATAGACGATCAGGTGTGAAGTTTCATTCATAATTTTTAGATTCACTGGACATTTCAGATTTGAAAATAACAAATCCCAAGCTTTACTCTATAATAAAAATGCAATCAAGTCTCTATGTTATTGCCCACTCACTTCTACGACCTGTTTTGTATTTTTAGACAATTTTTTTTTCAACTACCCACGAAAAGACTACAGCACCATATAAGACTTATTACCTTTTCACAATCGGTAAAACACTTTTTTGTTTTATGAACTTTACTTGCGTTTGTGAACTATACCTGTGTTTAAAAAACATGTACTTTGACAGAGTTGATGTTCTCTTTTTTATGAAGATGGTTCTGGTTCATAAATGTACTTTGAGAGATGCATATGCGACTTAACTTTCTCAAAACAAGAGAATCAGAATGACTTTATTTGCCTCATATTTGCACCTGTCTTTACTGACACTAAGACTAATTTTATGCAGCAAGGGAAATATTTACTCCAAACCTGAACTCATCAACAGGATGCCATTCCTATCGTCCAGACTTGACACTCCCTATCAGAGTACAAGGTCACCTGGGACTCTACCATTTACCCTTGCTTACCCAAGAAAAAAAAATAATAACTTGAATTTGTCATCAAATATGAAGAGACCCTTTAATACTGACTTTCAGCTTCCTCCCCCATTTCCCCCTCAAACTCTCCCAAACACAAACTGTATTGTGGTTCCCCTCCCTTCTGTCATCATAGATGTCACTTTACCTTTCTCTTCTTCAGCACATTGAGGGCGCTTTCCACGTTTTGCAGACGATGAAGCCGCAATTTGCCTCGTTCCTGGGGCTGTAATTAGAAGTTAAAAAAAACCATAAATTAATTTCGTCTCCTGATTGGTTGGGTCAGGAAAAGTCCACATTATATACTGGACTTCACACTGGGAGAAAATATCCTCGTTTTACATGTAGCTGTACAATGTTATTTTCCTGTTTAATGTAATAGAGCGTATCCGAAATGTCTGCTACAGCTACGGCTACAACTGTTGCTAAGGGTGTTACTAAGGACATCCTATACTTCAACACCTGATGGAAATCTAGCCATAGCGGTAGCCGTAGCTGTAGCAGGTTGTTTTAACCTGGTTTAATTCAGTTGGTATCAAAATAACTTCATTATTAAATAAAACCCTTTTTATTTTCTATTTACTAACTCACAAACAGAACTCCATCAGTCAAAATTTCCCCAAAATATTTTCACAAAACAATTCTGTAAACTTGTTGTAGCTACAGGTTGGATGATGTTTCTGTGAATTACTTTGTTCTTGCCAAAATTGCGAGCTTTTTGTAGTTGTTAAAAAAGACATGTTCCTCTACAATATTTGGATGTTTTGGGTAGTCATATAATTGCGAGCTTTTTGTAGTTGTTAAAAAAGACATGTTCCTCTACAATATTTGGATGTTTTGGGTAGTCATATAATTGCGAGCTTTTTGTAGTTGTTAAAAAAGACATGTTCCTCTACAATATTTGGATGTTTTGGGTAGTCATATAATTGCGAGCTTTTTGTAGTTGTTAAAAAAGACATGTTCCTCTACAATATTTGGATGTTTTGGGTATTTTTGATTTAAAGCTCTCTTGCTAGACTTACAATAGACTCTCCAGTAAGAACTTCCAGGAGAGCAATGAGTCGACTTCCATCTCTAAGATCCTTGAAGAGATCATGGACTGGTGTGATTTGACTCTTCTTGGACTTGTGCTGAAAAACATAAATATGGCCACAAAGTAAGGTGTTGGTTTTTTTAAGGATGTAAAACAGTCATGTTACAAATTTTCAAAAATACTTGTATATTTGTATTCATAGTTGTTAACCACAAGATATCTATTTTTTTTAAATCAATGACATTAAACTGAGGGGGGGCAGAAGGGAAATAAGTCTGGTCTCATTTGGTATTTATATTCATGTTGGATACTGTGGTACCTTGAATATGCTGGGTAGCTTGATAATGTGTGTTCATACAGCAATTTCCTAACTCTAGAACAGAAGTTGGCTTTGAGGGCGGAAGACAATAACAAATTATAAGCTGCTCCCAAAAGAATGCAATTTGAGCTAGAAGGTCGATCGGCCATGACCTCCAAGAATGTCCCCAATCCCCATGTTAACATTAACCACCTGTGAGAACATTACACTGTCACATTTGAATTTTTAGGGGCTTAATCCCACTTTCATTCTGGGTATTGGCAGAGAGAAAGTTTATGGCCTCTGTACCCACATTGTATGGTATTGAGAGATGTGCTGTAGTTTCGATTCAGTAAGATTTAACTTTTGACAGTCTTAGCCGTAAACAGGGTGTCAGATGGCTTCCTCCCACCATGCAGTCCCAAAGACTGCAACTAAAAAGAATTTTCTATCAAATGACTCCAAAAGAAAGGTTTGAAGTTTTATTCTTGTAAGGGTACTGCCATTTTCTCAACAAAAAAAAGGGGCTTCTGTCTGGCACCCCGATCAAAGGTATTGACAAAATAGGTAAACTGCTAACAAAGGGATAGATATTGCTCAGTTGGTAGAGCCCTGGCACGTTAAACCGGAGGTCGTTGGTTCAGATCCCGCTCTGGTAAATTTTTCTTTGTTCAACACCAAGAGGGCATTACAAATAGACAATCAAAATGGGAACATCATATGGGGCATTGCAATGCCAAGATTAAGGCAAACTGGAATGAGGCCAACACCATTGTGGCCTCTATTGATATATCACACTTAATAATCCCCTCTTAATCTGAAAAATCTATAGCGGAAGCTAGATTTTCAAAAAATACACTCCTTATTCCCTCATTGCTTTCACCTAAAAACTTCAGACATGCATTCAAATGAAAGTATGAGGCAGCACACCTATAAACTCTGTTCAAATATTGACTTCCAAGCTTTTTTATTGTAGATGTATATATAAATAGGCTACATGATTTAGTCTTAGAAGTTTTATTCAAGAAGAAAAGGCTGTATTTCCCCCAACAAAAAGCCTCAGCAAACATAAAATCCTTGAGTAAGCAAGTCCCAGGGTCCCTCTTTAGTAGGAAACACTTTGGAATGCTAGAAAATGTTGTCATTCCTTTCTGAATTTGGCTGATCACATGGTGACCAAGGTCACCGCCAGAGGCTGCCGCTCCCAGTTTGGTTGTGGGGGAATAATGGCTGTTTTCCCCCTCAAGAAAAGTATGTGCAACCGAAGATAAAGGACTACTTTCTCTATGGTGCAACAATGAGAGATTTTGCATTGGCTGGGACTCCTTTAGGCTTTCTCATAATGTCAACAATTTTGTTCTCAAGGAACTTGAAAGTTAAGGGATGTTTTCATTGCCTACAGTTATATAGAGGAAGATATGGGAACAGTTATTTTTTTTCACAGAAATAACTTTGTACAAAGGTCCTTCCTGGCAGGCAAACCTCTATGTAAGTATGAATAAAGAATTTAAAAACGGAAATATTGCAAACTTTGTTGACAACTTTGCGTTTTTGTTGAATGGTCTAATTATAAGTGACCGAGGTTACGACCAGAGGCTACTGCTGTCAGCCTGGTTGTTTTGGAGGACTGTCTCCCCCCCCCCAAGGTCTAAAGTAACATTAACTGAGATTTCAGAAAAAGGAGGAGGTTTGCACACACACGGTCTCACCTTCAAGAGGCATTCAGTGTGTACAATAAGCCATAAGCAATGAATAATGTCCAGTAAAATGGCTTCACGTTGCCCATCGTGAATACCAAACTAAAGACAGTGTTTGTAAAGTCACATGATTCAGAGCAAAGATTTTCATAACAATCTCATAACCGGCAAGGCCTTGAGGCATTTAGAATGCCTGACTGGCAAATCCTGGTGCCACTTATCATTCTGGTATTTGCTGTCAGAATCCATGTTAAGCCTGATTTATACTTTATGTGAAATGCAAAAGCAAAGCGAATTTCCCTGCATCACAAATGGAAAACAGTGTCACAACTGGAAAGCAGTGTATATTTGATTGTTTGCATCACGTAACCCACTTCGCACCTGGCTTTCCTGAGCAAGTCATTGTGCCAGACAATGTTCAAAGTCAACTTGGAAATAGATTTGTTGTACTATAAATAAAATTGTAGTGCCTTTATTGGTAAAAAAATCATAACGTGCCATAGAAGATCCAATTCAAAGGAAACTGTAGTTACAATGAAACGCTTTGCTCAAGGACAAGGTCTGCACCATGATATGGTGTCCAACCCACATACTCTTCTAATAATGACAGAACCTGTGCAAAGTGCACAAGACCTTCCCAATACAACATTCCCGCTGCATCATCCCTACTAGTACTTGACTTAAATAACTTCCTTCCTGAGGACAACAATCATTCCGACAACTTCCTCTCTTCCCAAAAAACAAACACACACAAACTTAAGTCCGATTAACTCAAGGAAAGAATTGGCAAAACTGCTTCTACTGGTGTGGAGGTTATCCTCTTTGAATCAAGAAAAAGTACAACGCCTGTAATAGTTAAGCAATGTGCTGCTCTTGCTTGCTCTCTTTGATAGCATTGGTATTTGGTAACTATTTTTCCAAACTGCTGCAACTGGTATGCCTACTCTCTTTGAATCAAGATATGGTACAACTTTGGTAATTATTTGTCCAACTTCTGTTACTAGTGCGCAAGGTACTCCGCCATGCACAAGAGGTCCAAAAGGCCCTCCGGTATTGGAAAAACCTGGGGCGAAACTTGGCATGCTTGTTTGCTTTGAATCTCTGAATCCAAATAAATTTCAAATATGTATTCATTTTGACTTGCCAACGAAGGTCTAATATGAAATACCAAAACTAATATAATGTCCTTTCATAACCCTTTATTACCCCTCCATACAAAAGACCAATTTGCCTTCCATCAAATTAGCCATCATATAAATGCAATCCTTGTATTCATTCTAACAACCACAACTCCAAGGCCAAATAAACCCACCAGCATTCTTTCCTTTTACATATATAAAAAAGGTACTCTTTCTCTACATGTACCGGTCTAACTACTTTATAGCCAACGCAGTTAACTGGAAGAGTCAATGAAAAAGAAAACAAGAATTTTCTTTCGCGTCATCAGCTGAGATCTCATGTTTTTTTTCTCCACTTTCAATGGTTTTTTATATTTTCTGATAGAAAGGGGGTGAAGTCCCTGGATGACCCTAGGACTGTTGGAGAAAAATACTCAGCACTCCCACAGCTAGGGGGACCTGGAATTCTGTTACTATTGAGGAGTGAGTGTCTGGGTTTGTATTGTGTGCAATCTGTTATAGACGCAGGGATTGGCTTTCCCATGGGGTAGGTTAGGCACATGCACACTGTACTTTAAACCAACCCCTGCCTAGCCCAGCGCCCACTCACAAAAAAGTTATCCCAGAGGTGTCAAAAAAAGCCATCCTTGACTTGTATCCAGGCAAAGTTAGCAAATTAACTGTGGTGGAAATCAAATGTGCGTGGGTAAGGGCGGTACAACTCAAAAGAGGTCTGAGAAAACGAGACACGTTCTTACATGTACAGAAACTATTGAATTGGTACATTTACTAGGGACCTAAACCAGCAGGGCTTGATTTGCGGGAATGAGATCGTTTTCCCCAAACTTTTTCTTGACTCTACTCCCCCGACTAAAAGATATAAATTTACTTTTAAAGAGGTCAAGGGGCACTGAAAGAAGACCAGACACATGGAAATCAATTGTCACATGATCATCTTGTGCCATATTGAAAGAACATAAATTTATGACACAAAGAACTTCATGGTCCAGCTGACAAGTGATGACAACTGGATGGGAGACTCATTCAATTGCACAGGAAACCATAAAAGGCTCTGGGCTCACAAGTCAAACAAAAATGTTTCGTAAACTAGTTGGGTATCAATGTAATACCATGCACCACACCATTATGCTAAGCAAATCTTTCATGGGCTCAGCAAATGTCTGTCAGCTTAAGGAGATTGCCAGAAAGTTCCAAATCCCCCAGAGATGCATTCATTATTTCGACATAAAGATGAAGTTTTTTCTTCTGTAAAAAAGTAATGGTGATTTTCTAATGGCCTTATGGTCAAATTACAACAGCATAGCGGTGAGCAAATTTTTGTGCCAACTATAACAGAAATTTAGCAAGTTAGCGAGAAAATTACGACAGAAAATTACGGCGGACAGCTGGCGCAATTCACCATGGACTTGCAATTTAACGTCATTCATTTTCATACAGTAAGCACCGGAAAGTTAGCGTGCCTTTTCGTGTGCTTACGGTTAGCAGCGCTATGAAATGAAAACTCGGGCAGTAAGCACAAAATTGGCCGTTAAGCAGTTCTATGAAACTGGGCCCTGATGGTAGCTATCCTAAAAAAATGTCAATGTCATATGTTCCTACAAGTGTTTGCTGAAAACTGAGTGACAAACTGATGTGTAATCATAGTGTACTAACAATGGACCCACCCTATGAGACTAAGTGTCAAAAAATCTATTCTGTCCGAGTTGATCGAACTTGACTCAAGGTAGCTTCTGAAGAAAAAGAAACAACCGAGCACATGCAACCCGCCCGGTGGTACCGCACTCTGACCAATCACAGGCCTGTACTAATTATAGTCTCACTCTGCCAGCCAATCACAAGCTGCCAAGTCAGACAGCTCAAGAGTCTCATTGGTTTGTGGTAATTTGCTGACCCAGAAAATATTAGCATAAATTGAGAGTGGGACCAATTCATCAGCAAACAGTTTGGGAAGCTGTCAGAAGTACGTGTATACATTCCCCCCTCGGCTCGGGGATCTTTTATTGTGGGCGAATTGAATAGCGCCTGAAGTCTGCTGTTGGTATATTCATTGTGAAATGTAGAACAAGTTTACCATAAACGTCAAGACGGGGCTTTCAAAGAAGACTATAAAAATGAAATAAATATGATGGATATGGACTTCAGCCGTATTAGTACCTAATGGGCAAACTGAATAAAAGCACACTTGTTTGGCTAGTAGCAGCTCATTTTTGACTTTTTATGAATGCACTTCTTTGAGTTCCAGTGAGGTTCAAACAACAAATTCATATATTATACATGATAAAATCTCTCGCCACCTTCTAATAGATTATGTGAAGCAAATACCCCCCCACCCCTGGGGTACTGGGCTTGTCTACGCAGCCTACTTCTGAGGGATATAATGTACCCTAGATCAGGCATCAGACTTGGGGAACAGGTACATACATAACCCCAGGGGATGTCAGTTGATACTGATAGGTGTAGTAAGTTTGACAACAGTAGAAGTAAATTATGGGGTATGGGTTTTGTTACAACAGAATAAGATTAAGCTCCACTTGCTAGGTAGATGTGCCTAGTTATGGTTAAACCACCCACGGTCATCAGCTTACAAAGGGGAGGGTTCGGATTTACAATTCAAAGGCTTATAGTGGTATAGAGCCTACATTGCATAATCAGGCACACCCATGGCAATTATCCACTTGTCAGCTACCTGTATTAAAAATTCAGGATTTCTGAGTAATTTCTGTAAAATTCACTTTGTTTTTTTCAAAATGTATGAAGTCAAGAAAATCAAACACAATATTTGTGAAGCAAAACTAATAACTGTAGAATAACCAAGTTGTTCTATGAACTCATCATTTTCCATCACTGTTTCATACTGGGTGATTGATAAGCTCCAATGTCATCTCTAAAATCCATTGTCCTTTTAGTACTGTCTTTACGTCTTGTAAGCTTTATGTTCCTTGTTTTAAATTTGTCAAACTGTTTGTATTTAGCATGTGTATATAATACGTTCCTCCCATAAACAACTCTACCTGTGCAAAAAAAAAACATCCTCAGTGTTTTGTATTAAGCTACCCAAACAATAATAAAAGTTGTACATAAAACTTACAAAACTAGCCTAAACATTACAATGCTCTTAGGTTTTATGACCAGCCGACATGATCAATCATAGTAGGTTGTCTTTTTTTTTTACTTATTTGAAGGTGTTTCGAAACTGAAAGCATAGACCATTTTTTGTGTGGTTTTTCTTCCCAGTACTCAATGTGTCTGGCTAAACCTTACCCCCTTTTCTGTACTCTAACTTGGCCTTTACCGAGGGAGAAAAGAACCGCTCTGCTGCACACGGTTTATATTATTCACCACTTTAATACAACGTCGAGAGGCAGACATTTATAACAAACTCAAAAATGAACAGAAAGGAAAGTTTGCTTTGGGACTTTATTTTTTCCTTTCAAGCTGTTGAAGCTAGTGTTATTGAACATACACATTGAAAAGTGCTAGGATTACTGATAAATGTAAAATGAATAGAATTTATGTTGCGGAAAGATTTGCATCAGTTTTACTTTCATACATCATGGAGCCATTTTTATGAAGCTGGATGCATGATTGATGACCCAAATGAAAGCACCAAAAGCCAATTTCAAAAGTGAGCAAAAACACTTAGCTGTGGGCGTGTACCTCCATAAGATAAGAAAGTTTTATTCATTTCCAAGTAAAAACCACCACCTTCTCCCATCATAAATCCCTCTTTAAGTGCTTTGCTAGCTCTACCATGGAGCTATGGTCTTACAGGGGAAAATCAACTTGTAACTTGGGTAGGTCTCAGACCTAGAGCCAAGTCCCTTCAAAGACAAAAAAAAAACATCAAAAAGTGCTTTCCTAGTTTACCATGGAGCTATGGTTTCACAGAGAAAATCCTGCACTAAATGTACAGCAAGATCAATGAACAAATAATAATTTATCCACAAATCAAGATGCAATGATTTCATCATTTGTACAACAATGACAGTAACTGGATAATGATAACTTTGAGCGAATGAATCACTGCAGAAATCACACCAACTAAGCTGTACTGTGATTCGACACAGCTCAGTCATTTACCATGGAGACAAAGTACGCCCTCTATCAGCATGACAAGGCTAACAGCCAAAGTTCATTGTGAGCCAATCCATTCACGCTGTGAATGAATCTTAAGAGCCTTTACAGAGCAGAGAAATTAAACAGCAGGGTGACATATAACCCAAAATGAACACCATCCACCATGGAGGTGACCTACAAGAGAACCTTTGTATACAAACAATATCTGCATTTCATGAATGAGTCCTTGTAATTTGAGAATGGACATTTGGAAAAAGGGGGAGTGGTGCGAGGGCTCCTTTGTACTGAGGGGTACAGGTGTATTGAGAGGGACAGGTTGGGGCATAATGAACGGGCTTGCCTTTCCAGGTATATGTGTGAAGGTGTGTTGCCCCAATGTCAATGGTATTGAATGGCTCAATGGGGATGGGGACCCATTGGATTCAATTACATGACAGAGACTTTGAGACTGTGACAATTTTGAGACCTCAGAATTCTTTGATTTGGATCCTAAGGCAGTTCCTGTCAAACCTATAATGTGTGTGGGAAGGTGTGATGCCTCAATGTCAATGGTGTTGAATCAATGGCTCAATGGGGATAGGGACCGATTACATATTTGGCATCAGACAGTTTAGGTGTCTCAACATCAACATCTTGTAGGCTTGACACAACCTAAGGATCCAAATCAAAGAATTCTGAGGATTTATAGCCATGGCCAAACCAGTGATGACATCACTGATGACGTTAGGAGCATTTGCCAAAGTGGTTCTTGGCAGCCCAAACTGGTCAGGCAGCCATGGCCAGTTGTGATTAAAGACCCATAGATCACAGTAATTTGTCAATGATAAACTGAAATGTTTTCATTATTTATTTTGCATACCCTTTGGACACTACAATGTTTAATCATAGCCCACTCAGGAGTAAACATGATTGTTCACACCCATTTGTTGGCTTCTTGTTTAACACTCAAAGGGCAGAATCTATTCATTCTACTTCCTATCACAGCGAACCCACATTATTGGTCAATTAAATCATCAGTCTGAAGTAGTATGATTTGTTTGATTATTACAGCTATGGAGTCAACAACGATATTGAAACCGGGGCTATGCTATTTAATCATGATTAAATCTCACTTTGTGTTGAAGGGGGGGGGGGGGGATAGCGTACACACATTTCCTGCATACCAGCATGTCTACATTCTGATGTACTCGACAGAATTAAAGTGGTGATGTAGCATTATCCTAGAGTTTACCCTAACATGTCCAAATCCTCACCGCTTTCACCAAGAGCCATCAATGTGAAAAGGCTTGATTGAGGTTCACATTTGACACCGTGCTTAGCTTAAATCTGCAAATCTGCCATACTAAATCCACAGTTTGACCTCTCATGATTCTGTAAAAGTTTAACCTCTCCATTGAATACCTAATTTCTTTTAAAATATTGGCTAACTTACATTAGTACAGGCCCTAATAAGTCAAAGAAATGTGTCTCTCCATGAAACCTCAAAAATGAGATGACCCTACTTATGTGCCCCTCTGAACATAGAGCAAGGCTCTGAATAACATGTTTTACATACAGTAGGAAAGGGACATGCATGTCACGTGATGACATGTCACAGGCACTGAAATATTTGTGGCTTTTCGTGAAACCAAAAAACAATGTGAGCTACATCTACGCTCTTCCATTGCAATGTATTACATGCATCTTTGCCGCTCTTTGTGAAAACGCAAAATGCAATTATTGAAATATACACCCCTTCTTAGATTAATCAATACTTTGACACTTTAACACATGTAGCTGCTCTACTCATGTTCTCAGAAATCATCCTCTCACAACCAAGATGCATAATGTAAGTCTTGGAGAAATAACACAGGCAGTAGGGTATGATGCAGACCTGATACTTCGTCATTGTAAAGGCGAGACAGTTTTTCCTTAGTAAAGAGGAACATTTCAAGGGACACCAAGGCAAAGACTTGGGGCACGGATGGAGGCAACTGCCTCCACTGCCTCCATGAAGCATCAGGCCTGAATGATGCAATATTAGCTTTTGAAATCTTAAGTAAAGCTACTCCATTATAAAGGAATGCTCAAATCGGATTCGAACTGCCTCTAGCTATTTGGCAATCTTGATGGCCTTGTGGTAAGAAATCTGCTCTAGAATGGCAAAGTTTGGGGTTCGAATCCTACCCAAGTAATATACCTCTGGATTTGTTTTTCACAGGACTCAGGAAAGTACTGAGTATACAGTGCTTAACACACATCAGTGTATGGGTAAAACCAAATAATATTCTTTATCCCTAATGCAAATTTAACATCTATTAAAAAGAGTGCAACATCGTTGGTTTTTTATTATTCATTCCATAAGATAAGATAAAGGAAAGATAAAAGATAAATTTTTGGAAGAGTTTATTATTCAATTCCTCTAGTTTTCAAGAAACAATTTATGTTAAAGGGATGCTAGAACATTGTTTCTTGGACAAGTTCATTAAGTTTTCAAGAAATCGTACTAAATGAATTTCAGCAGTTTGGGTCATGTTGTCTTCAGCAGTTGGGAAAAATATATGTTATTCATTGAAATTATTACCAAAGCTGTAGACTTGTTCCATGTCATACACAGTGCATCTGCTATTCTGATATTACACCATGAACAAACTATGCCTGAAATGTATTTCGCTCATTCAGGTTAAAGCTAACTGTGTTATTGAAATTGAAAATTGACTTGAGGTATAAAATTTTACCAATGATATGCATTTATTATTATTATTATTTAATTGGTTTATTTTTTAATTTATTTTGTGGGTGTGGGTTGTAATTGTTTAAGCCCTGTCATTCATTTCATCAGCTAGGTTTTAATTTAAAGCTTTTTTATGATGAAATGCATACTTACTACAGAATTGTGAATCTATTGGTTTGGTCTTCAGAGATGTAAATTTACATGTAAAGAAAACATTGACCAGTTGTTTCTTATCCCAGCAAGATGAAATATTACCTTGAGTGGGAATCAATCTATTCACCATTCTTGTTTTGCAGGAGAAAATATTTACCAGATTAAGGAAACCATAAAGAATCCTTCCTGAACCAAAATAGAAATGTTCTAAATTTAAATCTTCTCTATGTGTCTTCAGTCAAACCAGCAACAATAATGTAACTATTTGAACTCCTACAGTACATTTAATGGATGGAATAATAATAAGGAGGACCTGCATAACTGAATAAAATAACATTCAAAATGACCTGGGGTCGATTTCAAAAAGATATAAGACTAGTCTTATCTGAAGTTAGGACCAGTAACTGGTCTTAACTTAGGACTAGTCCTATCTCCTAGCATTGCCTAGGACTAGTCCTAAGTTAGGAAGGGTTTTGTGAAATCGACCCCTGTACTTGTAAACAAACATTTTGGAACCACTGACAATCTGCCTCAGAATGTTTTTAACTTTGATGATTAAACGACTACTTATGCCCCATACACATAGCAAAACTGAAACATCTCTTGATAATTAGAGGATTGGAATAATTTTACTCCAACTTCCCTTCCAATAACCCATGATGTACCATCACTTTATGATATATTTCTTGAAAACTACAGAATTTGAATGTACTCTTCCAAAATCCCTTTATGGTGTTTCTTGGGAACTAGAGAATTGGAATGCATGTACTCTTCAATAACCAATGATGTACCATCCATTTATTATTTTCTTAATAATGCAAAAGAACTATTTACAAGCCTTTTAAATAATTAATGTCAATAATGCAGTGTACACTTTGAGCATTCTGTAACAGTGCATGTAATTATTTAATAGATAACATTATCAGTGAATAATTTGATAACAAGCACAAATAACTGCTGTTAGATGCAGGTATCAGCTGTTCAGTACACATAAGCATTACTACCAATGCGTGAATTATAGAGCCAGCAGCGATTGTGGAGAGAATGCAATAAATGCATGACATTATTTCAGATATAACCATTAGGACTGTTAGTTTTTGAAAGGAAGTTTTCAGATGAGAATTCCTTCAAATAGTGCCCATCATAGCCCTTGGAAACTGCGCTTTTTATGATGATGCGCAGGACTTTGGGACGTTTACCCCCAAGTTTCTAAACTGGATTTTAAGCTTTATAGCAACAAATCCTTTGTTACATAAAGTTGGTTCCCATGAATTTGAACTTATGTTTTAAGATAAGAATGTTGCAAGGAGTTATAAAAATGTACAGCGCAGAATAAAAATTCTGCTGCTCACAATGTCACAAAGAAACTTTCTTGAATGATTGATGATCTTACTCCAATATCTGAAGTGAAAGTTAGATCCTGTTTGTGCATTCAACAGTGCCTGATTGTACTTAAAATTGGTTGGGTTTTTACCTGTAGGCAGTGTTGAATAGCAAATTTACATTTTGAATTTTGTATGTTACTTAACTTTATGGCTAAGGAAAAAATGTACAAAGGTATTTGTATTCTATTCAGATTTTTATTGTTAGTCTTTTTGCCAGATTTTGGTGTGATTTTTGTTTTGTCTTGAGTTTCTTTTCCTCAGGTTTATTTGAACAGTTGCATATTTTAAAATAGTTTTTACTATTGAATGAACAGGTTTTTTTTCTTATTACCAAGATTTATTTTTTTAAACAAAGTAAACATGTTTTGAACAGCTGAAGCTATAGTTTGCCTTCGCATGTAATGTAGAAGCACTACTTAGAGAGAGAGAGAGAGGTCCCTGATCGTTATAATGGGTACATCAAGTCACTGAGTCACCTACCACACATCTCCAGAGCTTCAGAACAGTTTGAAGTTTCAGTTACAAGTATGACTCAAGCAGGTGGGTTTAAACATTTTGTTGTAAACAACCTTTTTATCATCATGTGACTATCTCTGTCTTGTTCCCTGTGTACAGCAACAATGTTGTGTCCTTAATAAGGGAACCAGACTATTTTCTCTTACAGCCACAATTTGATGACACACGCACTTTTCAAAACCCATAACTTTGGCTTTGGCTCCATCAGTTACTTTGGAAACCTGTACTTTCTGTATGGGGTTCAATAGGCAGACGGAGCATAAGCCAGTGCCAGAGATGAAGATTTGAAAAGGGTAATACTTCCATAGAGAGAAAAACTGCTTTTACTTGGGGTTGGGATAGAGACAAGTCTGTCAGAGAAATGTTGTGTGAAGCAAAACTCACCTTTTTAAGATGTGAGTTGACCCATTTTGTGAAGGTTCTTTTCTGTACATCATCTCTTGCATCTGGAAAAAAAGAAAAGAAATTATCATGTATTTATGTGTTGGCAAGGAGCACAAATTTAGTAATACACTTGAGGGAGTGTTATCTTTCACTACCTTTCATACCACTGGAACATGGTTCAAATTCCACTTTGGACACCAGCCTTACAAGTGTTTTCAGTTTCCCCCATTTGAGGTTCTCCTTGCACCTATAACATCAAACATGTTTTGTTTTATTTTTTGCATCCTAATTAAGGTTTCTCAGAACTAAAGTGGTTGGTTAGAATCCCTTTGTTTCAAGAAAAGATGAATAGACTGTGCAAGTCTCAAGCATATTCAAACATTGGGACAGGTTAAAGTGCACAAGTTTGTTTCCTTCAAGCATTGAAGCAATGTACTTGGGACTGAAGTGGTTCCAAAAATGTTTGAATACACACAAGACTTTCAAGGTATGTAATAACAGAGCTAATAGATTTTAAGACTCATTGGTTCAAGTTTAAGTAATGACCAGCCAGATGAGATCTCGATACCATTTTGACATCCTCTCTAATTAGAATCCATGTTTATGTGAGGCATCCAGACATCTTGAATTTCAATTAATATTTATCAGATGAAACCTTTTACAATTTTTGGTTAAAATCAAACATTTCAGCTCAAATCTTTCCACCCAATGAACACACAATGGGGAGACTGCGCCAAGTTAGCTCCATCCAAAGTGATAAACAATTGCCTTTTCTCTGACATAAGACTATAATTTAACAGGACTATAATAGTTAACAGGTTTGCCAACCTCCTTCATTTGTTACTTTTAGTCTGGGGTCCACACCAGCAGACTAGACTATTACATGCACTGATAACTTATTTGACATTGCAGCATTGTGGGGTTGATCCCACAAGTGTAAGGTTCATTTTTTAAATGAACTCTTTTGGCGTCAGTCACTGCAAACTTGAAGGATGGTGATACAGGAAACAAAAACCCAGTCTGGTTTTATAATTTATTGAGTGCAGACAGACACCATGACATGAATGCAATAGTAAAATGGGAGGGCCAACCTCTTCATGGAGGCTGGGTTCATTTTGTTTTTTATTGTATCAACAAAAAAAGCAGCCGGTCAATGGAACTTTTGTTGTACAACTGAGGTTGTATGGCCATTAACAGATAAATTGATCTGGTTTAAATATTTAAGGAAAAAGCATCAGGATAACTTTGGGGTTTTGTTTTTTTTTTTTTTGGGGGGGGGGTTTGCCCTTTTTCTTTTTGCAGAGTTGGTTGGGTTGTTTTGGGTGTTTTGTGGGGTTTTGGGTTTTTTTCCTTTGTTCTTTTTGCAGAGTTGGTTGGGTTGTTTTGGGTGTTTTGTGGGGTTTTGGGTTTTTTTTTATGATCAGGTCCTACCTTACTTTAACCTCAACGATGATATTACAAACTCTACAAATCTTTCCAACAAAAGGAAACAAGTAAAATAACCCCAGGTGGAAGTGTGTCGCAGTAATTCCACTTTGAAGAACTCAAAAGACCACAGAGTTCTCTGGTTTCTAGGGTCTAAGATTTCACAGTTGTAAAGGGCAAGGCAAGTTTTCCAGTGAATTGGACAATCCCAATGGAAAATCAGAACAGCTTAGGAACAGTTTGTGAATTAGTACAAGAGCGAAGAGAAGCACTGGACTCCTACACTTATTTGGTCACTGGTTTAATTTTAAGGTCAATGTTTAATCTCCCCTTCCCCAATCCCACTTAGATTTAGGTCACATTTTTACCCCTCTCCAAAGACCCCTCAGCCGTTCAAACAAAACCAACATGATTTCTGAAACTGAAACTACTGCTGACTTTCAAGCCATCATTTAAAAAAACTAAACTGGATAAGTTAAGAAAATATTTTTTGATAGGTTTGCTGTTATGAAAATAGGTATTGTAGTTATTATGACACGCTACCATACTGCAGGTACAGCCTGCAGGCACCACTGAATGGAGTCTCTCAGACGGAACCAATATCCTTTTGTTGGAGAATTCCAAATAACCTCTTTATTCAAATTTAGAAACTTAATACAAATGACCTTTCTGGGTCAGTTTACAACCATGGACTCAACCCTATGGCTCTGCTTACCACGTAACTCTGCGCTTACCACGCCCTGTAATCCATGGGACATGGGAGGTAAAGGCAGAATTGTGCAGTAAACAGAGATGTGAAATTGGGACCTGTACCTTTTTGTTTAACACTGTAACTCAAGCATTCAGACTTACAGTAAACCCACATTAATGTCCTTTGCTCCCTCCATCAATGTAGCATGTAATTTCCAAATCCAATGATAACAAAATCCAACCGTTTGTGACAACTCAAACTTATCTAGGTCAACAGTTGTCTCTTCATGAAGATGCAAATAGTTGAGGTGCTCACTCATTTTTGGCACCGTGCGGTATACTCCAATGTAAAGATTGGCAAATCAAAGATTGGCTGTTAATTGTGAAAATGCAAAACTGTCAATCTGCATTTTATGAATTGAAACCTAGGAAAAATATTGATGTCAATGACAACATCAAAAATGTGTAAAAGCACAAATTTGCCAAAGTGTATGATTTTTTAAATGATTTTGTTGTTGTTCATGAAAACGGTGACAATTTGATCCATGATTGTAGGAGGGCGCTGTGCAACCAGCTCTCTCTCCGTCTTTCACACAAAGTACAATCATGTATGAACCACTGCGAGTTGCTGTCAGTGTAACAGTGCCCTCCTATGACAATAAATTAAACCAAAAACAGGAGTCTTGAACCAAGCTTACCTAAAACTTTCAAAATATTCTCGTTCAAATCTTCCCTAAATTCTCATTTAATGACCTAAACACTACCCTTCATCATTTTCCTACATCCTTCCCCACCTATTTTGTGTACATCCATAGGCCTACATGTATTGCTGTACCTAAGCTTCTCAAGCTGGATACCAGGGCATTCTGAATTTTCATTGCTATTATTTATATCATATTTTGTTAGTCACTGAACTGAATCATGATTGAAGCACGGAGTAAGGAGACAGCAGTGGGGGCCACACACCTGTAGTGTACTTAAAGCCTCTCTTAATGTACCAGGGGCCCTTTCAAAAAACACCCACTCACTACCATTACAATTGAACTCGCCCACACCAGCCTATTGGGTTAATCAGGATCCCGTTACAATGGCTGCTGTGTGTACACAAGGAATCCATGCAGAAGAAGATAGCATTAACTCACTGAAAAATCACAGGCAATCTTTGATTTTTTTTTTAAACAAACCTTATTCATCGGACTCTATTGGTGTTTTTTTTAACATAAATAACTCCACTGAATATAGCAAAGCCACTAGCATCTATTGTTATACAACCCTTGATAAAGTTGTTTCTGCTCCAGAGATTTCAAATTCAGAACTGAAAGGCAACGAAATATATTGTCCAGCACTCCCACTTTTTAGAGACACACCTTTTTTGTATTATACCAAATTCTTTCAGGTTATTGAGTGTTGAAATTCAACTCTTAGACAACACCATGTTCATATGAAATATTTCGAAATAATGTTGAGAAATTTAATTGCAAAAGGTCTGGTATTAAAACTAAGGACTTATTTTTCACTCTCAATCCCTCAACAACATGCTCCATCAAACTGCGCTTCAACTTATTTTTTGTTTAAATTATGTTTGTTACGTTGCATGCCCTCTGCCAGGGGGCCAAGTTGGTTTTGAAAACTTGTTGGATCAAATGCACGGTAAGATGGGAATACATACATGAGGTACAAAACGGCAGAAAACCAATAAATAAATGGTTAAAAAGGACAATTTAGTTCAGTTTTTAACAAATGTAGACACGGAGACTAGATCTCCCAGCCAGCCAACCAGCTGAAAGTTACCTGGAACCAATCACGCTCATATGAAGAGTAGTGCAATTTTGAGTGACGTACAGATCTATACATAGGCTGTCTGATTGAGGGACAGGGAAGATGCAACTCATGGCCAGGGTAGACAAGACTTACTGGATTGATCTATTGCTACTTGAAGCCTACTTCTGATGTTGATTATTTCTTTATTAAGTTCATTTAGTAGGTTATTAAAGTTTGTATACTCATTTTGAGGTAACACCATGTGTAGAATGTCTGCTTCGCTATGTAGATTTGTTCTTTGAGAACTTGTCTTGCTATTTATTCTACTGAGCTGCAAAGTAGATTTCAGTATTTGGGAGACTACTTAGTTCTGAAAAGAACCGTCCTGCTTATTAACTACTACATGTACCTGGGGAGGTAGGAAATCAGCCAGGACTCCTAATTTGACTTCATGGATAGGGGATTTCTCGTTATTACAGTTTGACATGAAACCATTCACAAACACTTGTTTGCAGCCTGTGTCTGGGACATTATATGCACAATTTGAAAGTGCTAAGAAATCAGATTCAATGAAATGGTGTGGCTAGCCTTGAAAACAATTCAACACTAATTAAAGTGTTGCTTTTTACTCAGGAAAAGAACCCTTCCTTGAAAAAAATGAAAAACTCAAGCTCTGCAAACAAAAAATATTGCAATCTTAACCACAAAATTCTTTTGCACATTCAATTTTTCCACACGTAAGAAAGCTAAGAACACCAAGCAGAATTTGTGGCATTGTATTAAAACCAACAATTTAATGGATTCCTGTATAATTGAGTAAACTGACCACAACTTTAATATCAAACAACTGACATTGCCGATGGCGACAGACAGGTTTTCCTAGAATTGAAGGTCAGACAGAGGTCATGAAGTCACCAGGGACTGAGTGAGTGCTGCCATTGACCTTGCATTTGCAGCCTGTTGTTTAACTCTGTTCAATATTAGTTTACAGATAAGATACAGCCATGGGTACTGTACAGGCCTCATACTTCATGGAGACAAGGGAGGCAGTAGACCCTGCAAGTCTCATGCGTACTTAAACATTTTGTGGCACCACTTTAGTCCCACGCACATTGCTTGAATGCATGAAGGAAACAAACTCACACACTTTAAAGGGTTCCAATGTTCGAATCCACATGAGACTTGCAGTCTATTGCCTCGATGCCCCTAATCATTGCCTCAATGCCCCTAGTCATTGCCTCGATGCCCCTATAGTCATTGCCTCAATGCCCCTAGTCATTGCCTCAATGCCCCTGGTCCTTGCTCCATGCCCCTAGTCATTGCCTCAATGCCCCTAGTCATTGCCTCAATGCCCCTAGTCATTGCCTCAATGCCCCTAGTCATTGCAGCGTTACCCTTTAAAATGTTCCAGTACAACTTTTTACATCCCTAATACATGTAATAGAGTCCCCCCTTTATGTACCCCCTGCTCTTACAAGAACCAGGATATTGCCTGTATGTACAATGTACATGCACCCACGGTTTTAGCCAGGATTTTGTAAAAGGGTGTCCAAATTTACTGGAAATTTAAAAACTGGGTGTCCAAATTGTTCACTTACAATACACTTTGTAAATGACAGATAACACAGGGCATACAAACTTAAAACAGGGTGTCCAAAAGACACCCAGACACCCCTCTGGCTAACACTACATGTATGCATGCACCTGTCACACTTGCAGGATAAGTTATGAAACTAAATAGACCTGCACTAAAACAAAAACATATTGGATTTCACACTACAAGCGTCCTATACTTGTAAGACAGTGGACAATTAACAGAATTGTTGCTTACATTTTACCTATTATTAGCAGACTAGCTCAACTAGGCTCTTTATAATATCATTTTATGTAGATGAAATATGATAAACACACTGGATGCTATTTCTCATGATGACTGATGTTTGAGGCAAATTTCAACAAACAAATCTGACAACTATCAGATGATAATGTACTGGCCAGTTATGATCAATGACAATGGCACACCCAATATTTCCTATGAATGGAAAATCTGGACATTTGTCTACAGGCTAGTTTTATTTTTCAGAAAGGATGATGGATCGGATGTGTCGTAATGTTATCAGGGTATGGGGTTAAGAAAATAGGACAACTCTACTTCTTCGCC